>OX439483.1:254699776-255299776 GCA_949320155.1 Melangyna quadrimaculata | reverse complement strand
AGCAACGCACAGTTATGTTTTATATATCAAAATGTTTATTAGACTTTCAAAGTTTATCATTTTTAAATTTGAAAATATTTTATTGGAGTGGTGAAAATATAATAATAAAAGTCGTTGAAAAAGCATGATCGATTTTGCATTTTTTTGGTAAATAAATCAATAAAACTAATTTTAGATTGGCTTTTGTTGAAATAATTAGTTAACATTTATAAGCAATATTTTAGAAGAGGATTAGAGCAATTTGTGTGTTGGGTTTGTTTTTTAAAATTTATCAATTTTTTATTAACTTTTGCATTTAAAGTGTCAAAAATCACATTGATTTTTCAGTAAATCACATTTTTAGTATACATTTTTTTAAGATTTTGCAAAAAATTTAAACACAAAAATTAAGATTATAAATTTCTACCTCAAATTCATGTATCATTTGTTATGAACTTATAAGTATTACTGAAGTTTGAAATCTCTTAAGTTGGCTAAATTGAGCTTTTTTCTGATTTTTTTTTGTTTAAATTGCTACTTTTTTTCCTGTTAGATTAAAAAAAAACAATATTATACAACTATTTGTAGAAAAAGGTTACACCTATAAATGTGCTTCATTTGTTTTTCAAAATTTATAAATTTCTAAGTAAATACACTCAAAAGGTATGAATTTTTCGCTTTATGAAAAATTCTTTTTATTTTAACAATTTATTTTACCATGCAAATTAAATAATTTTTATTTTAATAATTTTCTATGTCTTATATCCTTTCATTTGATACCTCATTTATAAATATCAAAAAAATATTGCCCAAGTAACGGCTATTTACAAGTATTTTACGAATATTTTTCCAAAAAGAAACAATTTTATCGACCAATAGACTGGATTTTTGCAAAAAATTTCTATCAAAAATAAAAAAAAATAAATCGGGCGGCACAACGGCTCATGACGAACCAGGGCCTAGTGACTAACAACTCGCAACCATTCCTGTGTGCGCCTTTCGACAGGAATGGAAGGGACCTACAATTGTATGCCGAATCCGATCGGCTAGACGAGAAGCACTTATTCGTGACAAGTGATACTCTTGGAGGATTTGTCAATTCCTCGCAAGAGGCAGAAGCCCTGAAAAAAAACTTTCTTTCAGTTAAGTTTAAAAAACCATATTAAAGCTTGTGGTTGTCGTAGAAATATGTTTTATATACCAAAATAATTATTGATTGGTATAGATTATAACAAAATTTAAATTTTGATAATCGGATACATAAAAAGTAACAATATTTACTATTTAGTCAAAACAATGCTATTTTATCTGTTTAAGCATATTAGTCTTTAAAACTGTGTGGACATCTTTTAATGTTTTATATGTATTTAAATAGTGAGAAAATGACCTTTCCACAGACATCTAAATTTTGAAATTCGGATAAGTACTTTCCAATTTAAAGCCAATTTTATGCAGACAAATTGACAATTTTAAATTTTGTCTGGATTTTATCTGTAAAAATAATTTCTAATGTAAAATTTTAATATTTGAAATTATTTTGTGAAGCTTGTGAGCAACGCATAGTTATGTTTTATATATCAAAAAAACATTTATAATTTTCAAATTTCAAAATATTTTATGTGCGTGGTGAAAATATAAAAATAAAATTCGTTGAAAAAGCAGTGTAAATTTAGCATTTTGTTGGTAAATAAATCAATCAAACTAATTTTAGAGTGACTTTTGTTGAAATAATCACTTAACATTTATCAGAAATATTTAAGATAAGGATTAGGGCAATTAGAGTGTTGGTTATGTTTTTAAAAATTTATCAATTTTGTATTAACTTTTGCATTTGAAGCACCAAAAATCGAATTGATTTTTGACTAAATCACATTTTTAGTATGAATTTTTTTAAGATTTTGCTAAAATTTTAACACAGAAATTTAGATTGTAAATTTTTACTTTAAATTCATGTATCATTTTTTATTAACTTTTAAGTATTACTCAAGTTTGACGCCTCTAAATTTGGCTAAATGGAGCTTTTTTGTGATTTATTTTATTAAAGTGCCCCTACTTTTATCCCGTTAGATTTTCAAATACAAAATTACTCACGTATTTGTAGGAGAAGGTTACACCTATAAGTATGCATCATTAGCTTCTTTAAATTTTAAAATTTTTCACTAACTTTTGAACTTCAAGTACGAAAAATTAAGTTGATTTTTCAATAAAACACATTTTTAGTACAAAGGATTTTAATATTTTGCAATAATTTTTACACGCAAATTTAAGTTATAAAATTCTTCCTAAATTTCATATATCAGTTATTATGAATTATTTAATATTACTCAATTTTGAAACCTCTAAAGTTACCTAAATGTAGGTTTTTTTTGTGATTTATTTATTAAATTGCCCCTCCTTTTTTTTCCGTTAAATTTCAAATATAAAATTATCTACATATTTGTAGAAGAATCTTACAGCTATAATTCTGCATCATTAGTTTCTTGAATTTCGAAAAAAATTCATTAAGTTTTAAATTTAATATATGTAATATAAATTTGACGGGTCACTTACACACCCTTTTAGTATGAAATTTTTCACCCCCCCCCCCCCCTCAATAATTTTTATACACAAATTTAGCCACATCACATAGCTAAATTTTGAGATATTAACTTTAAATATCGGCCAATTAGAAATGAAGTCATGATTTTTCATTTTAAAAATAATCAAATAAAAAATAATTTGAGATAACGGGTCTTTGTAGTGGTTGACGAATTTTGCCAATGAACAAAGCGGAGCATTTCTATGGATTTTATTCGATTTTTTATGAATTTTAAAAAATCAATTGTGGCGCTAATAAATGAGGTAACAAATTAATGGGTATTCTATTGAGATTAACTATAAGAAAAAACTAAATCAATCCATGCACACACTCACATGTTATTAAGTTATATGTATAAACAATATTATATTGTTAATTTCTCAGCTCAACGGTACAATAGCAATTTAATTTTTACTTATACAAATTCCTAGAACATATACATTGAAAACCTGTACGACAGTTAATTAAACAGATAATAATAAAAAACCAAAAAAAAAAAAAAAAATTCAAAATTTTTACTCCTTCTTAAATAAATCTGTCAAATGATAAGTAAGAAAAATAAAATGTCTACCATTTAATTGCTATCAAATTATTCTATAACACAGTAAAATTTGAGATTTTTCCAACAACCCATTAAAAAGATAAAAATCAAATACTTTGAAAATTGTTCAAAAGCATTGACAACATGAAAAAAAAATCCTATCAAAAATTCCTTAAACATGGATAATTTATTTTTTTATTATCTTTAAAAGCATGTAAAATTATTTTTAAAAAAATGTATCCTTATACAACTTTTAAGCACTTCTCGTAACGACTATTTGTGCCTTTTTCAGTCTTAAAACGGGTATATCTGGGTGATTTGGAGTTTTGCAAAAAAAAAGATGTACGTGTTTTTTTCCTAATTCTTAAAGATCTTTAAAATAAAGAAAAAATGAAGTTCCTACGACGTCGCGTTTAGAAGTTAGAAATCCGACTTTGCCCTACATTTACCCTCGTTTACCCTATTAAATATGCGAATTTCAAAAAATCCGATCTTATCGCTCACCTACATAAAATTAGCAATCGTATAAAATTTAGTTTGAATTTTTATGACTTGTAGTTTAGGCTGTAGCGTGATTTGTAAAAATGGTCATATTTAATACGATTAAAATTCTTTCTTTTATATAGTACTAGCGGAAACACCCGGCGTTGCCCGGGTCCCTTTTGTTAAAGGATAGTTTGTTAACAAATCTTGAAAAAAAATTTCACGTGGAAAAAAGTTTTCCTTGAAAATATCTCTGCTAACGTGAATATCTCTAAAATAAATTTGATGAATTGACCGCCCAATTCCACAGGAAAACTTATTCCCGACATCAATAAATTTTCAACATCATTCATGATCCAATTTTCAAAGGATAGAAATATTGTGCAAGTGTTAATTATTATTAATATAAAAGCTTAACTATATATTCACGTATCTCTAAATATCTACGCTAAGGACACCTACTTGTAAAAAAATATTTGAAAAATTTTGTATGGTTTGCTATCTCGCCCCAAAAGGTGTGATTTTTCGGATTTCCACTGGACTTAGAGTGCAAAATCCACCTCCTTAATCGATTGGTGCTCTCAGATCATGACATTTCGACACCTGTCAAATTGAAAAGTGAAATTTCTTATTCTCTGTTGGTGCTAAAGTGCTGGCCGAGACATTAGCTAATAACACCCTCCTTAATCGATTGGTGCCCTTAGATTTTGACATTTCGACATACGACCTGCAACGCACAGAAGAGAGGAGCTGTAATACGGCAGTTTTTGCTCTTATAGCATTGCTGTTACCATTTTTGTTATCATTGTGAATGATTTACTCTACGGAGCTAATGTTTTCTCACTGATTACGAGATTGTAAAAGTATTCGCCTTGTTGATTTCAACATACTCAAATTTTCACCGACCATGTAAATCAAACATGATTGGTTAACGTTTTACCTTCCACCACAATCCAATCAACAACCAGCGCATTTTTACTTAGGTACTTGAGAATTATATCATGCCATTCATTAGCCTTTCACCACTACTTATTATATTTTCCAATAACATTCACTTACACATTCAACAAAAACCAGGCAAAAAACTCATATGCACTTGCAACGTCAAATCTCATAGCTAAGCTTTGTGCAACGCTCATGTCTTGTTCAAAAGTTATGTTTTTCGCCATGTCGCTGCATGGACATAGATTTTTTGCACTCCATTGGATTTTTTCTGGACATGTTCATAATTCTGCTAACTGTTTAAGCGTATTAGTCTTTAAAATTGTATGGTTGTCTATTAATATTTTGTATGTATTTAAATGGCCTTTGCAAAGACATCTAAATTTTAAAATTAGAATAAGTACTCTCTGATTTATAGCCAATTTTATGCAGATAAATTGACAATTTTAAAATTTTTCTGGATTTTATCTGTAAAAAATATTTCTAATGTAAAATTTTAATATTTGAAATTATTTTGTGAAGCTTGTGAGCAACACACAGTTATGTTTTGTATCCATGATCCATTTTGCATTTTTTTTTTTGGTAAATAAATCAATAAAGATAATTCTGGAGTGGCTTTTGTTGAAATGATCACTTAATATTTATTAGCAATATTTTAGAAGAGCATTAGAGCAATTGGTGTGTTCATTTTGTTTTTCAAAATTTATCAATTTTTTATTAACTTTTGCATTTAAAGTACCAAAAATAGAATTAATTTTTCACTAAATCACATTTTTAGCATGAATTTTTTTAAGATTTTACAAAAATTTTAACACAAAAATTTAGATTATAAATTTCAACCGTAGTCTTTATCATTTTTTAGTATCATTTGTTATGAACTATTAGGCATTACTAAAGTTTTAAGCCTCTAAATTTGGCTAAATGGAGCTTTATTGTTTAATATTTTCTATTGTTAAAATATTTGTAGAAGAATGTAACACCTATAATTGTGTGTCATTAGTTTTTCAAAATTTATAAATTTTTCATTAACTTTTTACAATTTTCTAAGTAAATACACTCAAAAGGTATGAATTTTTCGCATTATGGCAAATTCTTTCTCTTTTAACAATTTATTTTATCCTGAAAGTGAATTATTTTTTATTTTTATAATTTTTAATATCTTAAAACCTTTCATTTGATACCTCATTTATAAATATCAAACAAGTATTACTCATGTTATGGCCATTTACAGGTATTTTATGTATATTTTAGCAAAAAGAAAAAATTTTATCGACCAATAGACTGGATTCTTGCAAAATTTTTCTTTCAGTTATGTTTAAAAATCCATATTAAAGCTTGTGGTGAGCGTAGAAATATGTTTTATATACCAAAATAATTCGTATAGATTATTACAAAATTTAAATTTTGATAATCGGTTAAATAAAAAGTAACAATATTCCTTATTTAGTAGAAATAATGCTATTTTATCTGTTTAAGCGTATTATTCTTTAAAATTGTATAGACGTCTATTAATGTTTTGTATGTATTTAAATAGTAAGACAATGACCTTTCCATCGACATCTAAATTTTGAAATTAGATAAGTACTTTTCGATTTTTAGCCAATTTTATGCAGACAAATTGACAATTTTAAATTTTATTCTGGATTTTATCTGTAAAAAATATTTCTAATGTAAAATTTTAATATTTGTAATTATTTTTTGAAGCTTGTGAGCAATACGCAGTTATGTTTTATATATCAAAATTTTTATCAGATTTCAGGTTTTATAATTTTTAAATTTGAAAATATTTTATAGGCGTGGTCAAATTATAAAAATTAAATTCGTTGAAAAAACATGATTTTTTGGTAAATAAATCAATAAAAGTAATTTTAGAGTGGTTTTTGTTGAAATAATCACTAAACATTTATTAACAATACTTTAGAAGAGGATTAGACCAAGTGGTGTGTTAGTTCTGTTTTTCAAAATTTATCAAATTTTTATTAACTTTTGCATTTAAAGTACCAAAAATCGAATTGATTTTCCACTAAATCACATTTTTAGTACGAATTTTTTTAAGATTTTGCAAAAATTTTAACACAGAAATTTATATTATAAATTTTAACCTCAAATTCATGTATCATTTGTTATGAACTTTTAAGTATTACTCAAGTTTGAAACCTCTTAATTTGGCTTAATGGAGCTTTTTTGTGATTTTTTTTATTTAATTGCCCCTACTTTTTTCCCGTTAGATTTACAAATACAAAATTATCACATGTTTGTAGAAGAACGTAACACCCATAAATGTGCATCCTTTGTTTTTTTTTTTAAATATATAAATTTTTGATTAACTTTTGAATTTAAAGTACGAAAAAATAAGTTGATTTTTCATTAAAACGCATTTTTAGTACACATTTTTTAATATTTTGCAATAATTTTTACACATAAATTTGAGCTATAAATTTCATGTATCATTTATTATGAACTATTAAGGTTTGCTCAATTTTGAAACCTCTAAAGTTGTCTAAATGTAGCTTTTTTTGTGATTTATTTATTAAATTACCCCTACTTTTTTCCCGTTAAATTTAGAAATACGAAATTATGTACATATTTATAGAAGAAGATTACACATATAAACGTGCATCATTAGCTTGTTGAAAATAAAAAAAAATGTATCAAGTTTTGAATTTAATATATGTAATATAAATTTGACGGGTCATTTACACACCCTTTTAGTGTGAAATTTTTCACCCCTCCCCCCCCCCCCCCCCCCTCAATAATTTTTACACACAAATTTAGCCACATCTCATAGCTGAATTCTGAGATCAAATCTTTAATAATCGTCTGAGTAGAAATGAAGTTATGATTTTTTTATATTAAAAGAACTCCAATTAGAAATTCAATTGAGATAACGGTGCTCTCCACTGGTAGACGATTGTTGACAATGAACAAAGCGGAGCATTTCTATAGATTTTATTCGATTTTTTATGAATTTTAAAAAAATCAATTGTGACGCTAATATAGGAGGTAGAAGTGAGGTATCAAATTAATGGCTATTCTATTGAGATTAAATATAAGAAAAAACTAAATCAATTCATGCACACACCCACATGTTATTAAGTAATTTGTGTGAACAACATTATATTGTGAATTTCTCAGCTCAACGGTACAATAAGAATATAATTTTGTTTATACAAGTTCATAGGACCTCTAGCTATAATTCATTAGTACATTGCAAATCTCTACGACTGTTAATTAAAAAGGCAACATTTTTTTATTATTGTTAAAGATTTCTAAAAAAATTAAATTTATTTTTTTTTTAGAAGCTATCTATCGGATAGCAGGGGGATAGACATTGTTGATGCCATAAAAAAAAGTTAGTATTTTGATTGTTTTGTTGTTAGTTTGGACACCCGTACAGCCAAACTGAGAAGAAAACAAAAAAAGACTTTTATATATTAGTTAAGATTAAGATTAAGATAACTAGCCGCCTGCAGAAATAGTCGCTTCGCAGACTAACACACATTAGCTTAATAGAATATGGTATAAAATAGTCACCCGTGGTTTACAGTCGTTTCGCAGACTTAGACTCTGTATCTGAATAGTACATATGCTATGCATATAAGTATAGCATAGTATTTCTGTCGAGTGCGGTCTTACTTGTTGTTCTTTGTAGGTTTTTCACGTTTTAGTTCAGCTTATTGTGATCTTTGTTTAACTTAATAATTATGCGATTTGTACCTATGTATATGACTTGTATATTGTATATGTATATGTATCTTTGTAAACATTAAATTTGTTTGCAAGATTTTGGGGGTAGGTATGTATTTAAGTTGATTTGAAATTTACAATTGGGGCTTAACTAAGCGTCTTAGCGAATTAAAAAAAATGGAATATTCGTGGAGACTACCTTTCCATCGATGTATCGCATGCTATTATATGTAATCTTTAAACGCGATTTGCGGCTAAACTAAACGTCCTAGAGGCTTCAAAGTTGACACTTTGTCTAACTTCAAACTCGATTTGTGGCACAACTACTTGTCCTAGTGACTTAAAAGTGGCATATTCGTGATCTAGGGAGTACAACTTTTCAATCATTATATCGCACGACACGACAAAACTATTTCATAAAATCAACACATTTTTCTACTTTGGTACTTTGGTATTTGCTTCTAAACTAATCGTCCTAGCGACCAGTCACGGGTTATTTTTGTATTTAATAAAATAATTTTCTATTTTGTATAGCCTTACATCTGATACCTCATTTATGAATATTTATCAAAAAATAATTGCCCAGCTATGGCCATTTACGTGTATATTTTTCCAAAAAGAAACAATTTGATCGACCTATAGACTGGATTTTGGATGAATTTTCCTGTCAATTATTTTTACTCAAATATTTGTAGAAGAAATTTACACCTTTAATAGTGTATCATTATTAGTTTTTTTAAAATTTATAATTTTTTTATTATTTTTTACCAATTTTCAAAGTAAATACACTCAAAAGGTATGAGTTTGTCGCTTTATTACAAATTCTTTTTCTTTTAACAATTTATTTTTTCATGAAAGTGAGTAATTTTTGTTATCATATTTTTCTATGTCTTATAACCTTTCATTTGATACTTCATTTATAAATATCAAAAAAGCATTGCCCAAGTTATGGCTATTTACAGGTATTTTACGCATATTTTTTGAAAAAGAAACAATTTTATCGATCAATAGACTGGATTTTTGCAAAATTTTCTTTCAATTATGTTTAAAAATCCATATTAAAGTTTGTGGTTATCGTAGAAATATGTTTTATATACCAAAATATTTGTTGATTGGTCTTAATTATTATAAAATTTAAATTTCGATAATCGGTTAAATAAAAAGTTATTAAATTCACTATTTAATCAAAATAGTCCTATTTTATCTGTTTAAGCGTATTATCCCCGATTTCATAAAGCCCTTTTAAAAATTTAACAGTCATAATATGACGTTTTTTCCATACAAAATACGTCATTTAAAAAATTAAAAGCCTGTTAAATGTTTATGAAATTGGCCATTAGTCCTTAAAATTATACAGACATTTATTAATGTTTTGTATGTATTTAAATAGTGAAACAATGACCTTTCCATAGACATCTAAATTTTGAAATTCGGATAAGTACTTTTCGATTAATAGCCAATTTATGCAGACAAATTGACAATTTTAAAATGTTTTCTGGATTTTATCTGTAAAAAATATTTCTAATGTAAAATTTTAATATTTGAAATTATTTTGTTAAGCTTGTGAGCAACGCACAGATATGTTTTATATATCAAAATGTTTATTAGACTTTCAAAATTTATCATTTTTAAATTTGAAAAAATTTTATCGGCGTGGTGAAAATAAAAAAATGAAAGTCGTTGAAAAAGCATGATCGATTAAGCATTTTTTTTGGTAAATAAATCAATAAAACTAATTTTAGAGTGGCTTTTGTTGAAATAATCAATTAACATTTAATAGCAATATTTTAGAAGACGATTAGAGCAATTGGTGTGTTGGGGTTTTTATTTTCAAAATTTATCAATTTTTTATTAACTTTTGCATTTAAAGGGTCAAAAATCAAATTGATTTTTCAGTAAATCACATTTTTAGCATACATTTTTTTAAGATTTTGCAAAAGTTTTAACGCAGAAATTAAGATTATGAATTTCTACCTCAAATTCATGTATCATTTGATATGAACTAATAAGCATTACTGAAGTTTGAAACGTCTTAAATTGGCTAAATTGAGCTCATTTGTGATTTATTTTATTAAATTGCCCCTACTTTTTTTCCCGTTAAACTTACAAAGACAAAATCACTCAAATATTTGTAGAAGAAGGTAACACCTATAAATGTGCATCATTACTCAAAAGGTATGCATTTTTCGCTTTATGGAAAATTCTTTCTATTTTAACAATTTATTTTGTCATGCAAATTAAATAATTTTTATTTTTATAATTTTCGATGTCTTATAACCTTTCATTTGATACCTCACTTATAAATATCAAAAAAGTATTGCCCTAGGTATGGCTATTTACAAGTATTTTACGTATATTTTTCGAAAAAGAAAAGAATTTATCGACCAATAGACTGGATTTTTGCAAACATTTTCTTTCAATTATGTTTAAAAATTTATATTAAAGCTTACGGTTATCGTAGAAATATGTTTTATATACCAAAATAATTGTTGATTGGTATTAATTATTACAAAATTTAAATTTTGATAATCGGTTGCATAAAAAGTTATAATATTCACTATTAAATCAAAACAATGCTATTTTATCTGTTTAAGCGTATTAGTCTTTAAAATTGTATAGACGTCTACTAATGTTTTGTATGTATTAAAATAGTGAGACAATGACCTTTCCATAGACATCTAAATTTTGAAATTCGGATAAGTACTTTCTGATTTGTAGCCGATTTTATGCAGACAAATTGAAAATTTTAAAATTTTTTCTGGATTTTATCTGTAAAAAATATTTCTATTGTAAAATTTTAATATTTGAAATTATTTTGTGAAGCTTGTGAGCAACGCATAGTTATGTTTTATATATCAAAATTTGTATTAGATTTTCAAGATTTATAATTTTCAAATTTCAAAATATTTTATGTGCGTGGTGAAAATATAAAAATAAAATTCGTTGAAAAAGCAGTGTACATATTGCATTTTCTTGGTAAATAAATCAATCAAACTAATTTAAGAGTGACTTTTGTTGAAATAATCACTTAACATTTATGAGCAATATTTAAGATAAGGATTAGGAAAATTAGAGTGTTGGTTTTGTTTTTAAAAATTTATCAATTTTGTATTAACTTTTGTATTTAAAGCACCAGAAATCGAATTGATTTTTGACTAAATCACTTTTTTAACACAGATATTTAGATTATAAATTTCTTCTTTAAATTCATGTATCATTTGTTATTAACTATTAAGTATTACTCGATTTTGAAGCCTTTAAATTTGGCTAAATGGAGATTTATTTCATTAAATTGCGCCTAATTTTTTTTCCGTTGATTAACAAATACAAAATTACTCACATATTTGTAGAAGAAGGTTACGCCTATAAATGAGCATCATTTCTTTTTAAAAATATTAAAATTTTTCACTAACTTTTGAATTTAAAGTACGAATAATTGTGTTGATTACTCATTAAAACACATTTTTAGTACAAATTTGTTTAATATTTTGCAATAATTTTTATACACAAATATAAGTTATAAATTCCTACTTAAATTTCATGTATCATTTATTATATTCTATTAAGTATTACTCAATTTTGAAACCTCTAAATTTGCATAAGTATAGGTTTTTTTGTGATTTATTTATTAAATTTCCCCCTACTTTTTTTTCCGTTAGATTTACAAATATAAAATTTCATCAAGTTTTGAATTTAATATATGTAATATAAATTTGTCGGGTCACTTACACACCCTTTTAGTATGAAAATTTTCACCCCCCCTCAATAATTTTTAAACACAAATTTAGCCACAATGCATAGCTAAATTTTGAGATATTAACTTTAATTATCGGCCAATTAGAAAGGAAGTTATGATTTTTCATATTAAAAATAATCGATTAAAAAATAATTTGAGATAACGGGTCTTTGTAGTGGTTGACGGATTTTGAGAATGAACAAAGCGGAGCCTTTCTTTGGATTTTATTCGATTTTGTATGAATTTAAAAAAAATCAATTGTGGCGCTAATATAGGAGGTAGATTAAAAAATGAGGTACCAAATTAATGGGTATTCCATTGAGATTAAATATAAGAAAAAACTAAATCAATCCATGCAAACACTCACATGTTATTAAGTTATATGTATAAATAATATTATATTATTAATTTCTCAGCTCAACGGTACAATAGGAATATAATTTTTACTTATACAAATTCCTAGAACATATAGCTATAGTTCATTAGTACATTGCAAACCTGTACGAAGTTAATTAAAAAGATATTAATAAAAAAAAAACAAAAAACAAATTTAAAAATTTTTACTCCTTCTTAAATAAATCTGTCAAATGATAAGTAAGAAAGATAAATTGTTTACCATTTAATTGCTATCAAATTATTCTATATCATAGTAAAGTTTGAGATTTTTCCAACAACCCATTAAAAAGATAAACATCAAATACTTTGAAAAATTGTTCAAAAAAATTTACCTTTTTTCAAAAATCATTTTGGGTATGAAAAAAAAAAATCCTATCAAAAATTCCTTAAACATGGATAATTTAATTTTTTATTATATTTAATGCACTTCTTTTATGCACTTCTCCTAACGACTATTTGTGCCTATTTCAGTCTTAAAACGGGTATATCTGGGTGATTTGGATTTTTGCAAAAAAAAAAAGATGTACGTGTTTTTTTCCTTATTCTTAAAGATCTTTAAAATAAAGAAAAAATGAAGTTCCTACGACGTCACGTTTAGAAGTTAGAAATTCGACTTGGCCCTACATTTACCCTCGTTTACCCTATTAAATATGCGAATTTCAAAAAATCCGATCTTATCGCTCACCTACATAAAATTTGCAATCGTATACATTTTAGTTTCAATTTTTATGACTTGTTGTTTAGGCTGTAGCGTGATTTGTAGGTTAGGTTAGGTTAGGTTAGGTTAAAGTAGGTGTCAGGAAAACGGCTGACACACTTAGACCATAATTATGTCCGTTGTGATACCACATGATAGGAATGAGCAGATTATCCTCATTACAAAAACCATTCGGAGCTTTTTATGAAGCGAGAGAGACAGTGTATGTCTGTATTAGCCAGATCGCTTGGATCATTGAAAAAGTAGTCCCCCAGATGGAGTCTGCGCCTCTGTGAAAGAGCAGGACATGTGCAGAGGAGGTGAGGAATTGTTTCCTCCTCCTCTTCGTCCATGCAACTTCACAGAAGTCATTTGAGAAAACGCCAAGTCTTGTGGCGTGTTTTCCTATAAGGCAGTGTCCTGTTATGACACCTATTACGGAGCTAATTTGTGATCTGCTAAGTGATAGCAAACTTTTAGAGCGCCTAGGGTCTTGCGATGGCCTGATTTCTTTTGTGGCCAGACATGTAGTAAGGTTTATCCATCTAGAGTTTGCTTTCCTTGCAGAGTTTTGTTTTAGCAAAAGTTTACACGTAGCGATCGGTATACCTGTGTTCCACCTAAATATTAAAAATAATCGATTAAAAAATAATTTGAGATAACGGGTCTTTGTAGTGGTTGACGGATTTTGAGAATGAACAAAGCGGAGCCTTTCTTTGGATTTTATTCGATTTTGTATGAATTTAAAAAAAATCAATTGTGGCGCTAATATAGGAGGTAGATTAAAAAATGAGGTACCAAATTAATGGGTATTCCATTGAGATTAAATATAAGAAAAAACTAAATCAATCCATGCAAACACTCACATGTTATTAAGTTATATGTATAAATAATATTATATTATTAATTTCTCAGCTCAACGGTACAATAGGAATATAATTTTTACTTATACAAATTCCTAGAACATATAGCTATAGTTCATTAGTACATTGCAAACCTGTACGAAGTTAATTAAAAAGATATTAATAAAAAAAAAAACAAAAAACAAATTTAAAAATTTTCTTAAATAAATCTGTCAAATGATAAGTAAGAAAGATAAATTGTTTACCATTTAATTGCTATCAAATTATTCTATAACATAGTAAAGTTTGAGATTTTTCCAACAACCCATTAAAAAGATAAACATCAAATACTTTGAAAAATTGTTCAAAACAATTTACCTTTTTTCAAAAATCATTTTGGGTATGAAAAAAAAAATCCTATCAAAAATTCCTTAAACATGGATAATTTAATTTTTTATTATATTTAATGCACTTCTTTTATGCACTTCTCCTAACGACTATTTGTGCCTATTTCAGTCTTAAAACGGGTATATCTGGGTGATTTGGATTTTTGCAAAAAAAAAAAAAGATGTACGTGTTTTTTCCTTATTCTTAAAGATCTTTAAAATAAAGAAAAAATGAAGTTCCTACGACGTCACGTTTAGAAATTCGACTTGGCCCTACATTTACCCTCGTTTACCCTATTAAATATGCGAATTTCAAAAAATCCGATCTTATCGCTCACCTACATAAAATTTGCAATCGTATACATTTTAGTTTCAATTTTTATGACTTGTTGTTTAGGCTGTAGCGTGATTTGTAGGTTAGGTTAGGTTAGGTTAGGTTAAAGTGGGTGTCAGGAAAACGGCTGACACACTTAGACCATAATTATGTCCGTTGTGATACCACATGATAGGAATGAGCAGATTATCCTCATTACAAAAACCATTCGGAGCTTTTTATGAAGCGAGAGAGACAGTGTATGTCTGTATTAGCCAGATCGCTTGGATCATTGAAAAAGTAGTCCCCCAGATGGAGTCTGCGCCTCTGTGAAAGAGCAGGACATGTGCAGAGGAGGTGAGGAATTGTTTCCTCCTCCTCTTCGTCCATGCAACTTCACAGAAGTCATTTGAGAAAACGCCAAGTCTTGTGGCGTGTTTTCCTATAAGGCAGTGTCCTGTTATGACACCTATTACGGAGCTAATTTGTGATCTGCTAAGTGATAGCAAACTTTTAGAGCGCCTAGGGTCTTGCGATGGCCTGATTTCTTTTGTGGCCAGACATGTAGTAAGGTTTATCCATCTAGAGTTTGCTTTCCTTGCAGAGTTTTGTTTTAGCAAAAGTTTACACGTAGCGATCGGTATACCTGTGTTCCACCTAAATATTAAAAATAATCGATTAAAAAATAATTTGAGATAACGGGTCTTTGTAGTGGTTGACGGATTTTGAGAATGAACAAAGCGGAGCCTTTCTTTGGATTTTATTCGATTTTGTATGAATTTAAAAAAAATCAATTGTGGCGCTAATATAGGAGGTAGATTAAAAAATGAGGTACCAAATTAATGGGTATTCCATTGAGATTAAATATAAGAAAAAACTAAATCAATCCATGCAAACACTCACATGTTATTAAGTTATATGTATAAATAATATTATATTATTAATTTCTCAGCTCAACGGTACAATAGGAATATAATTTTTACTTATACAAATTCCTAGAACATATAGCTATAGTTCATTAGTACATTGCAAACCTGTACGAAGTTAATTAAAAAGATATTAATAAAAAAAAAACAAAAAACAAATTTAAAAATTTTTACTCCTTCTTAAATAAATCTGTCAAATGAATTTTGTTTGATCTTTTCTTTTTGCAAATTTTTGATTATTAGATATTTTTCTTTATTTATGATTATATTTTCTTCTTCAAATTTTTCGGTTTTGTAATCTAAGTTGGTGCTATTTTTAAATAAGTTTCTAATACAATTGTCTTTTATTTCATGTAAGTTCTTAATTTCTTTTTTTACATAATAGAGAGTTTCGTTTGTTTCAATCAATTCGTTGCTTGGTAGTTTAATTATTTTATTCTTTACAGGGAACGTTTGTATATAAATTTTGTTAAATAGTTTATCATTAAACTTAGGAATGCTTAAGATAATTAATAAGTTTTCATTATAAGTTGCCAAAGTTATTTTTAATTCTTTAAGTTTATCGAAATTTATTTCATACTCGAATATCTCTTGAACTGTTAAAATGTCTTGCGTTAGGACACCTGTTCTACTGGTCATTATGATGTCAGATATCTTCCCTATAATTTCTTGTGCTTCTAATAGGTTTTTATTAAATTCAATTTCCATACGTAGGGAATTGATTTCGTTTTTGATTTCTTTAAAAATGTCTTTTAATTGTAGAAATTGTTCATTGAACTGTTGGTTAATTTGTACCTGTTTATTATTATTTTTCAATAATTCCTCGTTATTTTCTTCTAGAGCTTTTAAGCTTTGTTCTATACCTTCTCTATCGTCATCGTCCATAGTTCCATATACGAGTCTCATACCTTTTCCTATAATATTGATTAATCCTCTTTTGTGTATTATATGGTGGGGGATTATAGTTTGAAGTTTTATTTCTGGAGTGTCTAATTTCTGTTTTTGCTGATCATCTTTATCAGGTAAGATCTGGTATTGATCTTTTAATTGATTAATTAGTATTTGGCACTCTGTTAGGTTAATTAAGTGTAGAATTATATCATAGTCAGTAATCAGTTTTACTTGACCTTCTTGTAATAGAAAGAATTCTCTGTCTATTTTGGTTATTTCGAGATTAGATCTCACTAGGATAGTTATTGAAAAGAGAGTTATTACTGTTATTGTCTTCATTATGGGGTTTGGTGAATTTCTTTTTCTTTCGAAACTGATCTTTATGAAGTAACTGTTTTCTAAGCTGAGGTTTAACTAATATCTTTTTATTGTTAATTCTAATTAATTTTACTTTTTTGTGTTTTGTCTTTAACTTAATAAAGTTTTCGGGGTTGTTAACCTTCGTGAAGTTTGGGTTTATATCTATATCTATTCTATTTTTATTAATTTTCTCTAAAATTTTGTTTTTTGTTTTTTCTATTCTTTCGAATATTGTTTTGTTGTTTATTTTTCCTAAATGTATATCTATAGGTTTTGCTATGGTTGTCAGATGTATTGTTTTGTTATAGATATTTAAAGATTTGATTACTAGGTCGAAGATATTTTCTGATCATTCCAGCAACCTGATGTGCTCGTTTAAGGTACTGTGAAGACGTTCTATGTCAGAATTTCCAGTATGCCTATAGGGAGTGGAAAAGTGAATTAAAATCTGTTTTTCTTTGAAATAATTATCTATATAATAGGTTTTAAACGTGGGGTCGTTATCTATTGTTATTTTTTCCGGTTGAATCATATAGCTGAATAGTTTTTCTAATGCATTCAATATATCTTTTTGATTTTTTGACTTTAATCTTTCTGCTGCTGCAAACTTTGAGAATTTATCAATGCAAGTGAGATACTTGTTGTTGTTAGGCAAGATCCATATATCTAAGTGATAATGGATATGTGGTCCTGAAGGGGTTTCAGTTTTTTCAAAAGGGAGTTTGATAGGATTTCGATCTATCTTTAAGTTACAGGTTTCAAAATTATTTGTTATCTTAGTGATTTGATTCTTTAGGTTCGGGAAATAATATTTCCTTTTAAGTTCTAAATAAAGTTTCTCTATGCCTATGTGGTTGAATTCTAAGTGCGTTTTGTGAATAATGTCTTCTATTTCTGGTAGGTCAAAAATGTCTATTAAGAAGATTTTTGTCCTTAACAATCTTTGGTTATTGTGATTGTTTTTCCAATGGTTTTGGAATTTCAGAAATAATTCATCGTCTTCTATGTAGATTGCGTTTTGGTGGTCTACATCGATTTCAGATATAATTTTTTCGAAATCTATGTTTCTAAAGGTTTTTCGGATAATTTCTATTCGGCGTTTATTGAACGGAAAGGTGATATTCTCGTTGTTTTCTCCTCCGATTTTTACGATGATTTGTCTAATAAAGGAATTCAAAGGTTTTTCTGTAATAGAGATTAGGTTAGAACTGTCTGACTCGTTTGAATGTTGAGTAGAGACTAATTCTATGGCATTTATTTCATTCAATTTTATACGAGATAAAGCATCTGCTACTTTATTCTCTTTACCTGGGATGAACTTAATGCTGAAGTCGTATTCTCCTAACTTGATTTTCCACCTCTGTAATTTTGAGTTTGGTTCTCGTAAATTTTGTAACCATGCTAAGGGTCGGTGGTCTGTAAGTATTTTGAACCTTCTACCATATAAATAATGACGAAATTGTTTGGTTGCCCAAACGATAGCCAATAGCTCTTTCTCAATGGTTGAATAGCTACACTCATGTTTATATAGGGTTCTAGAAGCAAAACAGAGTGGACCATGAGATTGGCTCAATACTGCGCCAATTGCGTAATTGGATGCGTCAGTTGTTAAGGTAAATTCTTTGGTGAAGTCTGGATGTCTGTTTAGGAGGTCATCAGACATTGCTAATTTTAGTTTTTCAAATGATTCTTTGTAGTCAGGGTCATTTATATCTATTTTTTCATTCTTTTTGAGACAGATTGTCATTGGTTTTATAATTTTTGCATAGTCCTGGATAAACTTGCGGTAATATCCAGTTAAACCTAAGAATGACTGAATTTCTTTTACCGTGTTTGGTTTTGGAAAATTCTTGATAGCTACTATTTTATGTGGATTTGGTTTGATTCCTTTCTGGGTGACTATGTGTCCCAAGAATTCGGATTCTTTTTTTAAGAAGTCACATTTATTTAGGGAAACCTTGAGGTTTGCTTCTTGGAGTGTTTTAAATATTTTATACAATGAATCTAAATGCTCTTCTAGGGATGTGGAAAAGACAATTATGTCGTCAAGGTAGACATGACAATTTTTTCCAACGAAGTTTTTTAACACTTCGTTCATCATCCTTTGAAAGGTCGCTGGCGCGTTTTTCAACCCAAATGGCATTCTCAACCATTCGTAGTGGCCAGACAACGTACTGAACGCTGTTTTTTCTCGATCTGCGGGATCGACTTCTATTTGGTGAAAACCTTTCGTAAGGTCCAAAGTGGTGAAATAGTTTGCTTTACCTAGTTTATCTAGAATGTCATCGATTAAAGGGATAGGGAATTTATCCTCCTTTGTAACATTGTTTAGTTTACGGTAATCGATAACTATTCTCCAATCTTTTTCGCCTGTTTTGTCGGCTTTTTTAGGTACAACCCATATTGGGGCGTTGTACGGGGAGACACTAGTCCTTATGATTTTTTGGTCTAGCAAGTCTTTTATTTGTCTATCTACTTCCTGTTTATGCATTTCAGGGTAGCGATAGATTCTAGTGAAGATGGGCTCTTCATTAGTGGTGGGGATTCTATGTTTCACGTGGCTTGTGAATGTTAGATCATCACCTTTTTGATTGAAGACTCTTTTGTGTTTACTTAAGAGTTTCATTAATTTTGTATTATGTTCCTCGGAATTTAAATGGTCGATTCTTTGCTGTTCCAAATTTTCGAACAGTGTATAATCTGGTATCATATTTTCCAAGTGATTTATTTCTTTGTTGTATTCTTGTTCATCTTCCTCGGAAAAGAACAGAGGAATTATTTCATTGTTTAATTTCAATGTTTTGTTCTTGAAATTAATTTCGGTATTGTTTGGATATAAAATATTATTTCCAATCAAACCGTCAAATTGGTTATTAAAATTGTGAATTTGAAAAACACAATCTGTTTGAGTTGGAAAAATAAATTTTCCTTTGGGGATAACTAATTCTTCATTTTTGAATATAGGTGTTCCCACAGTTTTGATTTCTAAAGAGGTAGTTCTTTTTTTTATTAAATGTGATGGTGCTTTTTCCCTATTTATCAAACTATTAGTTGCACCAGTGTCTATTAATAATTTGACTATTTGATTTGCTTTTCTTAACACAATAAAGGGGAGTTGTGAGTTGGGCCGAGGCTACTTCCCGAAAACCCTGTTCTTCTTTATTGTTATTATGATTTACCTGAACTTTCTCTAGTTGGCTTGAAGTAGGATCTACCTCCATATTTTGATTTGTTTGGATGGGGGTTTATAATTTGGATTATAGTTAATAACCTTGTAGTTTGGATTTGGGTTATTATGATTAAAAGGGGGTTTAATATGTACAGGATTTTTAGGTACAAAGTTGTTTTGGTTGGGATAATATTTTTGATTGGGAATGAAATTTTGATTATTATTTTTTGGTGTTTCGACCAATTTGCTTGGTGTTACTTCATTTTTTTCATCTATAAAACCTGCTTGGGTTAGCTCGTGTAAAGCTGCTTGAAGATTAAGAGGTTTAAGTGCGAAGAGTACTGTTCGCATATGTACTGGTAACTTTTATTTAAATATATTGAGAGCTGTTTTATTATTATGTTCTATTTCAGAACTTTTACCTTCTTGAACAGTTTTCTGATTTAGTTCACAGAGGCTTTTTTGGATATCGTTATAAAATGTTATAACATTTCCCTTGTACACTAGTTGCCTTAATTCATCGTATAATTGGAAAGAGGATTTGAATCCTCCAAAATTTGTAATTAACAATTCTTTTAGCGCTATCCAAGTATTTAAGTGTGCATGTATTTCCATGCATCTTTTTGCTTTTCCTATTAATTTACTTTTTAATATGTTTATACACATTGTGTGACTTTGGTTGTCGTACTTGTTTAGTGTTGGAGTGATTCCATCCACATTCGTTATAAATGTGTATAGATCCTCACGTCGTCCGTCGAATGTATTTAATTTTTCTATGTATTTTAGAGGGTCGAGTGTTAGTGTGAGAGACATTTTGATATTATTTTTATTTATTTTTTTCAAATATAGTAGGCTCTGTATCTAATTTAATATATGATAAATCTGTTCCTAAAGTATCACTAGATTCACTTAATTTAAGCTTAAAATTATTCTTACAATCGTTATTATTTTTGTTGCTTTTTGGATCCTGTGTTTCTTCTTCTGAGGATTCTTCTGTGTACTTTGGATATGGATTTGGCTTCTTCTTCGAAAATCTTCTGCTAATAAAACTCATTTGTTGTTGTTGGACAATTAGTCTCCTCTATGGATTTCGTGGCATTACCATATACGTTGGTTTGAGTCACTTAACTAATTTATTTGGTTTAGATTTATAAAGTGTTCTAATAACTTGTAAATTCACTGAATCTTGTTTTGAGAGTCACTGAATTGTAATTGTGTCGTTCACTTTCTAAAAAGCACACCGTTTATTATTAGTTGTTATTTCGCGATGCTCTTTTGCGTAGAGTTTTCAAAGCGAGTATATTTCTTTATTTAAACGGAAAAACGAGCGATAAAAAATGATTTTAATTTCAATACTAACTTTTCCTTTTTCATAGGTTGACCGAAATTTAATATATTTTTTGTTGGTTTTTATTTACGGATACTTCTTTTATATGTGAAGTATCCTACCGACTGCGTCAATAATATAAGTAATTAAAATAAAAAAACTTTTTAATAAATGGAATTAAAGAGCGGAGCTCTTAATTCCTATGTCTTTATTGTTTGAATATAATTTTAGAACTGAACTTATGCTATCGCAGATAGCTAGTCTTTTTCATAATTTATCTTTTGTGTATATGAATCGCTTTGTCAGCGCTTTGTTTCTCAGAATATTAATTAAGTCTTTATGTATGAATATTGATTTGATTACAATAACAGGAAATGGTATCATATGCATATTCGATAAAGGAATATGAATATGATTTCATTTCCTTTGTTTAGAATAAAATGCAGAGATTAAAAAATGCTAAAAAATGCTTTTGTTGCATTCTGTGGTTATAACCTACCTATATATACATGTATTCTATATTGTATCTTGTATATTATATATTGTATATTGTATATATTGTATATTGTATATATATTAATTTAAACATTAAATTTGTTTGCAATATTTTGAGAAATTGAGTTTTCAAAGTTGACACTTTTTCTAACTTCAAACTCGAATTTGGGCAAAACGACTACTAAAGTGGCATATTCGTGATCTAGGGAGTACCACCTTTCTGTCTCCGTGTATATGTCTCTGTCTATCTGTCTCTGTCTATCTGTCTCTGTCTCTGTCTCTGTCTCTGTCTCTGTCTCTGTCTCTGTCTCTGTCTCTGTCTCTGTCTCTGTCTCTGTCTCTGTCTCTGTCTCTGTCTCTGTCTCTGTCTCTGTCTCTGTCTCTGTCTCTGTCTCTGTCTCTGTCTCTGTCTCTGTCTCTGTCTCTGTCTCTGTCTCTGTCTCTGTCTCTGTCTCTGTCTCTGTCTCTGTCTCTGTCTCTGTCTCTGTCTCTGTCTCTGTCTCTGTCTCTGTCTCTGTCTCTGTCTCTGTCTCTGTCTCTGTCTCTGTCTCTGTCTCTGTCTCTGTCTCTGTCTCTGTCTCTGTCTCTGTCTCTGTCTCTGTCTCTGTCTCTGTCTCTGTCTCTGTCTCTGTCTCTGTCTCTGTCTCTGTCTCTGTCTCTGTCTCTGTCTCTGTCTCTGTCTCTGTCTCTGTCTCTGTCTCTGTCTCTGTCTCTGTCTCTGTCTTTGTCTCTGTCTCTGTCTCTGTCTCTGTCTCTGTCTCTGTCTCTGCCTCTGTCTCTGTCTCTGTGTCTGTGTCTGTCTCTGTCCAGTTAGATTTACAAAGACAACATTACTGAAATATTTGTAGAAGTAGGTGACACCTATAAATGTGCATCATTAGTTTTTCAACATTTATAAATTTTTCATTAACTTTTAGCAATGTTCTAAAGTAAATACACCCAAAAGGTATGAATTTTTCGCATTATGGCAAAGTCTTTCTCATTTAACAATTTATTTTGTTATGAAAATAAATAATTTTTATTATTATAATTTTCTATGTTTTATAACCTTTCATCTGATACCTCATTTATAAATATCAAAAAAAGTATTGCTCAAGTTATGGCTATTTACAGGTATTTATTGAATATTTTTTATCGACCAATAGACTGGATTTTTGCAAAATTTTTCTTTCAGTTATGTTTAAAAATCCATATTAAAGTTTGTGGTTATCGAAAAAATATGTTTTATATACCAAAATAATTGTGGGTCGGTATAGATTATTATAAAATTAAAATTTTGATATCAGGAGTTATAATATTCACTATTTAATCTAAATAATGCAATTTTATCTGTTTAAGCGTATTAGTCTTTAAAGTAGTATGGACGTCTATTAATATTTTGTATGTATTTAAATATTGAGACAATGAGCTTTCCCTAAACATCTTAGTTTTGATATTCGGATAAGTAATTTCCAATTTATAGCCAATTTTATGCCGACAAATTGACAATTTTAAATTTTTTTCTGAATTTCATCTGTAAAAAATATTTCTAATGTAAACTTTAAATATTTGAAATTATTTTATGAAGCTTATGAGCAACGCACAGTTATGGTTTACATATCAAAATTTTTATTAGATTTTCAAAATTTATAATTTGAAAATATTTTATGTGCGTGGTGAAATTAGTTAGTTAGAAAAATAAAACTTGTTGCAAAAGCACTGTACATATTGCATTTTTTTTGGTAAATAAATCAATAAAATCAATTTTAGAGTGGCTTTTGTTGAAATAATCACTGAACATTTATAAGCAATATTTTAGAAGAGGATTAGAGCAATCGGTGTGTGGTTTTGTTTTTCAAAATTTATCAATTTTGTATTAACTTTCGCATTTAAAATACCAAAAATCGAATTGATTTTTCACTAAATCACATTTTTGGTATGAATTTTTTTAAGATTTAGCAAATATTTTTATGCAGAAATTTAGATAATGAATTTCTATTCAAAATGTATGTATCATTTGTTATGAAGTATTAAGTATTACTCAAGTTTGAAGCCTCCAAAAATGGCTAAATGTAGCTTTTTTTGTGATTTATTTATTAAATTGCCCCTACTTTTTTTTCCCTTAGATCTACAAATACAAAATTGTTCAAATAATTGTAGAAGAAGGTAACACCTATAAGTGTGCATCATTGTTTTTTTCAATTTTATAAATTTTTCATTAACTTTTAGCAATTTTCTAAGTAATTACACTCAAAAGGTATGAATTTTTTCGCTTTATGGCTAATTCTTTCCCTTTTAACAATTTATTTTGTCATCAAAGTGAATAATTTTTATTTTTATAATTTTCTATGTCTTATAACCTTCCATTTGATACCTCATTTATAAATAATTGCCCAAGTTATGGCCATTTACAAGTATTTAACGTATATTTTTCCAAAAAGAAACAATTTTATCGACCAGTAGTAGACTGGATTTTTGCAAAATTTTTCTTTCAGTTATGTTTAAAAATCCATACTAAAGCTTGTGGTTATCGTAGAAATATGTTTGATATACCAAAATAATTGTGTATCGGTATACATTATTAGTTTAGTTTAGTTTTTATTGACCAAATTAATATTCATGTATGTTCATTCAATAAATAAATAAGCTTAAAGTCTAATTGGTTTGGCATTATGCCGTCTACCAGATTGACATATTTTGTTTCTTGCATAATAAAAGTTAACTTTAATTACAATATAAAAAGATAGTTCGATGATCAAAAGTTGCCTTCAATAATACGTGTTCTGTAGTGCAGCGCATTAACAGTATACTTGTATAGTAAGTCCCATCCGCGGTCTCCATTCAAAATGCACAGCACATCCACCATCTCCAGAAGATTGGCTCCAAAGTATATCTTTCGTAGTTCGCACAAAATAGGGCATTTTCCAATAAAATGGTAAACATCTTCTCTCTCTTTCAGATGGCAGAGGTAACATTCAAGTAGAAGATCGGGTCGATGTGGTATGTAATTAAGGCCTAACATTTCACCTCTTGTTTTAAATATAATATTTATATTTTCTGCAGAGTTTGTGTTCAAAAAATATGTTCCTTTTTGTAAGTTGTAGTTGAGTTTACTGTAGTACATTCTATACTGAGATGACTGAGCTTCATTCACATATGAGTCATACAGAAAGTTACCTGTTTTTTCTATTATTTTATAAAGTTCGTCGTGTTGGATATTCTCAAAATTTGTACTTAAGCCACCATTATGTGCTAGTGTTTCCCATCTTTCACACAGTTACTTTTATTTATAAGCAGGTAGGAGAGTATTATTTTTGGCAGTCTACGCTCATCCATGCTCATAACTTTCTGCACATAATCAAAGTGTAATTTGAGTGTCTCCAGAAATAGTGGCGGCATCCCCGTCTCCAGATGAATCATGTAGTTGGGTGTGCTATTTGGTAGTTTAAATACTCTTTTGATGCAGTATCGTTGAAACATTTCAAGATTAGCATGTGAGTAGTATTCCCATACTACTACTATTCACTATTCTATGCTTATGTAAGGTCTTCCCTCGAATACTGCTCAGTAATTTGGAATCCTTTTTATAAAACTCATTGTTTAAGGATTGAAAAGTTCCAGAGAACATTTTTGCGAATTGTAGTACATCTTTTAAACTGGAATATTGAAATGCCTTCTTATGCGTCCAGATGTAAATTGCTTGGGCTACAACCGCTTGATATTCGCCGTCGGTATATTTCTATTGTATTTTTACGCGATGTTATTACATCTCACATAAATTGTCCTCTACTATTGTCGTTAGTTGATATATATGCACCGTATAGGCAAACGCGATCCTGTATTCTATTTCATGAATCCTATCATCGGGTAAACTATGGTTTCAATGAGCCTCTAAACTCGTTGCATTAGAGAAAGTAATATCATTTGTAATCATGTTGACTTCTTTTCCTACCAAAGTAGAGATTCTTTTAAAACATATTTAATATATTTATTACTTAACTCCTACACTGGTGGCTTAGGTACTAGCCAGTAGTCATTAGTTAATGCATTTATTTAAATTTATAAGTTATTGTTAAAGTTATTAACCTGTTTCAATTAGTCTGTAGGATTATATTTTATTTGTAAATAATATAGGTAGGTAGGATTAAAAAAATATATATATATATATTTTCATTTTTGTTAAATAAAAATGCGTAATTTATATGAGTTGCCTCCTTGTCAAGTTAGATGAAAGCATTACGTTGCGTTTTCGCAACGCTCGCCTTTTGTGTTCAGCCAGTTATATAGTATAGTATTCCTCCCATTGTTCTGAAAAGGTGTTCTATGCAGCCAGCAGTAGCATTTGAATATAAAAACAATTTTTGTGGTCGCTGTGTTTTTAAATCAGATTGAATGGTTTTTCTCAGAATATTGTGTGTTTATGTTTATAATGCAAACATTTTTGAAAGAGAATCATAACTTTCGACTGCCTCCTGTCCAACAAAAGGATGCATATTTTAGTTCTTAAAAAAAAACCTCTCAGAATGCTATATTACAAAACCCTTTATCATTTACTTGACTTTATTCTTAGAAATAAGTAGGCAGTGCATTTTGCGTATAGGAAACATCAGGTCATTTTTCTTATGAGCGTGGTCCCTATACAACTGTACTATATGGCCAAATCACTTGGCCAACGCAACGGTCAGTTGCGCAGAGAGGATTTAAGAGAACAAAAATGGTGCGCAAGATATTTAATGAGTAATTATTCCTTAATTTTTACAATGCCTAACTCAACTTTGTTTTTCTATGAGTTTAATACTTTCTATATATAGGTGATTGCTTAGAGGAATGGACTTTTTTTTCCTGTCTACCAATTTTGTTGCTTGAGAATATTGTGTATAATGAGTGATTTTCTTAAATTAAATCTTTGAATATTGTTTGCCTGATGAAGAGCATAAACATGCTCGAAACGTTGCACATTAAATAACATCTGTAATTATTGACCTATAGCCCACTAAAAGTTATATATATCTAACTTACGAATATATCCGTATAACATGATGGATGTTGCAGTTGCACGTACAATTTTTTGTTTTGAGTAGTGGTTTAAATACTTGTTGCCTATGCATCTACCCCAAACTGAACCGATAGCACGCTTTGCTTCTGATAATTTGTTTTCAAAATGCTTTTTCATATTGAGGTTGGCTGTGATCAGAACTCCCAGATATTTATATTCTCTCACGACTTCTATCTGTTCTCCTTCAAAATTCCATTGTTCATTGTTTGAGTAACTCCCTTCACTATTTCTGAATATCATCATATTTGTCTTTGTCAAATTAACGGACAAGTTCCATCTTCTACAATAATTCGCCAGTCGGTTTACCATCAGCTGCATACTGTTAACGGTCTCAGCAAATATAGCAAAATCATCCGCGAACATTAAGGCAGGAATGCAAGTTGTATTTATACTGATACCACCTCCAATGTTATCTGTTATATCATTAATAAATAAAATAAATAGAAGCGAACTCAGGATGCATCCTTGTTTTACCCCCATCATAGTTGCAAACTCTTCCGAAAGGCATTTCCCATCCCAGACCGTCGCTAAGTTATTGTCGTACAAAGCTCTCAAAATTCGTGTCATTTTACTCGAAATACCGATCATATACAGTTTGTAAAATAGCGCTTCACGTGGTACAGAATCAAAAGCAGCTCGAGAGTCCACAAACAAGGTATACAACTTTTTATTCTTTTTCATGTATATCTCAGCAATATTCATAAGAGAAAATATTTGATCTACTGTTGAATAACCTTCTCTAAATCCTGCCTGAAGTTCATTAAGTACCCGTTTTTTTTTTACCCAATTAGTAAGCCTGTTGTATAGCACGGCACTGAAAAGTTTCGAAGATGTATTTAAAAAAGATATTCCTCTGTAGTTCTGTGGGTCGTTGTAATCTCCTTTTTTGTGCAGGGGATATATTATAGCCTTTCTAAAACTCATTGGAATATTCCCACTTTGGCATATTTTATTGTATTCCTCCGTGAGCGCTATTGTAAATTCAGTTGTACAGTTTTTATAAAACTCGAACGGGACTCTATCTTCTCCTGGGGCTTTATTTACTTTAGAATTTCCAATAGCGTTTTGGACTACTTCTATAGTGAACGGAGCATCTAACATATCATCCAAAAAGAGCGGTACTGCATATTGGTGCATCAAAGATATCTGTTCAGTATTAATAAGATTCTGAAAATGGTTTCTTAACTGTTCGGCCTGTAAATTTGGAGCGATGACAGGCCTACTTCCATTCAACTGTCTTACTGCCTTCCAAAAGTCCGACGATGAACTAGCAACTCTTATAGTCAGTACTTTCCTTTGTTCAAATGCTATCTTTTTAAAACGGCATAATTTCTTGTATACACTGTTTGCTTCTGCATATAATTTTTTGAAGGTATCCCAATTGTGTGATCTATGAAGCTTTAGGAGTGCAAACGATTTCTGCCTTGCTTTCATGCATTCAGTATCGAACTATTCTTGTTTCTTCTTCCTGGTTTTCTTAGCTGTGTTTGGTTTTGTTGGTGCAGATTTCTTAATTATATCAACGAGAACTTCAACGTCTACAGGAACATCTGAACTTGCAAAAATGTCAAGATTAGAATTAAGATTAAGCTGGAACAGATCGCGTGTTTTTTCATTCCAAAACATTTTAGGTAGCAAGTTGAGCATATTTGAATTATTCATGTGATTCGAAGAATTTGCCACTTTATTTATAATTTCCATCGGCAAATGGTCAGAAAACGTTTGCAATCCTATTTTAAAGTCTTCGGTAATTGAATTCCAGTTTCCAGCAATAAAGCAATAGTCGATTACAGAACATGATGTTCCACGTAGAAATGTAAACTCCCCATTAAGATCACCTCCGCAACTTCCGTTTAATACTTTACAGTCAAAAGCATCTGCTAAATCCATAATTTTTGCACCTTTTCCGTCACACAATTCATCTTTAGATCTACGTCTAGCATTTAAGGTTGAATGGGTGTAACCGCTCGAAAAATTGTTTGGTGTTAAACCTATCCTTCCGTTGAAATCTCCAATGACAATTAGGTCTGACGAATTTAAATTATGTAGCAGGTCGTTGAGTTTTTCGAATTCAGATTCCCAGTGGCTGCAGTTCAATAAGGTAGGTACGATGTAACGAACACTACTATTTTTCTCCAGTTTTATTACCTTATCTCCTTAAATTCGAGTTCTACTGCTTCAATGTTTTTTCGGTAGGCAAAAAGCTCTCCACCACTACCTCTTCCAAATATACTTGTTTTAACAGCGAATTTCCACTTTACTGCATAGTTTGCATATACATTTTTAAACATTATTTCTTCCTTAATTAATACATGGGTTGCAAATAATAAAATAACATCAAAATTATAAATATAAATAAAAAAATCATCGAGTTTTAACTTATTTTCCAGTCCAGAGACATTATAACTTATAATTCTAAGATTTAAAAATAAAACTTCATTAATTTCTGCTTCTTTCTGATAGACGTGTGACTCTCAATTAGAATGCTCGTGTAAACGTACATCGAAGTTTCCCGGTACAGCGGTTGTTTTTGTTAATTGCCATGATGATGAAGTTCCTGAACGCGGTCCTTTTGACGTTTGCGCTTGACTTTTAGTTGACATTTGATACACATTGTTTTGATTAAGAAGTTCATTCAGTAAATTTTCGAGACCTGCAGGCAGAGAGCCCAAAATTCTACCTTAAACACTCAATCCGTTCTCGTGCCCACATTTAAGTCCTTCAAAATTGTCCCAAGTGAATATTTTGTCTCCAAGATGAAGCCCGTCGTCTCTTAGAAAAATTTTCTTTTGTGTGTTTGCCACAAGTAGTGCTTTTCTGATCGCCACTAGCTTGGCTTTCCTTCTGCGCATGTTGTAAGGCATGTCCTTGGTAATACGAATGTTCGTCTCCTTGAGTTTTGACGTGTTTCGGAGTACTGCCCAAACGGATTCCCGACATCGCATTTTGACGATCACTGTTTTAGATCTTTGGTCTCGACTGGGGATGCTATATGCAGTTTCTACGTCATTCGTGTTACCAAGTAGTTCAGCACATATGGATTTTGCCCTGTCATTCATGTCAATGCTTTGATCATTAGGTAGATGCACGATGAGATTCGATTCGGTGTTTTTTAGTGTAATTTTGTCCAGCTGCAACTCTTACTGCTTGTTTCGTGATTCCAGCTGTTGAAATTTGTTATTAATTTCTTCATATTTTATCTTGATGCCAGATATTTCATCTACAACAAGCTGTAGATCAGCTTTCGACGCGAGTTCCTTGCAAAGTTCTTCGTTTTTTTCATCCAGTATTTGTTTGAATGTTTCCATGCTAATGCCTAATATATTGTTATTTACTGCCATTTCGGATAAACTGAAGCTGGAATTGCGCTTTTTGGTGTTAGTATGCTCAGGGGAGGTTTCAATTATTCCTCGTTTATTTGTGTTCATTAAGTTGGGTTATCCTTAATGCTACAAGTTGTTTTAAGGATTCTGAATATTATTTGCTACAACTTACTCAGATTTTTATTTATGGATTTAAAAGTTGCTTTTTTAATTGGTTTGAAGTTATAATTTTGATTATCAATCTATTTTTTATATCAAAATTTAACAATTTTTTACGAGCTTTTTATTCTGCACAAATGTTTGACAGATCAGCAAATGTCAAGTCTATACATTATTATAAAATTTAAATTTTGATAATAGGTTATATAAAGAGTTATAATATTCACTAATTAAACTAAATAATGCAATTTTATCTGTTTAAGCGTATTAAAATTGTATGGACGTCTATTTATATTTTAAATGCATTTAAATAATGAGACAATGACCTTTCCATAGACATCTAAATTTTGAAATTTTGATAAGTACTTTTCGATTTATAGCCAATTTTATGCCGACAAATTGACAATTTTAATTTTTTTTTTTGGATTTCATCTGTAAAAAATATTTCTAATGTAAAATTTAACTATTTGAAATTATTTTGCGAAGCATGTGAGCAACGTACAGTTATGTTTTATATATCAAAATTTTTATTGGATTTTCAAGATTTATTATTTGAAAATTTTAAAATATTTTATGGGCGTGGTGAAATTAGTTAGTTAGAAAAATAAAACTTGTTGCAAAAGCACTGTACATTTTGCATTTTTGTTGGTAAATAAATTAATAAAACTAATTTTAGAGTGGCTTTTGCGTTTAAATAATGAGACAATGACCTTTCCATAGACATCTAAATTTTGAAATTTGGATAAGTACTTTTCGATTTATATCCAATTTTATGCCGACAAATTGACAATTTTAATTTTTTTTTTTTTGGATTTCATTTGTAAAAAATATTTCGAATATAAAATTTAAATATTTGAAATTATTTTGTGAAGCATGTGAGCAACGTACAGTTATGTTTTATGTATCAAAATTTTTATTGGATTTTCAAGATTTATTATTTGAAAATTTTAAAATATTTTATGGGCGTGGTGAAATTAGTTAGTTAGAAAAATAAAACTTGTTGCAAAAGCACTGTACATTTTGCATTTTTTGTTGGTCAATAAAACTAATTTTAGAGTGGCTTTTGTTGAAATAATTACTTAACATTTAATAGCAATATTTTAGAAGAGGATTAGAGCAATCGGTTTGTTAGTTTTGTTTTTCAAAATTTATCAATTTTGTATTAACTTTTGCATTTAAAGTACCAACTATCGAATTGATTTTTCACTAAATCACATTTTTAGTATGAATGTTTTTGAGATTTAGCAAATATTTTAATGCAAAAATTTAGATTATAAATTTCTTCCCAAAATTCATGTATCATTTGTTATGAACTATTAAGAATTACTCAAGTTTGAAGCCACTAAAATTGGCTAAATGTTGCTTTTTTGTGATTTATTTTATTAAATTGCCCCTACGTTCTTTCCTGTTAGGTTTTCAAAGACAACATTACTCAAATATTCGTAGAAGAAGGTGACACCTATAAATGTGCATCATTTCAAAATTTCAAAATTTATAATTTTTTCATTAACTTTTAGCAATTTTCTAAGTAAATACACTCAAAAGGTATGAATTTTTCGCTTTATGAAAAATACTTTCTATTTTAACAATTTATTTTGTCATGCAAATTAAATAATTTTTATTTTTATAATTTTTGATGTCTTATAACCTTTCATTTGATACCTCACTTATAAATATCAAAAAAGTATTGCCTGAGTTATGGCTATTTACAGGTATTTTACGTATATTTTTCGAAAAAGAAAAGAATTTATCGACCAATAGACTGGATTTTTGCAAAAATTTTCTTTCAATTATGTTTAAAAATCCATATTAAAGCTTACGGTTATCGTAGAAATATGTTTTATATACCAAAATAATTGTTGATTAGTATAAATTATTACAAAATTTAAATTTTGATAATCGGTTGTATAAAAAGTTATAATATTCACTATTTAGTCAACACAATGCTATTTTATCTGTTTAAGCGTATTAGTCTTTAAAATTGTATGGACGTCTATCAATGTTTTGTATGTATTTAAATAGTGACCTTTCCATCGACATCTAAATTTTGAAATTCGGATAAGTACTTTCCGATTTATAGCCGATTTTATGCAGACAAATTGACAATTTTAAAATTTTTTCTGGGTTTTATCTGTAAAAATATTTCTAATGTAAAATTTTAATATTTGAAATTATTTTGTTAAGCTTGTGATCAACGCACAGTTATGTTTTATATATCAAAATGTTTATTGGATTTTTAAGATTTATAATTTTAGAATTTCAAAATTTTTTATGGGCGCGGTGAAATTATAAAAATAAAATTCGTTGAAAAAGCATGTTCCAGGTTGCATTTTTTTGGTATGTAAATCAATAAAACTAATTTTAGAGTGGCTTTTGTTGAAATAATCACTTAACATTTAATTAGCAATATTTTAGAGGAGAAGTAGAGCAATTATTGTGTTGGTTTTGTTTTTCAAAATTTATCAATTTTTGATTAACTTTTGCATTTAAAATACCAAAAATCGAATTGCTTTTTCACTAAATCACATTTTTTTTATGAATTTTCTTAAGATGTTGCAAAAGTTTTAACACAGCAATTTAGATTATAGATTTCTACCTCAAATTCATATATCATTTGTTATGAACTTATAAGTATTACTCAAGTTTGAAACTTCTGAAATTGGCTAAATGGACCTTTTTTGTGATTTATTTTAGTAAATTGCCCCTACTTTTTTTCCCGTTAGACTTACAAAGACAAAATCACTGAAATATTTGTCGAAGAAGGTAACACCTATAAATGTGCATCATTAGTTTTTCGAAATTTATAAATTTTATACTAACTTTGAGCAATTTTCTAAATAAATACACTCAAAAGATATGAATTTTTCGCTTTATGGAAAATACTTTCTATTTTAACAATTTATTTTGTCATGCAAATCAAATAATTTTCTATTTTTATAATTTTCTATGTCTTATTACCTTTCGTTTAATTCATTTATAAATATCAAAAAAGTATTGCCCGAGTTATGGCTATTTACAGGTATTTTACGTATATTTTTTGAAAAAGAAAAAAATTTATCGACCAACAGACTGGATTTTTGCAAAAATTAACTTTCAGTTATGTTTAAAAATCCATAATAAAGCTTACGGTCATCGTAGAAATATGTTTTATATACCAAAATATTTTTTGATTGGTCTTAATTATTACAAAATTTAAATTTTGATAATCGGTTGCATAAAAAGTTATGATATTCACTATTTAGTCAAAACAATGCTATTTTATCTGTTTAAGCGTATAAGTATTTAAAATTGTATAGACATCTATTAAGGTTTTGTATGTATTTAAATAGTGAGACAATGACTTTTCCATGGACATCTGAATTTTGAAATTCGGATAAGTACTTTCCGATTTTTCTTGATTTCTCAGTAAAAATATTTCTAATGTAAAATTTTAATATTATTATTATTTTGTTATTTTATTATTTTGTGAAGCTTGTGATCAACGCACAGTTATGTTTTATATATCAAAATGTTTATTGGATCTTCAAGATTTATAATTTTAAAATTTGAAAATATTTTATGGGCGTGGTGAAGTTATAAAAATAAAATTCGTTGAAAAAGCATGTTCCAGTTTGCACTTATTTTTGGTATATAAATCAATAAAACTAATTTTAGAGTGGCTTTTGTTGAAATAATCAGCAATTATTGTGTTGGTTTTGTTTTTCAAAATGTATCAATTTTTGACTAACTTTTGCATTTAAAATACCAAAAATCAAATTGATTTTTCACTAAATCACATTTTTTGTATACATTTTTTTAAGATTTTGCAAAAATTTTAACACAGGAATTTAGATTATAAATTTTTACTTCAAATTCATGTATCATTTGTTATAAACTGTTTAGTTTTACTCAAGTTTGAAGCCTCTAAATTTGGGTTAATGCAGCTTAATTGTGATTTATTCCATTAAATTACCCCTACTTTTTTTCCCGTTAGATTTACAAATACAAAATTACTCACATATTTGTAGAAGAATGTTAAAGCTATAAATTTGCATCATTATTTTTTTGAAATATATACATTTTTCAATAACTTTTGAATTTAAAGTACGAATAATTGTCTTGATTACTCATTAAAAAAAACACATTTTTAGTACAAACTTGCTTAATATTTTGCAATAATTTTTACACACAAATTTAAGTCGTTAATTTCTTCCTAAATTTCATGTATCATTTATTATGAACTATTAAGTATTACTCAATTTTGAAGCCTCTAAAGTTGCTTAATGTAGTTTTTTGTTTGTGATTTATTTATTAATTTGCCCATACTTTTTTTCCCGTTAGATTTACAAATACAAAAATATCCACATATTTGTAGAAGAATTTAACAGCTATAATTGTGCATCATTAGTTTTTGGAATTTCGAAATAATTTCATCAAGTTTTTAATTTCATATATGTAATATAAATTTGACGGGTCATTTACACACCCTTTTATTATAAAATTTTTCACCCCCCCCCCCTAAATATACACAAATTTAGCCACATCGCATAGCTAAATTTTAATCGAATAAAAAATAAATAGAGATAACGGGTCTTTGTAGTGGTTGACGAATTTTGAGAATGAACAAAGCGGAGCATTTCCATGGATTTTATTCGATTTTTTATGAATTTTAAAAAATCAATTGTGGCGCTTATATAGGAGTTAGATTAAAAAAAGAGGTACCAAATTAATGGTTATTCCATTGAGATTAATTATAAGAAAAAAACAAAATCAATCCATGCACACACTCACATGCTATTAAGTAATATGTGTAAACAATATTATATTGTTAATTTCTCAGCTCAACAGAACAAAAGGAATATAATTTTTTTATACAAAATACAAATTCCTAGGACATATAGCTATTATTCATGAGTACATTGCAAACCTGTACGACAGTTAATTAAAAAGATATTAATAAAAAAAAAAAAAACAAAAAAACAAATTTCAAAATTTTTACTCCTTCTTAAATAAATCTGTCAAATGATAAGTAAGAAAGGTAAATTGTTTACCATTTAATTGCTATCAAATTATTCTATAACATAGTAAAATTTGAGATTTTTCCAACAACCCATTAAAAAGATAAAAATCAAATACTTTTAGAAATTGTTCAAAAAAATTTAGCTTTTTTCAAAAATTATTTTCGGTATGAAAAAAAAATCCTATCAAAAATTCCTTAAATATGGATAATTTATTTTTTTATTATCTTTGAAAATATGTAAAAATATTTAAAAAAAAATATTTCCTTATACGACTTTAAAGCACTTTTGGTAATGACTATTTGTGCCTATTTCAGTCTTAAAACGGATATATCTGGGTGATTTAGATTTTTGGAAAAAAAAAATGTACGTGTTTTTTTCCTAATTCTTAAAGATCTTTAAAATAAAGAAAAAATTGAGTTCCTACGAATTCGCGTTTAGAAGTTAGAAATCCGACTTTGCCCTACATTTACCCTCGTTTACCCTATTAAATATGCGAATTACAAAAAATCTGATCTTATCGCTCACCTACAAAAAAATAACTTTTCACATAAATTTAAGTTTGAATTTTTTTGACTTATAGTTTAGGTTGTAGCGTGATTTGTAAAAATGGTCATATTTAATACGATTAAAATTCTTTCTTTTATATATTATAACTATATCAGCTTCTACATATGTTAAAGTTAATATTCCAATTAACAATGTTACCAATACCATTTTCTTAGAATAAAAATATTTAAATTTTAATGTTATCCTTATGTATTATTCTCTTATTTGTTTTTATTTTATTCCCCAAATCCTCTTTAACTATTTGTTTCCTATAGCTATTCATCATTTTATTTTTATTGTTAAACTGTAATATTTTTTCATAAACTACTTCTTTAGGTTTAAAATTCCTCATTTCTCTTTTTTTGTTATTATATTTAAGCATTTTATTTTGGGCTTCTTTTAGTTTTCCCGGAATACTACTATGGTTTGATTTATTAAAAAATATTTCATATGGTTTCATATTCGTAACAGAATGAATTGTTTGGTTATAATGCTGTACTGCTCTTAGTAAAGCTTCAGTTGTATCTATGTTTTCATACTCATCTTTTATACATTTAGTTATTTCTGCTAGTGTTGAATGTATTCTTTCAACTTGTCCATATGTCGAACCTGGATCGCAGAAGAAAAGTTCTATGTTCAATCTTCTCAATAAGTTCTTGAAGACTATGGATTGAAAACCTCTTTCATTATCTAGTGTAATTTTTTTACAGTTGGGATAAATTTATAAAATTTCCAATACTTTATTTTCTAGGTTAATTTTATTCTCTAAGAGCTTTACTGTGAGGAATTTTGAATATGCGTCGACACACGTTAAGTATTTTATTTTTTGTTCTGAAAAGATATCGATATGGAGGAATTCCCCTTCTTTTTCAGGAATTGGAGCCTCTCCAATTGGTATCAACTTAGGATGCCTATCATATTTAAATTTATTGCATAATTCAATTTCTAGCATATTCTTTAAATTGTTTTCTCATCTCTGGCCAATAATATTGGTTAAAAATTTCTTTTATATTTTCCCTATAATTCCTATGTGCTCTCGTATGTATTTGTTCTACAATTGTAGCCTGGTCGTCTTAATTTATTATATCTATCGGAAATATTTTTGTATAAGAAATTGTAACTGAATGTTTCTCTTAATGTTTTTTTAACTTATATAAATCTTTTAGTGTACAATGTATTGCTACTACTCCTGGTTGGAGGTATTCTTTAAGGATAGTGACAAGGTTTTCTAAATTGTCATATTCTATAATATGCCCAGTTTTTCTGAAATTATTAATTTGTTCATGTATTGTTAACGTATTTTTACTTAGTAGAATTTGTTGTTTAAAATGAGTTAAAGGTTTTTTTGTTTCTTTTATTTCCTCATGATCACTACTTTCTGCAGAGTGCTGAGTAGCATCTGTGGATGAACTGTCCGTGATCATATTTAAAATTTGCCTGGAAAAGGCGTCAGCTACTACATTTGTGTTTCCGGGTTTATAAACCATCTTTGGGGCGTATTCTTCAATAAGCGCATGCCAACGTTTCATTTTGGCATTTGGGTTGCGGGGTGATACCGCAAATGTGAGGGGTTGGTGATCCGTATGGATTTCAAGATTTGTAACACCGTATAGGTAGTTACGTAAATTTTTCAGAGCGTAAACGATAGCGTACAGTTCTTTTTCGTTAGCCGCGTAATGCCTTTCGGTTTTTCCGAGCGTTTTTGATATAAAAGTTATAGGTTTCCTATCCTGTGATAGGACAGCTCCGATTGCATCATCTGAGGCATCAGTAGTTAAAATAAATGGTTTAGAGTAATCGGGTTGGTTTAATTCGATTTCAGCAGTTAAATGATCTTTAAGGGTTTGGAAAGCTTTTATTCCTTCATTATCTAAGTTAATTTCTGTTGTTTTTTTTTTTGCGACATGTGTGGAAACTTGTCCATTTTCGCTTTGTAGAAATTTTGTAAGCGGTTTAGCTATTTGTGCATAGTTACAGATAAATTTCCTGTAATAACCTATCATTTCCAAGAATGATCTAAGTTGTCTCCAGGTTTTTGGTTGAGGATAATCTTTTATTGTTTGTATCTTATTAGGGTTTGTTTTAATAACATTATGTCCGACGACATAACCTAGAAAATCTACTTTTTCTTTATATAGGGTAGATTTCTCGATTGAAATTTTCATGTTCGCTTCTTTTAAAGTATTTATTATTGTATTTAGGTAACCTGTATGTTCTTCTAGTGAATTTGAATATATGATTATATCATCTATATAAACATGGCAGAATTTACCTATATATGGCCTTAATATGTCATCCATAGTTCTCTGGAATAATGAAGGAGCATTTTTTAATCCAATGGGTAGTCAGATGTATTCATATACTGAAGCTCGTTTTCTCTATGTCGGATTTCTTTATTGTTATCTGGTGGAATCCACTTTCTAGATCTAATGTTGAAAAGTACTTAGCTTTTCCTAAATTAGATAAAATGACGATAGCGTCTGGTATTGGATATTTATCCTGTTGTCTGTTCGTTTAACTTCTTATAGTCAATTACTAAACGATTTTTGGTTGTGCCATCCTCGTTTGTTCCTTTCTTGGGAACAACCCATACTGGCGAATTATAAGGACTTTTTGAAGGCCTTATTTTATTTTTTTTTTAATAAATCGTGAATTTCGTTATTCACAAACTTGTTTGCACTCAGGGGATACGGATATTGTTTAGTCCAAATAGGACGGTCTGAACTTGTACGGAGTTCCGCTGTAACATCAGTCCTAAAAGGTAATGTGGTATCGATGTTTGAATGAATACTTTTAATTTTCTTCGTCATATTCACTTGGTTAGAAATATCACTTCCCTGAATATGATTAATCGTATTGAAATCTTTGTCTTCGAAATATATTTTTTCAGATTTACCGTTATATTTTAAAGTGTTATCATTAAAGTCAATTCTGGCATTGACCAGACTTAATAAATAAGCTCCTATTAAAGCTTCGTATTCGAGATTTTCTATTACATAAAATCTTGTTTTAACATTAAATATAAGTGCTTCATAACACTTATCAATTATTAGTTCCCCGTTTACGGTTCGGGCGCGTTTTAGTATAGGTAGAGTGATAGGGTCACTCAATATACCTGGTTGGCAGTAATTGCTACTGGCACCGGTATCTATAAGTATTTTAATTTTTTTGTTCCCTATTATCCTTTTCCCACTTTTCTCCTAAAAAATCCTCGTTTTCGTTGAGGTTATTTACTCTCTCGAACTTTGCAGGAGGTGGTTGAGTAGAGTGCTGTCCACTCTCTCTTTCCCTCTTAAACACAGGTCTTGTGTTATTGTTATAAGTGTTGTAATTTGGCCTTTGCCGACGTGGCGTATGATTATTATTAAAATTTCTATCAACTTGCATAAACGGGTTGTGGGTCTGTAAATAAGTATTTTTATTTCGGTCAGATTGCTGCTGTGGTATTGGCCTATTCTTTGAACTTCCGAGAACCATTGGTTCAAAAAATTGCGGAAACTGTCTATAATTATTTTCCCTACGGTGCGGATTTGATCATGACGTTTAATTTATTTTAGGGAATCTTAAATTGTTATGATTTCTATTTTCATGCTTATGCTGGGCAAATTGCAAAGCAAAGTTTGATCTAATATCATTACTCTCAATATTCTTGTGCTTTGGCTAAAGCATTGGGTAAATCTGGAGGGTAAAGTGAAAACAATATTTGCGACAATTGACCGTTTAGACCTGTAATTACACACGAAGAGCGTTTCGTCTGTTAATATTGTTTAGCTCGACGGTGATTGGTGAACTAGAACCATGTGTCATAATTGTTTTGTATGTTAAAAGAGTTAATTTCTTATTAACAGAATTATAGTAATCTATTAAAGACATAAACCCTTGTCTTAAAACACTCAACTCTTGTTCTATAATATGTACCGGACGTTTGTCAGCGTATGCGAAATCTAGTAGAGCTATTATTGCTTCAAAATTAAGTACAGTACCATGGTTGGTAAGTACATCATTTGCGTGTTGTGTTAATTTGTTTCTTAAAATGGTAAGAGCCGCGAAGTATCTAGTACTTCCTAAAACGTATAGTTTCATTGAGTTGTGCGCAGCTTCGCGCCAACTCACGTATGGATTTTGCGTTCCATTAAATTCAGGTAGACTCAATCTCTAGAGATTCTGTACAATTTACTGTTGGATCAATTTTCTGGCATGTGAATTCGGTCACTGAATTGTCGAGCCGTAAGTTAGATAAAACTGATTCTAAGTGGTCAATTTTTTCTTTGTATTTTAGTTCTTGTTCCTGTAGTTGTCTCCCTACTTCATTTTTATTCATTAATAAAGCTCTTCCGAGCATTTGTTCCACACTACTAGCGTCGAGAGCCATTTCAATTTGTATTATTTTATTTAAATCTAAATCAAATTTAATTTTGTTTAAAACTTCAAGATCTATTTTTTCTATTTTGTTATCCCTTTCTAATTCTTTACAATTATTTTTTTTAATTTTCTTTTTCCACATTTAAAAAAATAAAATATTTCATAATAATAATTAAATATTCTTAAATGAATAATTCTTACTTAAACAAATATATTCGTTGAAATTCTTCTTGTACTGCTGATGATTAAAAATATTCGTTGAACTGCTGATGATTAAAAAAAAATTCGTTGAATCACTTATTTTTTGTAGGTTCACACAGGTTGCTGTTTACAATGTCTTCACTGGCTTCTTTAAAAATTTGTTCGATATTTTTCGCTTTGATCAGTAAATATTTATTTTTATTTTCTTTTCCTTTTTGCAACACAAATCCTCTTCTTTCGATTAATTGTTTAAATCTTTCTTCTTCAGAATATTTGTCACTTAAATTTGTATTAATTTGTATAACATTATAATTTATTATCGACTGATATGTTTTGTTTTGAATAACAAGCCGTGTTATATTTATTATAATTATTTTTTCCAACACTTATTTTAATATTTTTATCATTATTTTATTCTTAACGACACTTAATAATTATTGTTCACTTTTTTTATTTGTTTTTTATTTCACGTTTAACTTTTTCCTTTTATTTTTCTTTTCACAATAAACTTTTCTTCCTTTTATATTTCTTAAGGATAATTTTTATTTCTCCTATTTATAGGATACTTATTTAATTTCACTTTTTCTCCTTATTTAAGGATACTTAACAAAAATTTGTTTCTCCTTTCTTGAAGGATACTTATATGAATTTTTACTCGGCACTATGTTTGTATTAACGCAGCACTAGAGCTTTTTTCATCACAATCTAATCATAATTTGTATTTTCTGATTTTTATAGAATGGATGTCCTGTCACGGTCGCCAATTAATATTTTAATAAAACCATTCAAATTTAAAAAAAAATATATTTTATTTTACCGATCACTCCGATCGCTTTATAAAACTTATCTCCAAGGTATCTTACTTAAAACGTATCTACTTAAACACTGATTCACATGAAATATCTTTCTTTAAAGCTAACTTAATTCTTTCACTGATGATGCGTTATAGTGGGGGAGGATGATGCCATCTTTATTAGATCTGGAACACTCGTACCCAGCAGTATCAATTTCATCTATGATTGAACTGTTATGTCCAATACGTGACAATATGTTGTTTTGTTTATACATTGATTGAACTCAATCTTCACTAAGATGAGTGTCTTTGGGGTATGTGGCAATGTTATACTTGGGCATTAACTTAACATAATATTGTAATGTTAAATTAAAAAAAAAAACTACTTCCTATTATTTTTGTTCAGAGATTATACCTATTTACAGACAAAAGTAAAAAATGTTTTTAGTTAATTGATATTCTTTTGGCGTCTGCCTAGCCAGCTGTCTATCGTTTCCAATTGGGAATGTTTGGTTGGTTTTTCGAACATTCGCTCTCATATTCAAACATTGGCTCTCTTTTTCGACCATGGAAAAATACTTATGAGGGGTTGGTGAATAGCACAAATAATTTCCAAGTTAAGAAGCTAATAAAGTAAAGAACAGTTTATAAGCGATCGGTGAATACCAGCCTTAATGTTTTTCTCTTTTTTTTCTCATTGTATAAATGTACCAATTTTGTTTTTTTATTTAACGTTTTTCTTATTAAACTAAATAGTAAATTGCTGATGATGATTCGAATTTGACTCGAAATGCATCCCAATTAAATAAAATCAATTTGACGAAGCAAATTACTTATGTTTTTTATTTTTGTTTTTGTTAAAAGTTATGATCTTTCGCGGCATAATTTCTTTTTATGTGATATTACGCGATCACAAGATGAAAAGTTCGTGCCTTTCCTAACTTTGCTTGGATAGAATCCAATTTAAATTTAGCTAGGTGAAAGAAAGAATTAAATTTTATCTTAATTTTATCTTAACTATTATATAAAGACGAAACATTAATTTTGTTTCTTCGCGCATAACTCATAAATTAATTAACGGATTTACGTGAAACAAATTTTATAAAATTCTTTATCTCTATGAGATGGTTTAAGGCTATTTTTTATTTCTTAATTTGTTTAAATTTTCAGAACATTATTGTTTTTTTAATTTTTTGTCACGTTTTTTCTAAGAGTTTGTCCCAAATATTCAGTCATACTCTCAAAACGGTTTCATATTATAAAAAAAATAAGAATTTTTTGATAAACTCAACATTCTTACGAAAATTTTAAGATATGTATACATATATCATATAAATTTATAAACTTTTAAAAGTTATCAATTTTTCTAAATTATTTCTATCCAGGAATGCTATTCAAAAGCAATCAACGGGTAGCTGGTTTGTTTTTTTTTTTTTGTTTGTTATTTTTGTTTTGTTCTTTTCTTCCGCAAACTGAATTGATGCCTGCTGGTTGTTCACAATAGTGTAGTTGTAGAAAGGTACACAAATATTTAGTATATAGCGCCACAATATAAAGCTTTCATTTAGCAAGAAAGGCAAAGAAGTGTGTGTGCGAACTAGCCCAGCGGGAACAATTCAAAAATTCATTGAGGAAACATCAGCTTTTTCCTTGAGGAATGGCAGCTGTACCGTCCACTTTTTAGCTGATTCCTTTGACGAAATTAACATGGGCATGTCCTAGGCGGGAAGCACATGCTGAAAATCTGGTGAAAATTCCCCAACGAAATCACTACTTTGTTGGAAGTTGTTTATTCATCATCCTAGGTGATGAAAAACATGGTGGTTGCATAATCTGTGAATGCACTACATAAATGTATGTGGTTTATTCATCGGTTCAATATTTTCGATGAAAAAGGTGATGAAAATTCAATTGTCAAATCACAAGATATGTGGTAGTTGTTTATTCAGCAATTAGTTAATTCAATATGAAAAATGTAAAGACAATTAAATAAATAGTGAATTCATTATTCATTAATTCTGTTGTGTTGTGAATTTGTGATTGGTCAATTCAAATATAGAATTAAAACTTTAAATTAATGTGAAATCACTAGGTCAGTGATTGTTGGTTAATCACCACTTCACTTACGCAAATTAGTAATAAACCAACAACCCGAAATATTTTCAGACAATCTGAGATTGCCTAATTTTAATGGAAATTCACAAGTCCTATTATAATATTTACTGTCAGTAGACACTGTCAACGCAGAGAACACAAAAAAGATCAACTTCTATCAAAACACACAATGGCGGTGCACACTTTACAAAGCATATCAGTGGACATAGACGATGAACTGGTGAGCTTGTACATGACTTTTCAACAGTTTTTTCATCGCATAATTTTCCCTATCAAAAGCAATTTTTAATTCAACGAAAGAAAGGGTTGTTTTCTAAACACAAAGCAGAAAGTGGGTTTAAATCTCTGAACTGAGGAAACCTTGCACAACTCTTCACTTACTAAATCATTACATGTCGTTTCCTTTTATTATCTGGCTAGTGAATTGATTGCTGCTGTTTTCTGGTTTTCTACACACAAAGCAAAAAGTGGGTTCAAATCTATGAACCGAGGAAAACTCGCATGCCTCTTCACTCACTAGATCATTGCATGACGTTTCCTTTTATTATTTGGCTAGTGAATTGATTGAAGAATTCAGCTATAAAATTCATTGGGGACGATATTTCCCGCTGGGAGGTGTAGGTATGTTATGTAGGAAGAAAAGAGTCACATTATAATGTGATGAAATTATTAGTGCATTGTGTATCTCTTATCATCGGTAATCATCGCCATCCAGTGCGGCACTTGGTTCGAGTAAAAAGCGTATAACTTGACTTCTAATGGTCGGATCTTCAAAATTGAGATCTTAAAATGACGGTAAAAACAGGTTTCAGTCGTGTATATTGAAAGAAAGAGGTAAAACTAATATTGAAGCAATTGAATGGTGTGTGGCGAATATTTTAAAAGGGAAAATGTTATGAATAAATTCAAATGAATTCACTCTTAAAAAACGTTTCACATAAACTACAAAATGGCTACACTGTGTGTTTCCGGAAGCTTAAAAATAAAAAAAAAATACATAGGTAGGTAGGAAGGTATGCAAATATCAACAAATTCCTTTAATGTTATAGCAAACAAAATATTATTTTTTAAAGTTTGCGAAGCAACGCGAGCACGGGTCGGCTAGTATGTATATACCAGAAGACCCGTGCAAAAATTTCGCACATTCAATAAGGCTTTAAATTTTCAAATAGAATGTTTGAACAAAATAAATAAATTCTTTTTATTATTGATATGAACATATTAGAAGAATTTAATTTAAGTATTATAGATATGCATTTAAGTGATCATAATATTTTTCTAATAAAATTTGATGCAATACAAAAATTTCTTTGATTATTTTTCATTCAAATGTGTTTCGACTTTTTTTTCAACCCCTTTCGATTGACATACCAACAATATTTTTAACATTGTTCGTTCCTAAACGAAATGTTACACAGTGTGACACAACAACAATAGTTAACATTTTATAGAAAAAGAACGCACCACTGTCATTTTGCCGAGGTAGAGGAAAGTGCTTAGAGATTTGAAAACGTTAAAATAGTGAAAAAAGTGAAATAAAAGTTAACATAGTGAGTGCTATATTTTATTTTAAAAAATATGCGTTAAATCGTGTAAAAACACCTTTAATATGGAGTTTACAATTTTTGCATCTCACGGGCTGATTGTGTCTCATACATGATGTGTTTATAGGATTTAACGCAGCACCGCATATGTTATATACTTTTTTTTTCAATGAAGTATTGCATGTATTCACTATATTTACATTTATTTTACTTTTTTATTTAGTTTAATAAGTTTTTTTTACTATTAAACTTAAATCTCAAAATTTTTTTTGGGGGCACCAGCATTTAGCTATTTCACTAAATTCCGACCCTGTGTGAATGCATTTGTGTTTGTGTAACTCACACTATTTTGAAAAAAGCCTCACTTTTTCCTCGATATGCCCGTTCCTCTTTTTCTTCTTCTAAGATTTTAAATTAAAGAATTAATAAATATGTTTCTTTCATTCATGCAATCTAGTGATACCTAATAAATGCATTCGGCTTTTTATAATGAGAAAAAAGGTAACAAACAACAAAAGTATTTGAGTATATATAATATGGAGTGCTCGTTTACATTCCAAAAACGTAACCATCATAGGGGGCGCGGTAATCTATGCGGTTATTCAATTTTCAATATAGAGAGGGTTTTTACTACAACACCATCATAGCTGCAGCTGCCAAAAAACCCTCTCTATATTGAAATCACGCCCCCTATCACAGGCTCAAGTACTACAATGCATTAGGGATAGGAACGAGCACTCGATATTATATATACTCAAAGACAAAAATAGGTAACAAAAATGTTTCTCCACCACTCACTCAATGTGCAAGCGAAAAAAGAGGATTATACATTACAAAAGTAATAAATATGTTTCTTTCATTCATGCATGGTGTAACTAAAGAATGTTTCTCCCCACTCACTCAAGGTGCAGCGAAAAAAAAAATGAAATTACAGAAGTAATACATATTTTTCTCTTTCACTCATTCAATTGATTAAAAGTGAGGTATTTTGTATGTCAAATTTTTCATTTCATTTATTTATTGTATAATTATACTCTGTATGATCCAATATCTTATAAACTAGAGCAAATTTCAGTAACTTAATACTAGTTTTACAAAAAAAAGTGCTTTGTATTTAAAATGTGGAAATATGTATGCATTAAACAAATTAACAAACAATATGTATGTATGAAATATCAAGAAAAATAAAACTTATGAAAATTCAAAATTAACTGAAAATTTAGTTGAAGAATTCATCATCATCACAATCACCATCAACATCAACATCATCATCAATAACATCATAAAATAATTACAAGGAGCTAGGAGAAGAATTCTCTTAGCATTCTTGCGAACAAGGTCGGGCTGCTTATAATTCTAACAGCGCGAGGGAGGGAGTTCCATAAACGAATAGAATGCACTTAAAACTGCCGGTCCTGGAATAAGGTCGCAAGATCTTTCAGAACGCGTAAAATTAATTTTATTATATAAATATTCAGGCTGGTGAGATTGTAATACATTGTGAAGCATGGTTAAAGTTCGTAATTTAAATAGATTATCGAATGAAATGCCATAGATAGACTTGGAAAAACTTGATATGTGGTCAAATCTTCTAAGACCATAAACATAGCGCGTAACACTGTTGAATGCAACGTTAAGTTTTCGTTTGTGCTCAAAGTCACAATTACTAAACACCTCACAACAGAAAAGCATAAGGGGCACTATCAATGTTTTGGCCAATATCAACCGGGATTTCAAGGGCGTTATATGATGAGACGCCCAAAGCAATCGAACACCTCCATATACCTTACCTAATGTCAAATTAATATGGGTGTTCCAACTTAGTGTTTTATTAAATGTTAGACCAAGATTTTTTGCAGAATCCACGAACTCGATAGCATAGTTATTCAAATATATTTCAGGGAAATATGATGTGTCAGATATAGTTCTAGAGATGACAAGGCATTTAGTTTTTTTCGGATTTAAACAGAGATCGTTCCTGCGGGACCATATAACAATATTATTCAAGTCCTCATTGACTTCATGCACACCATTCTCGAGCATACCTAGATGAAAACTATTATATAATTGAACGTCATCTGCGTACATGTGCACAGAAGAATTCAGCGGGCTTGACGGAAGATCATTAATATACATCGAGAACAGCAAAGGGCCTAAAATAGAGCCCTGAGGGAAACCTCTCTGCAAAGGGAGAAAATTTGACATGATATTGTTAGCAAAAACTGCCTGAGTTCTACCGGTTAAGTAAGAAAGAATAAGCTTGACTGATGGAAACGAAAAATGGAATTGAATTTTAAGTTTTTCACAGAGTATAAAACGGTTAACGGTATCAAAAGCCTTTGAAAAGTCAAGAAGCGTTAATATAGTCACTTTATCATTATCCAAATTATTTCTAATATTTTCAACCACGTCAATTAAGGCTGTAGTACAGCTATGCTTAGGTCGGAAGCCTGATTGATTGATACAAATCAATCTATTGTTTGTAAGAAAAGTTCTAATTTGGTGATTTATAAGTTTTTCCAAAACTTTCGAAAGAAAAGGCAATATGGCTATGGGTCGATAGTCATCACCATTGTGATTTTTGGGAACAGGTATTATCTTGGCTTCTTTCCAAGCTGAAGGGAAAGAACTAGTCATTAAAATATTATCAAAGATGTAAGTTATGTGTTTGACTACATACGGCAGAATGGCTTTCAGAAAACCCGGATGGATTCCATCAGTTCCAATAGAGTTAGATTTAATAGCTAAAATGCTTTCTAAAACATTATACTCATTAACAGGTGAGAAGCAAAACCCAGTGAAAGAAGAATTGTCATTTAGCGTTTCAGTCAAATCACAGCTACGGGTTTCAAAACCTGAAGAGTTTAATGCAACAAAGTTTTTATTAAGCTCGTTACAATCAATAGAAATAGCCTTGTTGCTAATTTGCTTACCTATTCCTATTTCTTTCAAATTCTTCCAAAGTTTTTCTTTGGCTTAAGATGGATCAAATTAAGGAGCATAAAACTGTTGCTTGGCTTCACGGATAAGAGATATTACTCTATTTCTTAAAATTTTTTATTCAATATGCAATGCTTCAAGCCTAAAAATTTTCGATCGTTTATATGCTAAATTACGTTCTCTTATTTGACTCTTAATAAAGTTGCTAAACCAGGGCTGTTCTTTTTTACTAGAATGCTTTGTAACAATTGGAACATGTAGGTTAAAAAGATAATTGATACTGTTTTGAAGAAATAACACCTGCTCATCAACAGTAGGCAAGCAATATAAATGGTACCACTCAATACGGTTCAAATCAGTTTCTAACTGCCACCTGTTGACATTTTTAAAGTCTCTATAGCAGTAAGTAGAAGAAGAGACCAAAGGTGAACATTCGAATGTGAGGTAAATTAAATCATGTTTAGAGAAACAGGATGCAGAGAGTTGGTCGTAAAGAAGAACCTTATCACTATGACTTACAAAAAACATATCAAGTAAAGTACTACTATGCCTTGTGAAATGGGTAGGAGTAGCTGTATTCACAGGAAATAAATTAAGTGAACCCATACTATCCACAAGTTCTGAACTCCTTAACACATCATGGTTGAAATCCCCCACAACAATTATATAAGGTGACACAAAGGTTAGTTCGTCTAATATTGAGAATAATGGTGTTAATTCAATATTCCGATTTGGGCGATATACCGATCTTAACAATACTTTATTGTTGTTACACTTAATCTCAATGAATAAATATTCTACTTCGCTACCTGGTAAGGACTTGCGAATTATTTTGCAGTTTAAGTCTTTGCGAGTAAATATTGCAACATCGCCACCTCTACGACCACTTCTATCACAGCAAAACACATTAAAACCATTCATGGTACAAGAAATATCATGAAAGAACCAAGTTTCACAAACGCATACAATATCAATATTTGAATGTTCAAACAAATAACGAAATTCATCTATCTTTGGGCATTTATATGGCAGACCTTCAGACCAGCATACCGCTCACCTAAAATTCGTATCATCGACCGCGTAGAGCCATGTTCATCCTCGTACAGGGAATCCCAGTTACGATAATCAAAGTTAGAATTAGCCATAATAGTAAACAAAAAAGTGATTAGGACAAAAAATAGTCCAATGCAAACAAAAATTAAGAAGCTGGGAGACCAAGTTAAAAAGATTTTTAAGGAATACAGAGACCATGATGACGATAAGAGTGATGAATTTGTATTTATTAATATTCATTGTTGTTTATAAAGAGAGAGAGAAAAGAAAAAAAATATTATATAAAAAGTTAAAAACAAAAAGTTAAACAAAATCCAAAAGAAAATTAAAAATGAAAACAAAGCTGATAAAAAAAAAATTATTGTTTACTTCTTCGTTTAAGTTGTTGTTGTTCCAGTTGTTATCATAGGAGATTTAGTGGTAATTACATTCAAAGCATCGTTGTTCTCTACTAATTGAACTTTATAATTGCGGTTCTTTTTATGTACACAAAACCTCTTATAGTAAAAGCCGAAAACAGGTTCCCATCATTTTTAATATTAATTGCACTCTGCAGTAGTAATCGATTCCTAACTGTGAGACATTCGTGCACAAACACCTGCTTATAAGAAGAAAGTCCAAAATCGCGAAGACAAAGAGCTTTTTTTGATTCAGAGCGGTAGTTAGCAATCGATCGTAAAGTAGTGCTCTTGTCGCGTGGTGATTGAAATTTAATAACTACGGGTGGATTGGGTTTCGAATTTGTTGCCTTCAGTCAGAAAATATCCCGAATAACCATTGGATTCATTCCTATCGTCATACACATGCGCTCAAAAGTTAATCTAAGATCTTCGTTTTTTCTTAAAGGCAAACCATGGATGAGGGCATCGCTGTGTGTTTGTTTGTAAAGTTGGGATTCTTAATTACGGTCAATGCGTGCGATTATTTGTTGAAGTGCGTCATCGTGTTTTTTTAATTCCTCTTTAAGTGTTTTGTTTTGTTCTCTAATCACCTCAATTTCGCTTAGTTTCGTTTCAAAAAATCCAATACGGTTAGTGACGTCATCAATAGATTTTTTCAGTGCAGAGACGTCGGTTTCAATTTTTGTTGTTATTCGTCTCTCAACTTCGTCCATTTTTGACGAAATAAGTGATATGATGTAATCACTTTGTTTTTTGAGAGCTTCATCAGATTGTGACATAGCGGTGTTTTTTGGAGAAGAGAAGTGTATAGTGCGTTTTGGTGTGGAGTGTGTGTTTTTTGCCTGTTTAGGATCGGGTGAGGTGGGCTGCAGTTGTTGGTCAGGAGAAGACGATAGAGCTTGTCTATTTCGTTTATTAGGCATGTGCATACAAGGTGCAAGATGGTATGTGGTGATTCAGCTTTTAAGGATTTTGAATGCAAAATGGAGTTGCGATAAAGGTGCGTATATGTAGAATTTAAATGCAAATATGTGTAAGTGTTATCACGTGGTATAATTTAAACTAATTTTTTGCAATTTTAAATAATGAGATTGACATTTATAATAATCAATTTAATTCGATTTTGCGGAAAGATATTTAAAGTTCTTTTAGTGGAAAAATAACTTGGTACGTTAGAAAAAAAAAAACATTTGAGTTAATAAATGTTTGCCACTTAATCACGCACACGTTCACTCAGCAGCACATCGCTATGGTATTTGGTGATTCTTTGGTATTTTTCATTTATTGAATTATTTGAAATTTCCGAAATTTATAGAAAATAGAGTGGTATAACATAAAGTTTTTTTGCAATGTCATAAGTATGTGTAAATTCCTATTCAGTGATACCTATTTTAGTGGATTTGACTATTTTATAAATGAGAAAAAAGGAGCTTGACAACAGATATAATATGATCATTTTACATTCGTCGATACAAAATTTTATTCCTATATCCTATGTCATTACTAAAGTTTTTGACAAGATCCGATTCATATGTTCCTTTTTATAAGTATTAATTAAAAAAATGCAGTTTTTTAGAGTGAAACATTAACATTTATTCATATGGGGCTTGTATGTTAAGATATTTGGTGAATGAGTTTTAGTTTTTTTTTATTTAAAATTGATAAGCAATACAATGATAACAAAAACTCATGTCAGTCAATTATCCAATAACTTCATTAATTGATTTGAATATAAAAACAAATAATTTTTTGTCTTTTTTAGATGACCATTTCAAAGTCGATTCTTGCTTCGCATAATCAAAACGCAGGACATGTTCAAGAGACAAATAATTCTTCGCCGTTACACACTAATCATGTAGCTCAACAGGCAGGAAATTTACAAGTCGGAACCCAACCATTGCCTCAGAGAACTATTCGAGTTCGTGACGATCCAATTCAAGATTTAAGAAAATTCCAGCAAGATTTTCATCTATCTGGAATGAATCCAAATTCTCAACACCAAATGCCGTTAAATGCAAATAAATCACCAAGCTTGACTGGTCATCAAGCACAGCAATCAAGATCACCTCCTCAGCCCCAGACATCTATTCAACACACTTCTCCTCATAATCTAGCTTCTATTCATAATCATGCTCAGTTAATGCAGTCCGGACAGATGCATCATCTGAACGTTAAACAAAATGAAAGTTCTAATATTTCTCAACCCCAAAAGTCAACTCAGTTTTCACATCCTACTCAACCACAGGACAAATCCATTTACCAAAATCATTCACAGCAAGTTTCAAAACAAATATCGCCAGTTGTATCTCCTGGAATGAACATCAACGACTCTGGAATGCCTTCTTCGCAATTAAATAATAACAACAGTATCAATACTAATAATATGAGCAATCCTTTTAGTAACAATGCTAACAAAAATAATACAGAGCTGTTATCAGTGGAAAAATCTACACCTAAAACTGCGATAACAAAGAAAACCCATGTTCTTAATCCATCAGCTAAACCGTTTACTCCGAGGAGTCCAAGTACACCAAATCCTTCTCGTCCACATACACCACAAACACCGGTTCAGTCAATTAATGGAATTTATACAGCTGGATCACATGTTAGTAATAGTCAAACTTCCTTCTACTTGATGCAACCACAGCAGCATACGCATCCTAATGCTCTTCAACAACCAAGGCTTCGAAGAGGTGAAGCATAAGTATTTCTTTGTATTTATGTTGTATTTTTGTTTCCAAATATCCATTTAACTGTTTATTAAGTTTTATGTGTATTTGTACAAAGATTTCCTTTACTTTTATTAATTTATTATTTTCTTTCTCAAACTATAAAACCAACCCATAATTTAATCAAAACATGGAATAGTTTTAAAATTTTGAATAAAACAACAACAACTTAACAATTATAACTAATGGTTGCCAATGGTCAGGGGAAATCAGAGAATTTGAAAGATGCAAAAACTTTTAGCGCTGACTGATTTTTTCAACAAATGTAAAATCTTACTTTTGATTTCTGAAATTTAACTTGTCTTAGTTTTTTATACGGTTTTTCATTATTATTTCGAAAAAAGTTTATATTTTGGTTAGTTTTTCTTTTATGTTTTGTCTAGGAATCTATGAATGAACACAGGCAAGTCGGAGCCCCCAAAAAAAGACATTTTCTGTTTTTTACGAATATCTTTGCTCCAGTATATCACAAAGTAAAAAATGAAAAAACTATTACTAATTACTATATAGCTAATGTTTAAATAAATAAATATTTTTTTTTTAACAAATAAATAAAAATTAACAGCTAGTTTTAGTCAGTTTTATTCATTTTTTTTTTTTTTGTTGAACAAATGCTTTTGAGGTGTATTTGTTGTTGGGCTTTAGGTCAATAAATGAAACAAGTTTTTTTTTTGTTCACGACGTTTCGTCCATGTCAATGAACATCATCAGGTTTAAACCAAAAAGTAATCTATTATCATCTATTATCAATACAAATATAGATTACTTTTTGGTTTACACCTGATGATGTCCATAGACATAGACGAAACGTCGTGAACACAAAAAAAAACTTGTTTCATTTATTGACGTAAAGCCCAACAACAAAACAACAAATACACTACAATCAAAAAAAGGGCACCTACTCTACATATACTTTTGAGTTATAAATTTGATAAAGGCTTGTGAATCGGCATAGTTAAAAACTAATTTGTAGTCCTTTTAATCTTTTAAAATTAAAAAAAAAAAATAGCTGCCTACGACAAACTAGAGCTGAGCAATGAATGAATGAATAAGGGCAAGTCATACAAAAAAAAACTTTTCTGTATGATAAATAAATAGTACTATATATGTACATTCACGTATGCGTAAAATCTGCCATTTCTGATTTTCTGCTGAGTTTTTCAGGATATTGGCCTAGGAAATAACCGAAGTTTTCGACCTCGAGCGGCGCGGTCAAAAATCAGAATAACCACGAATTTTTCGCGCTTTTTTCATTTCATATGTCGCATTTTACCTGTACTATATATGCTGTTCTTTATTGAAAGGAATATTAGGAGAGATACTTAGCATTATAAATAAATTATTCCTTTATAATTAAGAAAATTCCTGAATTAACAATAAACATATTTTTTTTTAACTAGGTCCTGTTGGAACATCACAAATACATGTTTCAGCTGCTGCTGCTACGGGTCAGCCCTTACTGACAGCGGCTCCATTACAACAATTTATCCACTATCAACAAGCATCGCATCCGCCACATTTCTCATCGCAACCCTATCAACCAATGGTAATTTTGATACCAAAATAAAAACATGCAAGAATAATTCTAGTTTTAATTAATTTATTAGGTGCGAATGTTTCATGAACCGCCTCCGCAGTCAATACAATTCCTAGCGCAAACACCCCCTTCTACTACTCCTTCACCAGGTCAGCCACACCAACAATTCCACCCACCACCACAACCTTCACCAGCAGGCGGGGGCCCGCAGACAACGTTTGGAACTTCAGCTCAACCTTACCATGTTATGTGCCCCGTTATTCACCCACAACTGGTCCCCAACTATTATCACCAAGGAACGCCCCAAAATCCTCATCAGCAATATCAGATAATAATGCCACAGCACCCAGCACAGTGAGCACTTCTTCAAAACTCAGAATATGCCTCTGTGGCTTAAACAGTAAAAAAAAACATACATTATAATAAAATGTGAATAAAAATAAAGCTTCACTGGTTTCGTTACTATATATGTATATATATATATATATATATATATATATATATATATATATATATATATATATATATATATATATATATATATATCGAACACATAATTATAGTCGTATATATATATGTATATATAAATTTACAGTGTTGACAAAACTTAAGCAACATACCCAACTGACTATTTTTTTCATTGTATTTTTTTTATGTTCAAACGAAGAATTTGATTAGTTGTTCTGAAAAAAGTTTCGAATTTTGTTGAGAAACATTACACCCACAAAAATATATTTCCCTTTTTTACAGTTTCAAGTCTTTGAAATTTGTATCTTTTTTTTAATTCATTTTTATTTTTCTTTTAACTTAATTAAAGGTAGACAAAAATTCTTAAAAACTAACCTACTTATCAATAACTAACTTACTGGCCCTAATAGCCCTTCCACACTACCCCACTGTGTATTAATACATGTCAAATTGAAGGTGGGAAAGAATTCCACGCGACTGCCAAATTTGTGGGAATGAAATGACTTTTCATATTTTGCTTCCACACTTGCTTGTATTAATACATTACCGTAAGCTAAAAAAAAAGTGTGATAGAATGTGGGATAGAATTAGAACCATTCCTAAAATTATTTATGCATTAACACATGTCAAATCGTGTGGGAAAGAATGTCGGGTTGTATAGGCTGGGCTTTCATATTTTGTTTTCACACTATTCTACATGATTTGTTCCCACTTTTTTGACATGTATTAATACACAGTGAGCTAGTGTGGAAGGCCTTTAAGCGGGCGCTCAAAGTTATGGTGGATTTATGCTGGATTTACATGTATCTTCGTCTGCAAATATGAAGAAAAGTAGAGCGGAACAGATATATGCCAAAACTCCGAGCGTGTGAAAGAGAACCATCAAGAAGATGAACATGTTCGTCTTCATATCTGCATTATAGCACTTCCTATAATCTTCATGCACGAAGATCTTCTGCATTTCGGTGTTCTCTCTCTATCCAACAAATGTACATTTTAATTTTGCATCCCCTTTTTTTTGCAGAAGTCGGACGAAGATACATGTAAATCCACCATTACATGTATTCAGCATAAAACTATAATCCTTAATGGTGGATTTACATGTATCTTCGTCTGGCTCCTGCAAAAATAAGGGGATGCAAAATTAAAACTTACATTTGTTGGATAGAGAGAGAACACCAAAATGCGGAAGATCTTCGTACATGCAGATTATAGGAAGTGCCATAATGCAGATATGAAGATGAACACGTTCATCTTCTTGATGGTTCTCTTTCACACGCTCGGAGTTTTGGCATACATCTGTCCCGCTCTACTTTTCATCATATATGCTGGAGAACCATCAAGAAGATGAACATGTTCGTCTTCATATCTGCATTATGGCACTTCCTATAAACTGCATGAACGAATTTCTTCTGCATTTTGATGTTCCCTCTCTATCCAACAAATGTAAATTTAAATTTTGTATCCCCTTTTTTTTGCAGAAGTCATTACCACCATTACTGTTAATTCACATGGCGAAAGTGAATGTGTGTGTTCCACAATTCGTTATTGTGAATTGGAATTTCGAAAACGAAAATGGATGTTCTGTATTTCGGTTTATTCCATTTTCTGAACGGATTCAAATCACTTTGTTTTTGTTCTGTGAATTGTCTTGGCTGTGAAATTGGTACAGTTGCAGTTAGCTTGTTTATTTCCTTGTCTTCATGCAAAATGTAAGAACAAATTATTTTTTGTTTTGTTTTTTGGGAAATTTTAATGTTTTTTTTTTTGTTTTGTTTAGGGGAAATCATAATCTCCAGCGCTATCGGGAATTCCTTGGGAAATATTTTTCCCACGGAATTTTATAGTACCCGGGAACGCATTCCTCCTATCGGGAATTCCCCACGGAATGCTTTTCCCTGGGAACAACTTTTACCAAACATAAAAATGAAAACAAAAATATTCGAATATTGTTTTCGAAGAGTTTGACATTTGATTTTGCAGTACAAAAAAAAAAAGGTTATATATTTTGTGCAGTGTTTAAATTATAAACAAATTGATAGATAATGCAAAGAATATCGATTTTATTATTAATTGACAAGATAGAGCAAAGAGGACAATGGTGATTCTTCCTTGACGAGACGGCATCCTCAATCTTGTTGCAAAGCTCCTTTTGAATTTCTATTTCTTTTTCCAAAGCAGTTTGTGATGTCATGCCCTTTTGTCGTTCTTTTGTTGGAGGTGGAATTCTTGTTTGGTTTGCAATATTCACCGTTTCGTCCTCCTCCTGTTCAGCATTTTTTCTTTTTGTGCCTCTGGTTCTGGTGAATTGGTAAACATATCCAGCAAATTGTTGTCATCTAACCATTGATTGACTTCAGCTTCAACAGGACGATTGTCTGTTGATACGGGTAAGCAATTTTCTTTTTCAGTGTTTTCATTTTCGTCGATATTTAATTTTGGTTTCCTGCAGCTGGAAGGCAAACCAAAAGTAGAAGCATTTGGAAATCCTTGCGCTGATTTGCCTATTGCACAAATCCTAATGATGGTTTCTTCCAATGAGCTGAACTTATATATAAAACCACAAACGTGATTCTCAGAGGACTAACCTCCGACTTCCCTACATCCGAAATTCAGGAAGAACTCAAAACTATCATCAAAAATGTTGATAAGTGTTTCCAAATTCGACACCATCCGCTCAAAGCAGCACAATCTAGACTATAATCTCTTCCTTCTGCGCCTCCTCCCAGGCACAAGCTCTCAAGAGCTGATTAAGATAAAATTCGCAAAAAACTGCGCAAACACCTATAACTGTGTTAAGTGCACAGACAAGCACAAACCGAACTCGTGCCCCTCACCAAAACTGAATTCTGTAAAACAGTCTGCGTTAACTGTGGCAAAATTCATACAGCCAACTATAGAGGCTGCCCAGCATACAAAGAATACTCTCTCAAACGCAGAAACCTTATTAAGAACGCAAATGAGCGAAGAACCCACAATATAGCCCTCTCAAAAGTACTTTCCTCTGGTAACCTACGCCAGCCACTTCAACAATCCCTCCTCAGGGACAGCTCTAGCCAGCGAAAAAAGGCTTCCCCCCTATCCATCCCTCCCCCCTACTTCAAACAGCAACGCCCTAAACATGTTCATGGGCTTATCCATGGACCTATTTGGTCTTGAGATGAACGCGCTCATCTCAAAAATCGTAAACTTCATGAACAATATCAATAATTTCCCCTCTATAATGCAAAAAAGACTCGCTTATCTTGAGCTAGTCAATCAATTATTGGTACGTTCGACATAATGGCAGTAAACCTTTTACAATTTAACATTTCGTCGCTCATTCATCATGCAAGGAGAATAGAACTACAGAAAATTCTTCTTGCAAGTAACGTCACATCTGCGTTCATACAAGAAACGCATCTGAATAGCCATCACATAATATCACTGGACTCCTACAATGTCGTTCGCAACGACCACATTCAAGGTGTCGCCATCTGCATCAAAAAAAACATCCCTTATGAAATCGTTAACTGGAACGCAACTGAATTCCCTTCACTTTTTATCACAATCATAATCAAATCCAACCATTCCCACAAAAAACTACTTCTTGGCTCGGTATATATCCATGTCTCTCAACTTAGCAGAGCAAAGTCAGCAGAACAAAAAAAATTGATGGTCTTACAAGGTGCTTATAAAGCGCTAATTAAGTACCCAAAAATTAAATTAAGTGCTCCAGTACTTTTGGAAATAATAAAACCTATGTTCCTAAGCTGACGGTTGCTGTTTTAATAAAACAACAGTACAACGACACGGCACTAAGGGCGACAATTATTAAAGTTGATAGGTTGGTAAATATAGGAACCTAAAACTTCTCCCCAATCTTCACCTTCCTCGGTACCTAGGTAGGTACCATTAGGAAATTCGTTTCAATAAATGACAAATCCTTTCGTTTTTCGTCTCAAGACAGTGTCTTAATTGTTTTGTTAGTAAAACGACATCGTGAATTGGGGGACTAGGTAGGTATACCTACCTTATGGTAGGTAAAAATATACAATGTATGTAGGTACCTACCGATCTACTGATTAAAAAAAATCTTTCAAAAATAGTCTAAATGGATAGGTACCTACTTATTTACCTAGGTAAGTAGGTACCTATGCCTATGAAAATTTGTTCAAGTCCCAAATTCATGCAAGTTTAGGTGGTCCCTGCCACTAATATAATTAACATAGCTATTAATAGGTAGGTATCTATTTAATACATTTTGCCTGAGCTAAAAAATCTCTAGGGTAGTCAGACAAAATTTTATTTGAACATAGACAAGCATTGGTATATGTTTGACAGTGAGCACATGCCAAATACCTAGACCTACCTTTACCTTCCTCTAAATGTATTTCAACGAAATTCTTTTTTAAAATCTTAGCTGTTTAGGTAGGAAAGCGAATGGAATCTACCTTTCTCTTTCTTACACATGGAATATCGTAAAAATGTGTTTTAGTGTAAATAGAATTTAGACAGACACTACCGATTAAAAGAAATGCTACAAAAAGAAAATCAAAGAAGCTTTTTCTTACCACCAAAAATAAAACAAAATGTAGGTAGGTAGGTACCAGATATTACAAAAAAAATTCACCAAAATCGAAATTTTACGTATTGCCTACGTATACTAGGTACATTTCGAGTTATCGAGCTTTGAAAATGTTTTCTTTTTAAAGCTAAATAACTCGAAATATACGTACAATTTCTTACCAAATCCGATTTTAATTTTAAAAAGAACATGTTTTTGGTGACATTTGAAAGTCGTGATAATTTATTTTGAAGTCAAATAACACGAAATGTAGGTAAATTTTTTTTTTTTATAAAATACCTATTTTGTTTTCGTTTTGCTTGGCTTGGCTGTATGATCTTTGTATTGCATTTAAACATGAAAAAAAAATCATTTTTAAAGTAACTCGAAACGTACGAATTAATTTTTTTCAACGTCAAATCCTATGTATATACCTACTTCTTTGACTTCAACCAAATGCTTATTTGATCGAGGAAAATGCTTCGGAAAATGGGGTACTTAATTCAAACTAGACGAAAACTTAATTAATAAAAAATAATCGGATACAAAAAAGTTGAGTTTTTCGAGCAAACTCCATTTTAAGTTAGCAGATCAGGTATAATGTATGGGAAATGAAATAATTTTTTTTCACATCAGATCCCGGAAAATCATTGGGAAACGTCGGACACCTAATTTAACTATACGAGTACAAAATTAATCAAAAAAAAATTGGATGAAAAAAACTTGAATTTTGCGGGAAAACTCGATTTTAAGTTAGCAGAGCAGATTATGTATGGGAAATGAAATAATTTTTTTTTCACATCAGATCGCGGAAAATCCTTGGGAAAAATTCCAAAATTAATCAAAACAATTTGTATGAAAAAAAGTTGAATTTTCCGGGAAAACTCGATTTTAAGTTAGCAGAGTAGGTTATGTATGGGAAATGAAATAATTTTAAATTTCACATCAGATCGCGGAAAATCCTTGCCAAAGGTCGGGCACCTAATTTTACTATACGTGTACAAAATTAATCAAAAAAATTTGGATGAAAAAAAGTTGAATATTCCGGGAAAACTCGATTTTAAGTTAGCAGAGCAGGTTATATATGGGAAATGAAATAATTTTTTTTTCACATGAGATCGCGGAATATCCTTGGGAAAGGTCGAGCACCTAATTTTACTATACGAGTGTAAAATAAATCAAAAAAAAATTGAATGAAAAAATGTTGAATTTTCCGGGAAAACTCGATTTTAAGTTAGCAGAGCAGGTTATGTATGGGAAATAAATAATTTTTTTTTCACATCAGATCGCGGAAAAACCTTGGGAAAGGTCGAGCACCTAATTTTACTATACGAGTGCAAAATAAATCAAAAAAAAAAAATTGGATGAAAAAATGTTGAATTTTCCGGGAAAACTCGATTTTAAGTTAGCAGAGCAGGTTATGTATGGGAAATGAAATAATTTTTTTTCACATCAGATCCCGGAAAATCCTTTGGAAAGGTCGAGCACTTAATTTTACTATACGAGTACAAAATTATTCAAAAAAATTTGGATGAAAAAAAGTTGAATTTTCCGGGAAAACTCGATTTTAAGTTAGCAGAGCAGGTTATGTATGGGAAATGAAATAATTTTTTTTTCACATCAGATCGCGGGAAATCCTTGGGAAAGGTCGAGCACATAATTTTACTATACGAGTGAAAAATAAATCAAAAAAAAATTGGATGAAAAAATGTTGAATTTTCCGGGAAAACTCGATTTTAAGTTAGCAGAGCAGGTTATGTATGGGAAATGAAATAATTTTTTTTTTTCACATCAGATCGCGGAAAATCCTTGGGAAAGGTCGAGCACCTAATTTTACTATTCGAGTACAAAATTAATCAAAAAAATTTGAATGAAAAAAAGATGAAATAAAAAATATAATAATTTTTTTTCAAAATTATTAAAATATTTTTTTTTTTTGTAGAAAAAACAATTTTTTTCGAAATTTTTTTTTGGATTCGTAGAGCACTTAAGTAGCTCGTTTACATAGTACTCACCCCATTTTTCTACCTGAAAGATTAAAGATTTGGTCTGCTAACTTGATTTCAAGTTTTTTTTTTTTGGAAACATTCATTATTTCCAAAAGTACTGGAGCACTTAATTTAATTTTTGGGTACTTAATTAGCGCTTTATAAGCACCTTGTAAGACCATCAATTTTTTTTTGTTCTGCTGACTTTGCTCTGCTTAGTTGAGAGACATTATATATCCCTACCAATAGCACCCCCTCTTCACTCTTGACCGAACTTGCAAAAACTCATTCACTAGCGAGTTCCTACGACGGTGCCATCATAGGCGCAGACCTTTACGCCAGAAACCCTACCTGGGGCGACTCCACTACTAACCTAAACGGCAAAACCATCTCAGAATGGATCAACTCACAGCCTTCCACGTTAGTAAATCATGCCTCACCGACGCCTTCCCTGCAAACCAAAACTCAGTAGTTTGCCTTAAAACACAACCACAAACAAAACGCATTCTATAAATGTATGTGTTTCTTTATTTACCAAAAACTCTCCCCTCAAAAAAAGTACTTTTGTTTCTCCTAAAAAAAAAAATAAATCTCTTCTATCGTAAAAGGGAAGAAAGAGTGCGATGTATACGATGCACAAAGTTTTGTCTCATCTCGTATGTGCACAACATGACAAACAAAAACAAGTATTTTATCGGCAAGCGCGAGTTATAAATGGTTGTCTTTTAAATTTTAAAGTTTTGTTAAATTGAACAGAGTTCGAAAAAATATAAATACATATTATTTAAGGTAAATATAAATTATTTTTGTTATATATTTTTCTCCAAAGATATCCAAAAATTAGGAACATACAAAAATGAGTGAAAAAACATTCGCAAATAAAATGGCCGAAGAGCTAAAGTTCTTCAATGAAAATATTGCACGCTACAAAAACTTAAAGACGTTCGCTGTTAGTGCTGCAGGACAAAATGAAATTGGCCAGAACGAGGAAGAGGTTTGTATGGAGCAATCAGTTTTGCAAGAGGGGGAAATTGGCCAGCCGGAGGAAGGGTGCAGCGGTGTTTGCATGGACCAGTCAGCATCGGAAGACGAGGAAATTGGCCAGTCGGAGACAGGATGTAGCAGCGAGCAAAACGAAGAATTTAGCTTATCGTATGAGGAAGAACTTAAAGAAAATGAAGCAACACTCAGACATAACCTGGGACAATGGGTTTTGAGAAACAAGGTGCCTCACAACCAAGTTGATGATCTTCTCCAAACTTTGAGTTCATCGGGTGTAAGAAACTTGCCTCGAACGGCTCGCAAGCTTTTGGCAACTGACACTAAAGCCATTTTACCAATAAAACTTGAACCAGGCAAATATCATCATTTTGGTATACAAAACTTTTTAAAATCAAGACAGTTCAGTTTTCTAGCCAAAGAAGGAGAAATTAAAATAGATGTCGGAATCGATGGCCTACAAGTATTTAAAAGCTCTCGACGTGTTCTTTGGACAATACTTGGAGCCTTCGTCAATTTTCCAACAGAAGTTCCATTCCTAATAGGGTGTTACTCAGGGTTCAAAAAACCCAACTCTGTTAATGAGCTTCAAAAAATGGTGTGCAAATCGGAGATAATCCAATCCTTAAAACTTTTAAGATCAGATTATTTTCGTGTGACAGTCCAGCTAGAGCATACATTACTGGCGTTCAGTATCATACCGGGAAAAATAGTTGCCCCAAATGCAGCAAGGAAAGTATTTGAACAAAAGAATAGTTTTCAGCCAAGTTATAGCAGAAGAAAGAAATGACCAAACCTTCAAAGATAGACTAGATTTGAATCACCATAGAATGGAGTGGTCAAATAAATGTTGACATTAATAACGAAGAACAAAACTTTCCGACATTCAGTAAATATTCAACAGATCAACACCAAATTACAATTATTGGGGAAGTTTGTCCCATCCGAGTTTGGCAGAACAGTCAGAACACTCGAAGACATAGCAATTTGGAAAGCAACTGAGTTTAGACATTTTTTGCTATACAGTGGCATAGTAGCTCTAAAAGATAGTGTCCATGATGACATCTATTACCATTTTCTATTACTCCATACAGCGATAAGAGTAATTTTGCAAGATTTTGTACGAATATTTCCTGTTCTATATGGGGAAGACAAAGTCAGTTTTAATGTACACTGCCTTCTTCATTTGCCTGCCAGTGTTAAACAGTTTGGTCCTTTAGATAACTTTTCAACATATAAATTATTAACAGAAATACTGCCAGAACGAAGCTGAAAATAAAGCACAAAAGTATGCAGAAAATAAAATTCTGAGGGAAAACATAATAATCAATCGCAACGTCCAAAAAATGATTTCTAATTTCGCCGGTGAGGAAAACAATGAGTACATCATTGAAATAGAAGCAACGTTTCCCATTGGTACGGTGGCACAAATGAGTGACGTAGAGCTTCGGATCAAAAATTCTGAGTTTGCGGCAAAATTGGTAACATGCTGATTAAAATTCAAAACATCTTAAAACCATACAAAAAACTTAATTATAGGAAATCTATTTGAGGAAATATAGTGGAATCTTAGAAAAAGTTTTCCGGTTTTTAGCTGCTGATTGCGTTTATATAGATTTCAACCTGGATGGGCGAGCAGGAAAGAAACCGCTTAATGCTTTAATGTTGTACAAAAAAACATTGTTTGGTAAATTCATTTCTTAAAAATAAATTAATCGTTGTATAACGATCGCGTATTTAAACGTTTTAAATCGAAAATTAATCGTTCTAAACAATTGTTATTATTCTATTTTCAGATGCTTGTGGTGGTCTTCTGGGACGAGAAAAATTTGAAAAAGAACTCTGAAAGTGCGTTCTAAATGCACATAACCGTTTCTATAAGAAACACAGAAATTATATTTAATTATTGTAATTAAATTTAAATAAAAAATACAAATGTTTTTATTAGTGTTTTATACTTTATTGTTTTCCTACTGCATTTCAGATTCATCACGGCCAAGGAAACCATTTTGACCATCGTCGAGAATTTTGAGATTGTTATACAGCAAATTGTTCAATTATTGGAACGGCTCTAAAGTCTGAACATTTTTTTTATTTATTTTGATAAAACTCGCAATAAACTGGTGAATTAGTCCTTAATGAAACTAAATCCTTTTTTAAATTTCATAATATGATACAAATTTATATGAACAATTGAATTGTACAAATAGTTTTCATTAAAACTATTCGTAAAATTCAATTTATCATATAAATTTATTTCATATATAATTTCAAAAAGTTTAGTTTCAGAAGAAACAAACTACTTCTTTTACGTACAAGTTTCACCAGTTATATCCGTACTTCTAGATTCGAGAACTCAGTAATTTTAGTAGTACGGATATAACCGGTGAAATGTATACGCATAAGAAGTACTTTAAAAGGGCAAGTTTCAGGGCTTTCGCTATAGTTTAAGAATCTACTGGGGAATAAACATTAGAAGTACTTCCAGTAGTGCTTCACTGATATACATTTGAAGTACCTTTGTCAGTACTTTAATAGAGGGGAAATTCACTACATTTCGCATGCTAGAAAGAGATAGCTGCTTCATGTATTCTCATGTAGAGGAGGTATATAACTGAGTTTTTTCCCGAGCCCCCATCTTTTTTCAGTGAAAAAGAAGTACTTCAATTTCGTACATATTTCACCGGTTATTTATGTAGTTCTACGTTTGCTGGGTTCCTTCCCCAGGAACGGATCCTTCCTGGACCATTTCCTGATCTCCACGCACCTCACCAACTCCATTGATAATAATTACTCAATTGAAACCCTCCCCACCTTCACCGAACATTGTCCGGTCCTACTCAAAATCAAAATCGAGGAAGCACAAATTCTCACTTCCAACCTGCCTCCTACAATTCCTTTAAGGACACAAATTGGAACTCTTTCTGGGAGACCTGGATCTTGCTTTCTCCGCTCACTTTCCTCCCCGCAACCGCTGTCTCTCAAATACTGAAATCGACAACCACATCTTTCTCTTCAACGATGCCCTTAACAACACCCACTCAAACAAAACCACTTCCTGTTTCAAAAAATACAGTAACCTTCCCAAGGGAATCGAAAAACTCTACAAGATCAAACATCAATGGCAACGACGCTTAAAACACATCTTTCATAACACCTACAATCGCATAAACTCCGCTTACAAAGAGCTGGCAAACAAAATCGCCCTGCTGAATAAAATCATACAGGACAAGGTCAAAAGATGGCTGAACTCACACTTCAGCAACAGAATGGCCAAAATTAAACCTGGGCCTCAGGCTTTTAAAGATGCCTTTCGGGTCCTTGGGAAAAGAAAACCCTTCTCCTGCAACAAAGTAATAGTGAACAACTGCCCCCTTACAAACGAACTTAGTATTGTGTCTGCATTCGAAACGTACTTCTCCGAGCTATACGAACAGCAAATCCCAGACTTTGACCCAAACATTACAGCCTCTGCGCTGGTTACAGCCCACCGAATTCGCTCCTCTAAGCCCGAGCGAATCTTCTCCTTCGACCACCTCAACTCTGCCCTAAATCCATTCTCACCTCAATTCTTTACGGACACCGAGGATATCTCCTCTATCATCAAACAACTAAAATCCAGGAAATCGACTGGACCGGACAACATCTCAAACATCGCAATCAAAAAATTAACCCTATATTCGATCAGCTTACTTACTTACTTTACTTTTGATGGCGCTCACAGCCCAGGATGGGCTTCGGCCTCAACTAACAAGCCCCTCCAGCCAGCTCTGTCCCTAGCTAGCCGCTTCCAGTTGCGCACACCGAGTGCTTTGATGTCGTCATTCACTTGATTGCGCCACCTGTTACGGGTTCTTCCTCTACTGCGTACCCCATCGGGGTTGGATTCGAAGACTCGTCGGGCAGGTGCGTTGCTGTCCATACGCTCCACGTGCCCCAGCCATCTCAGCCGCTGTATTTTCAGCTTTTTGACCAGGTCAACGTCGCTGTATAGCCCGTATAGCTCGTCGTTGAATCTTCTCCATACTCCTTCGATACACACCGGACCGAAAATCACACGAAGAATCTTCCTCTCAAAGCACCCTAGCAGATTTTTATCCGAATCTTTCAGTGTCCATGCTTCTGACCCATAAAGCAGGACCGGGATGATTAGGGTTTTGTATAAAGTTTTCTTGGTTCTCTGAGAGAGGGCCTTACTACTTAAATGCCTTCTTAGACCGAAGAAACAGCGGTTGGCAAGAGTAATTCTTCGCTTGATCTCTGCACTGATGTCATTCTGCGATGTAATAGTGGAGCCCAGGTAGACAAAGTCCTTGACAACTTCGAAGTTATATCTGTCCATCGTGATATTTTGCCCGAGTCGACGATGTTGAGATTCCTCTCTCGATGACAGCATATACTTCGTCTTGTCCTCATTAACCGCCAATCCCATTCTAGCCGCCTCCGATTCAATGCTCGCAAATGCCCCTGCCACAGCTCGCTTCGTTCTGCCGACAATGTCTATGTCATCCGCATATGCAAGCAATTGAACGGACTTTTGATAGATTGTACCGCTGGTGTTGACATGTGCGTTGCGTACAATGGCTTCAAGAACGATGTTGAATAGGTTGCATGATAACGCGTCGCCTTGCCTCAATCCTTTCTCAACATCAAAGGAATCGGTGGTGTTCTTACCAATTTTGACGGAGCAGCGAGATTTCTCCATCTTCATCCTGCACAAGCGGACGAGTTTGGCAGGGATGCCGAGACTCGAAATGGCTCTGTATAATTCGTCCCTTTTCACGCTATCATACGCGACTTTAAAATCGATAAAAAGGTGGTGTGTATCGATCTGGAATTCCCGGGATTTTTCTAAAATCTGTCGGAGTGTGAACATTTGATCGACGGTTGACTTGCCTGGCCTAAAACCGCACTGATAAGGGCTGATCAGATCGTTGACAAAAGGTTTTAAGCGGTCACACAGGATGGCCGACAAGATTTTATAAGCGACGTTTAGGAGACTAATTCCTCTGTAGTTGGTACATTTCAGAACATCTCCCTTTTTATGGATGGGGCACACTATACCGAGGTTCCATTCATCGGGCATACTTTCCTCCGACCAAATTTTGCAGATGAGCTGGTGTATGCTCCTATCCAATTCATCTCCCGCTGATTTAAATAGTTCGGCTTGTAAGCCATCCGCACCTGCAGCCTTGTACGACTTAAGTTTGGATATCGCCAGCCGAACTTCGGTTAGGTCGGGTGGACGGAACTCTTGGCCATCATCGTCCAAGTTGAATGGAGCGTTCTGCCTATTAGCGGCATCTTGGCTGTCTCTGCTATACGCAGACGACACCATAGTCTACTCCAGCCATGCATCCCATCGACACGATATTCGGCACCTCGAAAAGCATATCCTACTAATCAACAACTTCTACAAATCTTGAGTATCTCAATTAACACCCCCAAAACGGAACTCATTGGTTTCCGTACCGCCAGTGGGAAAGGTCCACCGGGTACCGCTACTGAGAGTAAACAGATCTTGCTAACTTTAAACGGATCCATCATCCGATGCGAAAACGAAATCAAGTATCTGGGAGTCACCTTCACCCACCTACTTAAATTTAACAAACAAGCCAGATACAACCTTACCAAAGCCCAGAAAGTAACCAAAGCTCTAATGCCATTCCTTAAACACAAAATCCTCTTCAACAAATCCAAGCTTCTATTTTACAAAACACTCATCAGTCCTATCCTCACATACGACTTCCCCATATGGTTCACCATATCCCCCACAATGGTTGCTGACCTCTCCAAACTAGAAAGGAAAATCCTACGACTATGCTGTGGCAAACATTTTGAAACACAGACTAAAAGACACTCTAACAGCTACATACACAAAGAAACCAAAGTCATACCGCTCATCAACTATGTTCTCGCGCTTATGCAAAATACAATCCTCAAGCTTAACATGCTTGACAACCACCTAATGGACGAAATAGCCTCGGAGGCCACTTCTAGGTTCTGGGATGAGGAAATCTACCCCTCTCCTGCTGGGGTGTCCCACCTGGATTTTGCATCCGCTCCCGATGCTCCCACCCCTTATTACACGAAAGCCGTTATTGGCCAAAACCGCGGCTGAATTGCCCACGGGTGACGAACCTTCAGCACGCAGAATCACACACTCCTAACTCTAGTCAAAAGTCATAAACAGTTCTTAAACTGGTGGGCAGTCACTTCTTTGTTTGTTATTGCTTTAAGACAAAATATCAAATATATTTGTAAAAATTATTTAATCCACATCAAGCAACGTATTTATATAAACATATACTTGTGATATTTTCATTATAAATCTCCTAATCATATTAATCGTTTTACGTATTATTCTAGATTCTATCATTATCATCTATATAAGCACAAAAATATCTAAAAACAAGCTAATATTAACTTATCTAAGCCACTAACCTACAAATACCATTTAACAACACTAAACAACTTTAAGAAAAAAGAAAACACAACACAATGTTATCAAAGATACTAAAATCGAAAAATAAATAAAAACAAAAATCAAACTAACCATTAAAACAAGAATATAACAATCAAATGTTACTTGTAAGTAATTTCAAATTATCAAACAAATTTGTATCTCAAAAACACTATTTGTTTTCATCCTCTATGATCCAACTACAAAATTTTACAATGTAATTTTAAATATTAACCTCTCTGAACAGATAAACAAAAGAAAATTGTGATACCTTTCTACCTACAAGACAATTCTCACCAAAACAAAAATAAAAAAAAGAACAACAATTAATTTAACTAAACACACTAAAGTAAAATTTTTTTTAAGTAAAAATATCTTTTGAACCAACGACTCGTCATTCAAACAAATGACACTAAATACACCTTCATATTTGTATATGTTATCAATAATTTGCGTTACTGCGCATTCTGTTCAACTAAAAGAGATAGGTAGTGGGTTAGTGTACCCGATATACCAACCAGCTACATAACCCCCTTTTCACTTCCTAGCTTTAAGATAGTTTTTTAAGTATTTATTTAGTATTGTATATAAAACAATTATGACCACCAGGCACAGAAAAATTAACTGACAAAACTACTCCTGAGCAAGAGTAGATACACTAACACAAGCAAGCAAAATGTAATAATCAAGCCGGCAATACTTTATAGCCGCAGTTAACCAAGCAAAAGAAACCTAACCTTTGTATTTGAAAAGTCTCAATAAAAATTCAATTCAATTCAAATTTATATATTTCCCGATTTTGGAGAACATTGAACGGTCGATGTGGGGCCATTGCCATTTGCAGATTTTATATCAATTCTATAGCTTGCCATTTTATTTCATTTTATATTCGAATCTTATAATTTCTTTTCCAAAATATCAACAATCAATAACCACAATTAAAACTTGTTTTGTTTACATGCTGACTGCTGAAAGAAATCAGTTATCTGTTCTTTGACACTTGTCACGCACCACATAAAAAGTAGGTGCAGAAAATATTGTTCTCATCTGTTCTGAAAAACTCCATGGAACACAAAAGTGATAGAAGGTAGAACAGCTGAGCGCAAGGTTTTTATTCATGGAACACAAAATCTTGTACTTTTACAACACAAAATCCTGGATGGAAGCTCTTCGGGGGGCGAGCTGTCTACCTTGGTAACCCGGAGTGAATTCTCCAGCAACAGCTTAGTTCTGAGAACTAATTGGATACCGTTTCCCATTAAAACGGACCTTGGTGAAATCCTGTTTCACCTAGCAACCGCTACAGCCACCTAACAGGGCTGATAACAGTACCTGCCCTTACCACCCGCATTGGACATCGTTACCTCTACTGAGAAATGTAAGCCGTGCAACGTGTAGCACCTACATGCTGCAGCTACAACGATAATCAGCCTGCACCACTGATCAGTGGCCTGCACCAAGAACTGCAACTAAAAGCATCACAGAAGAAAGCACCAAAAGCAGAACCAAAAGCAAATAACAAAAAAATCTTTATTGTAACATGTGCTTCCCAGTGAACAATTTTCGCTCTATTGCAATAACATGTTTATTCTAATTTTATAATATATTCTTTACATAAAAAATCCTAGTTCAGTTCTACTTTAACACCAGCAAAAATGTCAATCTAAAATTATAAAGTAACCAAAAAGAAAAGTGATATATGTATGTAAAAAATATCCATGTCTAATGTATGTATTTACATAATACATTATAAACATAAAAACATAATTTATTTTAACAATAGGGCTCTCGCTCTTAAAGTGTTCATTTTGTGAAATTGTTTAATCTCAATTTTTTGTATTCAAATTCAGTGATTGATTCCATTTATAAAATAAATGTTCTATATCATAGAGCGTACTCGCTCTAAAATTAAAAGATAATTATATAAAAATATAGTTTGCCACTCATACGTTAGTAATTTTGACTGCAATGTCCCGGTCTACATTGAACGATTTTTCCAGTGCCGATCTTTTGTTCGTAGGTGAAGGGAGTGAAAAGTGAGGGGTAGGGATCAAATCGTTTGTACCACAAAACTCGAACGATTTTTCCAGTCTGTTTATGTTCTCTCTCGTCTTCTTTCCATTGTTTTGTGTGTGTTCGGTGTTAGTGTGCCGTTCGTTTGATGGTGTGAGTGCATCTCAATGAAACATGAAGAGCACAGCAATAAAAAAATTAAGAAGACAAGGAAAAAATCTTATGGAAAAAATCGTTCTGTGTGTACATTTCACACGATTTCTGGAAAAATCTTCGTGGAAAAATCGGGCAATGTAGATCGGGACAATGCTCAGGAGCGGTGATTTATTTTAGGCTAGTTTTTAACACAGATAAGCAATACCTAGATGGGAATCTACGGCTGTCAATTCGGTTTGCCTACAAGCTCAAACGTCAAATGGCCGTGGTGAACATCGGATTTTTGCACTAGTGTACGTGCAGACGACGGTGGTGAAAATCGGATTTTTGCACTAGTGTACGTGAAAAAAAAATCCGAGTTTCACCTCGGTTCGTGAACAAAATGGCGGATAATTTAAGAATCCAAGGGTTTGTTTAAATGTGCTAGGTTCTTGTATGCCGATTTCCTTTCGACGATTGCAGATTAATTTTTTTTGTTGTAAGGAAGTCGCAAAAAAAATCGTGTAGCCGGTGTAAATTTTCTATATGAAAGATTTGATTTTTGATCTTTTTTTCTAAACAAATCAAATTTTGCTATCACAGATTTGATTTTTTTGTTGAAATGAAAGTTACATTTAAGTTTAACTACATATACCTACTTTTGCAAAAAAGTACAAAAGTGAGAATTTAAAATGTTCGCTAAAGAAACCTTCTTGCAAGAAAACATACAAAAATTGTTTTGACAGAAAACGTAGTATAACTTCTTATTGGCTGTAGAGCTACTAGCGATGTTGTATTTGTAATGCCTGTAAAATCGTACTGTACTATGGATGGCTTTTGTGATAAAACACGCCTATTGTGTTTTTTCCTCAATCAGAATTGACTTTATTGCAGTTTTTGCAATTAAGAACAGATGAGATTCACACCATTGTGGGTGCTTTCTTTTATCCCCATACAAATTAGTTCTGGCAGATGAAGGTTTTGTTGGTATTCCTAATGTTTCGCATCGGCTTAGGAGACCATTTTTGTTGCAACACAATTTAAATTGTGTAAAGGATCTTTCAAATCAACGTTAAAGGCTCTTCCAAACCAATGCGAAACATTCGTTGCGGCGAAGAAACATTCGCATGTCAAAATTTATTTACATGGTGATAAATGAGAGTGCCCACACCAACGCGGCGGAGAAACATATGAATTTATTTTGACTGACGAATGTTTCTTCGCCGCAACGAATGTTTGGCATTGGTTTGGGTGAGCCTTAAATCGAAGCGAAACACTCACGACAACAAAACATTCACTTTTTAAAATTAAAGGTTAGACCGCACACAACTACAGTAAAAGTACACTTCACGACGCGGCAAAACATTATTTGTATGAAATTGTATGAGCTATATCGCACTAAGCGGCAACTGAACTTCATACAATTTCATACAAATTATTTTGAATCGCAGTTCCGCTGCAGTGCAGTTCCGCCTAAGGCGGTCTAACCTTAAGTTACATGAAAATAATTGTGAGTAGGTACCCACAATGAAAGCGGTGCGATTTTCCATATGAACCCGATGACTGACAAAAATGTTGTCCACGCATCGGTTTGGGGGACCTTAAATTAATTTCTAAAAAATTACGTCGGAATTTGACCATGATGCAATCCAACCCCTTACGTATAAATTAAAATAATTTCATATATTAAGTGTGTCTGTACCCTAAAACTAAGAATATAGTAGCTGTCAAATTTGCCATGGTGAATTTAATTTTTGTTGATTTCTCGAACCTTATTATTGGTTGGCGAGATTTTTTTTATAATTATTGTGCTGTAGAACTGAAAAAAATTGAAATTATGTTTTTAAATTTCATAAACATAATTAGGTCTTTTGCCCTCTCTGCTCAAACAGGGCCCCTTCGGAGGCGACAGAGTTCTACAAAAAGTTCTCATCGCGCATCGTCTGCCCAAGTAGCTTTTTAGCGAATTGGAAGAAAGAAACATGAAAGCACCAAAAGATTTTTCATTGAAATTCAAGGACTCGTTTAAGTTCCGCTTGCCATGCGGGCATTGTGCTTGGTGAAACAATTATTTTTTTGTTAATTTATTTTTTAATGAAAATCACAAACACCGGAATAAAAATCTTCGCACAGCAAATTTATGAAAAAAAAAAAAAAAAAAAATGAACTGTCAAACAAATCAAATTCACCGCGTTAAGTTGTTGTTGCAGTTCACATCTATTCATCGACACGAAATCAAATTACAAAAACAACAATGTAAACAAATGGGTTTTGGGGGGTGATACGAACGAAAGATTCCTATCTAGGTATTGCTTATCTGTGGTTTTTAAGTTATCTCTTATCTTTAGGTATTTGTATATGTATATGTATATGTATATTGATTGTTGCACCCATAAGCCAAAACGTTACTTTAATTGCTTTTAGAGCAGGAGCAATATAACATAAAATAATAGAAAGCCATGAGGCGAACAAATAATGTAACAGACAAAGCAGGCAATACTTGATAGCCGTAGTTTTTCTTTGTACTCTTAAGTATATATTAACATTGAATTGTCAACTATGTAACACGTTTTAAAAAGTCTCAATAAATTCAATTCAATTCAAAAGTGTACTTTTCTGATCTTTTCTGTTCTTTTCTGATCTATTCTGTTCCGAACAGATTCATTAAACAGACCTAGTAAAATCAAAAACAGCTTACATCTGTCATACTGATTGATATTCGTTCTTCAATTTTCAATTTTTTTTTTTTTTAATAAAATTTAAATAAATTAGTGATGTTGTCATTGCTGCGGTCTTGGAACTTGAGAAAAAAGATTTGCAATAGAGAAAATTAAGACATAACGTTGAGAGACGTTTAATCCTTATGATTTGCTGATGCAGCGTGAGTAGGTACCTAATGGAAATTTTCAACAAAAGTTTTTCATTAAAATTTATTATTTAATTCAGGTTTGTATCATATTTTCGCTTAAGTAAACCTTTAAAAGGTTGTTGGAAACTGTTGCGCCGTATCTAGAAAAATCTTCAATTCCCTGCACATTGCAGCTGGCTGCTTTTTTGAATTTTTTTGTTGCAAAAGGAAACTTTCAACAATTGGCTAGGAAAGATGCTGATGTAGCTACGGGCGGTCAAAATTGTGTCAAAAATCTTATCAAGTCTTGAAAATGTTAGAACTATAGAAGATTAAACTCTCAGGCAGATGCCGAACGAAACGACATTACATGGATAAATTTAGTGTTCCTGACATCAAGATCCTACCCTATTTTTTTTAACAGAAAAGGATACTTTTCAGTCAAGGCACTAAATAATTCTGTTTTCAATATTTTATTTATTAATTGCTTTTTAAAATAATTACCTACACTAAAACTCAGACTTCGATTGTTTTTGATTAAAACAAAATACTGAAATATAGCGTCCTGCGCAGTAATTTTATGCTTCCCATGTTGAAATAAGTTATTTTGAATAATATTTAAAAAAAAAAAATAGGAAAAATCATTTATATTTTAGAACGTCGCAGCTTGTTTTCCCAGTTTCACTTGAGAATATTTGGTCGAATTGAAATCACGTGAAAATCGATAAAATCGAAATGTGGAACACGGAAATGCGATCAGTTTTAACTTCGAAAAAAATTAAATTGAAATCGATAAAAGTGAAATGTAGAACACCAAATTTGATTTCTCATCGATTTCAATTTCATTTCACACATTTTCACATTAAAAGAATGCAACATTTAAGTCACACGCATTTCCTCTTATACCTTCCTCTACTGTTGCTGCCTCAAATCCAAATCCAATAATGTTGCTGCCTCAATGCCAAAAAATATATAGCGTCGACCACGCTTGTAAACATTTTTCTTTCCAAACCTTGTATTTTTGAGCATTGTCTTATGAAAACCAGTTTTTTTTCGAAAACAGATTTATTTGCCTTGTCTTAATAGAAACTATGTTATACAAAAATTTTGCGGATTACCATGTATCGAGTGGCTATGTAGGTATGTTTTTTAATCAATACCTGTCCTTTTATGTAGGTACTGAAAAAACACCTTGTTATTAAAAATAAATAAATTGTCATAGCCAGTCCCGGGGGTAACTTTTAAAAACATAAATTCATATTTGATATCTACAGTCTATGCCCTTTCAAACCATATATATTTATATATATCAATAAATTTTGACCTTTCACCACAGATATTTTTGGGGACTCTTCTGATTCTTGGTAAACATGGCAAATGAACCATTAATACTAAATTTCATTAATATCCCATTATCTTAAAATGGTTTAGGGTAGTATTTTACTTGTTGTACTTAAAAAAAAGTAATCATTCCATAAAAAGGACTTTAACTTTCTACAGGATACATGAATCTTTTCAGTTTTGGTCTCTTTATTATCAGCGTTTGAAAACACCCTTAAAACATGTGACATATGATTAGTTTGTATTATAACAAAATTTTCAGCGTGATAAATTCCCACCTCCCATCCCTCTCCACCTTCTTTGATGCGTCTATACAAAAAGCCAATGCGGGGATTTTGGGGGACTTTGGATATGTTGTTGAGGATAAAATTCTGCGTCGATACCAGCAATAAAATTTCATTAATTAAATTGTTCCCGTCAGATCCTATTTTTCTTAGACTATATATTGTACCTACGCATGATAGTATCAGGATTTCTACAAAAACTTGGTTAAAACTCAGTGTTGTCGCACTTTAAGCCTAAGCGCCCACATGCAACTGCTTTGGGGAGATCGTTTAGTGTCAAAACACGCATATGCGTTGCTGATTTTTTTTAGTAAAAGGTTAAAAATCTCTGTATTTTGTAAGGAAACTTTCAACTGCTCAGTGGCACGTGTTAACGTCAACCGATTTCAACAAAATTTTGCACATATATATAGGGAGGGGGGTCCCGAAAGAAATTCCAAATTTGCCAAAATAAGCGCCACCCTAATGTACATACATTCAGTTACCTCATTTACAAACAGAATCGAGAGCTCGAGTTGGATTAGGGTCGGATTTTTGACCCAGGTGTTTCGTCACGTGAGTTGAGAGCCCCATTTGAAGTTGAGTTGATATGGTGTTGAGATTACATTTAATGGAATTCCAACAATATATTTATTTTACACAAAAACAGTTCAAATTTAATGAATTTAAGTACATACCTCACATAGCTATCAAAACAAATAAATAATTTTACTCGCACATGTGCAAAAACACTGTGGTGAACACATCCTCAAGACCGATTCTTCGATCCAGGTTTTTTATCAACAATTTCGACTCGACTCCGCTCCTGAAGTGGAATCGAGTCGGTTGAGGCTCATTTCAAGTCAACGGGGGGCAACAAAGGGGCAAGGCGAGCTTGAAGCTCGTTCGAATACCTCATGTAAACGGGGTAAGTGTTATTTATAAACACAGTTGAACGCTTGCATAGAGCTATGCACGCTTTAAAGTGTCTCTGAACGCAAAAATGTGATTTATAAAACTTATGCAACGTTGTATTGAGGCAATATAAGCTAAATGCGTTTGGAGGTTGTTTAGAGCCAACAAAGGCTGCTTAGTATCGAAATGTCAGTTTGACTTACACACAACATCAATAATGTAGATAGAAATTTGGGGGGTGCTTATTTGTGCAATGTTTGTGTTGAAATCTCACTTACATAATTTTAATATAAATCAATATAACAATAGATAAATATGGTTTTATATTTTTATTGTTATTTTTCAGCCCTATTCTGCTATTCATCGGGGCGAATTTTCCTAGAATTTTCACTTGTTACTATTCTGCTATTCATTCAAGTGAATGTGGATTTACGTTGAGATTGTCGGTAAAACGGTGTGGTATTCTCTTATTTACGTGAACGGACTCATTCTATACAATTCAGATCCGCATATAAAATGTTGCGGGTTTTCAATTGTTGGTTGTGTATCTGCTTCGTGCTTGGGAAAATGTGAGTAGAAACCACTTTTTTGTTTTATTTAGAATATTTGTTTTATTTTAAAGTGGGAAAAAAGTGCAAAACTGTCCATATTTGTTTTTATTTCTTTTTTACTAAGAAAATCAACCAACACAATTGGCCGTGTTCGGATACGTAACCAAAGGTATCTGAATTTGTTTGTGTTGTTGTAATGCCTAAGGAAAAACCAGCTGGCGAACCAAACAGCTGATGTCAAAAAGAAATCTAAAGCTATCCCAAAAATGTTCGGATTTGTTTGGATTACACTAACAGCTGACATCTCATCTTTTCAGTTTCCTGGTTTTGTTTGGTTTTGTTACGTATCCGGTTCTGGTCGTTCGAAAACGTATCATATTCTAACGTATATCAAATACGTATCTGCTTACCACCCGAACGTGGCGATTTATTGAAACTTCTTAAGATTTTCACATGCACATGGAACAGCTGTTTGAGTGAATGTCAAATTGGCTTGGGATAATGTAGTTCCCCCGACGGATAGCAGAATGGAAATACAGAGCGAAAGGGAATCGAATTGGTGAATCGGATCTATGGTTCACGGGAATAGCAGAATAGGGCTGTTTGTTTAGATATTGTATTGACAGGGAATTTTTTGTACACTCTTAATTTTATAGATTCTGCATAATATATACGTGCAACATTTGAAGAATTTCTATTAACATTTTAAAACTCTATCTGCTATGGCTTATATGTTAACGTTAACCAGTTTCAGTTAAATTTTACACAAAATCACCTTAATCACTTTACGGAGAAATACAAATTAAATTTAAGCATTGCCAATAAGACCCACCCTTATATTTTCCTCAACAAAATCATCACGCTGCGAGTAAATGGAATAATTCATTCAAAAAATCAACAATTACACGTCATTTCCTTTTGAATACATTTTATTATATTTTTAAACACAAAAAAACAAACAAAACAACTCCATAACTATAATAACAACAAAAGAAATTAAGAAAAAAATCAAAAAGAATCCTTAATTATTTTATTGGTTTTTCACAAACAGCTGAGTCTCGTTGTCAGTTTTGGAAGCAAAACGTAATAGAACTCTACTTTTTGGTATAACTATACTGGGAGTTGTAGTATCCACAATGAAACACTAAATGTGTTTCCACCTTCATGTGTGGAACATGAACAAGACAAATCTTATGTGATTCTCGATCACCATTTTGAATAATTATCATGCACTTTGAATAACGCATTTTCAATTCTACAAATTGGCGACGAGAATGGACTCCTTATCAAATGAAATTACTCCATTCGACACAATCGAAACCTCGAACATTGGCGAGAGATGGAAAAAGTGGATCTGGAGACTGGAAAACTATTTGGTCGCTGCCCAAATAACTGGCGCAAAAAAGGAAGAAAGCACTTCTGTTACATTATGCAGGTGAGCTAGTCTCTGATATTTACATTTCCCTTCACTTCCCCAATCCCAGTAGAAGGTGCTGATAACAACATCGAAACCCTTGATGAATTTGAGCATGCAAAACAAGAGCTTTTCGATCATTTAACTCCTCAAAGCAACAAGGAGTTTGAAATTTTTAAATTTCGAAAGCTACAACAAGATTCTTTAGAAACCATCACACAATTCTATTTCAAACTGCTGAAATGTGCTGAAAAATATGGATACGAAGCTGACACAAAAACGGACGAAATAAAAAGACAGATCAGCTATGGAACAAAATCACTTGTAAGACGCTATGGCCTCAGAGATTGTCCTTCGTTGGACCAGCTACTATCTTACGCGAAACTACTCGAAAGCACTGACCATCAAGTAAAAAACATAGAAAACCAAAACAGCAATGTTGGACCAGAAGAACACACCAACGCTATCCGGAGGACACGCCGTTCACAACGAAACAATGAGAACACTCCTAATATAGTTACAAGTAGTGGGTATAACTTCGGCAAACAAAACAACAACAAAGACCACAAATGCGTTTTCTGCGGTGGCGGATGGCACAACGACGGTCTCTCTAAATGCCCAGCTCGGAAATCAAAGTGCAACCTATGTAACAAAAACGGACAGTGGAGCAAGGTGTGCAAATCTAACAAACAGAAAGAAAGAACATATATCCTAGAAAATCAAGTGCCAGAGGAATCCTCCAGTGACGAGTCGATATACAACCTATCAAAACCCGGAACTAAAACACCAAGAGTAGAAATTCTACTCAACAAACAAAAAAATTGAGTTCTTGATTGACACAGGCTCCTCTTTTAACATAATCAGCCGAAAAATATTATTCAAAACAGGTCACAGATTGGATAGCCTAATCCCAACTAAAGAAAAAGTTTTCCCATACAACTCAAAAAGTGAACTGCCAATTATAGCTCAAAGTTCAAATATGCTACAAAAATAAAGTGGTCAAAACGAACATTTTAGTTATCGATGCAGATGCCATGTCTATCCTGAGTTACAAAACAAGCGAGAAACTTAACATAGTTGAAATAACTTATAACATTCTCAGTAACCAGAATAACAATAAAGACGCAAACAACAAAAACAAGATCGATATAAAATACATCGAAAACAACTACTCGAGACTTACACAAGGAGTTGGGAAACTAAACAAGTTCCAAGTACACCTACATATTGATAAAACTGTCCGACCCGTAGCCCAAGCCCACAAAAGAATACCTTTTCATCTTAGGAAACAAGTGGAAGAAGAAATCAACAGACTGCTGGAGCGGGACATTATCAAGAAAGGAGATGGACCAACACCGTGGGTATCACCAATTGTGCTTGTGACAAAACCAAACAAGCCCGAGAAAATAAGAATGTGTATCGACATGCGAGTACCTAACACTGCCATAAAAAGAACGACACATAAAACCAACAGTTGACGATATGCTTTCGTCTATCAACGGCTCAGTTATTTTCAGCAAAATTGACCTAAACGAAGGGTATCACCAGCTTGTCCTGGATAAATCTTCACGAGCGATAACAACATTCTCAACACACATTGTTATCTTTAGGTACACACGTCTCATTTTTGGTGTGAATTCTGCACCGCAAAAATTTCAAGACACGATTCGTCAAGTCCTCATAAACATATCTGGGAGTTATCAACATAAGCGATGACATCTTTATTCATGGAAAAACGCAAACCGAACAGAACAAATCACTAAAAATGGTTCTCGAACGTCTCAACAGTCATGGTCTAACTATAAACAAAGAAAAAGGTGTGTTTAGCCAAAGTAAAATTAACTTCTTTGGATATATATTCACGAAAAATGGCATTGAACCTGACCCTAGGAAAATTGATGCAATCAATTATCCGAAGTTTTCTAGGAATGTTAAATTATCTCCAGAGATTTCTAAAAAACGTAGCCAACAACACCAACATTTTGAGGAATCTTCTGCAACAAGACAAAACATTCGAGTGGACCAATGAACACCAAGAAAACTTTGAAGAGCTTAAAACCATGATTTCAGACACGAGAAAATTAGCATACTTTGACGTCAAGAAACCAACCCATCTTTACGTAGACGCAGGACCGTTCGGATTAGACGCCATACTTGGGCAAGAGAAAAACAACAGCGCGGGAGTAGTAGCTTATGCAAGCAAATCCCTTACTGACACGGAAGAGCGATATAGTCAGATCGAAAAAGAGATGTTGGCCATCAGCTGGGCTATGCAGCATTTTCACATCTACTTATTTGGAGCACATTATACGGTTCACACAGACCATAAGCCATTGCTTGGAATCCTAAAAAAACCTACCAGCAAGCCCAGTGCACGCATTGAAAGCTTTTGTTTAAAGATCCAGCAGTATGAATTTGACGTTGTCCATCAAAAGGGAGAAAACAATCCAGCAGATTACTTATCAAGACACCCTATACCTCTGACAAAAACAAACGAAAATCAAAGCAACAGAATTGAAAAATACGTTAACACCATCGTCCATCAAAACATGCCAAAAGCAATCTCTACTAATCAAGTCAAGTCAGAAACTGAAAAGGATAACATACTTACCAAAGTGATTCAAGTTGTATGCGAATCAAAAATGTTCAATGATCCAGAACTCACACAATATAAAAACATCCAAAACGAGATCACAGTTCACAACGGTATAGTCTTACGAGGTGCCAAACTACAACTGGAAGCAATCGATTTAGCACACAAGGGACACCTAGGTATAGTAAAAACAAAACAACTCATACGCAGTAAAATCTGGTTTCCCATAATAGATAAAATGGTAGAGGATAAGATCAAAAACTGCCGCATCTGCCAATCGGTTGTAAACACCAACAAAAGGGACCCATTAACCATTCCAGATGTAGCAAAATATCCGTTTGAACACGTTTCAGTAGATTTTATTGGACCTTTTAAAAACAATAAATACATTCTTGTTATTATCGATGACCTTTCAAAATACCCAATAGCCGACATAGTAGACTCAACCAAGTTCAGCTGTGTAGCAGAAGTTCTAAAAAAGACTTTCGCTCAGTTTGGTATACCGGAGAGACTATCATCCCCCAACTAACAATTTTTCCTCTATAAGGTCCATTTTTTGAATTTCTATAAGTTATTATTTCTACAAAGCTTGTATTTAGTTTGGACATCGAAGTTGCAAATTTTCGAAGCTATATTTTTTAAAACAGCTTCCTACAAACCTATTACAGGCAGAATCTATAATTTTCTGCTAGCCTGAATATTTACAATTTGGTTATAGTTTTAGTAAGGCTTCCCAGAAATTAGTTTTGACAGGCATGTAAAATAGAAGCAAAGAAAAAGCTTTCACAAGGAAGCACTGCCAAGAGCTCTTGAAGAGCCTGCTTACAAACGCCTGAAACAAGCTATTATGTGTACGAAAGTCTAATGGAAGCATAATTGTCAGTGGAATTATGTCAGTTTATTTTGTTTGTGTAAGCCCCCTGCGCAAAAGCCCGACACAAGAATTATTTTGTGTACTGGTCGGCGCACCTATGTTTCTACTGCCGAGATAGGGTTACCACAGGTCAAATTATTTATGAAAATAAAAATAGGAAAAATTGTATCATTTTGAAAATTTAAATTAAACTAATTCATTGAGTAGGTATGGTCTAATATTAAATCGTTTATATTTTGCAAAACAAAAACGGAACAAACATTTATTTTCTGCAGTGAGATATATGGGAAAAGAAATCAATTTAAATTCACTTGATAAAAAAAAAAAAACGAAAAAAAAATATATTTATTTTTTACATGAAACTATAGTTATGTATATTCAGAATTGCACTACAAATACACATTATTTATTTATTTTGTATTATAAATGATCTAACAAAAACAGATAATAATTGTTATTATTGTACTATTCGTACTATAATGTCAGCTTATTAGGCTGGACCATTCATTATTCCGTCAATTTCATTGAATTTTTGAACAACAACAACTTAAAGGCGCTACCACCAATTGATTGGCTGGAGATATAGCTATTTCGTGCTTTGCCACTTTTGCAATCATCAGTCTCCTTTTTTGTTGTTGTTGTTGTTCAAAAATTCAATGAAAAACTGATAAAATTTCTTCATATTCATGGTTTGTCTTATTTTTTTTTTTTTATTTCTATAAAAAGAATAATAGCCCGGATCCCACCAATAAAAATGATTCCCTCAGAATTAAATTTGATAGCAGTAGTAACTCTGATTAAGCATGACATCCAATTTTGGTTCTATAACCCAGTAAACACAAGCCCGACACAAGCATAATAATTGTGTGAACTCTGTCAGACGCATCCGCGAGAAGCATTTATTTCGATGAATTTGCCTCAGCGAAGTGATGTCAGCCTAATTTGTTTCTATAAGACCTGTGAAGAGGTGGTTATGCAAACTTAATTTTAATCATCCTCTCAGGTGCATGCGCGGGAATTAATAATTCCGATTATTTAGTCTTAGCGTAGGGTTGCACACTCAACATGAAAGCATTAAAAGCTGGTACTTCGCATGGAAAGAAGTATTGATGTGAAAATAAGGTACTGCTGCCTGAATTATTCACAAACGAGGTGACCATAGTATAGTTCCTGTTTCATCGTTAAAAAATATTGTCACGTTAAGAAGTTCGAATGTTTTGAAAAATTATCTTAGTATGAAGCTTTCATTTCTCAGTAGTTTTCTTATTACATTTTAAACGTTTTTAATATCTATACGACATACATAGCCACATTCAGTTGAAAAAAACTTAATGATGGTCTTTATTGTTTATGTTTTTTATTTTGGCAAATTAGTGTTTTTAAAAAAGATACAAATTAAAATTGTCAATAAACGACTTGTGTACGTAATTAAAAGTACATATTTTATGAGGCATAAAAGAGTTTTTTTATTTTTTCTCAAATCAAAGCATTTCGTTTTTAAAAAACAATTGATTTCAACGAAAAACGAACTTATATTTTATTTGTTGTCTCACAAAAATTATGTTTGTGTGACCACTTCCACGTTTTTTCTAGTAAAGTTATCATGAAAACATTAATAATTAAAAAAAAATAACATTAAATACAAAAAACTCCCTTGCCAGCAAGAGACGAATGGTCACCTGTATTTTTTAAATTAGTTTAATTCATCAGGAAGCCCCAAGGAAGTTTTAAGGAAGCTAGTTTCGGTTGCAAGTGGTTCCAATTTGGCATTCATTTTTCATATGCCAGCTCGATACCTAAGGTGCCCGACTTTCAACCCAACCATCCTCGGTTCAACTCCCGCAAAATTCATCAAGTAAGTAATGTGTTTTTTTCAGATATAAATAATTATTGTCAATTAAGTTTCAGAAGAAAATCATTATTTGGATGAAAATAAAGGAGAAAATATAGAAATAAAAGTAAAGAATTTATTTTTATTTTGCTTTGCACTGTGCTTCGATGAGGCTTCTCCTAGGCCTCGACAAGCCTTTTATAAGGGTTTTCAGATGTGTCTATCGAAACACTTGGACTAAACTACACTACTACATTTGCAATGTTCGAGTGTAGTTTTGTGCTATAAGGCATTAGCGAAATAAATTGAGTACTTGCAATAAACCTGTAAATGATTGCTTGAAAGCCTTTCGAGCTTCTCAATGTGGGCCAAATGTGTTTCGCTAAGGCGTTATAGAGTCCAATTTGCTGATTAGGAAATAACTTCGAAAGACCCTTACAGAAGTTAAATTGTTAGTTGGGGATAATGGTCCTTCTTTTCAAGGAAAAGAATTTTCAGCTGTACAATTTCAAACACCAGCGTACAACTCCATATTGGCCAGAAGCAAATGGCATAGCAGAAAGGTTTGTCCGAACCTTAAAGAAAAATTTAGTAAGTGCTGAACTTGAAAAAAAAACTTTAATTACCAATTACAAGACTTCCTCCTCAATTATCGCTCAGTGCCACACTCATCCATAAGTATATCGCCATTCGAAATGATTTCAGAAGAAAAATTAAAACACTTTTGCCAGCAATAGTTGATGGAAAACAAAAATCAAACACAGATTGGAAGCACGCAAGATACGCGATTGAAACGCAACAGCAAAAACGGAAAGACTACGCTGATGAAAGAAGAAGAAGAAAACCTAATAAAATAAACATCGGTGACTTCGTATTATGCAAACAGATCAAAACAAACAAACTGACACCAACTTTTGATCATGAACCGTTTTCGGTAACAAAAATTATAGGAACAAAAATAACTGCGGAAAGATAAGGTAAAGTTATTGAAAGAAATGCATCATTCTTCAAGACTATTCCCAATCAAAATATTTACCCTTTTAGCCAGCTAAATCCGAGAACAAACAACCCACATCAGCCTTCTTTCCATTCCTTCCCAAGTATCAGTACTAGCTCATTCTCATCCTCACAGCTCTGCGAAGAATACATACACCAGCGAAAAGAACGACAACGGCTGCCAAGTACACAGAGATCAAGTCCATCTCCATCTCCAGAAAGTTGTTACCATCATCGAGAGTCTTTTGAATTTGTCGACACCAAGAAACCATTGAATAAGAAACAGACGAAGAGGCTTTTGTCACATATACAGTGTACGTGAGTGAAGCACTAAAATAAAATAAAAAAAAAAATCGGAAACTAACCTGTCATTTTGCCAAGCTGAAAAAGTGTTAATATTTTTACATTGTAAAATAACGAAAAATAGACTTTAAAACTTAATAAAAAAGTGAAATAAAAGTTGAATTAATACTGATAATTTGACCAATTATTTGAATGGTTATGTTAAATCGGGCTTTTTTGGTCACTTCTTTCTATATGCAAATAAAAAATTTTTATTCCATACTTTTTCCCTACGTTTCGTCGTAATTTCTCGACTTCATCAGGGGTAGTTTATTAAATCTGTATAAACTTAAGATTAATCATTTACACTTTTAAAATTTTTGACGTTAAACTTACATGAAAAAAAAACTTTTGTTACATTTAATGATAATTATTGATAATGGATGACAATTTTAAAAACTTTGAAAATTTTCTAAAATAAAAAAAAATGAACTATTTAAAACTATTTGAAAATAAATAAACGAAAATTTAATAAAAACCTACAGCACAGCACTTTAGAAAAACTAAATGAAAATAAAAACAATTTAAATTTAATAAGAAATTACACCGCTCTTAATGCAAGAGAATAACTAGCTATTGTGTTGTCTCTATCTTCTTGTGTATTCATTGTTCTGTCTATATTTTGTTGTATACGTAGACTTTCAAGTGTGTATCTATTATTTCTTCTCTTTTCCTTGTCCATTATTATTGTATTATCAAAGTCTGCAGAGTTCCCAGTTTCTAGTATGTGTTGTGATAACCCAGTGGATTCTCTTTTGCTTCGAATATCCGCTTTGTGTTCGATTAATCTCGTCTCCAGTGATCTCTTTGTTGTCCCAATGTAGATCAGATTGCACGTCTCCCTTTCCTTGCCACAGCCAATTTTGTAAATTATGTCATGTTGTTGTTCTTTTTCTATTTTGCTTTTTGTATTGGTGAATAGTTGTCTTACTATAAGACTTTTGCTTTTTGTATTGGTGAATAGTTGTCTTACTATAAGACAACTATTCACCAATTTAAAAAGCAAAATAGAAAAAGAACAACATGACATAATTTAAAAAATTGGGTGCAGTGGCAAGGAAGGGGAGACGTGCAATCTGATCTACATTGGGACAACAAATGGCGTTTTTCTTTTTTGGCTCTAAATAAACATCTGAGCAGAGGCTGAGCGATCAGAGCAGAGCTCTGAGCAGATTATGATCAGAGCCCTTAGACTTATTTATGAAACACATTTGAGCACTGAACTGTCATTTCAAAGGTGTGTTACTAAAATACATTTTTATTTACCTGATTTAGACGGGCGACTGTCCTGGGAATCCACTTTTAATTTTTTGTATTTCTTTCGTCTGTCAAATCACTGAAAAAAAGTGAAGTTGACTTCGCTCAGCGTTTCGCTCGATTTGCTCGGTCATTTTATTCTGAGCTAATCGATTAAACTCTGAGCTAACTCAGATGGAAAAAAGAAACGCACTTTTTGAGCTCTGATATGTCTGAGCTAAAAAAAAAACATAGAATTTTTGTTTGACAGTTTCGTGATCTGCTCAGAGTTAAAAAAGAAAAACGCCAAAAGAGATCACTGGAGCCGAGATTAATCGAACACAAAGCGGATATTCGAAACAAAAGAGAATCCACTGGGTTATCACAACACATACTAGAAACTGGGCACTCTGCAGACTTTGATAATACAATAATAATGGACAAGGAAAAGAGAAGAAATAATAGATACACACTTGAAAGTCTACGTATACAACAAAATATAGACAAAACAATGAATACACAAAAAGATAGAGACAACACAATAGCTAGTTATTCTCTTGCATTCAGAGCGGTGTAATTTCTTATTAAATTTAAATTGTTTTTATTTTCATTTAGTTTTTCTTAAGTGCTGTGCTGTAGGTTTTTATTAAATTTTCGTTTATTTATTTTCAAATAATATTAAATAGTTCATTTTTATTTTTATTTTAGAAAATTTTCAAAAAATTTTAAAAGTGTAAATGATTAATCTTAAGTTTATACAGATTTAATAAACTACCCCTGATGAAGTCGAGAAATTACGACGAAACGTAGGGAAAATCATGGAATAAAAAAATTTTATTTGCATATAGAAGCAAGTGACCAAAAAAGCCCGATTTAACATAAACATTCAAATAAAAGTGATTATTGGAAACAATTGATATATTTTATTAAAAAAATATAAAAAAAACATGCGGTGCTGCGTTAAATCCTGTAAAAACACCTATAATAAAGCGAAAAATAAAGTTTTCATTTCACAAGTAAGTTTTGGCTCATATAACACAAAAAGTAATTGGAAGTGATGTTTGTTAGGTAAATACATTATCTTAGAATACTTTTTAATTCCACAAAAAAAATTAAATTTGTTGAAAACAAAAATATACTTTCATCATGTAATATTCTAAAACTTACCTGTCAAATGAGAAATTCTCTTACAGTGACGGATTAGTTTTTGTGGGAAATGGCAAGGCGCTCAAAACCGTTGAGCGCCCTTAGTGCAGAGTTATTTTCTACGTTAAGTTTTGGATATAATTTATGTATTTAAAATAGAAAATATTTGTAAGTTATTTCTGTGGTTACCCTGTCTATCGTGTCGGTTTAATGTGTGTTGATGTGTTGCTAAGCGGACGTGTGTGACAGAGTGGCAGTTTCGGGTCGATTTCTAGAAGTTTTAAATTCCATTCCAAGGACAATAATAGTAACTACCGATTACCTTGTAATAAATCTATGAACTTTTTTAATTTTTATCACGAAAATCGTTTTAAATTTAAAGTTAATTAAAAAAGAAAAATACCAAAATAAACAGTATAATTTTTATTTTGTGAACTCACTATATATACTAAACTGCTGAATAAAAGTTTTCCCCAACTTACCCATACATGAACAATTCTTGAACATTTAATGTCTGCAAAACGGAACAGAGAACTGTTCTCCGAGTCTCCGTCCCCTCCGAACCAACCGCAAAAAATATCAACAATTTCTCGATCCATACCACCAAAACATTCAAAATTATTAGAGCCCGAAACAAAATCGAACATGTATAAGAAAAATATTTCAAATTCTAGTGATGAATGCACAATTTTAGAAAAACTTGAGAAAATTATGTCACAAATTACCGACTCAGAAAATCGAATAACGCACAAAATCGACTTAGAAGTTGGAGCTCTGAGGTCTTCGCTTGAAGCTGTAAATAACCGATTGACTTTGCTGGAATCAAAACAAAACGAAATTGAGACACTAAAATACGAGAACCAAGAACTTAAAGAAAAGTTGCAAAAACACGACGAGGCGATACAAAAAATAAAAGCTCACGTAGAGACTAACGACGAAAAACAACAACTAAAAGAGACAATGAGCGATGCACTTTTACACGGGGTTCCACTGCTACCGAATGAAAATTTACAATTTCTTTTTAATGAACTCTGTGCTAGGTTAAAACTTAAACCACCAACAATTAAAAACTTATACCGCCTTAAATCAAAAGATAAATCATTTTCACCACCGATAATGATTAAATTTGTATCGCCAAATGATAAGAGTCTTGTTCTGAGGTCGATCGGCAACTACAGAAAAACAACTAAGGCGCAGCTTTGCCTTCGAGATCTTGGCATTAATGATATTGGAGAAGATAACAAAAACAACACACCTGTTTACCTCCACGAATGCTTAACGGTTAAAAATCGTTCTCTTCTACAATATGCACTTAAATTAAAACGAGAGAAAAAAATTGTATCAGCGTTTACTTTCCGTGGCCTTGTATACGTCAAAGAAACCAAAGAAGAGGATGCAAAACTAATAGAGACTTCTGATGATCTTGCCGTTTTTGCCACAACGTCATGAACAACAACAAAACAACTGTAACAGATGACAACAATAATCCAAAAACAATTTAAGTTAGTTATTCTTATTACTAGGTACTCTTATCTAAGTATATTTTTTCATATCTGTATTCTTTCTCTTATATATTTTTCATTTTTTCTTTTTTTATTTGAATTCAAAAGTTTGTACGATTATCTTTTAATATTTCTATACCATAAATGCCTTTCATCATCACAGTTTTTGTCTTCTTGCGAATTGTTTTTCTTTCTGAATAATTTTAGCGGTGTCTGCATCCTTCATGAAAAGAGGTTGATTGGGAACCTCCTTTTCTTAATTTTTGAGAATGGTTGATTCCAATGAACTGCAATGCAGAGAACCCACAGATGTTATAAGCGAAAATTGTTCAATGCGAACAATGGTTAATGTTTTATGTAGTCAGCACATTGGATTGCATATTTGTCATATTAATGCTCAAAGTATTTTACCAAAATTTGATGAATTTAAATACTTATTTGAAGGTTCAAAGGTTGATGTGGTTTGTGTCTCAGAGACTTGGCTGTCAACTGACATAAGTGATGATGTGTGTTCATTAAATGGATTTCATAGGCCTTTTCGATCTGATAGGGTTGGCAGAATTGGGGGAGGTGCTGCGATTTTTGTTCGCAAAGAATATAATTGTAAATTTATCCGCAAAGCTTCTCTGGGGAGTGTTATTGACTACGTCTTTGTAGAAATAGTATGCAATGGAAATAAAATCTTAATAGGCTCAGTATACAGGCCAAACAATAACATCGATTCATCAATGATAACACGAGTCATAGATGAATTATCTTTCATATCACCGTTTATTATTGTTGTTGGCGATTTCAACAGCAACTTACTTAACGATTCCTCTCTTGTCCAAAAAATGAGAACTTTAAATCTTTTCCCGGTTAACACATCATTGCCCACCCATTTTACAAGTCATAGCAGTACACTTCTTGATGTTTTTTTTGTCAGCCATCTGTACAAAGTTTTACACTTCAATCAAATCTCAGCTTCAGGTTTCTCGCGTCATGATCTAATCTATTTGGCATTTCACTGTGAGCCCTTGATTTTAAATAGAACTATAAGTTTTCGCAATTTCAAACATATAAATCCAAGTCAGTTGGAAGATGATTTAAAGAGAATTGAATGGTTTCGAGTTTATGAAATGCCTGATGTTGATGACCAAGTATCATTCATTCAAACAAACATACAAAATTTATTTGAAACACACGTTCCATTAGTTACAAAAACTGTCACAAGAAAAAATATTCCATTGTTCAACAGCAACATACTAAAATTGATATTTGAACGTGACCGGGCATATAAATGTTGGAAGCGTTTTCGATTAGGTGTTTTGTACAATGTTTTTAAAAGGTTGAGAAACAAGGTAACAAGTGAGATACGCGAAGCAAAGATAAAATATTTTGCCCCCCGGCTGAACCCGTCTCAAGCTGGACATGCACTCTGGAAAAATCTGCGGGACATTGGCGTGGGCAAGCAAAAAAATAGTAACGTTGGTAATATTGACTGTGATGAACTCAATAGGAAATTTATTTCTCTTCCATGTCCAGAAGCCGTTGATGAAACAACGGATCTATCTATTGAGCATAGTGTGTTTTCTTTTCCGTGTTTCAGCTTTTCACCTGTTGATGATGCCGACGTCTTAGAGAGCTGCATACAAATAAAATCAAATTCAGTTGGACTTGATGAAATTCATCCCGTGTTTGTTAAAGCTATACTCCCATATATTATTAGATATATAACGCATCTTTTCAACACAATCCTTATGTCGAGTGTTTTTCCTTCTAGTTGGAAACAAGCTAAAATTATACCCATTCCAAAAAATCAGAATGATTTTAGACCAATTGCCATTCTATCATTTCTGTCTAAGGTGATGGAAAGGATAATGAATGCCCAAATACGAAAATATTTAAACAACAAAAATTTGTTATGTGTAAATCAGTCAGGTTTTCGTCCTAAGCACAGCTGTACAACTGCTCTAATAAATGTTGTTGAAAATATACGGGAAACTGTTGACTCTGACAATGTTGTTTTTCTCGTTCTTTTAGACTTTTCTAAGGCATTTGACACGGTCAATCATTATGTCCTTTGTCGCAAGCTAATAAAACAGTTTAATTTCTCTTTTTCTTCGGCAATGTTGATCCAGTCATACCTAGATTGCAGATCTCAGGCAGTTGTGGCAAATGGCGACGTTTCTGAACTTCTCATGTTGGACAGAGGAGTCCCTCAGGGTTCAATACTGGGACCACTATTGTTCTCCATGTATATAAATGACTTGCCTGCTTGCTTAAAAAACAGTCAAGTGGATATGTACGCTGACGATGTTCAGATACGGAAAAGCTTTCTACTGGGTTTGGTGGAAAATGCAGCAGTTGAGGTTAATGAGGATTTAACAAATGTTCATAGTTGGTCACAGGAAAATGGACTGTGCATAAACCCTCTTATGTCAAAATGCTTGGTGATTTCAAGAAAGTTAATCGACACATATGACTTCCCCAAAATATACTTAAATAATAAACAAATTGAATTTGTCGATTCAGCAAAAAACCTAGGAATCACGTTTACGAAAACACTTTCTTGGAATCACCATATCCGAATAACAATTGGTAAGGTTTACGGAGGGCTTCGAATGCTGTGGACTAACCATAAAATAACACCGTTAAAAACAAGAATGATATTAGCCAAAACACTACTGATTCCTATTATGCTCTACGGTTGTGAAATTTTTAATAATTGTGATTATGAGCACAAGCGTAAGCTTAATGTTGCATATAACAGCATAGCTAGGTATATCTTCGGTTTAAGAAATTATGATCACGTTTCTCAATTTTCCAAATCAATATACGGCGTTACTCTTGAAAATCTTTTTAAGCTTAGAACGTTAACACTACTAAACAATGTTTTGCAAACACATCAACCACCCTACCTTTATAATAAGATATGTCATTCGCATTGTCTTAGAACTTTAAATATTCGGCCTATACGTTACTTCTTCTTAATATCTGAGCGACAGTTTTTTATAAATGCGATACGTCTGTGGAACTCTCTTCCCCGATCAATAAGGATGATATGCAGTACTGAGTTGTTCGGGATTAAACTCAAGGAGTACTTGGAGACATTAATATAGTGATGATTTTCTTTTTTTTTCCTTTTTTTTTTATTTGTTCTCTTCTCTTTCTATAACTTTTTTCCTTTTCTTCTTTCATTACCCACTCAATTTAATATTAATTTTTCTTTAATTAATTTTATTTTTAAATAATTAAGTAATTGTAATTTTTCTTAAATTATTATTTTCTTTGATTGAAATTCATTTTGTTAGCTTTATTTTGTTTTTTGTTGTAACTTATAACACATCATATAAATTAAATAATTAAGTTTATACTGTCTAAGAAGATATTGTATCTTATTGTATAAATCTATACGAATAAATATATGAATATGAATTGCAAAGTTTTGTTCTTCGTCAAGAAGTGTTTGTGTCCAGTTATATTGAATTTGTTTACGTGAAAAAAAGCTCAAATAACTACAAGATATTTTTATACTGCTTCAAGAAGTAACGAAAAGTTACTAATTAGAACTGAATTGACAAAAATAGTTCATTTCAGAGGAATGTTACTGTAGATATAAAATATACATAATTTCAAATTATTTGACTAAGGAAAAAATCTGGATAGTATTATTGGGCCATCACACACAGGCCCAATTTCGAAGTGGACTAAACTGGAAAGTGAAAGTTTGTAGGCGAGGGAGTTGAAGAGTGAGGAATGAAAAGACTAAAATGTTCATCCTTGTTTTGAGCGGAGTAATAAATATTAATTACTAATAAATATACAGTTGTTCGTTTCTAGGAAAAAAAAAATAAATCTATGGTCATGCAAAACTGAAAATTTTAAAAGAAATTTATTTTTTTTTTGATTCTCAAACTGAGAGTACTAATACAATTAAAGCCGGTTCATGTACACAGAATTTTCAGCCAGCTTTGCTTACCCCGTTTGCGATTGAAGGAAAAGTTAGTCTGGATTTAGTTACGTTTAAAATGGAGCCAGTGTGAAGTGGCCCATTTTCATTAAAATTAAAACTAAAAATTATATTTTCAATTATCCATTTTTAATTTTCAGCTTTCTGTAATAGGTGAGTTTTATTTTATTACTTCAAGCGTGCTTTGTTCATTATTATTATTATTAAAATCCAGCTCAGCAAATAAATCCAAAAAACAAGACTTTCATTCAACTATTTATTTGTTCGAATAAATTTGAACCAAATTTATCTTTTTTTTTTTTCTTTCAAGGCTCAAAGAAACAGCTATGTTCCTTTTGTATATGTCTGAGTACTTCTATGAAGATGAAAACCATAATCCAGTACTTCTTCATGTACATGCTTTTAACTTAACAACCCTCAAAAAAAGAGCAGCAAACAATTCCTTTGGGCGCCCCAGCAAGTAGCTGTCTACCTTCAGTGCGACCCTGTGTCAATGCATTTGTGTTTGTGTGACTCACACAATTTTGAAAAATGCTTCAAATTTTATTTTTGGAATCACAAATATAAAAACAGCTGTCACATGCAATACAGTAAAAGCTCGACAAACCGAACCAACCCATACAGGAAATACGACAACAGAAGTGGCGCGACAAGTAGAACCAAGAACATCAAAACGTACTCGACGACCTCCAAAATACTTAGATGAATATGATGAATATGCTGACGCGCTGTCTGAAGAAGGGGAGGAAATGTAGCATCCACAATGAAACACTTAATGTGTTTCCACCCTTCATGTGTGGAACATGAACAAGACAAAACACATGTGATTCTCGATCACCATTTTGAATAATTATCATGCATTATTAATTCACTCAATTAATGTAATAAAATACAGTTCGTTTTAATAAAAGATATATATATAAAAGATATTCTTTTAATAACGCATTTTCAATTCTACAGGAGGCTACATAAATCCTTATACACTGCATAACTATTCACCCGTTTAGAGCTGTTTAGCGAATTCTATTAAAAACGGCTGTTAAATGTTCCGATTACTTTTCTTTATATAAGTCACTTTCTTTTAGTTGCCTTTGAATTTAATAAAGTAATAACATTTGATGATATTAAATAGAAAAGTGAACTGAGGTTATGCAATTGAAAAAAGGATACAAACACTAGTGCATTGGAGCACTTTAAATCTCTGATAATTAATATGTAGCATTAAAATAAAAGTTTTTAATATATATGATGTCTTCTTTTGAGTATCACCTCGTCTGTGGTGCTATCAGTTGTTTTTTTTTTGTGCAGGTGTAATTATCCTTTGTCTTTTTAAGTCGTTGCACCGTTTGGCATCTGTTTCAGTAGCGGGAACGATGTACGGTACAGGTGGTTGGTGCATTGTCATTAACAACGGCACTGTTATCAGCCGTTATGCGGCTGAAGCTGTTGTTGGGCAGAACTGGAATCCACTTGGAGACCATTTTCACGGAAATGGAGAAATGATGTTAAAAAAGTTCTGGCGATGATGTCCAGACTGATCTATTGCAGGAGTATTATCTTCAGATTACCCTTTTGGGTATATATAATATGGAGTGCTCGTTCCTATCCCTAATGCATTGTAGTACTTCAGCCTGTGATAGGGGGCGTGATTTCAATATAGAGAGGGTATTTTGACAGCTGGCAGCTATGATAAAAACCCTCTCTATTTTGAGAATTGAATTACCGCATACCTTACCGCATACCTTACCGCATATACTCACTCTTCTCGCCATCAAACAAGGTAGTTTCTGGCAAGTCAGTTTACTTGTGTGAATGGGATCTTACTGTTAAAAAAAAACTCTATATGGACGGCTGTGCGTGGCACAACCGTCCTCGTTGCGATCCTCTACCAAACTCGCCTTTCATCTGTTGGACCCCTTTCACACAAGGAAACTGAGTTGCCAGCGATTTTTAGTTTGTAGGCGAGAAGGGCGTAAAAGGAAGACAAAAAATCTCCCCTCTCACCCTTCTCGCCAACAAACTAGCTAGTTTCTGGCAACTCAGTTTCCTTGTGTGAAAGCGGTCTTGATTCCGAAGATTTTATTGTTGCTCAAACTGAAATAGCTTTCAGAATTATGCCCAAAACAGATGTGCAGCTTTTTCCATGCAGCGAAATTAAATTACACAGGTTCTTATGGGAGCCGATTCACTCAAAGTCTGCATGCAGCGCAGCGCTGCACGATGTCTCTATTTCTAAATTTGCTGCCTAGTTTCATTGCAGCCACAACTGAAAAACAAAAATTTCTAAATAATTGCTATTTGGCATTAGTCATATTGACATCACCTGCCATTCTTTCAAACAATTTGTTTGTGTTGGTAATTTTTGTTTAAGAATCCATGAAGCCGGTGCTGCCACCCTACCATCGTCCAACGAAGAAAATCTCATTCCAACACTATTGTGTGACATCGGCAACGCTGTGCTTTCATGTATCTGTTTGACATAAATATGCATCATGAATGTCAGAAACTATGCACATGTGTTTCGTGTGCAGCTCTGCATGCAGAGATGCGTGCAGACTCGCTGCACATCTGTTTTAGCCATTATAGCTTTATTGACACTTGGCACTAGGGCACCTAGCAGTCAAAGCGCGAGCCCTGTATGTGATATAATTCTTTTTTCAATTGCGCATTCAATGTATTGTCCATAAGAGAAAACGAAAAAGGGTCATAAATAACATTACTTTGTCTAATTACTTTTATATGAAAGGGTATTCAAATTCCAATTGCAATAGAATAATTAAACATTTGAGTTTGTAAATCAAACGTGAAATATATCGGAACCGATGAATAATAAAATGCTTTACTTTATAGATGAAAAATGTAAACAACTTACTTTTAAAACGGGAATCAACAACAATAATGCTTGGCTAGACAAAAATCAAGACAGAGGCGTAGTTATAGCCCAGTCAAATTAGACAAAAAAAAAGCCCTAACCCAGACAAAATTTTTGACAGGTATATTTTTTAGTGGAAATGTTCATAACAGTGTCCTTAATCAACTTTTAAAAGTCCCAAGCAATCCGCGTTGGCGTACGACCGCAATATTGAAAATATGCAGCCATCTTGCACTCTTTATTTTTGGCTATATCGCTGGAACTTGTTGCCCTAAGAAGACCATTCAAATGTCAAATGGACAAGATTAAATTGACAAAATCAGGGAATTGAATACAAATTAGTTTCAGGTGTTGCATGGGTTCTGTTTTGAAATAAATGAATTTAACAGAGTAAATTGCAGTGCACATTCGAAAAAACCAAGAATGTTCCATTAATATTTACTAAAAAGCTGAAATTAAGAGGACATGCTCACAACAATACCAATAATCATATGTGTAAGTTCCCAAAAAATCTCTTTTGTGGTTAAACTGCCATTTATAAAAGAGTACCATCATTTATATTTGTCGGCTTTTGGCTATACCTGGGGTATATTCTTGTCCTAGAAAGATCATTCAAACGTAAAATGGACATGCTGTGGGGATGGGCGTTAAACAATAGACTCTTAATAGCTGATCCTGCTCCAGAGGATATTCTAAGAATTATATCATGCAACTGCGAATGTTAATGCGAGCGTAGCTGTGTTTGCCTACGAAGTGTTCTTAGCTGCATGGCAATCTGTAGTTATTGCGCCGTACGGTCATGGTTGTTTTAGTTGACCAGAAGACATCGACGAAAACGACAGCAAAGATATTGTTCAATACGAAGGTAACGATTGAAATACATGTTTGCTTTAATTAAGTGTTTTAGAGTTTTTTTATTTCGACAGATATTGAGGAGATCAACCAAAGCCGCTGAAAAAATTTTAAAGCTCCTTTCGCAATATTGCTCCTAAATATCCAATTCGGGACTCGAATACATGTAAAAAATTCATCCACATCAGAATTCTACTTTAGTTTATTATAGGCCGTAGAGGTATTTAGCGATGTTGTATTTTGTATGCGTGTAAAATCATACTGTACTATTGATGGTTTTACCAATAAACGCGAATTTTTTCTTCTTTAGACCAACGGTGTAATTTTCTCTGATGTTATCATTTTAATAATAACATGTTCTAGGGTTCCTTTATTTTTGTTTGTCATAATTAATATACCTACTTGAAAAAACTGCTCCTAGCATTTTTATTTGGGATTTTTTTGTATTGGTACTGTTCTGAACATGTCCACAAAATTTCAGCTTTTTAATAAATATTTCTTGGACATGGGCATTTTTTCGATTTTGCATTGCACTGCAATTATTTACTCTTTTTTAGTAGTTTCATTCAAAACAGTGCAGTGTAGCCATAAAACACCTGTTTCTAATTTTGTGTATGCTTTCCTAATTTTGAAGTCAAAGTGCTCTTTACCAAATGGCAACATATGGCTGTCTCATTCATTGTACTTTGTGGCTTGTGGGGAATGTCATGTCAAAGAAAAAAAAATTGTGTAAAATTATTTCAATAAAATCAAAAAAAACTTTTAAATCTTGTGAAATCTTTAGATATTTCTTTAATTTTATTTATTTTATATATATCCACTTTATCGCTTTTCTTTTATCAACACAGAACTTCGTTAAAATTTAATATCAAGCTTTTGTTTTTTTTCAGTTTCTTTTTGATTGACAGTTCCCAGAAAGTGCTGGCTGTTACTTTTGAGTTTGCCAAAGAGATCTATTAGATAGTCAGAATAGCAAAAAGCAAAAAAAACAAATTCAGATGATGGTCCTTTTTATTTAAATGCTAGTCTTATCACAACAGGGATTTTTTTGTAACTTATTACCACAAATTATTTTTGGCATGTTCTGAACATGTTCACTAAATTTCAGCTTCTTAATATATATATAAAGGCTATGTCTTGATTAGAGATGACAATAATTTATAACAAATATGGGTTGCTCTGTAATAAGAGTATTATTTTGTTTATTATTTAAACATTTTAGCCCAAAATAATTTACAAAAAATATCGCCTGTAATTAGAGAAACGACATTTAATGTTAAAAGGCGTGTACCATCAACCAAGCGCTCAAGTATTTTTTAAGTGAGACAAAAAATCTCAACTGAGCACTGAGATTTTTTGGGGGGATTTCTGATCCAAAAAATTCTTGGATTCACTATTCAATTTTTTTTCTCAGTTGAAACAGCTGTTTGTTTGACAACCAAGTTATAATTTTTTGAGGGTGTGCAAATAATAAAGTGGTAAATAAATACAAAATAAAGACGGACTGTTGGTGAAAACTCAAACTAATTGAATAAGCTATAATCATTTTCATTGATTTCAATAAGTTTTTTACTTACTTACTTTTGATGGCGCTCACAGCCCAGGATGGGCTTCAGCCTCAACTAACAAGCCCCTCCAGCCAGCTCTGTCCCTAGCTAGCCGCTTCCAGTTGCGCACACCGAGTGCTTTGATGTCGTCATTCACTTGATTGCGCCACCTGTTACGGGTTCTTCCTCTGCTGCGTACCCCATCGGGATTGGATTCGAAGACTCGTCGGGCAGGTGCGTTGCTGTCCATACGCTCCACGTGCCCCAGCCATCTCAGCCGCTGTATTTTCAGCTTTTTGACCAGGTCAACGTCGCTGTATAGCCCGTATAGCTCGTCGTTGAATCTTCTCCTCTATATTCCTTCGATACACACCGGACCGAAAATCTCACGAAGAATCTTCCTCTCAAAGCACCCTAGCAGATTTTTATTCGAATCTTTCAGTGTCCATGCTTCTGAACCATAAAGCAGGACTGGGATGATTTGGGTCTTGTATAAAGTCTCTTTGGTTCTCTGAGAGAGGGCCTTACTACTTAAATGCCTTCTTAGACCGAAGAAACAGCGGTTGGCAAGAGTAATTCTTCGCTTGATCTCTGCACTGATGTCATTCTGCGATGTAATAGTGGAGCCCAGGTAGACAAAGTCCTTGACAACTTAGAAGTTATATCTGTCCATCGTGATATTTTGCCCGAGTCGACGATGTTGAGATTCCTCTCTCGATGACAGCATATACTTCGTCTTGTCCTCATTAACCACCAATCTCATTCTAGCCGCCTCCCATTCTAGCAAATGCCCCTGCCACAGCTCGCTTCGTTCTGCCGACAATGTCTATGTCATCCGCATATGAAATCAATTGAACGGACTTTTGATAGATTGTACCGCTGGTGTTGACATGTGCGTTGCGTACAATGGCTTCAAGAACGATGTTGAATAGGTTGCATGATAACGCGTCGCCTTGCCTCAATCCTTTCTCAACATCAAAGGAATCGGTGGTGTTCTTACCAATTTTAACGGAGCAGCGAGATTTCTCCATCGTCATTCTGCACAGGTGGACGAGTTTGGCAGGGATGCCGAGAATCGACATGGCTCTGTATAATTCGTCCCTTTTCACGCTATCATACGCGACTTTAAAATCGATAAAAAGGTGGTGTGTATCGATCTGGAATTCCCGGGATTTTTCTAAAATCTGTCGGAGTGTGAACATTTGATCGACGGTTGAATTGCCTGGCCAAAAACCGCACTGATAGGGGCCGATCAGATCGTTGACAAAAGGTTTTAAGCGGTCACACAGGATGGCCGACAAGATTTTATAAGCGACGTTTAGGAGACTAATTCCTCTGTAGTTGGCATTTCAGAACATCTCCCTTTTTATGGATGGGGCACACTATACCGAAATTCGATTCATCGGGTATACTTTCCTCCGACCAAATTTTGCAGATGAGCTGGTGTATGCTCCTAGCCAATTCATCTCCCTCTGATTTAAATAGTTCGGCTTGTAAGCCATCCGCACCAGCAGCCTTGTACGACTTAAGTTTGGATATCGCCAGCCGCACTTCGGTTAGGTCGGGTGGACGGAACTGTTGGCCATCATCGTCCAAGTTGAATGGAGCGTTCTGCCTATTAACGGCATCTTGGCTGTCTTCGCCATTAAGCAGTCTAGAGAAGTGTTCTTTCCAGATCCTCAGCACTGACTGTGTGCCTACTACCATATTCCCACTCTCATCTCGGCAGGCTTCCGTTCTAGCCTTGAATCCTTGGGTGGATCGCTTCACCCTCTGATAAAATTTTCGAACATCTCCCCTACCGCTACAACCCTCAATAGACTCTACCGCCCGCTTCTCGTGCTCTCTCTTTTTCCTCCTGAGAAGTCGGCGTTCCTCTTTTCGTTTCACCCCGTAGAGCTCCCGGTCCACTCTCTCAGAAGCTCTTGTTCGAGTCTGCAGTATTGCCTGGTAGGCCTCGTCCTTAGCTGCATGCGCTAGCCGACACTCTTCATCGAACCAGGGGTTTCGTTGTATTCGCCTAGTGAAACCCAGCACATCAGAGGCGGCACTTCTGATGGCTTGTTGACAGTGTTCCCACTGGTCCCCGCACTTGATGCTGGTGGCGGACCTCCTGAGAGATTAAGAGTTACGTGGTCTGCAAAAGTTCTGGCAGTCTCTTGCGATTTAAGCTTCTCGACATCGAATCTTTTCACAGCATCTGCTCTGCGTTGTCGCGTCATGGATATCCTTATACGTAGTCTAGCTACCACCAGGTAGTGATCCGAGTCAATGTTGGTCCCTCGGAACGTTCGGACGTCGAAGATACTGGAAGCATGTCTCGCGTCTATCGCAACGTGGTCGATTTGGTTGACGGTTAGTTGATCACGCGACCGCCAAGTCCCCTTGTGTATATTGAGGTGTGGGAAGTAGGTGCTTGGGATGATGACATTTCGCCCCGCCGCAAAGTCTGCCAGCCTGTGCCCGTTGCCGGAAGTTTCGTCGTGTAGGCTGTGTCCTCCGACTATTGAACCAAAGATGCCCTCCTTTCCGAATATTGCGTTGAAGTCACCAAGAATGATCTTCACGTCGTACTTCGGGCACATATCATACGTTGTCTCCAGGAGATCGTAGAATGCTTCTTTGGTTGAGTCCTCTATCCTTTCATGGGGGGCGTGAACACAGATCAACGAAATGTTCTTAAATTTGCCTTTGATGCGGATTGTGACCAGGTGCTCGCTTACACTTCGGAAGCCCAAGACTTCTTGCCTAAGTCTTCCCCTTATCACAAAACCACAACAAAAGAGCCGCTGACCCTGTTCCTTCAAGCACCCGCCGTAGTAGATGTCACACATTTTCAGTCTCCGTATGCCCTCTCCATCCCATTGCACTTCCTGGATGGCTGTTACGTCAGCCTTTAGCCTTTCTAGGTTCTCCACTAATTGTTCGGCTGCACGTGTTCTGTATAGGGACAGGACGTTCAACGTGCAGATCCGAAATTCATTGTCCTTGTTTCGTTTGCTGGGGTCTTCAACTTTAAAATCATCCATATCCGAGGCTTGTTGTTGTTTCGGAACAACTTTTTTTTACGTGGTAGGGAAGTTACCCCGACGCACAACCCCCGACCCGGAGGACCAGACCCTTCGTATAACTCCAAGGATAGGGAGCCGGATAAACCGCTCCTTATAGGCCTGAGCTACAAATATGTCGTAGTAGCCCATATAAGGTGTTCACTAAGTAGTTCAACCTAACTGGAACTGTAGACGCCACCGTTGATTCCATCTAGAGAATTCGTCCGCTGCCGCCTCGATGAAAGGAGAAGTGCCTTAGTGGTAACACTCCTCCCCCCCTCTCTCGTTGCCTGTCCCCAACAGCTTTCCACGGGGATTTAAACCCCGTCTCCAGCTGACGTACTAGACACCCGATGTTCACCACTAGGAGGTGAGAGTAGGAGTTTGTAGACAGAGGTGGGTTTTGAGAAAAACCTGTGGACGCTTGTGTCCTCTTGAATGCACATAACTACCATTTTGAACATCCGACTTGTGCAAATAAAAAGGGGATGCAAAATTAAAATTTACATTTGTTGGATAGGAAGGGAACACCAAAATGAAGAAGATCTTCGTGCATGAAGATTATAGGAAGTGAAATAATGCAGATATGAAGACGAACATGTTCATATTCTTGATTATTCTCTTGCACACGCTCGGGTTTCTGGCATGCTTCTGTACCGCTCTGCTATTCTTCATATTTGCAGACGAAGATACATGTAAATCCAACATACATGTAAATCCAGCATATAGGAAGGGCCATAATGCAGATATGAAGACGAACATGTTCATCTTCTTGATGGTTCTCTTTCACACGCTGGGAATTTTGGCATACATCTGTCCCGCTCTACTTTTCTTCATATTTGCAGACGAAGATACATGTAAATCCAGCATAATATATGCAACATCGTACGGACCAGAACATGGTCTAGGCCCCAACAGAGACTAATCCCTTGGCATAGCCCGGGATATGTAATTTCCAACTTCATAGAAGTTGAGAAGTGTTGTAGGCGAAACTCGATAATAATAGGCGTGTCTTATTGCAAAAGCCATCCATAGTTAGTTGAGGCCGAAGCCCATCCTGGGCTGTGAGCGCCATCAAAAGTAAAAAGTAAGTAAGTATCTATAGTATAGTACGATTTTACATGCATTACAAATACAACATCGCTAGTAGCTCTACAGCCGATTAGAAGCCTAAGTAGAATAGAGGCTCAAATAAACGCCAAAAAGCTATCCACAAATAGGATTCTGATTTAGCTTCTTATCGGCTGAAGAGCTACTAGCGATATTGTATTTGTAATCCATGTAATATCCTACTGTACTTAAAGATGGCTTTTGCAATAAAACACGCCTAATAATAATAATAATATGCAAATCTCTCGAGGAATCCCGGTATTTTTCCATTCTGATTGTTATACTCTGAATACTGAATAGCATCTGTTATTGATTTACCGAAAGCCGAAACAAACCCGTACTGGTCGTGACCAGCGCTGCCGAAAGTGGCACTTAAGTGCCAAATTGGCACTTTCAAATGAGTTTGGCACTTTGGCACCCATGGGCACTCAAAAGTGCACCTATTGGTAGTCGAAGTTTAAAATTTGGCACTTTTTTTTTAAATGGAAATATTAAAAAAAAAAATTCATTACAAAAACTATAAAAATTAAATTTTCTATACAATATACAAACATTCCTACACTTGTTGCTCTTTTTTGTAAGCCCCACAAAAATCTACTAGAGTGAACATTGTGTTGGATTCCTAGGATAGCTAGCGAAAGATTTTTGTATGCCGCTGTCACTGTTGGATGCCTAAAAAATTAATGAAAGACTTGTGTATGTGTATGCCATTGTCACTGTCACTACTTCTATTAAATTCCATCCATCAACTTTGAATGTTGCATGAAGCATCAAGTAGAACAGAAACTTAAAACTAAAACAGAATTGAATTGAATTTCAAAAAGAAATGAGTAAAACACGAATACATAATTTTGAGGTGCTTCGTTATTACACTACTTAAAATATTTAGGGCTTGTTTCACAATATCTGAGTAAAGTTTCAATTAAGCTACTTTGAACTGACTCGTCACGCAATATCCTTATTTACGTTTCACAATATCCGAATAGTCTTGATTAATAATTAAAGTTCTGAGTATTATACTGGGCAGATGAAGTACTGATTAAAATATTAAACTGACAATTAAAATATTTTCAGCTGTTATTGCAACCAATAAAACAAATAAATATAATGTTCTGGGCTTGAAAGTTGTATTGATTTCATAATTTATTTTTTAAAAGTTGTAATGCAATTTTTAATGAAGTTGTGTTGTGTACCTATGTTTTTATTTTATTTTAAAATAAACGTAGATATCTCAATAGTGCCGCTTACCATTTTGAGCTCTTGACAATTTGACATTATCTCAATCCATAACATATTATATCATATCACAATCCAAAAAAAAATTTGCTGCATTTTACTAAACCACAAAAGTAGGGAGGTTACCCAGATTCCCAACTAACAATTTAGCTTGTAGTAGGTCCGATTTTCATTATTTCGGAAGCTATTGCTTGTATATAATTTACACAAGGCTGAGTTATGCAAATCAAACATTTTTGATGGTATTTTTACCCAAAACGATTTCCTAAAGGCCTTTTAGAATAAGTGATATAGCAGTCAATCAGGTTTAACTTTCATAAGGCCTTTTTAAGACCTGCCAACATTGGTAAGATAAGGTGCGAAAATAAATAGTTTGTATATAGCATTCTGCTGCAAGCCTTATACAAATCATGCCACGTTGATTTGTGTATACTGAACTACTATAAGCTATAGCTTTTGCATTTTGTTCTTATACAAATCATACCACGTGGATTTGTATATAGCAAACTACTACAAGCTATAGCTTTTGCATTTTGTTCTTATGCAAATAAGCAGGTTTTTGCGGTTTGTATATAGCCAGCTAATACAAATCATGCCACGTGGATTTGTATATAGCAAATTACTACAAGCTATAGCTTTTGCATTTTGTTCTTATGCAAATGTGCAGGTCTTTGCGGTTTGTATATAACCAACTTTACAAATCATGCCACGTGGATTTGTATATAGCAAACTACTACAAGCTATAGCTTTTGCATTTTGTTCTTATAAAAATCAAACCACGTGGATTTGTGTATAGCAAATTACTACAAGCTATAGCTTTTGCATTTTTTGTGTATGCAAATGTGCAGGTCTTTGCGGTTTGTTTTTAGCCAATAACTACAAATCATGCCACGTGGATTTGTATATAGCAAATTACTACTAGCTATAGCTTTTGCATTTTGTTCTTATGCAATTGTGCAGGTCTTTGCGGTTTGTATATAGCCAACTTAACAAATCATGCCACGTGGAGGTTTTTGCGGTTTGTATATAGCCAGCTAATACAAATCATGCCACGTGGATTTGTATATAGCAAACTACTACAAGCTAAAGCTTTTGCATTTTGTTCTTATCAATATCAAACCACGTGGATTTGTATATAGCAAATTACTACAAGCTATAGCTTTTGCATTTTGTTATTATAAAAATCAAACCACGTGGATTTGTATATAGCAAACTACTACAAGCTATAGCTTTTGCAGTTTGTTCTTATGCAAATGTGCAGGTCTTTGCGGTTTGTATATAGCCAACTTATACAAATCATGACACGTGGATTTTTATATAACAAATTACTACAAGCTATAGCGTTTGCATTTTGTTCTTAATGCAAATAAGCAGGTCTTTGCGGTTCGTATATAGCAAACTAATACAAATCAAGCCACGTGGGTTTGTATATATGTAGCAAGTTACTACAAGCTATTTTTTTGCATTTTTGTTTATAGCCGTCTTATATAAATTTATGGAACAACAACAGCATTTGTACGTTTTGAATTTGCTGAACAAAATATGCACAGTATGTATGTATATGTATATTAGGATGTCCGTTATTTCCCAAACTCATTTTTTTGGATAGCACACCCCGTCAACCGAAAGGTTATGCCAAGAGAAAACATTATTGACCAAACAAATTTTTTTCCGAGGTCATTAACCCGTGCCTCTAAGGTCGTACTTTTCCCATACAAATTTGTATAGGAACTTTACACTTTTCACATTTTATTTTTTTTTTTTCTGGAACGATAACAGTTATTCTGGAGAAAAATAAGAGACAAATATATAATATTAAAGTATTTTTTAACTTAAAAAATCGAAGTCAATTATAATTAAAATTTTTTTAATACATTTTTAAATGAAGTTTTTTAAAGGACCCATAAATCAATCTGAATTCCTAAAAAAATTTACTTACTTACTTAGGTCCTCGGACCTATTACGTCCGTGATGTTTCCCTTACGGGACATAGGGCCTCCACTACACCTACGCGCCATCGTGTACGATTTCTTGAAATATATTTCAGCTCTCTCCAACTTTTCCCCAGTCGTGCCGATTCCTGTTCGACCGTTCTTCGCCATGTACTTCTAGGCCGGCCCACTTGTCTTCCCTCCTGTGTGAGCGGGTTCCACTGCATTGCTTGAGATGCAATGCACCGATCGCCTTTTCGAAGCGTATGGCCAATCCACTGCCACTTTCTTCTTCGTATAATGGAGTCTATGGGCTCCTGACCCGTTCTCGCATGAAGTTCGGCATTGGAGATACGGTTGGGCCAGAAAATCCTCAAGATGTTTCGTAGACATCTATTAACGAAGGTTTGCAGCTTCCTAGTGACAATTTCAGTGACTTTCCAAGTGCTGCAGCCGTAAAGCAGAACGGATTCAACATTGGAGCGGAACAGTCGTAGCTTGGTCTTTAAGCTAAAAGAGTTGTTTCTCCATATTTTGGACAGCATTCCGAACGCAGCCTTTGCTTTTCTGATTCGGCTGTTTACGTCCAGTTCAGTTCCGCCACCCGTAGAGATAATACTCCCAAGATATTGGAAATCCTCTACCATCTCTACCGGTTGTCCAGAAATATTTACTTGGATTGATGAGGAAGTTCCAAGGCTGATCCTTTTAGTTTTTGCCGAGTTGATCTTAAGCCCTACGATTTCTGCTTCTCTCTCCACCCTTGTTGTCATTTGATGGAGATCCATGATCCTATGAGAGAGTAAGCATACGTCGTCCGCGTAGTCCAGATGTTTGAGGTGAGATTGCAGAGTCCACTGAATTCCTCCATTTCCATTTGACAAAGCTGCGTGCAGTACGTCACTTATCACCAACAGGAACAGTATTGGTGACAGTATACAGCCTTGCCTAACTCCACTTTGGATTTCAAACTCCTCTGACAGCCTACCTTTGTGCAAAACGTGACACCTGGATCCATCATATGTAGCCTTGATAATAGCAATCAATTTATCTGGGATGCCCCTCCTGTGCAAAGCAAGCCAAATAAATTCTCTATTGACACTGTCGAACGCCTTTTCAAAATCGATGAACAGCAGGTGAAGTGGTGATCGATATTCAACGCACTGTTCGATGATGATCCTCAAGGTGTTGATGTGATCAACACAGGAAGATCTAGAGTAACTGTAATTGTTCCAGAGAAAAAAAAATAAAATGTGAAAAGTGTAAAGTTCCCATACAAATTTGTATGGGAAAAGTATGACCTTAGAGGCACGGGTTAATGACCTCGTAGAAAACATTTTTTTGTTCAATAATTTTGTTCTTTCGGCATAAACTTTCGATTGACGGGGTGTGCATCTAAAAAAAAAAGAGTTTGGGAAATAACTGACAATCTAATGTATATATATGTTCATATTATGTACCTATCATACTTTTTGTGCGTTGTAAATTAATTTGTATTTCATGGAAATTCAGTGATGAGTAGTGAATAAGTATTGATGTTAATATTTATTTTGTTTTAACTTCATTGTTAACGAAATAAAACAAAAATTGATTACCAGCCGGATATGAACCCCGGAGCACGAAATTTCGATCAAAAATCACAATCACAATATGAAAAACAAACCCTGTATGTGTTATCAATTTTATTTTAAATTTTGCATTCAAAGTTTCCCATAACGCCTAGTACGCTGCTGATGCGAAACGAAAAATCCCATACAAAAATGACATGACGAAATCATTAACGAAAAATTTCGTTGTGCTTTTCGTTCTGTGGTACGCTGTTCGACCGGCGAAATTGATCATTATACCACATTGTGCTGACAAGTCTCCACTCTCTTTTCACAATGAATTAATTTCCCGGACCATTAATTGTGTGCCGAAAATGACATTTGGGTTTGTTCGTGTTTTTATTTGTTGTTTCTTTCCTTACAGCACTATTTTTGTTTGATTTTTTCGTTACATTTCGTTTTATTTATTTGCAATTTATTTAAACTCTCCATGAATATTTTTCCGCTGTGTTTTCGTAAGCATTTCGTTGTCTTTTTGGAGACCGCAGGAAAATTTCGTTCGCATCAGCAGCGTACTAGGCTTAAGAGGAAACGAAAAAGGGCCTAAATTAAATTGCAGTACTTTTCCTAAATACTTTTGTATGAACAGGTATTCATCATACAATTGCAATAGAATAATTAAACATGTGATTTTGTAAATCAAGCGTAAAATATATCGAAACTGATAAATAAAATGCTTTACTTTGTGGGTGTAAAATAATGCTTGGTTAGAAAAAAATAAAGACAGAGGCGTAGGTAGGAGTATTAACAATTTATGTGATTCGGAAAAATTTGTTAGTTTTCAAAATGAAGTTATGTATTTGATTAGATGAAAGTTTTTTTCCACTGCAGTTCTTGCAATGAAACAGGTGAGCGTAATCTTGGTTTCAGTTTTCAATATTCGATAGAAAAAGAACAGAAACAATAAAAAAGGAGTAACTTCAGACTATTAAATGAAAACGAAATAAATATATAATTTAATTTTGTTCCTCTCAATTTGCCATAGATTTCTACATTTATACATTAAAGACAGTGAAGAAATTTCAAAGTGAAATTACTCCGTTTCTGTTGGTGCTAAAGCACTGGTCGAGACACTAGGTAATACCACCCTCCTAAATAGGTTTGTGCCCTCAGATTTTGACATTTCGACACCCGACCAGAAACCCACAGAGCTTTAATATTTTTGTATGATTTTTTATTTATTATTTTTATATTTTTACAGCGTTCGTTAAAACGTGAAATTTGTCACATCTTAGGTGACTCACCCTGTATAATTCGCTATTTTTCGGGCGAACGCTTAGGTGCATCTACCACAATTCTACTTCTACATCTACTGACAAAATATGTAAAAATAATATTTCATTTAAATCCATGGGTTACTCAAGTTCCTAACAAACACTTTCCTTCTACGCACATGAAATCACTTTGACGGCGACATTCATCCATTTAAAAAAACAAGAACAATACAGGTTTGTTTATATTTTTTTTTTGCTAAATAGAGCAAATAAGTTTCGATAATATTTTCCTCTCGATTTACAAACTCGCATATTTTATTATTTTATTTTCGGGGTTCGAATCCTGCTGGTGCCAAATGTTTTTTTTTTTTAACAATGAAGTTAAAACGTAAAGCATACCCAAAGCATCAACGCATTAAAATTTGGACTTTCCACTCGTATATCACAAGGTGGCCTAGTGGAAGTGTGCTCGGACAGTTGATCAGAAGGACGTGAGTTCAATCCCCGGAAAAATCATGTAAGTAAAAATTTAAGTTTTTTCAATTTAATTAAATTCTATACATTTCAGATAAACAAACATGCTGTGGCTCCACAAATGTTCAGAAAATTATGTAACAATAAAAACATAAAACGAAAATAAGCTAGATAAATTTTTATTTTTCCAACTGTATTGAGAGGCTTTTATAAAGTCTTACACAGAAGAACTTGTTAGGCCTTTTTAAGACCTTATTATACAGGTTATTTGTTTTCAAAGTAACTGCAGGTAAAAGTCATTTTAAGACCTTATTATACAGATTATTGTTTTCAGTATCATGTTTCTTTAAGGCCTTATTATAATGTTCGTGGAAAGTTATTGATTTGCATAGCACTTGTGATGGAAGTTCTTATGGCAGTTAAATAGCTTGTATAACCTGCGCCAAAATGATTTGCATAAGACCTGTTTTGGTTACTATACAAGCCAGTAAATAGCTTCTTATAGGCCTTATTTAGATGTTCGTGGAAAGGTATTGATTTGCATAGTGCTTGTGATGGAAGTTCTTGTGGAGTTAATAAGCTTGTATAACATACGCCAAAATGATTTGCATAAGACCTGTTATGGTTACTATACAAGCCAGGAAATAGCTTGTATTGAACCTTCTACAAGCTAAATTGTTAGTTGGGTTAAACGTGCACATATACATAGGTGGTATGGTTTACGATTTTTTAAACTTTCGGTACAAGCAAATATTAATTTGTACACAACGCGGATGGTCAACGAGTTGACAAAACAAAATTTACACATACACCAAACCTTCGATAAACGGTTGAAATACCATACTTTCGCGATGAAAAATTTTCTTTTTGGACCCACGTTTGTATGTATTTATTAGAAATGATACCATTTACATAACAATTTAACACAGGACAACAACACTTAAATATCAACACTCCGACAACTATTATAGAATATTTTTGAATAATTTAATTTTCATTCTGCCAAAACAATAATATTGTCTGGAAAACTGGAATAACTTACGAGTAGCTAATTGACACATAAATTTATAATTCTGATAATTGTGAAACGCAAAGTTTGTTACTGGGAGGCTTTACTTTACGGATAATTTAATTGTCGAGTTACTAATTATCACTTTACTCAGACATTGTGAAACAAACCCTTAATATTTAACATTAACAAACTTAGAACTTGGAGCACTTTAGATCTCACTACTTTTAACGGCTGAATTGATACGCAAAGGTTTTTGTATACCAACATATAGAAGAACTTGGCTTCTTTTTTAACATTTATGTTTTTGGTGTAATTTCACGATTTTTTTATCAGGAAAAGTGGGTGGAATTCTGTGAAAATGGGCAAGTACCACGCCCCCCAACTAACAATTTAGCTTGTAGTAGGTTCAATACAAGCTATTTCCTGGCTTGTATAGTAACCATTACAGGTCTTATGCAAATTACTTTGGCGTAAATTATGCAAGCTAATTAACTCCATAAGAACTACCAACACAAGTTCTATGCAAATCAATACTTTTCCTTGAACATCTTAATAAGGCTGCTGTGACCCGAGAGCCACAACCATTCTCAGACCCCCAATAAATCTTTCAACATCATCCATTACACGCTACCCAATTCCTATCAATCAGTCACCTAATGAATCATGAAACAAAACACCGACTAGGCACATTTTTCATTTCGTTCTTGTTATGGAACAATACACTTTGCCTATGCACGTCATTATGACTAAAGCCATATGTGCGCCTCTATTGCAACGAATGCAGAAATGTAAATAAACAGCCGCAATGCAATAGAGTATGTCAAGTGCAATGTGCAATATGAAACCTCAGAACTGCGATCGATGATGACACACCCAGAAGTACTTGAGTGGGCCACCATACGATCGACATGAGGGTTACAGTCTACGTAGCGATGAGTGAATAATCGTGACCACGGTGTGTGGCCTGATTCTGGTGAACTCGATGGTAAGTGACCTGGTTTTGGTGGTGGTAATTGGTGATGGTAACATACTTATAAATAGAGAACCAAATGTGAAGAAGTCAGAGTTAATAATCATAAACCCAAGAGTTAGGTCGCAGCCAGCAAAAGACAGCGGGCCTTTCTCTTTGAAAAATAATAAATATACCTAAATTAAATAATAAAATAAATAACAAATTCTTAAAACGACATTTGTTTGATTTAACTCTCCGTTTCTACTCTTCCCGTATAAACGGAAGCACGGCCAGAAACGTAACAGTGGTGGCAGCGGTGGGATCTGTAAAAGTCCCCTACCAAAAACAAGACTCTGATGCGTTCTGGGGCTATACACCAGAAAAAGTGAAAGAAAAGAGAGAGGTGAAAAAAAAAATTAATTAAAAAGTGTTAAAATTTGTTAAAATTGAAAGTGTCAGAAGTCCTACAAGTGTAAGTCCTTGCTAGCTCTAGAGCGTAAGCATTTGGCAGACAATAGGCACTGAAAAAAAAGACCAGGTTGATACATCTATAGGGCGTGAAGCTTGCCTGGCAACAAGAACAACGAAGCAACATTATCAACATCAATAAAAGCAACAACAACAACAAAGCAACATTATCAACACCAACAAAAGCAACAACAACAACAAAGCAACATCATCATCGTCAACATCAAAAGAAATAACTAGTAAGATTTTTATTATTGTTCTTTTTTTTGTTACTTGGATATTTTTTACCTTATTGTTATATTTTGTGTTTTTCCGTTCTTGAGTACGTTTTAACTCGGTCGTTTATCCACAAAAAAAAAAATATATATTATCACCTTTCAAAATTACGACCCGGAATCAATTTCAAAAGGCTTTATTTTTCGAGGAATTGCCTTTCCACTTTTGCGAAAAAATGAGCACGGAATATAAAATAAGTCTTAACGACATAATCACAATCGTACCGGTATTTAACGGGAAACCGGGCGATCTAGACAAATTTTTAGCATGCGGAGACATTTTGTTTAAGTCCGCTAAAACGGAACCAGAACAAAAACTATTCTTGAGCATAGTGAAAACTAGGCTTGAAGGTCCCGCTTATGAACTTATTCAGTTCAAAACCGTAGATAAGTGGGAGGATTTACATTCCCTCCTAAAAAAGGAGTATACAGTGGTAAAATCCAGATCCTCTGCTCAAAATGAGCTACTGACTGCTCGTCAGCGGACAAAAGAATCAGTTAAGGAGTTTGGCGATCGAATAAGTCAACTCCTCAACTCTCTTAACTCTGCAACGTATGCCAGCTCCAAGGAAGTGGCGGTTGTCAATTTCCTATTTAAGGAAAACGACAATCTCGCGATCCAAGCTTTCGAAGACGGTCTGAGGAATCAAAAAAAAAAAAAAGATTTAAAAAAATCCATCGTCTATGCCGAGGAACATTCGAACAGATTGGAACGAGTTGCCCCTTCCACATCTACTAACCAAGGCCGACAGTATTCAAACTTCTCTCCTTTGTCTCGACCGACATGTCAGATTTGCAACAAAGTAGGACACTCCAGGGAAGCTTGTTACAGTAACCCTAATAGAAATTTCAATTCCGCTAACCCAAATATAAAGCGGGAATCGATCACGTGTGATTACTGCAAAAAGAACAATCACCATGAATCGGAATGTAGACTTAAACGGACACAGACAGGTCAGGGAACCTCGAACGCATCCAATCCGGTTAAGGGAAATAACTCAAACACTAATAGCAAAAATAACCCCTCAACCAATGTACGACAGTACAACGTCCGACCAGGGGCCTATTTCTCCGCTACTACAGCAGCTACATCAACTACATCTGACAGCAACGTTCTACAACTACATCAACTACATTTTTCTGTTTCATAACTACAACTGGAAGAGTTGTATGATGTAGCTGGATGATGTAGACCTAGACCCCGACTACACCATTCGTTTTTTCGGTTGTTTCGTCTCTCGTCTGTAATGGTGGATTTACATGTATCTGCATTTGGTTTCTGCAAAAAAAAATGGATGCCAAATACAAAATGTATAATTGTTAGATAGAGAGAAAAGATCAAAATGCAGAAGAACATCGTTCCTGCATTATAGGAAAGTTCCATAATGCAGAAATGAAGACGAACATGTTCATCTTCTTAATGGTTCTCTTTCACTCACTCGGATTTTTTGTATGCATCTGTCCTCTTCTACTTTAGTGCATTATGCAGACGCAAACAAAATGTAAATCCACCATAAGTTAGCAAAAAACGATTTGAATAAAAATGATTACGAGTATATTTGAGAATGAAGTGATTAAAAAACTTTTTTTTATCACAAAATAACCCCAAAATCCATGAACGTCAAAATAATGAAAGAAAATTAATAATACAAAATAATGGATTTTGAGATTTTTAATATTTTTGATGATGATTTCGAATTCAATATAAAGGTTAGACCGCACTCGACGGAACTGCATTAAAGCGGAACTACACTTCAGACGGATTCGTATGAAATTGTATGAAGTTCAGTTGCCGTTTTGTGCAAAATAGTTCATACAATTTTATACAAATAATAATAATTTGCCGCGTCGTGAAGTGTAGTTCCGCTAAAGTTGAGTGCGGTCTTGCCTTAAGAGTTCAAAGAAGGCAAAATATATATTTAGAACGTCTGAAGAGAAATGTCGACAACAACTGACTTCAAATTACATTTTACGTTGAATTTTTCGAGATAACATATCTCAGTGCAACGTGAACAAGGCCATTTAAATTGTTTTTTTTTTTTTAGAAGTGGGATATTTTAACTTTGAAGAGACACAAATAAATAAAATAAAAATGGATTTCGATATAAATATTTTCGACGAAGATTTTGAATTCAACATAAGTATTGAAAGAAGGCCGAAAGTGTATTTACAACGAATCAATTTTCATTTTTACAAAAAATCAAAAGATAAATCATACATTTTTTGAATTTCTGATGTTTAAATACAAAAAAAAAAATACTTACATTCGTATATTTTGTTTTTAATGTAGCAAATTTATTCTGTTACAGCAATCACAGCAAATATTTTTATTGTGAAAATGTAACAAAAAATTACAGTAAGATGTACTACAACAATGTAGTATCAAAAGCTGTGAAACAGAATCATACATTTTTCCAATATTTCCAGTCGATTCTCCAATGCTACATTGATGTACTACACCTGAAAAACCAATGTATGTTTGAAACAGAAATGATGTAATACAACTGTTATACTACTACATGATTCTGTTTCACAGCTTTTGATACTACATTGTTGTAGTACATCTTACTGTAATTTTTTGTTACATTTTCACAATAAAAATATTTGCTGTGATTGCTGTAACAGAATAAAATTGCTACATTAAAAAGAAAATATACGAATGTAAGTATTTTTTTTTTGTATTTAAACATCAGAAATTCAAAAAATGTATGATTTATCTTTTGATTTTTTGTAAAAATGAAAATTGATTCGTTGTAAATACACTTTCGGCCTTCTTTCAATTCTTATGTTGAATTCAAAATCTTCGTCGAAAATATTTATATCGAAATCCATTTTTATTTTATTTATTTGTGTCTCTTCAAAGTTCAAATATCCCACTTCTAAAAAAAAAACAATTTAAATGGCCTTGTTCACGTTGCACTGAGATATGTTATCTCGAAAAATTCAACGTAAAATGTAATTTGAAGTCATTTGTTGTCGACATTTCTCTTCAGACGTTCTAAATATATATTTTGCCTTCTTTGAACTCTTAAGGCAAGACCGCACTCAACTTTAGCGGAACTACACTTCACGACGCGGCAAATTATTATTATTTGTATAAAATTGTATGAACTATTTTGCACAAAACGGCAACTGAACTTCATACAATTTCATACGAATCCGTCTGAAGTGTAGTTCCGCTTTAATGCAGTTCCGTCGAGTGCGGTCTAACCTTTATATTGAATTCGAAATCATCATCAAAAATATTAAGGCTGGTATTCACCGAGCGCTCGTAAACTGCTCTTAACTTTATGAGCTTCTTAACTTGAAAATTATTTGTGCTATTCACCAACCACTCATAAGTACTTTTCGATGTCCGAAAAAGAGAGAGGTTCTCTCTCTATCAGGCATACCCAAACTATGAAATCAAACTGTTTTCGAAAATAAGTGACAGCTGACGCTAGGACAAAATGGGCGCATTCAATACAAAATTGTATGGAGAGCCTTTATTTTTTGTATAGAAAAGCTGTCAGCTGAATTTTCAGTTGGGAATTTCTTGCTGAAAATTCAGATGAAACGTTACTAAACTGCACTAAACATAACTGAATGTCAGCTAACTTTTTATGACAGCTGGCCAATCAAAAGCTCCATCTGAAAATAAAGTACTGAAAATTTTGATGCGTTGAATCCGGCCAATGTCAACAATTTAAAGAATGAAACAAAAAAATTCTAAAATCTGAAAATCCTATTTAAATATTGTATACTCATTATACTCTTGTGTTTTGTTTTTTATCAAATAATCGTGCAAAAAACAGATCCAAGTTGGTCTTTTGTTTGTAGTTTCATTTACTTTTCATAAAAATAAACCTACCTGTCTGTGATATGCTAAGGATAATTCGCATCGCGAGAATGGCAAACGAAGAAGATTATCAATTTCTCCCACGTCGGGTTGCAAGTATCAAAATTCCTCAAGCAGTCGTAATCGCAATCGTTCGAGATCCCGTTCTCCATCCAAAGAGCAAAGAATAATTCCATCAATTTCTGCCGCCATTGGAAGACAACAAAAAGATGAATCAACTGCTTCAACTGCGGTATCTCAAAATAAGAGCGCAATTAATTTGCAAGCTATTCTGCGCTGCGCCCACCGCTTAGTGATGAAGCTCCGAAAACACCAATCGTTATAAGCAAAACAGACGGCACTCCGATTTTATTCCCTACATATTATAAGCCCAATATTTTCAGTACTAGAAAATATGCAGAACAACAGTCTAGACATGGGCAACATTCGCCCGCCATCAGGCATGGAATCATTGAGAATGCCTGGTTGCTATAAAGTTCCGCAGAGTCCACAATTATCTAGAATACGCAAGAAATCTTTACCTTCTAGACTCAATGATACTGCTAGACTCAAGCATTAAATCCGAGATTTTAGATCACAGCCTGAACAACACAACAATGAGTAATTATGAAACGGCTATGATTTTGATGATAGCACAATTACACTGCAAATCTGTTCGGAGATACTTCCTCGTGATGGTTACGATTCAAATAAAACGACGCCACTACAATCTGATTTTAGTTTTGCCGAATCAACTCCAAGAAAATATCGCACTGGCCACGGTGTTAAGACGACATTAACTCCAAAACAAAATGGGAAACTTGTTAAGGACCGTTTTTAAACATACACAATTGCAGCAGATTTTGCTCTGAATAAAAACTTAAGCGGTGAGATGCAGGAATAAGATTTTAAAGGAGACGAAGATGAAGTATTGCCAACAAATATTGGGTAAATTGAAGATGTGTGTATGCAGGTGAACATTCGGGTGGACTCCTTCAGCGATCCAAAGAAGAAATGCAAATCCAGAACGCTATCGCACACGAACAGATCAGTTATACTTGTGATCAGGAATATAATTTTGATATGAGTACATAAATGAATTAAATTCTTAAACTTAAAAGAGACATAAATTCTTAAACTTAAACGAGACATATGTCGTTAAAAAGGTATTTTTGTATACATGAATACTAACTATGGCAGCTCATTCCAAATCGCTGTGCGAAAAAAGTTATTGGCCAACAAAAATTGTAATTTGGGGAATATTATTTAAACACATATAATGTAAGTATGTAGTACAGGCCACAATGTGCTGGCCTTACCAATAACAACAAGACACATGTTTCTGAAAAGGTCTTTTTATGCACTACAATAGTTACCTGGACAGCTTACTTTAAATCCCTGTGTGAAAAAAGTAATTCCATAAATAAAATGTACATTTTGTAGGTATGTATAGCAAAAATGTATCAGTCCAACCAATAAGGACACAACATATGTCGTTGGAAAGGTATTTTCATGTACATACTACAATATTTACCTAAACCGCACTTTTCAAATTGTTGTGTGAAAAAAGTTACTCGATAATTAAGATTGTTTTAGTATGAAATAAAAGACTTTGCCTATGCTGTATACATTTTCTATACTTAAATTCACCACATCACAATCTTATTTATCGAATAACTTTTTTTACACAGCGATTTGAAATGAACTGTCCTATTATAGTTACTGTTACTATTATAGTACATGGAAATGCCTGTACAACGACGTATGTCGCGTCGTTATTGGTTGGACCAGCACATTTTTCCGTTTACTTCATACCTACAAAATATACATTTTCTATATTAAAATTCACTACATCGCAACCTTAATTAGCGAAAACTTTTTTCACACAGGGTTTCAAAGTAAACTGTCAAGGTAGCTATTGTAGTACATAAAAAGAACTTTTCAGAAACATGTGTCTTGTTGTTATTGGTTAGGCCAGCACATTGTTGCCTATACTAAATTACATACTTACATTATATGTTTAAATTATATGTACCAAATTCCAATCTTTGTTGACACAAGTCGATTTGGAATGCGCTAATATAGTAATATTCATGTACACAAAAATACCTTTTAAACGATGGCGACGTCTCCTTGGTATTGGTTCCTAGACCAGCTCCCATACATTTCTGCCCGTTCTCCTTTATTGTTCTTTAGTAAAAGGCCACTGTGGAGCCGCTCACTGCCAAAGATTCTAAACACTTGAAATTTGTTTCAATTTCAGATTCAACTGGTGCAAGCAATGATCAAGAAAGTCTAACTTTAACTGACGATTGCTCCGAAGAGATGTCTTCTATCAAAGCAATGACAAAGCAATTTAAATTTATTTATTTATATTTTTGTTTTGGTTTGCGTTTGTTATATTTTTCTTTTCTTTAATTAAAGTATCATAATAATGTAATTATTATATAATATGAATATATCACTAAGGTTAGGAAGTGGTTTAAGCTCTTTTATTTGTTTAATTAGATACGCTTTTTCGTCGTTGAATTGTTCGTCTTCTGATCGATCTGTATGGAATTTCGTAAGGAAATCAACGAGTTTTGCCTGGTTCCTCAAAAGAATATTCAATACAGGTTTTGGTTTGTTTGGATTTGCAACAAATACCTGAGGAAGTGTTTAAAAAATGAGTAAAACAAAATAGAAAATAAATGAAGTTCGCTGTGTAACGTTTATTACTTTAAACAGATGAAATGCTTCAAATTGAATATTTCTCGATTTCTCTTTCAGCATATTCATCATAAGTTTCAGATTATCCGGATTGGATATATATTTTGTCATTACGTGTTAGAAAAAAAAAGAATAAGGCATTCTTTTATTACCATACAGTTTTGTTTGTAGTTACAAACGTCATAATTTACTTGCTTGTATAATAAAGGTTGAGTAAAGTATATGTAAAACACAATTTTCATTGGCTGTTCCATAAAAAAATACTATTTATTTTCTTCCTCTTAATATGATTAATAGTTTGTTTTTATTTTTTTAAATATGTATATATGTATATGTATATACAATTATAAGTAACTTAATTTTTATAAAAAATGCATAAACATGATACAAATTTAAATAAAAAGACAAAAAAAACAAGTTTCTTTTAAATATTATAATAATGGATGTATGTGTGTACTGTATAAAAAAAGCATTTGAGGTAGATTAAAATGATGTTTTAACAAATGAAAAACGTCAATGATTTTGTCATTGTCTCCACAATGTTAAATAGATTCTAAATTCCAATAATTTGGTTTATTGTTGCTTTTGGATACCTCTCGAAATGACACTTTTTGTTAAAAAACTTTTTTTTTTAATAGTTTTGTTTTGGCTACAAAACTTAAACAAAACAATTTTTTGAAAAAGTTTGTTTACAGTCCTTGTAGCACATCTACGTAGTAATAGTTCAAAATAAAAACTTTCCCGATAGTTTAGACACTTTTTTCGTAGTGATGCCAAAACAAATTGCAATACATGAAACGGTCTAACACCGCGTTTCTTTATATTTTTTGGTTTTCAAATATAGATTTTTAAAATCGAAGGATGTATCAACAAAAAGCAAAAAACCGTTTCTAATTATCATGTTAAGTTCCTTCGCAAGAAATTTTCAAAAAATATCTTCAAGTTTTCGGCTACCATGTAGGCCGTAGATGGAAGTCTCCCTTAACGGATATGATTTTATTAGAATATACAATTCATAAAATTGCAATCAATTTGTATTGTATAAATAAGTACATTCAATTGAAAAAATATTTTCAGCCTTTATTTAATTTTCCTTAGAATTTAGCATTTGTTTAGAAAGTAAACTTATGCCGTTTTTCATTGGACGTCCGGAAGCGTCCAGAAGCGTCCGGCAATCTTCTGAAACCATTCAATTGGCACAAAAAATACGCTTCTGAAGTTTCTGAGAAGAGAAATTGGATTCTGGATTTGAAATCAGAATCCACTCAAGAAGCACAAATACATTCAAACTCAAACGTCACAACAAACTGCAATGTACTTCGTATTTTTTTTAACTTTTCATTTTAATTTAATTTGCATCCAAAATCAAAGTTTTAGCTTAATTTTAATAAACAAATTAACAAAAAACAAACAAAAAATATTATTTGGAATTTCGGAGTTGATATATGTACTCGTGTTTTACATTTCACTTTTTGTGTTGTAGCACATAATTTTTATGTGCACCTCCTGCTTGATTTTTACATCTTTTTCATCCTTGATTGTGTCCTTTATTATAGGTTTGTTGCCTTTTGCCCCATCGAACCGGACGATGAGCTTGACTTTGAACTATTACTGGAGTTTTTTTGTTGGTGCTGCTGTTATTGTTGGTGTTGTTGTTGCTGATGTTGATGTTGTTGCTGCTGCTGCTGTTGTTGTTGCTGCTGTTGATGGGCTAGTTGTTGTTGTTGATGTTGGTGTGCTTGATGTTGAGCTTGTTGTTGAGCCTGCTGCTGAGCTTGTTGCTGTGCTTGCTGCTGAGCCTGCATTTGTTGCGATTGCTTGTAACTAAGCTGTTGCTGTTGTTGCGCCGACATTCGGAAGTCTTCGGGCTTGATTTGTGATCCAGGTTGCTGTTGGTGTGTGCCAGACTGTACCTGCTGCAAAAAATTGTTGCGCCCCTGCCCGGAGAAGATGTAATATCTGAAAGAAGTAAATTTTAATAAAAATAAGTTGGCGGAGCGGCGATGTAAGTTTTTTGTTTTCTTACCTTCTTAGTTCCCCATTCTGTGCTAGATGCGGTGAATGTAGATGTGGCATACTAAGTTGCTGTCTCTGGTACATGCTTGGATACCCGCCAATCGATTGGACTGGAGGATCCTTAGGGTGCATTGGGTGGCTGTTGGGTTCTTGTTTGATCTCCTTGAGTATTGGCTCACTCTTGATCAACTTCGATGATGTCATCTACATAAAATCATGTCATGGTTAAAAAAAATCTTCAAAGGAAAATAAAACAAAAACATCATCATCAAATCTAGCGGTGGATCCTTAATCTTAGTGTATTCAATTTGCGGGGATTGGGGAATAACTGATGGTGGTTGATCAGGGCCTCCATGTGGGACATTTACTTGCTGATGCTGGAACTTAATATTGTTGTTCTGGTGGAATAGATACATTCCTTAGTTGCTTAGGGGTGGAATTGGAGGTGGTACACCTTCCTGAGGCTTTTTAATATCAACAACGTGCTTGAGAGCTTGAGATTTATCTAAGAGAAAATTCAAAGACATTTAGATTTTAAGGGCAACTTCGATTTATAAATTAAATACAACCAATCATCTCTGTGTCTACAACCGGCGTAGAATCATCAGAAATATCACTATAAGCCGGACTTTGTACATCGTCTCTTGACATGGAATTTTCAAATTCGCCTTGAATCGATGATTTGCTATTTTTCTTTTGCTTGCCAAATGGCTGCTGGGTTTTGCTCAATGGAATGCCTGAGGAAATCGGAGGTCACGAGTTTTATTTGTTTTACGAGTATAATAAAAAAAACTAAAATCGTACCTAGTTGCGATGCTTGAGACGGAGCACCAGGTTAGCCAACAGGTTGGTGTGCTGTTTCTAGTGTACCCGGAGGTCTGGATTATGGAGCCATAGCAGCAGCTGGAGTAGGTCTCAGTGGACTCTGCACTGGCAGTGTGATTGGGTTGCTCAGAGCATTTTCTGTTTGTGGACCAAATCGAAGGACTCCAGGTTTCACTAGAAAAAGAAAGTAAAATAAAATGAGTTTGATTGTTTTAAACCTAAATTGCGTTTCTTACGTGGTCCAGAGTGCATCTGTTGTTGTTGTTGAGGAGATGGCTGCTGTGGTTGCACGATCTCGTTTATAATTTGATTTACTATTGAATGCTGTTGGTGCTGAGAAAGGGCTTGTCCTGAAATGCCAGCAGTGATACTGACTCCCGGAATCGCGTGCTTGGGAGGTAGCTGCGGAATTGTAGGCAAAACAGATAGTCCTTGATTTGGAACACCAATTGATGGCGCAGATGACTGCACTGCTCTGAGGATGCCACTGTCGGTGTCGGAAGAAGAACCGCACTGTTGGGTGTTGGCGAGGCGATGATTTGCGTAGCCGTTGGTGTTACTTCAGGAGCGTCGTGTTGGTGTAGCTGGTGGCTGAGGAGTACCAGCGCGAGCTGGCGAAGGTGTCGTCGGCGGGGCCGAACGCACCGTGGACTCTGGTAACTGCAACGATACCTCATCCATCGATCCCGACCCATGGCTCTGATGATAGCGTAGGCCATTGGCATGCTTGAACTTCTTGCTGCAGTCTTGTTCAGGGCACCCTAATAACACCGGAGAGATCGCGCACGGCGACGCGTCTTACATTTATTCGTTGAGATTTGAACATTCAATCCAGTTACTGGATAAATAAAATTGTAAATCCCTTCCATTCCAGTCGACACGCGCACACAGGAATGGTTGCGAGTTGTTAGTCACTAGGCCTGGCTCTTCACGAGCCGTTGCGCCACCCAATTTATTTTATTTATTTTTTTACTTTGTTAACAAACCGACCTAATTTGTGTCATTTTTATAAGACAATCACCCTAGACAAGACATAAATATGAAGCAAAAAAAGATTTATAAGGAATTACTCACCTTTTCGTTTCTAAGATTCCCTTCTCCTTTGTAATTGTCTCCATTTCACCATCGAGAAACTTTCTGAGGATGTGTGGAGCATATACCTATCGAAGTAATGAAATCTCGTTCGCAATTACCCAATTTCTGTTCGGCTTGACCAACTTTTATTAGAGCAATTCCATAGGCAATGCCAGATACTATAAGTTGGACAACCGGGATGGTTTGTTCTTTTCGATATTCTCAAATAAATAGTTTTCTACCCTATTGCCTGGATTAGGAATCAAAACCGATTCTGTATCACGCACAACTTTCTCAGTCCAGTTCTTTGTACATTCTGCCTTTCTGCGAGATTTTCCAAATCTGAGTCTAGACTGCGGTTCTTGGAATGAGCCCTGACTGCTGATCATTTCCTGCCCAGATCACTTGTTCATCCGTGTGTGATTCGTACGATCCAGAAGTAAAGATTCTGCTCGTGCTATACCCAATTGTCATTGGGCGTTTGCTGTCGTGGGTTAATACAACCTGCTCCGCTTTGGGCACCGTCAATTGCTGATGCTGAAGATTTTTTGGTCTTTTGTGCCGTCTGGATACTCTGTCATCCCTACGTCTGGAGCTGTGTTGGGGGCACTTGGAGATATAGCAATTTCCCGATGTTGAGGCTGTTCCAACACAGCTGCAGACGTAGTTTTCCCGTTTTTTTTGAGACATTATCAGCGTAATTGAGGGACCGTAGTTGGGATTACTGCCGGTGATGGCGACTACTGGTACGACTCGAGATATTTTAATTTTTCCTTGGATCCATTCTATACACAGATTAATTGCTTTGTTTACAGCAATAACACCTAATTTACCACGACGCGATGTTGACGTTTTTTCGGTTGATCGGGTTTTTATTTTGCTTAAATATATTTTATTAAATCGTTATCTAATGCCAACATTTTTAAGAAAAACACAAACGAAAAACAAATTTTTACTGTGTGACTGACAGTTGTGACAGTTTGAGAGAAGTGAAGTTTTATTGCGAAATTTTTCGAACAACTTTTCGAAGAGAGCGCTCGTAACTTAGGAGTGCACCAGACCACTCATAACTTCTGCGAGCGCTCGTAAATGTTCACTAATATTGCTTGGTGAATAGGTTTATGAGGCTCTTAAGTTATGAGCGCTGGGTGAATACCAGCCTAAAAATCTCAAAATCCATTATTTTGTATTATTAATTTTCTTTCGTTATTTTGACGTTCATGGATTTTGGGGTTATTTTGTGATAAAAAAAAGTTTTTTAATCACTTCATTCTCAAATATACTCGTAATCATTTTTATTCAAATCGTTTTTTGCTAACTTATGGTGGATTTACATTTTGTTTGCGTCTGCATAATGCACTAAAGTAGAGCAGGACAGATGCATACAAAAAATCCGAGTGAGTGAAAGAGAACCATTAAGAAGATGAACATGTTCGTCTTCATTTCTGCATTATGGAACTTTCCTTTAATGCAGGAACGATGTTCTTCTGCATTTTGATCTTTTCTCTCTATCTAACAATTATACATTTTGTATTTGGCATCCATTTTTTTTTGCAGAAACCAAATGCAGATACATGTAAATCCACCATTACAGACGAGAGACGAAACAACCGAAAAAACGAATGGTGTAGTCGGGGTCTAGGTCTACATCATCCAGCTACATCATACAACTCTTCCAGTTGTAGTTATGAAACAGAAAAATGTAGTTGATGTAGTTGTAGAACGTTGCTGTCAGATGTAGTTGATGTAGCTGCTGTAGTAGCGGAGAAATAGGCCCCAGGGTACAGAAACTGGCAATCGGGCGAAGATTTTTATCCCTACCAACATGATTCGGGAAACGAATGTGTTCGGGAGGAAGATATCGGCCATCCCTCTCGACTGAATGCGAAGGCCGACTGTCAAAACTAGATACCAAAAGTATAACAGTTTCGCTTTGCCCAGAATTCGACGAACCCGTAATACGAATCCAATTCCGGCCCTCTGAAAAAAAATACTCTACATTCCTAGTTGACACTGGAGCGGAAATTAGCCTGTTCAAAAACAGACCAAGGGCAAATGCGAACCTAAATAAAACCTTCTCCATACCTCTATCCACGATTTCAGGTGGCTCAGTCTTCACCATAGGAGAGATAACAGGTTCTTTTGTAGTAAACGGAAAGGAAAATCTTTCGTTAAAACACCCTTTCCAGGTTTTAACGGAAAGAATTAACTTAACTTACGATGGCATTCTGGGGAACGATTTCCTCAGTTAACACAGATGTAAGGTTAATTATAAAAAAGGGATTCTTGAAATTAACGAGATGAGTTTGAGTGACGACTCTATGACAGAAAAAGGTATCCAAAAAGCTACCCCTCACGAGGCGGTGCCTACGGGCTATGACTTGGAAACAAAAGGAGATGAAAAGGCGGAGGAGAACAATTCTGTTCTAAAATCCAATGAAGCCACCATCAACCAAGAATCCAATAAGCAAAAAATGGACACTGATTCTAGCAACGGGGAATCATCACCGTCTCAGTTAAAAGAAAAACCCTCCAATAAAACTGCACCTATAGACAGTGTAGCAAGTAGAATAAACAAAAAGACTTCAGAAAACAAAAGCCAAAAAGGCGAGGAAACTGAAGCAAACATTAAAAACAAAAAGACTTCAGAAAACGAAAGCCAAAAAGGCGAGGAAACTGAAGCAAACATTAAAAACAAAAAGACTTCAGAAAACAAAAGCCAAAAGGGCAAGGAAACTGGAGCAATAATTGAAACAAATTTAAAGGAGGATACATCCAAAAGTATCAATATTAAAAGTTCCATTAATTCAATAGTAACCCTTTCCCCCCGTAGTCAACAAATGATTGAGATCCCATTTACTGAACATGGTAACAGTTTCAAGGACATAGTTGTTCGGAAGAAACAAATCGTCCCAGGTGTTTATCTAGGTGAAACCATTGCTAGACCAGAAAACAATAAGATAAAAGTGCTAGCAATGAATACCCTAGAAATGGGAAAAGACATAGGGATACATAATATAAATTTGAATTGGGATAACTTAGATCAGTACGACCAAGCTGATACAAGTAATTTCCATTGTAAAATAGAAAAGCGTATGGAAAAATTAGAATCCATGTTAGTATTAGACCATTGTAACACCGAAGAGAAGGAATCGATCCTCAAGATTTGTAGGGAGTACAACGATCTGTTCTATTTAGAGGGAGATCACCTCACTAATACCGATTCTATTACACATAAAGTCAGTACTGATGAGAGTAAACCCCCCCTTTATATAAAACCCTATCGACTCCCAGAAAGCCAAAAGGAAGAAATCCATAAACAGGTGCAAGAAATGTCAGACGATGACATCGTACGATCAAGCTCGAGTCCATGGAACTCAACCTTCCTTCTCGTTCCGAAAAAAACTGGAAGTGATGGAAGCAAACGTTGGAGGGTGGTTGTAGATTTCAGGAAACTGAATGACTTAACCGTCGGCGATGCTTACCCATTACCAAATATTAGTGACATATTTGATCAATTGGGTAGAGCTAAATATTTCAGCACTTTGGATTTGGCTAAAGGATTTCACCAAATCTTGATGGACGAGAAAGATCGATGCAAGACTGCATTTAGCACTCCTTTTGGCCATTATGAGTATAATCGAATGCCATTTGGTTTAAAAAATGCTCCTGCAACCTTTCAACGCCTGATGAACACTGTTCTCACTGGCTTACAAGGGTTCGATTGCTTTGTCTATATGGACGACATAGTTCTTTATGGATACTACCTTAAAGATCATAACTCCAAGCTAAGGAAAGTTCTCAATCAACTTAGTGTGCATAATCTGAAACTACAACCAGAAAAGTGCAATTTTCTTAAGCACGAACTCATGTATCTGGGACATCTTATTTCTGAAGATGGACTAAAACCAGATCCAGAAAAAATAAAAGCCGTCAGAACGTATCCTACACCTAAAAATGCTAAGGGTATAAAATCTTTTCTAGGTTTTGTTGGCTATTATAGGAAGTTTATAGAAAACTTTTCTACTATAGCAAATCCTCTTACGAAACTGCTAAAGAAAAATTGTGTTTTTAAGTGGGATGCCTTCTGCGATGAAGCATTCAGAGATCTAAAAAACAAATTAATAAATCCCCCAGTTTTAGCTTACCCCAATTTCAAAGAAGAATTTATTGTCACCACAGATGCTAGCGATGTCGGAATAGGAGCTATTTTGTCACAAGGTCCCATAGGACAGGACAAACCTATATCATTTGCTAGCAGAACGTTGAACGATGCGGAATTCAAATATAACACAACAGAAAAAGAATTACTCGCAATCGTTTATGGTATACAACAATTTCGTCCCTACCTTTACGGTAAATCCTTCACTATTTGCACTGATCACAAACCTTTGCAATGGTTATTTTCCCGCACGGATCCCATGTCCAGACTAGCAAGATGGAAGATTTTATTATCTGAGTATGAATACACAATTAAACATAAACCAGGGAAAATCAATTTAAACGCAGATGCTTTAAGCCGAAACATAGGCGAAGAGGAAAACAAAGAAAATAAAATAATGGTTGTAACTCGAGGTCAAAAACAAAGACTAAATGAAGATAATATTCGAAGTAATGCAAATATAGTACCTATAAGTGACTCCAGGTCCAAATACAACGTAATTGAACAATTCGAATCTATATATATAAATAAAAATTCGAACCGCAAAATTATAATTCTACCATTTATAGACTCAACAGATGAGCAATCCCTAGCAAAAAGAATAGAAAATTTTTCAAAACCGCCTATAGGCAAAATAAAAGTATATGATTCCTTAATTGTAGTTACGTTACCTTTACCGTTCAGAACAACGAAGGACGAGGAGATAGCTGAACAAAGCTTCCAAACAATTAAAAAACTAATTAAAGACGAAAACAGTATTTCATTTTCAATACCTATCCTAGATAACCTGGTTATACATACCTTCAAAAGTATACTGAATAAAGTTTTCGGAGATATGACATTAGACATATATTTACACATCGATGAAAGGATTTCCTTGAATGACTCAGAGACAATCGCGAAAATTCTGTCCGAATACCATGATTCCCCTTTCGGAGGACACCAAGGTGTTTCACGAATGTATAACCGACTGAAGGCAAAGTACTCTTGGCCAAACATGAAAACGGATGTACAAAATCATGTAAGCAAATGTACATCATGCCGACGGAATAAAAGTAGGAAAAACCCACCAGTCCCAATGAAGATAACAACTACTAGTGTTAGACCATTTGAAAGAATCGCACTAGACATAGTTGGACCCCTTCCCGTTAGCTACGGTGGACACAAATACTTACTTACCTTCCAGGATGATTTGACAAAGTTTTCAGAAGCTATGCCAATACAAAATGCTGACTGTAGCTAGAACTTTCGTGGAAATTATAATTTGTCGCCACGGTATCCCTCTGTCTCTTTTGACAGATCAAGGAACAAATTTCTTAAGTGATCTTTTCAAAGAAATGTGTAGTTTAATGAAAATAAAAAAAATAAATACAACGCCTTACCATCCTCAAACAAATGGAGCGTTGGAGCGAAGTCATAGAACATTAGCTGAGTACTTAAGACATTATGTTAACCAAGATCCTTTATCATGGAATACATGGATCCCTTATTCCATGTTTGTCTATAATACAACACCACACAGTAGTACTGGATTCTCACCCTATGAACTCCTATACGGATTTCCTGCAAACATACCAAGTGTTCTGTCACTAAAACCAAAAATATCTTACAACTATGACAACTACGTCAACGAACTTAAGGCTAGATAACAATACGGATATGAGACAGCAAACTCTATCCTAATAAAGAAAAAGGGAAAATCAAAGACTCTTTATGATAAAAATGCTAGACCTAAAATATTTAACGTGGGCGATAAAGTTCTAGTAAAGAATCAAACCAGACAGAACAAAATTTCGACCCTGTGGGACGGTAACGATCCATTCGGATGAAAATACAGTAGTCAGGATGGGTAAGAAATCCAAGCTCATACACAATAACAACTTACAACCTTTTAAGGAATAATTGCATCCACCTTCTACTTAAAATAGGTGTATGAAATTAAGCCCCTTTTATTTCACACCAATACACACAAAGAAGAATACAACAAAGTAAAAACAAGTTACACACCACAAACACACAAATAAAACACAAAACCAAAAATAAAATCAGCAGACAGTATATAAATACAGGAAACCAACCATTTTCTTTAAGATCATGGGTCCACTATTTTACTTCATTCTACTACCATTGTTGACCAGCGCTACTCTCAAAATAAGTCAAATTGATCAGAATCCAACTTTTACAAAGAATCCAATCCTTTCCGACTTCGTGTGCAATAAAAGAATCAAACATTTCAACTGTTTGGATTCAAACATCTCAGCCCAACACATGGTTATTTTCGTCTTTGGGAAAATATATAGTAGACGAAATATGCCAAGATACTGTTGTAACACATACCCTAGAAGGAACAGCTACCCTAGTATTTACCGGAAACTGTTTCCTAAAATCAAAAGATCTCACTATATGGTCCAAAAACGAAAAATCCACTTTTGTGTATAACTCTTTCATTCCTGCCTTAAATATTTCCGAAATAAAAGACAATTACCCGAAAAATGAAGCCAAACCCGAAGTAACATTCATTAAATACTCTAGTCGCGATGAACTAAAAATTCTCTCAAAAAATATACAATTTCAAAAAAGGAGAGAACTAACACCATTTTTAACAATGGATAAGCATGATATTCATCACTATACAATTATATATATAATCTTCACCATTCTTTTGATATCACTTTGCTACAGACGATATAAGACGTACAAATTGAAACATGAGAAAACAAAGAGTTTAGAAAAGGGTAAGATTGTCCAAGTAAACAAAAAAGAAAACGATATGCCAATTTTCGTGTTAAGCAATTAAAAAAAAAAAAATATATATTATATCATTGTAACATTACATTATAACATATATTCTAGTACATATATATAGATAAATAATAAATAAATAATTTTAAAATATAATATGTTCATTTAATACTTAATTATGAAACAGTAAGAATTCAAAAAATACTAGCAGTAATAAAGTGTCAAATTTATGAATAATTCATTGTCAAAAAAAAACATATAAATATGTAAAAAACACATAAATATATAAATTGTCAAAAAAAAAAAATTGTAAAACTTTGACTCCTTCGCACTTGGTTCAACTCTACGCGTTTTTTGCGAAAATTCATAACCTTTTCCTTCCTAGGCTACGAATTTTCTTCTTTCAAGAGAGGGAGGATGTTGTGACCCGAGAGCCACAACCATTCTCAGACCCCCAATAAATCTTTCAACATCATCCATTACACGCTACCCAATTCCTATCAATCAGTCACCTAATGAATCATGAAACAAAACACCGACTAGGCACAATTTTCATTTCGTTCTTGTTATGGAACAATACACCTTGCCTATGCACGTCATTATGACTAAAGCCATATGTGCGCCTCTATTGCAGCGAATGCAGAAATGTAAATAAACAGCCGCAATGCAATAGAGTATGTCAAGTGCAATGTGCAATATGAAACCTCAGAACTGCGATCGATGATGACACACCCAGAAGTACTTGAGTGGGCCACCATACGATCGACATGAGGGTTACAGTCTACGTAGCGATGAGTGAATAATCGTGACCCCGGTGTGTGGCCTGATTCTGGTGAACTCGATGGTAAGTGACCTGGTTTTGGTGGTGGTAATTGGTGATGGTAACATACTTATAAATAGAGAACCAAATGTGAAGAAGTCAGAGTTAATAATCATAAACCCAAGAGTTAGGTCGCAGCCAGCAAAAGACAGCGGGCCTTTCTCTTTGAAAAATAATAAATATATCTAAATTAAATAATAAAATAAATAACAAATTCTTAAAACGACATTTGTTTGATTTAACTCTTCGTTTCTGCTCTTCCCGTATAAACGGAAGCACGGCCAGAAACGTAACAAGGCCTTAAAGAAGCTATTTTCTGGCTTGTATAGTCACCATAACAGGTCTTATGCAAATCACTTTGGCGTAAGTTATACAAGATAATAAACTCCATAAGAACTTCCATCACAAGTGCTATGCAAATCAATATCTTTCCGCGAACATTTTAATAAGGCCTTTAAGAAACAAACAAATGGCTTTCACCTGCAGTTATGCTATTAAAAAAATAGCTTGTATAGCAAGGTCTTATAAAGGCCTTCCCGTACAGTTACTATGAAAAAACAATAACTTGTGTAATAAGATCTTGAAAAAGCCTTCACATGCAGTGACTTTGATAACAAATAATTTGTATAATAAGGTATTAAAATGGCCATCACCTGCAGTTATTATGAAAAAAATAACTTGTACATTAAGGTCTTAAAAATGCCTTCACCTGCAGTTACTTTCAAAACAAATAACTTGTGTAATTAGCTCTTAAAAAGGCATTCACCTGCAGTTACTATGAACAAAAAATAAATTGCATAAAAAGGTCTTAAAATGGTCTTCATTTGCAGTTACTTTGAAAACAAATAGCTTGCATAATAAGGTCTTAAAAAGGTCTAATAAATTCTATTGTGTAAGACTTTATAAAAGCCTCTTAATGTAGTTGGAAAATAAATTTTTTTTCTAGCTTATTTTCATTTTATTTTTTATTATGTTACATATTTTTCTCAACATTTGGACCTAGGAACAGCACAATGTTTGTTTGTCTGAAATGTATAGATATTAATTAAATTGAAAAACTTAAATTTGTACTTACTTGATTTTCCGGGGTTCGAACTCACGTCCTTCTGATCAACTGCCGAGCACTCTTTTTTTTTTTTTTATTTTTTTTTTTAATTCATTTTTATTTTTCATTTTACTTATAACTATCTTAAAGCTAGACAAAAATTCATGAAAAACTAGCCTACTTATCATTATCTTAAAAATAACGTACTGGCCCTAAACTGGCGCTCTAAATTAAACAATAACTTAATGCTAATGCCTTTCGGCCTATGAACTACTTAAATAACATCCTATCTTGGTTTTATTTTTTCCAAGAAAGATTTTCAAGAAAAACTTGGATTTTTATCATATTTTTTTTTTTATATTTTTTTATAAAATTTACAAGCTAATTAAAACTAATTAAAACTACTTAAAACTATACTTAAAACTACTATAAAACTACTTAGAACTACCTTAAAACTAGAACAGCCACAGCAAGCATTTTTTTTTTTGTAATTTTTTTTTTGTTTTGATTTTGTGATTTTATAATTTTTTTTTTGTGATTTTATATTTTTTTTTTTTTGGTGCCACCCTGACTGTCCCTACTTAATATTTACACACCTAAAAACTATGTAAGTCGGCCAAGACGAGAAGGCTAAGTCAACTTAATTACATCATGTGTCATTGTAATTCAACCACCAAAACTGGTTCTCCTGTCTTACTCTCTCTCTCCGGTCCCGATCGGACACAGTCCTACTGAACCGAAGGCGCTCTGCTCCGTCCTGTGCGAGGACGTCTCGACCATAAAGGAGTCGCCTATCTACAGTTCAACGGCCGACGTGGTAGATTAGCGGAACCGCCGCTCTATCCTGTATCAGCCCTCGACTGTCTAAATAGAGGAAAGCATCGGGTGGGATAAATCCACTTAAACGCACATTCTCGTAGTAATCAGTGTTGGGGTAGTAAGCCCCAAAAATTAAGCTGTTGGCCGAGGACATCGCTCTAGCAACGTGACCCCGAATCAGCTTGATTATAAAATTATCGATTCTGTTAATGTTGGCTCCATTGTATAGAAACTCGTTGGAATAATAATGTTTGTACTCCGACTCTGGTGTTCTAAGTAATCCAAGGCAGCGTCGAAGACACTGCCTCTCAAACACCCGAATCTTTTCCATTTGAGATGGGGCAACGTTGAACCACACCGGGCATCCATAGGCAATCATTGGCCGGATAAGGGCCATGTAGCAAATCACCTTAACCCTGCTGTCAAGACGGCTGCTATAAAACAACCGTTTTGTCAGGGCAAAAGCTCCGGTGGCTCTGCTCAGAGCAGCATTTATATGTCTGTCGAAATACAAATACTGATCCATCCAGACGCCAAGGTACTTTACTACACTTTTATTCGCCAGTGGATGTCCATGTGGCCCTACGATCACCAGCTTGCCCCAGTTCTTTCTTGTATCCCTAGGGGCTCCATGCAATGGAGTCCTGAACAGAATGGTTTCGGATTTCTGAAAGTTGATTTTCAACTTCCAGTCATCGCAATATCGCTGAATCTTGTCGAAGTCACGCTGTAAGAGAATTCTGATGACCTCAACTGTTGGAGCTGTTCTGTACGCAATTAGATCGTCGGCATACGCTATGGCATGGGCTAGACTACCTATCAGATTGCTGGTGTAAATACTGAATAGAATTGGTGAGTTCACCGCTCCCTGTTGAAGACCATTTTTAATTTCGAAGGTTGCGGTAGAAGTTACATTGCCAATTTTGACAACAAACTTTTTACCATTGAGCTTATCATAAAGCATATATAAAAGCGGTTTACTTATGCCCAGTCTGGCTAGCTTTAGATACAGACCTTCTAACCATACGGTGTCGAAAGCTTTCTCCAAGTCAACCAGACAAGCACCTGTACACTGTCTTTTAGATTTGTTCCATTGGACATCAGAAACGAGTTAAGACGCGGCATGAATGGTTTCATGTCCCGCCTTAAAGCCAAACTGATTATCCGGTATGATATTGTTGTCCTCCGCCCACTTGGACAGAGCTCTATTTATAACTTTCTCAAATACCTTACTGATACTTGGAAGAAGACTTATCGACCGGAGATTCGCCGGATTGGAGTTGTCCTTTCCCTTTTTCGGGAGAGGATGAACCACAGCTGTCTTCCACCGCCCTGGATAATATGCATTATTCAGAGCGTTGTTAAACAGTGTGGTATAAATGTCAACTGCTTCCTGAGGCAGATGTCGCAGTACAACGTTGGATATACCATCGATTCCTGCTGACTTCTTTTTCTTTAATGAGGCGAAGATGAGCTGGAGCTCAACTTTCGAAATTAACAGGGAATTAGCCCCGTTTCGCTCGGCGATGGTGGCGTTTGCCAAGTGTTCTTCATTGAACCCGGTGAAACCGAGATTCTCTGATCGCCATTGCGTCATTTCATTTCGAAGGTAGAAGTGGTGAAGCAAGGCTCTGTTTTCCAGGTCATGGTTCGGGCGAATGCTAGCATTCACCTTGTACACTTGCTGGAAAGCAGCCCCCACGGCCTCCACTTTCTCACGAGGATCTTCGATTATAAAGAGGTCATCGTCCAAGACGGCTTCCTCTGGATCTATGCCTGCTATCAGAAGTACGTCTCTGTTCTCTGTCGTTCTCTGAAGCTGAAGACACGGAAGTTCGTTTTGATCATTCCGTCTAAATATTTTATTAATTTGACGAAACATACTCGGGTCGCTAGAATTAACGGCCCGAATTTTGTTGTCCCAATACAAATTAATAGACAACCGGTAATTTTCCTTGATCAATTGGTTGATGTTTTTGATAGACGACTTCAGTGTCCTAATCTCCAGATCGTGTATGTCAGTAAAACGTCTGTACAAGCGTTTCAGTCTTGTTAAAAGTCCACTTTTTTGTCTGTGTAGTGCGTCGATGGTCGCGTTGGGGTACATGTCTGTGGCTTCGCGTTCTTTGTATTTCGGTATTGTTTTTTCCATTGTTCGTTGGATTGTACTGTCCATCTTTTCCAAGTAATCGTCAATTTCAGTGTTTGTTAAATTCCTGTCATTTGGTGGGGATATGTTGTTCGTACGTAGTTCACTCGATAAGGCGCTGGTGAAGCGTGACCAGCGAGTCTTACTGTAATTGTAAGAATGCACTGGCACATACTCCTCCAACTCCACGAGCTCGTTCGGAAGTTGAATTACGGCAGCAAGTCCGCAATGTTCACTAACGTACTCTATCGTTCGTAAGCAGTTTCTTGGTCGTTGACCCACAGTGTCAGTAATTGTCAGTCTTGAGTCTTTCAGCAATAAATCCAGATAGGAACCGCTTCTTGGAAACGAAGGCCTATCAGTAGCCAGAAGGTCGAGCATATATTCAACGTTGTATTGACACATCCAATTAAATAGATGGCTACCTCTCGGATTATGTATTTGATTTCCCCAATCTACATGTTTGGCATTCAAATCACCGGCCATGAGATAGTAATTCTCTTCCGAGTTCAATTGTAAGCATTGAAAAAGTTTTTCGAGCTCTGTTAAAAATTCAGTTGGCTGAGGTGATTCCGGTGCATAAGCCGCAATCGCATACATCCGCTTCCCATGTTTGAGAGGAATGCATACGATTCACGCCTCAAGCAACCGAAATCTGCGTACTTCACTATTATATATAACTTTATAATTTATCTCTTCGTACGATATTGTAATTATTATTAGTCAATTTATGTTTCTGGTTCAGCTTAGTTTCGCTGGCCATAAACACATCTGGACTTTGATCTTTCAACAATTGGAATAGATTTACTCTACGTTCGGTCCTAATCAATGAATTTACATTCCCAGCGAGGATCTTAAAGGGCCTCTCCGGCAGCGCGCCCTTAACCTATAAAGTGCGTTAAGCTCGGCAAAGCAGAGTAGATATTGTCCACCCTTTTCGCCTGCTCACTTATCTGGTTTTGAAGTCCTGCTATTTGGCTCTGTGTTGAATGCTGCGCCACCATCTACGTCACAACAACCACTCTGAACTCGGCCACTGTGACGTCTTCCCAAAACTTACCATTTATACCATTAAAACTGACCAACTGTCAAATCTTCAAAGTTATATGAAGGACAACCGAATAAATATACTTTACTGGATTATTATCAGCCCAAGCGAATACGAGTGTTTTATTTTTGAGATTTATTTTGAGAGTTTATTTAGCGATTATTTGGACATTTTTTCAATTACAATTTAGCGAATTTAACGCTTAACATTTTGGTCCTTCGTTGCCTATTAAATAGCGAACCATAAACATTTAAATTTTTATTTTAAATAACCCATAAAAATAAAAGAGTGTGTGCCGACATTTTGTCGTTTCTTTCAAATTCATTTAAATAAAAAGAGTGTGTGCCGACATTTTGTCGTTTCGTTTAAATTTATTTAAAAAAAAAATATAAAACTCATGTATCTATAATAAAACCTCAACACATAAACAAATTCATAAAACTAGAATAAAATATGAAAAGAACACTAATCATGAACATTAACATTAAAGGTTAGACCGCACTAGGCGGAACTGCACTGCAGCGGAACTGCGATTCAAAATAATTTGTATGAAATTTTATGAAGTTCAGTTGCCGCTTAGTGCGATATAGCTCACACAATTTCATACAAATAACTTTTTGCCGCGTCGTGAAGTGTAGTTCCGCTGCAGTTGTTTGCGGTCTAACCTTAAAGGAAATGTTTGATATATAAGCCGAATTTATCGCTTCACTCAATCCAGAGTCAACCCGAAGTCAACCCACAACATCAATCGATACTGCAGGCAAGAATAACACGACACATAAATTCATCCATATTGGCGACCATGAAAGTCAATTTTAATTCACAAAAAAAAAAATCCATTCAATCATTTCACAAACCACACACACATTCACATATGCACATAAAACAACACGATTTTAATTCAACAGTAAAATTAAATTTAGTATAAGTAAAAATTAATTTAATACAATTAAACTCACGCCATTATTCATCACAAAATGAAATGCTTTTATAAAAATAGCAAAACCAAAATAAGGGGGGCAGGCTGTACCACAGCATTGGTTCCCATCCAACACAACAAGGATTTAATACGGCACCACACCGAGAAATTCATAAATAACAAAACAAAAAAACACATAAACTACATAGGTAATTAAATTATCAAAATCGACACACAAAATTAAAACAAAGTAATATGTAATTTAAAGGTAAACTAAGAAATTAAAATAAATGCATATACCTATATGTTCGTATAACCTATGTAGTCCACAAACTTCGAAACAAAAAATATCAATGAGGAAAATTTACAACGAGGACTGTGATTGGTCAATATTATTTTCCAGTCAACTTTCCATTATTTATGGAAGTTTTTATTGGGCCCACGTTAGACTGTAAATTTGTTGTAGATTCACATGATGCAATTGTAATGAAATATTTAATTTGAATAAAATAAAAATATATGATTTTTTGAATTTTAAAATCTTTTGCATCTATTAATAACCTTTCTCTTTGCATGTGAGCAAACAAATATACAAGTAAAGATGCACTAAATACCTACATTCTGATGAAGTATGGCCAGTAGCAAACCTCTTATTTCGGCCTGTGCGTCCGGAGCCTTAGGCACAAGGGCCTGTGGGGCTGCCTTTGGCTGTACCGTGTTTCCCTTTCTTCTTACCTTGCCGCTTTGTTATGTTTCAATTGCTGAAACGTCGGACATCCCCGATAGTTAGCAGGGTGCCCGTCGCCTCGGCAAAGTTCACATTTAAGTTGGGTCAATTCGACCCGTTCCTGCCCGAGCTTACACTCTCCTACAATGTGGTTCTCACCACACTTGACGCAGTGTGACTGCATTTCGCAGTTTGCCGCAGCATGGCCGAACCTTTGGCAGCGCATGCATTGAAGCATGTCGCCACGCCTCTTTAATTTGTCCCATGTGACAACCTGGTAGTTGAGGACGGAGATACTCCTTAAACTATCCAGTTTGCTGCTGGGCGAAAGCTGTACTAAGAAGAACGGCAGATTCCGTTTCTCCCGTCTGGCTCTAACTGTAGCGAAAGGCTAAACCCCGATAAACTCGAGATCGTCGCTCGCTTTTCGACGGAGCTCATTTAAGAGCACCTGAGGTTCCGTGCAGGAATCTATGCCCTTTAGCAGGACCGTTTGGAACTTTTCTATTTTAGGAGTAAAACTGAAGAACTCAGTTGTAGTTTCTTTTAATAAATCTTTTATTTTTTTATATTGTTCCAAAGTGGAACATTGAATAGAATGCCTGTCTTTACTTATTCATTTAATAAAAAAGTTTTCGCCTATGGCCGACTTACATAATTTTATGGTATCCTCTAACTCCATCTTGTATGCGTTGATGGGTGGCACCTTTTCTTTTTTGTTTTTAGGTAGCTGTTGCTGTTGACTCTGCTGCTGTTGTATCTGCTGCTGTTGATTCTGCTGCTGCGGCTGCTGCTGCTGGTTCTGCTGCTGTTGTTTCTGCATCTGTTCTTGTTGCCTTTGCTGTTTAGGCTGCTGCTGTGGCTGTTGTTGTTGCAGCCTATTTTGTTGCTGCTCTGGTTGTTGTTTCTGTTGTTGGGGCTGCTCGTTTGTCGGTTGCAACTCCGCATTTTTAATTTGCTGTTGCGCTACTTTTGGTGGAGCCTGTAGCGACTTTTTTAACTCCCGCTCCTGCTTTTCACGCTCTCGTCGAGCTATTTGTTTGTATTTGAGAGCCTTAAGTATTTCATGCACCTCTGCTCTTAGCTGCTCGATCTGTCGTTGCTTTTCCTCAACGATGCTATTGAGAGCATGCTCCTCTCTTTCCTCCTCTTCAGATGCCTGGTCTGTTGCATTTTTGTCATCGTTGGTGTGGTGCTCTTCTCCACCTTCAGACATGTATTCTATTTCCTCGTCATCGTTGACTTTGGATGACGAGGAATTAACTTGCATTTCACTGCTTGCTGTTTTTCTTTGGCTTTCCTCTTGCACCGTCTTCCTAACATCAGCTGGCAGCTGTGCTGAAGGGGCAGTGGGACGTGCAGTGCGCTTCACCAAATTCGGAACATATTGTTGTTTTTTCCTTTTGAAGCTGCTTGTTGCTAGGGCATATTTGGATGTCCCCGCTTTGGCTGCCGTTGCTGGCTTTGCTGTTCTTGCCGTTGTCGGCTTTATTGTTGTTGTTGCCTTATTATCCACTGGGACATCTTTCGATGTTTCAGTTGCTGGTGCCGTTGCTGGCATTGTTGTTGGTGCTGGTGCACCACCTTTCGATGGCCCCGCACTCTTTTCTCCTTCACGCAAATGAGTTTTTTCCCACTCTATGAAGTTTTCGACTTCTCTGTTGTGGTAAAAAGCCGATAATATATTTGACCCCGACTGGGGATTGAACCGGCTATCTTCGGCTTCGGGATCGGCCACTCTTTTTTTTTTTTTTTAATTCATTTTTATTTATTCATTTTCTTATAACCATCTTAAAGCTAGACAAAAATTCATAAAAAACTAGCCTACTTATCAATATCTTAAAAATAACTTACTGGTCCTAAGCGGGCGCTCTAAATTAAACAATAACTTAATGCTAATGCCTTTCGGCCTACGAACTATCTTAAAAATATAATCTTTAATTGGTTTTATTTTTTACCAAGAAAGACTTTTTTTTTAAGAAAAAAACTTGGTTACTTTAACATTTTTTTTTTTCTTATATAAAACTTAAAGCTAATTAAAAACTAATTAAAACTAATTAAAAACTAATTAAAACTACTTAGAACTACTATAAAACTACTTATAACTACCTTAAAACTAGAACAGCCGCAGCAAGTATTTTAAAATTTTTTTTTTAATTTTTTTGTTTAGGTTTTTTTTTGATTTTATATTTTTTTTGTTTTAATTTTTTGGTGTTATTTTTTTGGTGCCACCCTGACTGTCCCTACTTAATTAATACACTTAAAATTATGTAAGTCGGCCAAGACGAGAAAACTAAGTCAACTATATTGTATCTAATTCTTCATTAAACCACCAAAACTGGTTCTCTTGTTTTCCCCTATCTCTTCGGTCCCGATCGGACACAGTCCTACTGAACCGAAGGCGCTCTGCTCCGCCCTGTCCGAGGACGTCTCGACTATAAAGGAGTCGCCTATCTACAGTTCTGCGGCCGACATGGTAGATTAGCGGAACCGCCGCTCTATCCTGTATCAGCCCTTGACTGTCTAAGTAGAGGAAAGCATCGGGTGGGATAAATCCACTTAAACGCACACTCTCGTAGTAATCGGTGTTGGGGTAGTAAGCCCCAAAAATTAAGCTATTGGCTGAGGACATCGCTCTTGCAATGTGACCCGAATCAGCTTGATTATAAAATTATCGATTCTGTTAATGTTGGCTCCATTGTATAGAACCTCGTTGGAATAATAATGTTTGTACTCCGACTCTGGTGTTCTGTGTAATCCAAGGCAGCGTCGAAGACACTGCCTCTCAAACACCCGAATCTTTTCCATTTGAGATGGGGCAACGTTGAACCACACCGGGCATCCATAGGCAATCATTGGCCGGATAAGGGCCATGTAGCAAATCACCTTAACCCTGCTGTCAAGACGGCTGCTATAAAACAACCGTTTTGTCAGGGCAAAAGCTCCCGTGGCTCTGCTCAGAGCAGCATTTATATGTCTGTCGAAATACAAATACTGATCCATCCAGACGCCAAGGTACTTTACTACACTTTTATTCGCCAGTGGATGTCCATGTGGCCCTACAATCACCAGCTTGCCCCAGTTCTTTCTTGTATCCCTAGGGGCTCCATGCAATGGAGTCCTGAACAGAATGGTGTCGGATTTCTGAAAGTTGATTTTCAACTTCCAGTCATCGCAATATCGCTGAATCTTGTCGAAGTCACGCTGTAAGAGAATTCTGATGACCTCAACTGTTGGAGCTGTTCTGTACGCAATTAGATCGTCGGCATACGCTATGGCATGGGCTAGACTACCTATCAGATCGCTGGTGTAAATACTGAATAGAATTGGTGAGTTCACCGCTCCCTGTTGAAGACCATTTTTAATTTCGAAGGTTGCGGTAGAAGTTACATTGCCAATTTTGACAACAAACTTTTTACCATTGAGCTTATCATAAAGCATATATAAAAGCGGTTTACTTATGCCCAGTCTGGCTAGCTTTAGATACAGACCTTCTAACCATACGGTGTCGAAAGCTTTCTCCAAGTCAACCAGACAAGCACCTGTACACTGTCTTTTAGATTTGTTCCATTGGACATCAGAAACGAGTTAAGACGCGGCATGAATGGTTTCATGTCCCGCCTTAAAGCCAAACTGATTATCCGGTATGATATTGTTGTCCTCCGCCCACTTGGACAGAGCTCTATTTATAACTTTCTCAAATACCTTACTGATACTTGGAAGAAGACTTATCGACCGGAGATTCGCCGGATTGGAGTTGTCCTTTCCCTTTTTCGGGAGAGGATGAACCACAGCTGTCTTCCACCGCCCTGGATAATATGCATTATTCAGAGCGTTGTTAAACAGTGTGGTATAAATGTCAACTGCTTCCTGAGGCAGATGTCGCAGTACAACGTTGGATATACCATCGATTCCTGCTGACTTCTTTTTCTTTAATGAGGCGAAGATGAGCTGGAGCTCAACTTTCGAAATTAACAGGGAATTAGCCCCGTTTCGCTCGGCGATGGTGGCGTTTGCCAAGTGTTCTTCATTGAACCCGGTGAAACCGAGATTCTCTGATCGCCATTGCGTCATTTCATTTCGAAGGTAGAAGTGGTGAAGCAAGGCTCTGTTTTCCAGGTCATGGTTCGGGCGAATGCTAGCATTCACCTTGTACACTTGCTGGAAAGCAGCCCCCACGGCCTCCACTTTCTCACGAGGATCTTCGATTATAAAGAGGTCATCGTCCAAGACGGCTTCCTCTGGATCTATGCCTGCTATCAGAAGTACGTCTCTGTTCTCTGTCGTTCTCTGAAGCTGAAGACACGGAAGTTCGTTTTGATCATTCCGTCTAAATATTTTATTAATTTGACGAAACATACTCGGGTCGCTAGAATTAACGGCCCGAATTTTGTTGTCCCAATACAAATTAATAGACAACCGGTAATTTTCCTTGATCAATTGGTTGATGTTTTTGATAGACGACTTCAGTGTCCTAATCTCCAGATCGTGTATGTCAGTAAAACGTCTGTACAAGCGTTTCAGTCTTGTTAAAAGTCCACTTTTTTGTCTGTGTAGTGCGTCGATGGTCGCGTTGGGGTACATGTCTGTGGCTTCGCGTTCTTTGTATTTCGGTATTGTTTTTTCCATTGTTCGTTGGATTGTACTGTCCATCTTTTCCAAGTAATCGTCAATTTCAGTGTTTGTTAAATTCCTGTCATTTGGTGGGGATATGTTGTTCGTACGTAGTTCACTCGATAAGGCGCTGGTGAAGCGTGGCCAGCGAGTCTTACTGTAATTGTAAGAATGCACTGGCACATACTCCTCCAACTCCACGAGCTCGTTCGGAAGTTGAATTACGGCAGCAAGTCCGCAATGGTCACTAACGTACTCTATCGTTCGTAAGCAGTTTCTTGGTCGTTGACCCACAGTGTCAGTAATTGTCAGTCTTGAGTCTTTCAGCAATAAATCCAGATAGGAACCGCTTCTTGGAAACGAAGGCCTATCAGTAGCCAGAAGGTCGAGCATATATTCAACGTTGTATTGACACATCCAATTAAATAGATGGCTACCTCTCGGATTTTGTATTTGATTTCCCCAATCTACATGTTTGGCATTCAAATCACCGGCCATGAGATAGTAATTCTCTTCCGAGTTCAATTGTAAGCATTGAAAAAGTTTTTCGAGCTCTGTTAAAAATTCAGTTGGCTGAGGTGATTCCGGTGCATAAGCCGCAATCGCATACATCCGCTTCCCATGTTTGAGAGGAATGCATACGATTCACGCCTCAAGCAACCGAAATCTGCGTACTTCACTATTATATATAACTTTATAATTTATCTCTTCGTACGATATTGTAATTATTATTAGTCAATTTATGTTTCTGGTTCAGCTTAGTTTCGCTGGCCATAAACACATCTGGACTTTGATCTTTCAACAATTGGAATAGATTTACTCTACGTTCGGTCCTAATCAATGAATTTACATTCACAGCGAGGATCTTAAAGGGCCTCTCCGGCAGCGCGCCCTTAACCTATAAAGTGCGTTAAGCTCGGCAAAGCAGAGTAGATATTGTCCACCCTTTTCGCCTGCTCACTTATCTGGTTTTGAAGTCCTGCTATTTGGCTCTGTGTTGAATGCTGCGCCACCATCTACGCCACAACAACCACTCTGAACTCGGCCACTGTGACGTCTTCCCAAAACTTACCATTTATACCATTAAAACTGACCAACTGTCAAATCTTCAAAGTTATATGAAGGACAACCGAATAAATATACTTTACTGGATTATTATCAGCCCAAGCGAATACGAGTGTTTTATTTTTGAGATTTATTTTGAGAGTTTATTTAGCGATTATTTGGACATTTTTTCAATTATAATTTAGCGAATTTAACGCTTAACATTTTGGTCCTTCGTTGCCTATTAAATAGCGAACCATAAACATTTAAATTTTTATTTTAAATAACCCATAAAAATAAAAGAGTGTGTGCCGACATTTTGTCGTTTCTTTCAAATTCATTTAAATAAAAAGAGTGTGTGCCGACATTTTGTCGTTTCGTTTAAATTTATTTAAAAAAAAAATATAAAACTCATGTATCTATAATAAAACCTCAACACATAAACAAATTCATAAAACTAGAATAAAATATGAAAAGAACACTAATCATGAACATTAACATTAAAGGTTAGACCGCACTAGGCGGAACTGCACTGCAGCGGAACTGCGATTCAAAATAATTTGTATGAAATTTTATGAAGTTCAGTTGCCGCTTAGTGCGATATAGCTCACACAATTTCATACAAATAACTTTTTGCCGCGTCGTGAAGTGTAGTTCCGCTGCAGTTGTTTGCGGTCTAACCTTAAAGGAAATGTTTGATATATAAGCCGAATTTATCGCTTCACTCAATCCAGAGTCAACCCGAAGTCAACCCACAACATCAATCGATACTGCAGGCAAGAATAACACGACACATAAATTCATCCATATTGGCGACCATGAAAGTCAATTTTAATTCACAAAAAAAAAAATCCATTCAATCATTTCACAAACCACACACACATTCACATATGCACATAAAACAACACGATTTTAATTCAACAGTAAAATTAAATTTAGTATAAGTAAAAATTAATTTAATACAATTAAACTCACGCCATTATTCATCACAAAATGAAATGCTTTTATAAAAATAGCAAAACCAAAATAAGGGGGGCAGGCTGTACCACAGCATTGGTTCCCATCCAACACAACAAGGATTTAATACGGCACCACACCGAGAAATTCATAAATAACAAAACAAAAAAACACATAAACTACATAGGTAATTAAATTATCAAAATCGACACACAAAATTAAAACAAAGTAATATGTAATTTAAAGGTAAACTAAGAAATTAAAATAAATGCATATACCTATATGTTCGTATAACCTATGTAGTCCACAAACTTCGAAACAAAAAATATCAATGAGGAAAATTTACAACGAGGTGATTGGTCAATATTATATTCCAGTCAACTTTCCATTATTTATGGAAGTTTTTATTGGGCCCACGTTAGACTGTAAATTTGTTGTAGATTCACATGATGCAATTGTGATGAAATATTTAATTTGAATAAAATAAAAATATATGAAATTTTGAATTTTAAAATCTTTTGCATCTATTAATAACCTTTCTCTTTGCATGTGAGCAAACAAATATACAAGTAAAGATGCACTAAATACCTACATTCTGATGAAGTATGGCCAGTAGCAAACCTCTTATTTCGGCCTGTGCGTCCGGAGCCTTAGGCACAAGGGCCTTTGGGGCTGCCTTTGGCTGTACCGTGTTTCCCTTTCTTCTTGCCTTGCCGCTTTGTTATGTTTCAATTGCTGAAACGTCGGACATCCACGATAGTTAGCAGGGTGCCCGTCGCCTCGGCAAAGTGCACATTTAAGTTGGGTCAATTCGACCCGTTCCTGCCCGAGCTTACACTCTCCTACAATGTGGTTCTCACCACATTTGACGCAGTGTGAATGCATTTCGCAGTTTGCCGCAGCATGGCCGAACCTTTGGCAGCGCATGCATTGAAGCATGTCGCCACGCCTCTTTAATTTGTCCCATGTGACAACCTGGTAGTTGAGGACGGAGATACTCCTTAAACTATCCAGTTTGCTGCTGGGCGAAAGCTGTACTAAGAAGAACGGCAGATTCCGTTTCTCCCGTCTGGCTCTAACTGTAGCGAAAGGCTAAACCCCGATAAACTCGAGATCGTCGCTCGCTTTTCGACGGAGCTCATTTAAGAGCACCTGAGGTTCCGTGCAGGAATCTATGCCCTTTAACAGGACCGTTTGGAACTTTTCTATTTTAGGAGTAAAACTGAAGAACTCAGTTGTAGTTTCTTTTAATAAATCTTTTATTTTTTTATATTGTTCCAAAGTGGAACATTGAAAAGAATGCCTGTCTTTACTTATTCATTTAATAAAAAAGTTTTCGCCTATGGCCGACTTACATAATTTTATTGTATCCTCTAACTCCATCTTGTATGCGTTGATGGGTGGCACCTTTTCTTTTTTGTTTTTGGGTAGCTGTGGCTGTTGCTGTTGACTCTGCTGCTGTTGTATCTGCTGCTGTTGATTCTGCTGCTGCGGCTGCTGCTGCTGGTTCTGCTGCTGTTGTTTCTGCTTCTGTTCTTGTTGCCTTTGCTGTTTAGGCTGCTGCTGTGGCTGTTGTTGTTGCAGCCTATTTTGTTGCTGCTCTGGTTGTTGTTTCTGTTGTTGGGGCTGCTCGTTTGTCGGTTGCAACTCCGAATTTTTAATTTGCTGTTGCGCTACTTTTGGTGGAGCCTGTAGCGACTTTTTTAACTCCCGCTCCTGCTTTTCACGCTCTCGTCGAGCTATTTGTTTGTATTTGAGGGCCTTAAGTATTTCATGCACCTCTGCTCTTAGCTGCTCGATCTGTCGTTGCTTTTCCTCAACGATGCTATTGAGAGCATGCTCCTCTCTTTCCTCCTCTTCAGATGCCTGGTCTGTTGCATTTTTGTCATCGTTGGTGTGGTGCTCTTCTCCACCTTCAGACATGTATTCTATTTCCTCGTCATCGTTGACTTTGGATGACGAGGAATTAACTTCTTGATGCATTTCACTGCTTGCTGTTTTTGTTTGGCTTTCCTCTTGCACCGTCTTCCTAACATCAGCTGGCAGCTGTGCTGAAGGGGCAGTGGGACGTGCAGTGCGCTTCACCAAATTCGGAACATATTGTTGTTTTTTCCTTTTGAAGCTGCTTGTTGCTAGGGCATATTTGGATGTCCCCGATGGCCCCGCTCTCTTTTCTCCTTCACGCAAATGAGTTTTTTCCCACTCTATGAAGTTTTCGACTTCTCTGTTGTGGTAAAAAGCCGATAAAATATTTGACCCCGACTGGGGATTGAACCGGCTATCTTCGGCTTCGGGATCGGCCACTCTTTTTTTTTTTTTTTAATTCATTTTTATTTATTCATTTTCTTATAACCATCTTAAAGCTAGACAAAAATTCATGAAAAACTAGCCTACTTATCAATATCTTAAAAATAACTTACTGGCCCTAAGCGGGCGGTCTAAATTAAACAATAACTTAATGCTAATGCCTTTCGGCCTACGAACTATCTTAAAAATAATATCTTTAATTGGTTTTATTTTTTACCAAGAAAGACTTTTTTTTTAAGAAAAAAACTTGGTTACTTTAACATTTTTTTTTTCTTATATAAAACTTAAAGCTAAGTAAAAACTAATTAAAAACTAATTAAAACTACTTAGAACTACTATAAAACTACTTACAACTACCTTAAAACTAGAACAGCCACAGCAAGCATTTTAAATTTTTTTTTTTTTTTATTTTTTTGTTTAGGTTTTTTTTGATTTTATAATTTTTTGTTTTAGTTTTTTGGTGTTATTTTTTGGTGCCACCCTGTCTGTCCCTACTTAATTAATACACTTAAAACTATGTAAGTCGGCCAAGACGAGAAAACTAAGTCAACTATATTATATCTAATTCTTCATTAAACCACCAAAACTGGTTCTCTTGTTTTCCCCTATCTCTTCGGTCCCGATCGGACACAGTCCTACTGAACCGAAGGCGCTCTGCTCCGCCCTGTGCGAGGACGTCTCGATTATAAAGGAGTCGCCTATCTACAGTTCTGCGGCCGACGTGGTAGATTAGCGAAACCGCCGCTCTATCCTGTATCAGCCCTCGACTGTCTAAGTAGAGGAAAGCATCGGGTGGGATAAATCCACTTAAACGCACACTCTCGTAGTAATCGGTGTTGGGGTAGTAAGCCCCAAAAATTAAGCTATTGGCTGAGGACATCGCTCTTGCAATGTGACCCCGAATCAGCTTGATTATAAAATTATCGATTCTGTTAATGTTGGCTCCATTGTATAGAACCTCGTTGGAATAATAATGTTTGTACTCCGACTCTGATGTTCTGTGTCTTCGACGCTGCCTCTCAAACACCCGAATCTTTTCCATTTGAGATGGGGCAACGTTGAACCACACCGGGCATCCATAGGCAATCATTGGCCGGATAAGGGCCATGTAGCAAATCACCTTAACCCTGCTGTCAAGACGGCTGCTATAAAACAACCGTTTTGTCAGGGCAAAAGCTCCCCTGGCTCTGCTCAGAGCAGCATTTATATGTCTGTCGAAATACAAATACTGATCCATCCAGACGCCAAGGTACTTTACTACACTTTTATTCGCCAGTGGATGTCCATGTGGCCCTACGATCACCAGTTTGCGCCAGTTCTTTCTTGTATCCCTAGGGGCTCCATGCAATGGAGTCCTGAACAGAATGGTTTCGGATTTCTAAAAGTTGATTTTCAACTTCCAGTCATCGCAATATCGCTGAATCTTGTCGAAGTCACGCTGTAAGAGAATTCTGATGACCTCAACTGTTGGAGCTGTTCTGTACGCAATTAGATCGTCGGCATACGCTATGGCATGGGCTAGACTACCTATCAGATCGCTGGTGTAAATACTGAATAGAATCGGTGAGTTCACCGCTCCCTGTTGAAGACCATTTTTAATTTCGAAGGTTGCGGTAGAAGTTACATTGCCAATTTTGACAACAAACTTTCTACCATTGAGCATATCATAAAGCATATATAAAAGCGGTTTACTTATGCCCAGTCTGGCTAGCTTTAGATACAGACCTTCTAACCATACGGTGTCGAAAGCTTTCTCCAAGTCAACCAGACAAGCACCCGTACACTGTCTTTTAGATTTGTTCCATTGGACATCAGAAACGAGCTAAGACGCGGCATGAATGGTGTCATGTCCCGCCTTAAAACCGAACTGATTGTCCGGTATGATATTGTTGTCCTCCGCCCACTTGGACAGAGCTCTATTTATAACTTTCTCAAATACCTTACTGATACTCGGAAGAAGACTTATCGACCGGAGATTCGCCGGATTGGAGTTGTCCTTACCCTTTTTCGGGAGAGGATGAACCACAGCTGTCTTCCACCGCCCTGGATAATATGCATTATTCAGAGCGTTGTTAAACAGTGTGGCATAAATGTCAACTGCTTCCTGAGGCAGATGTCGCAGTACAACGTTGGATATACCATCGATTCCTGCTGGCTTCTTTTTCTTTAATGAAGCGAAGATGAGCTGGAGCTCAACTCTCGAAATTAACAGGGAATTAGCCCCGTTTCGCTTGGCGATGTTGGCGTTTGCCAAGTGTTCTTCATTGAACCCGGTGAAACCGAGATTCTCTGATCGCCATTGCGTCATTTCATTTCGAAGGTAGAAGTGGTGAAGCATGGCTCTGTTCACCTTGTACACTTGCTGGAAAGCAGCCCCCACAGCCTCCACTTTCTCACGAGGATCTTCGATTATAAAGAGGTCATCGTCCAGGACGGCTTCCTCTGGATCTATGCCTGCTATCAGAAGTACGTCTCTGTTCTCTGTCGTTCTCTGAAGCTGAAGACACGGAAGTTCGTTTTGATCATTCCGTCTAAATATTTTATTAATTTGACGAAACATACTCGGGTCGCTAGAATTAACGGCCCGAATTTTGTTGTCCCAATACAAATTAATAGACAACCGGTAATTTTCCTTGATCAATTGGTTGATGTTTTTGATAGACGACTTCAGTGTCCTAATCTCCAGATCGTGTATGTCAGTAAAACGTCTGTACAAGCGTTTCAGTCTTGTTAAAAGTCCACTTTTTTGTCTGTGTAGTGCGTCGATGGTCGCGTTGGGGTACATGTCTGTGGCTTCGCGTTCTTTGTATTTCGGTATTGTTTTTTCCATTGTTCGTTGGATTGTACTGTCCATCTTTTCCAAGTAATCGTCAATTTCAGTGTTTGTTAAATTCCTGTCATTTGGTGGGGATATGTTGTTCGTACGTAGTTCACTCGATAAGGCGCTGGTGAAGCGTGACCAGCGAGTCTTACTGTAATTGTAAGAATGCACTGGCACATACTCCTCCAACTCCACGAGCTCGTTCGGAAGTTGAATTACGGCAGCAAGTCCGCAATGTTCACTAACGTACTCTATCGTTCGTAAGCAGTTTCTTGGTCGTTGACCCACAGTGTCAGTAATTGTCAGTCTTGAGTCTTTCAGCAATAAATCCAGATAGGAACCGCTTCTTGGAAACGAAGGCCTATCAGTAGCCAGAAGGTCGAGCATATATTCAACGTTGTATTGACACATCCAATTAAATAGATGGCTACCTCTCGGATTTTGTATTTGATTTCCCCAATCTACATGTTTGGCATTCAAATCACCGGCCATGAGATAGTAATTCTCTTCCGAGTTCAATTGTAAGCATTGAAAAAGTTTTTCGAGCTCTGTTAAAAATTCAGTTGGCTGAGGTGATTCCGGTGCATAAGCCGCAATCGCATACATCCGCTTCCCATGTTTGAGAGGAATGCATACGATTCACGCCTCAAGCAACCGAAATCTGCGTACTTCACTATTATATATAACTTTATAATTTATCTCTTCGTACGATATTGTAATTATTATTAGTCAATTTATGTTTCTGGTTCAGCTTAGTTTCGCTGGCCATAAACACATCTGGACTTTGATCTTTCAACAATTGGAATAGATTTACTCTACGTTCGGTCCTAATCAATGAATTTACATTCCCAGCGAGGATCTTAAAGGGCCTCTCCGGCAGCGCGCCCTTAACCTATAAAGTGCGTTAAGCTCGGCAAAGCAGAGTAGATATTGTCCACCCTTTTCGCCTGCTCACTTATCTGGTTTTGAAGTCCTGCTATTTGGCTCTGTGTTGAATGCTGCGCCACCATCTACGTCACAACAACCACTCTGAACTCGGCCACTGTGACGTCTTCCCAAAACTTACCATTTATACCATTAAAACTGACCAACTGTCAAATCTTCAAAGTTATATGAAGGACAACCGAATAAATATACTTTACTGGATTATTATCAGCCCAAGCGAATACGAGTGTTTTATTTTTGAGATTTATTTTGAGAGTTTATTTAGCGATTATTTGGACATTTTTTCAATTACAATTTAGCGAATTTAACGCTTAACATTTTGGTCCTTCGTTGCCTATTAAATAGCGAACCATAAACATTTAAATTTTTATTTTAAATAACCCATAAAAATAAAAGAGTGTGTGCCGACATTTTGTCGTTTCTTTCAAATTCATTTAAATAAAAAGAGTGTGTGCCGACATTTTGTCGTTTCGTTTAAATTTATTTAAAAAAAAAATATAAAACTCATGTATCTATAATAAAACCTCAACACATAAACAAATTCATAAAACTAGAATAAAATATGAAAAGAACACTAATCATGAACATTAACATTAAAGGTTAGACCGCACTAGGCGGAACTGCACTGCAGCGGAACTGCGATTCAAAATAATTTGTATGAAATTTTATGAAGTTCAGTTGCCGCTTAGTGCGATATAGCTCACACAATTTCATACAAATAACTTTTTGCCGCGTCGTGAAGTGTAGTTCCGCTGCAGTTGTTTGCGGTCTAACCTTAAAGGAAATGTTTGATATATAAGCCGAATTTATCGCTTCACTCAATCCAGAGTCAACCCGAAGTCAACCCACAACATCAATCGATACTGCAGGCAAGAATAACACGACACATAAATTCATCCATATTGGCGACCATGAAAGTCAATTTTAATTCACAAAAAAAAAAATCCATTCAATCATTTCACAAACCACACACACATTCACATATGCACATAAAACAACACGATTTTAATTCAACAGTAAAATTAAATTTAGTATAAGTAAAAATTAATTTAATACAATTAAACTCACGCCATTATTCATCACAAAATGAAATGCTTTTATAAAAATAGCAAAACCAAAATAAGGGGGGCAGGCTGTACCACAGCATTGGTTCCCATCCAACACAACAAGGATTTAATACGGCACCACACCGAGAAATTCATAAATAACAAAACAAAAAAACACATAAACTACATAGGTAATTAAATTATCAAAATCGACACACAAAATTAAAACAAAGTAATATGTAATTTAAAGGTAAACTAAGAAATTAAAATAAATGCATATACCTATATGTTCGTATAACCTATGTAGTCCACAAACTTCGAAACAAAAAATATCAATGAGGAAAATTTACAACGAGGACTGTGATTGGTCAATATTATTTTCCAGTCAACTTTCCATTATTTATGGAAGTTTTTATTGGGCCCACGTTAGACTGTAAATTTGTTGTAGATTCACATGATGCAATTGTAATGAAATATTTAATTTGAATAAAATAAAAATATATGATTTTTTGAATTTTAAAATCTTTTGCATCTATTAATAACCTTTCTCTTTGCATGTGAGCAAACAAATATACAAGTAAAGATGCACTAAATACCTACATTCTGATGAAGTATGGCCAGTAGCAAACCTCTTATTTCGGCCTGTGCGTCCGGAGCCTTAGGCACAAGGGCCTGTGGGGCTGCCTTTGGCTGTACCGTGTTTCCCTTTCTTCTTACCTTGCCGCTTTGTTATGTTTCAATTGCTGAAACGTCGGACATCCCCGATAGTTAGCAGGGTGCCCGTCGCCTCGGCAAAGTTCACATTTAAGTTGGGTCAATTCGACCCGTTCCTGCCCGAGCTTACACTCTCCTACAATGTGGTTCTCACCACACTTGACGCAGTGTGACTGCATTTCGCAGTTTGCCGCAGCATGGCCGAACCTTTGGCAGCGCATGCATTGAAGCATGTCGCCACGCCTCTTTAATTTGTCCCATGTGACAACCTGGTAGTTGAGGACGGAGATACTCCTTAAACTATCCAGTTTGCTGCTGGGCGAAAGCTGTACTAAGAAGAACGGCAGATTCCGTTTCTCCCGTCTGGCTCTAACTGTAGCGAAAGGCTAAACCCCGATAAACTCGAGATCGTCGCTCGCTTTTCGACGGAGCTCATTTAAGAGCACCTGAGGTTCCGTGCAGGAATCTATGCCCTTTAGCAGGACCGTTTGGAACTTTTCTATTTTAGGAGTAAAACTGAAGAACTCAGTTGTAGTTTCTTTTAATAAATCTTTTATTTTTTTATATTGTTCCAAAGTGGAACATTGAATAGAATGCCTGTCTTTACTTATTCATTTAATAAAAAAGTTTTCGCCTATGGCCGACTTACATAATTTTATGGTATCCTCTAACTCCATCTTGTATGCGTTGATGGGTGGCACCTTTTCTTTTTTGTTTTTAGGTAGCTGTTGCTGTTGACTCTGCTGCTGTTGTATCTGCTGCTGTTGATTCTGCTGCTGCGGCTGCTGCTGCTGGTTCTGCTGCTGTTGTTTCTGCATCTGTTCTTGTTGCCTTTGCTGTTTAGGCTGCTGCTGTGGCTGTTGTTGTTGCAGCCTATTTTGTTGCTGCTCTGGTTGTTGTTTCTGTTGTTGGGGCTGCTCGTTTGTCGGTTGCAACTCCGCATTTTTAATTTGCTGTTGCGCTACTTTTGGTGGAGCCTGTAGCGACTTTTTTAACTCCCGCTCCTGCTTTTCACGCTCTCGTCGAGCTATTTGTTTGTATTTGAGAGCCTTAAGTATTTCATGCACCTCTGCTCTTAGCTGCTCGATCTGTCGTTGCTTTTCCTCAACGATGCTATTGAGAGCATGCTCCTCTCTTTCCTCCTCTTCAGATGCCTGGTCTGTTGCATTTTTGTCATCGTTGGTGTGGTGCTCTTCTCCACCTTCAGACATGTATTCTATTTCCTCGTCATCGTTGACTTTGGATGACGAGGAATTAACTTGCATTTAACTGCTTGCTGTTTTTCTTTGGCTTTCCTCTTGCACCGTCTTCCTAACATCAGCTGGCAGCTGTGCTGAAGGGGCAGTGGGACGTGCAGTGCGCTTCACCAAATTCGGAACATATTGTTGTTTTTTCCTTTTGAAGCTGCTTGTTGCTAGGGCATATTTGGATGTCCCCGCTTTGGCTGCCGTTGCTGGCTTTGCTGTTCTTGCCGTTGTCGGCTTTATTGTTGTTGTTGCCTTATTATCCACTGGGACATCTTTCGATGTTTCAGTTGCTGGTGCCGTTGCTGGCATTGTTGTTGGTGCTGGTGCACCACCTTTCGATGGCCCCGCACTCTTTTCTCCTTCACGCAAATGAGTTTTTTCCCACTCTATGAAGTTTTCGACTTCTCTGTTGTGGTAAAAAGCCGATAATATATTTGACCCCGACTGGGGATTGAACCGGCTATCTTCGGCTTCGGGATCGGCCACTCTTTTTTTTTTTTTTTAATTCATTTTTATTTATTCATTTTCTTATAACCATCTTAAAGCTAGACAAAAATTCATAAAAAACTAGCCTACTTATCAATATCTTAAAAATAACTTACTGGTCCTAAGCGGGCGCTCTAAATTAAACAATAACTTAATGCTAATGCCTTTCGGCCTACGAACTATCTTAAAAATATAATCTTTAATTGGTTTTATTTTTTACCAAGAAAGACTTTTTTTTTAAGAAAAAAACTTGGTTACTTTAACATTTTTTTTTTTCTTATATAAAACTTAAAGCTAATTAAAAACTAATTAAAACTAATTAAAAACTAATTAAAACTACTTAGAACTACTATAAAACTACTTATAACTACCTTAAAACTAGAACAGCCGCAGCAAGTATTTTAAAATTTTTTTTTTAATTTTTTTGTTTAGGTTTTTTTTTGATTTTATATTTTTTTTGTTTTAATTTTTTGGTGTTATTTTTTTGGTGCCACCCTGACTGTCCCTACTTAATTAATACACTTAAAATTATGTAAGTCGGCCAAGACGAGAAAACTAAGTCAACTATATTGTATCTAATTCTTCATTAAACCACCAAAACTGGTTCTCTTGTTTTCCCCTATCTCTTCGGTCCCGATCGGACACAGTCCTACTGAACCGAAGGCGCTCTGCTCCGCCCTGTCCGAGGACGTCTCGACTATAAAGGAGTCGCCTATCTACAGTTCTGCGGCCGACATGGTAGATTAGCGGAACCGCCGCTCTATCCTGTATCAGCCCTTGACTGTCTAAGTAGAGGAAAGCATCGGGTGGGATAAATCCACTTAAACGCACACTCTCGTAGTAATCGGTGTTGGGGTAGTAAGCCCCAAAAATTAAGCTATTGGCTGAGGACATCGCTCTTGCAATGTGACCCGAATCAGCTTGATTATAAAATTATCGATTCTGTTAATGTTGGCTCCATTGTATAGAACCTCGTTGGAATAATAATGTTTGTACTCCGACTCTGGTGTTCTGTGTAATCCAAGGCAGCGTCGAAGACACTGCCTCTCAAACACCCGAATCTTTTCCATTTGAGATGGGGCAACGTTGAACCACACCGGGCATCCATAGGCAATCATTGGCCGGATAAGGGCCATGTAGCAAATCACCTTAACCCTGCTGTCAAGACGGCTGCTATAAAACAACCGTTTTGTCAGGGCAAAAGCTCCCGTGGCTCTGCTCAGAGCAGCATTTATATGTCTGTCGAAATACAAATACTGATCCATCCAGACGCCAAGGTACTTTACTACACTTTTATTCGCCAGTGGATGTCCATGTGGCCCTACGATCACCAGCTTGCCCCAGTTCTTTCTTGTATCCCTAGGGGCTCCATGCAATGGAGTCCTGAACAGAATGGTTTCGGATTTCTGAAAGTTGATTTTCAACTTCCAGTCATCGCAATATCGCTGAATCTTGTCGAAGTCACGCTGTAAGAGAATTCTGATGACCTCAACTGTTGGAGCTGTTCTGTACGCAATTAGATCGTCGGCATACGCTATGGCATGGGCTAGACTACCTATCAGATCGCTGGTGTAAATACTGAATAGAATTGGTGAGTTCACCGCTCCCTGTTGAAGACCATTTTTAATTTCGAAGGTTGCGGTAGAAGTTACATTGCCAATTTTGACAACAAACTTTTTACCATTGAGCTTATCATAAAGCATATATAAAAGCGGTTTACTTATGCCCAGTCTGGCTAGCTTTAGATACAGACCTTCTAACCATACGGTGTCGAAAGCTTTCTCCAAGTCAACCAGACAAGCACCTGTACACTGTCTTTTAGATTTGTTCCATTGGACATCAGAAACGAGTTAAGACGCGGCATGAATGGTTTCATGTCCCGCCTTAAAGCCAAACTGATTATCCGGTATGATATTGTTGTCCTCCGCCCACTTGGACAGAGCTCTATTTATAACTTTCTCAAATACCTTACTGATACTTGGAAGAAGACTTATCGACCGGAGATTCGCCGGATTGGAGTTGTCCTTTCCCTTTTTCGGGAGAGGATGAACCACAGCTGTCTTCCACCGCCCTGGATAATATGCATTATTCAGAGCGTTGTTAAACAGTGTGGTATAAATGTCAACTGCTTCCTGAGGCAGATGTCGCAGTACAACGTTGGATATACCATCGATTCCTGCTGACTTCTTTTTCTTTAATGAGGCGAAGATGAGCTGGAGCTCAACTTTCGAAATTAACAGGGAATTAGCCCCGTTTCGCTCGGCGATGGTGGCGTTTGCCAAGTGTTCTTCATTGAACCCGGTGAAACCGAGATTCTCTGATCGCCATTGCGTCATTTCATTTCGAAGGTAGAAGTGGTGAAGCAAGGCTCTGTTTTCCAGGTCATGGTTCGGGCGAATGCTAGCATTCACCTTGTACACTTGCTGGAAAGCAGCCCCCACGGCCTCCACTTTCTCACGAGGATCTTCGATTATAAAGAGGTCATCGTCCAAGACGGCTTCCTCTGGATCTATGCCTGCTATCAGAAGTACGTCTCTGTTCTCTGTCGTTCTCTGAAGCTGAAGACACGGAAGTTCGTTTTGATCATTCCGTCTAAATATTTTATTAATTTGACGAAACATACTCGGGTCGCTAGAATTAACGGCCCGAATTTTGTTGTCCCAATACAAATTAATAGACAACCGGTAATTTTCCTTGATCAATTGGTTGATGTTTTTGATAGACGACTTCAGTGTCCTAATCTCCAGATCGTGTATGTCAGTAAAACGTCTGTACAAGCGTTTCAGTCTTGTTAAAAGTCCACTTTTTTGTCTGTGTAGTGCGTCGATGGTCGCGTTGGGGTACATGTCTGTGGCTTCGCGTTCTTTGTATTTCGGTATTGTTTTTTCCATTGTTCGTTGGATTGTACTGTCCATCTTTTCCAAGTAATCGTCAATTTCAGTGTTTGTTAAATTCCTGTCATTTGGTGGGGATATGTTGTTCGTACGTAGTTCACTCGATAAGGCGCTGGTGAAGCGTGGCCAGCGAGTCTTACTGTAATTGTAAGAATGCACTGGCACATACTCCTCCAACTCCACGAGCTCGTTCGGAAGTTGAATTACGGCAGCAAGTCCGCAATGGTCACTAACGTACTCTATCGTTCGTAAGCAGTTTCTTGGTCGTTGACCCACAGTGTCAGTAATTGTCAGTCTTGAGTCTTTCAGCAATAAATCCAGATAGGAACCGCTTCTTGGAAACGAAGGCCTATCAGTAGCCAGAAGGTCGAGCATATATTCAACGTTGTATTGACACATCCAATTAAATAGATGGCTACCTCTCGGATTTTGTATTTGATTTCCCCAATCTACATGTTTGGCATTCAAATCACCGGCCATGAGATAGTAATTCTCTTCCGAGTTCAATTGTAAGCATTGAAAAAGTTTTTCGAGCTCTGTTAAAAATTCAGTTGGCTGAGGTGATTCCGGTGCATAAGCCGCAATCGCATACATCCGCTTCCCATGTTTGAGAGGAATGCATACGATTCACGCCTCAAGCAACCGAAATCTGCGTACTTCACTATTATATATAACTTTATAATTTATCTCTTCGTACGATATTGTAATTATTATTAGTCAATTTATGTTTCTGGTTCAGCTTAGTTTCGCTGGCCATAAACACATCTGGACTTTGATCTTTCAACAATTGGAATAGATTTACTCTACGTTCGGTCCTAATCAATGAATTTACATTCACAGCGAGGATCTTAAAGGGCCTCTCCGGCAGCGCGCCCTTAACCTATAAAGTGCGTTAAGCTCGGCAAAGCAGAGTAGATATTGTCCACCCTTTTCGCCTGCTCACTTATCTGGTTTTGAAGTCCTGCTATTTGGCTCTGTGTTGAATGCTGCGCCACCATCTACGCCACAACAACCACTCTGAACTCGGCCACTGTGACGTCTTCCCAAAACTTACCATTTATACCATTAAAACTGACCAACTGTCAAATCTTCAAAGTTATATGAAGGACAACCGAATAAATATACTTTACTGGATTATTATCAGCCCAAGCGAATACGAGTGTTTTATTTTTGAGATTTATTTTGAGAGTTTATTTAGCGATTATTTGGACATTTTTTCAATTACAATTTAGCGAATTTAACGCTTAACATTTTGGTCCTTCGTTGCCTATTAAATAGCGAACCATAAACATTTAAATTTTTATTTTAAATAACCCATAAAAATAAAAGAGTGTGTGCCGACATTTTGTCGTTTCTTTCAAATTCATTTAAATAAAAAGAGTGTGTGCCGACATTTTGTCGTTTCGTTTAAATTTATTTAAAAAAAAAATATAAAACTCATGTATCTATAATAAAACCTCAACACATAAACAAATTCATAAAACTAGAATAAAATATGAAAAGAACACTAATCATGAACATTAACATTAAAGGTTAGACCGCACTAGGCGGAACTGCACTGCAGCGGAACTGCGATTCAAAATAATTTGTATGAAATTTTATGAAGTTCAGTTGCCGCTTAGTGCGATATAGCTCACACAATTTCATACAAATAACTTTTTGCCGCGTCGTGAAGTGTAGTTCCGCTGCAGTTGTTTGCGGTCTAACCTTAAAGGAAATGTTTGATATATAAGCCGAATTTATCGCTTCACTCAATCCAGAGTCAACCCGAAGTCAACCCACAACATCAATCGATACTGCAGGCAAGAATAACACGACACATAAATTCATCCATATTGGCGACCATGAAAGTCAATTTTAATTCACAAAAAAAAAAAATCCATTCAATCATTTCACAAACCACACACACATTCACATATGTACATAAAACAACACGATTTTAATTCAACAGTAAAATTAAATTTAGTATAAGTAAAAATTAATTTAATACAATTAAACTCACGCCATTATTCATCACAAAATGAAATGCTTTTATAAAATAGCAAAACCAAAATAAGGGGGGCAGGCTGTACCACAGCATTGGTTCCCATCCAACACAACAAGGATTTAATACGGCACCACACCGAGAAATTCATAAATAACAAAACAAAAAAACACATAAACTACATAGGTAATTAAATTATCAAAATCGACACACAAAATTAAAACAAAGTAATATGTAATTTAAAGGTAAACTAAGAAAATTAAAATAAATGCATATACCTATATGTTCGTATAACCTATGTAGTCCACAAACTTCGAAACAAAAAATATCAATGAGGAAAATTTACAACGAGGACTGTGATTGGTCAATATTATTTTCCAGTCAACTTTCCATTATTTATGGAAGTTTTTATTGGGCCCACGTTAGACTGTAAATTTGTTGTAGATTCACATGATGCAATTGTAATGAAATATTTAATTTGAATAAAATAAAAATATATGATTTTTTGAATTTTAAAATCTTTTGCATCTATTAATAACCTTTCTCTTTGCATGTGAGCAAACAAATATACAAGTAAAGATGCACTAAATACCTACATTCTGATGAAGTATGGCCAGTAGCAAACCTCTTATTTCGGCCTGTGCGTCCGGAGCCTTAGGCACAAGGGCCTGTGGGGCTGCCTTTGGCTGTACCGTGTTTCCCTTTCTTCTTACCTTGCCGCTTTGTTATGTTTCAATTGCTGAAACGTCGGACATCCCCGATAGTTAGCAGGGTGCCCGTCGCCTCGGCAAAGTTCACATTTAAGTTGGGTCAATTCGACCCGTTCCTGCCCGAGCTTACACTCTCCTACAATGTGGTTCTCACCACACTTGACGCAGTGTGACTGCATTTCGCAGTTTGCCGCAGCATGGCCGAACCTTTGGCAGCGCATGCATTGAAGCATGTCGCCACGCCTCTTTAATTTGTCCCATGTGACAACCTGGTAGTTGAGGACGGAGATACTCCTTAAACTATCCAGTTTGCTGCTGGGCGAAAGCTGTACTAAGAAGAACGGCAGATTCCGTTTCTCCCGTCTGGCTCTAACTGTAGCGAAAGGCTAAACCCCGATAAACTCGAGATCGTCGCTCGCTTTTCGACGGAGCTCATTTAAGAGCACCTGAGGTTCCGTGCAGGAATCTATGCCCTTTAGCAGGACCGTTTGGAACTTTTCTATTTTAGGAGTAAAACTGAAGAACTCAGTTGTAGTTTCTTTTAATAAATCTTTTATTTTTTTATATTGTTCCAAAGTGGAACATTGAATAGAATGCCTGTCTTTACTTATTCATTTAATAAAAAAGTTTTCGCCTATGGCCGACTTACATAATTTTATGGTATCCTCTAACTCCATCTTGTATGCGTTGATGGGTGGCACCTTTTCTTTTTTGTTTTTAGGTAGCTGTTGCTGTTGACTCTGCTGCTGTTGTATCTGCTGCTGTTGATTCTGCTGCTGCGGCTGCTGCTGCTGGTTCTGCTGCTGTTGTTTCTGCATCTGTTCTTGTTGCCTTTGCTGTTTAGGCTGCTGCTGTGGCTGTTGTTGTTGCAGCCTATTTTGTTGCTGCTCTGGTTGTTGTTTCTGTTGTTGGGGCTGCTCGTTTGTCGGTTGCAACTCCGCATTTTTAATTTGCTGTTGCGCTTCTTTTGGTGGAGCCTGTAGCGACTTTTTTAACTCCCGCTCCTGCTTTTCACGCTCTCGTCGAGCTATTTGTTTGTATTTGAGAGCCTTAAGTATTTCATGCACCTCTGCTCTTAGCTGCTCGATCTGTCGTTGCTTTTCCTCAACGATGCTATTGAGAGCATGCTCCTCTCTTTCCTCCTCTTCAGATGCCTGGTCTGTTGCATTTTTGTCATCGTTGGTGTGGTGCTCTTCTCCACCTTCAGACATGTATTCTATTTCCTCGTCATCGTTGACTTTGGATGACGAGGAATTAACTTGCATTTCACTGCTTGCTGTTTTTCTTTGGCTTTCCTCTTGCACCGTCTTCCTAACATCAGCTGGCAGCTGTGCTGAAGGGGCAGTGGGACGTGCAGTGCGCTTCACCAAATTCGGAACATATTTTTGTTTTTTCCTTTTGAAGCTGCTTGTTGCTAGGGCATATTTGGATGTCCCCGCTTTGGCTGCCGTTGCTGGCTTTGCTGTTCTTGCCGTTGTCGGCTTTATTGTTGCTGTTGCCTTATTATCCACTGGGACATCTTTCGATGTTTCAGTTGCTGGTGCCGTTGCTGGCATTGTTGTTGGTGCTGGTGCACCACCTTTCGATGGCCCCGCACTCTTTTCTCCTTCACGCAAATGAGTTTTTTCCCACTCTATGAAGTTTTCGACTTCTCTGTTGTGGTAAAAAGCCGATAATATATTTGACCCCGACTGGGGATTGAACCGGCTATCTTCGGCTTCGGGATCGGCCACTCTTTTTTTTTTTTTTTTAATTCATTTTTATTTATTCATTTTCTTATAACCATCTTAAAGCTAGACAAAAATTCATAAAAAACTAGCCTATTTATCAATATCTTAAAAATAACTTACTGGTCCTAAGCGGGCGCTCTAAATTAAACAATAACTTAATGCTAATGCCTTTCGGCCTACGAACTATCTTAAAAATATAATCTTTAATTGGTTTTATTTTTTACCAAGAAAGACTTTTTTTTTAAGAAAAAAACTTGGTTACTTTAACATTTTTTTTTTTCTTATATAAAACTTAAAGCTAATTAAAAACTAATTAAAACTAATTAAAAACTAATTAAAACTACTTAGAACTACTATAAAACTACTTATAACTACCTTAAAACTAGAACAGCCGCAGCAAGTATTTTAAAATTTTTTTTTTAATTTTTTTGTTTAGGTTTTTTTTTGATTTTATATTTTTTTTGTTTTAATTTTTTGGTGTTATTTTTTTGGTGCCACCCTGACTGTCCCTACTTAATTAATACACTTAAAATAATGTAAGTCGGCCAAGACGAGAAAACTAAGTCAACTATATTGTATATAATTCTTCATTAAACCACCAAAACTGGTTCTCTTGTTTTCCCCTATCTCTTCGGTCCCGATCGGACACAGTCCTACTGAACCGAAGGCGCTCTGCTCCGCCCTGTCCGAGGACGTCTCGACTATAAAGGAGTCGCCTATCTACAGTTCTGCGGCCGACATGGTAGATTAGCGGAACCGCCGCTCTATCCTGTATCAGCCCTTGACTGTCTAAGTAGAGGAAAGCATCGGGTGGGATAAATCCACTTAAACGCACACTCTCGTAGTAATCGGTGTTGGGGTAGTAAGCCCCAAAAATTAAGCTATTGGCTGAGGACATCGCTCTTGCAATGTGACCCGAATCAGCTTGATTATAAAATTATCGATTCTGTTAATGTTGGCTCCATTGTATAGAACCTCGTTGGAATAATAATGTTTGTACTCCGACTCTGGTGTTCTGTGTAATCCAAGGCAGCGTCGAAGACACTGCCTCTCAAACACCCGAATCTTTTCCATTTGAGATGGGGCAACGTTGAACCACACCGGGCATCCATAGGCAATCATTGGCCGGATAAGGGCCATGTAGCAAATCACCTTAACCCTGCTGTCAAGACGGCTGCTATAAAACAACCGTTTTGTCAGGGCAAAAGCTCCCGTGGCTCTGCTCAGAGCAGCATTTATATGTCTGTCGAAATACAAATACTGATCCATCCAGACGCCAAGGTACTTTACTACACTTTTATTCGCCAGTGGATGTCCATGTGGCCCTACGATCACCAGCTTGCCCCAGTTCTTTCTTGTATCCCTAGGGGCTCCATGCAATGGAGTCCTGAACAGAATGGTTTCGGATTTCTGAAAGTTGATTTTCAACTTCCAGTCATCGCAATATCGCTGAATCTTGTCGAAGTCACGCTGTAAGAGAATTCTGATGACCTCAACTGTTGGAGCTGTTCTGTACGCAATTAGATCGTCGGCATACGCTATGGCATGGGCTAGACTACCTATCAGATCGCTGGTGTAAATACTGAATAGAATTGGTGAGTTCACCGCTCCCTGTTGAAGACCATTTTTAATTTCGAAGGTTGCGGTAGAAGTTACATTGCCAATTTTGACAACAAACTTTTTACCATTGAGCTTATCATAAAGCATATATAAAAGCGGTTTACTTATGCCCAGTCTGGCTAGCTTTAGATACAGACCTTCTAACCATACGGTGTCGAAAGCTTTCTCCAAGTCAACCAGACAAGCACCTGTACACTGTCTTTTAGATTTGTTCCATTGGACATCAGAAACGAGTTAAGACGCGGCATGAATGGTTTCATGTCCCGCCTTAAAGCCAAACTGATTATCCGGTATGATATTGTTGTCCTCCGCCCACTTGGACAGAGCTCTATTTATAACTTTCTCAAATACCTTACTGATACTTGGAAGAAGACTTATCGACCGGAGATTCGCCGGATTGGAGTTGTCCTTTCCCTTTTTCGGGAGAGGATGAACCACAGCTGTCTTCCACCGCCCTGGATAATATGCATTATTCAGAGCGTTGTTAAACAGTGTGGTATAAATGTCAACTGCTTCCTGAGGCAGATGTCGCAGTACAACGTTGGATATACCATCGATTCCTGCTGACTTCTTTTTCTTTAATGAGGCGAAGATGAGCTGGAGCTCAACTTTCGAAATTAACAGGGAATTAGCCCCGTTTCGCTCGGCGATGGTGGCGTTTGCCAAGTGTTCTTCATTGAACCCGGTGAAACCGAGATTCTCTGATCGCCATTGCGTCATTTCATTTCGAAGGTAGAAGTGGTGAAGCAAGGCTCTGTTTTCCAGGTCATGGTTCGGGCGAATGCTAGCATTCACCTTGTACACTTGCTGGAAAGCAGCCCCCACGGCCTCCACTTTCTCACGAGGATCTTCGATTATAAAGAGGTCATCGTCCAAGACGGCTTCCTCTGGATCTATGCCTGCTATCAGAAGTACGTCTCTGTTCTCTGTCGTTCTCTGAAGCTGAAGACACGGAAGTTCGTTTTGATCATTCCGTCTAAATATTTTATTAATTTGACGAAACATACTCGGGTCGCTAGAATTAACGGCCCGAATTTTGTTGTCCCAATACAAATTAATAGACAACCGGTAATTTTCCTTGATCAATTGGTTGATGTTTTTGATAGACGACTTCAGTGTCCTAATCTCCAGATCGTGTATGTCAGTAAAACGTCTGTACAAGCGTTTCAGTCTTGTTAAAAGTCCACTTTTTTGTCTGTGTAGTGCGTCGATGGTCGCGTTGGGGTACATGTCTGTGGCTTCGCGTTCTTTGTATTTCGGTATTGTTTTTTCCATTGTTCGTTGGATTGTACTGTCCATCTTTTCCAAGTAATCGTCAATTTCAGTGTTTGTTAAATTCCTGTCATTTGGTGGGGATATGTTGTTCGTACGTAGTTCACTCGATAAGGCGCTGGTGAAGCGTGACCAGCGAGTCTTACTGTAATTGTAAGAATGCACTGGCACATACTCCTCCAACTCCACGAGCTCGTTCGGAAGTTGAATTACGGCAGCAAGTCCGCAATGTTCACTAACGTACTCTATCGTTCGTAAGCAGTTTCTTGGTCGTTGACCCACAGTGTCAGTAATTGTCAGTCTTGAGTCTTTCAGCAATAAATCCAGATAGGAACCGCTTCTTGGAAACGAAGGCCTATCAGTAGCCAGAAGGTCGAGCATATATTCAACGTTGTATTGACACATCCAATTAAATAGATGGCTACCTCTCGGATTTTGTATTTGATTTCCCCAATCTACATGTTTGGCATTCAAATCACCGGCCATGAGATAGTAATTCTCTTCCGAGTTCAATTGTAAGCATTGAAAAAGTTTTTCGAGCTCTGTTAAAAATTCAGTTGGCTGAGGTGATTCCGGTGCATAAGCCGCAATCGCATACATCCGCTTCCCATGTTTGAGAGGAATGCATACGATTCACGCCTCAAGCAACCGAAATCTGCGTACTTCACTATTATATATAACTTTATAATTTATCTCTTCGTACGATATTGTAATTATTATTAGTCAATTTATGTTTCTGGTTCAGCTTAGTTTCGCTGGCCATAAACACATCTGGACTTTGATCTTTCAACAATTGGAATAGATTTACTCTACGTTCGGTCCTAATCAATGAATTTACATTCACAGCGAGGATCTTAAAGGGCCTCTCCGGCAGCGCGCCCTTAACCTATAAAGTGCGTTAAGCTCGGCAAAGCAGAGTAGATATTGTCCACCCTTTTCGCCTGCTCACTTATCTGGTTTTGAAGTCCTGCTATTTGGCTCTGTGTTGAATGCTGCGCCACCATCTACGTTACAACAACCACTCTGAACTCGGCCACTGTGACGTCTTCCCAAAACTTACCATTTATACCATTAAAACTGACCAACTGTCAAATCTTCAAAGTTATATGAAGGACAACCGAATAAATATACTTTACTGGATTATTATCAGCCCAAGCGAATACGAGTGTTTTATTTTTGAGATTTATTTTGAGAGTTTATTTAGCGATTATTTGGACATTTTTTCAATTACAATTTAGCGAATTTAACGCTTAACATTTTGGTCCTTCTTTGCCTATTAAATAGCGAACCATAAACATTTAAATTTTTATTTTAAATAACCCATAAAAATAAAAGAGTGTGTGCCGACATTTTGTCGTTTCTTTCAAATTCATTTAAATAAAAAGAGTGTGTGCCGACATTTTGTCGTTTCGTTTAAATTTATTTAAAAAAAAATATAAAACTCATGTATCTATAATAAAACCTCAACACATAAACAAATTCATAAAACTAGAATAAAATATGAAAAGAACACTAATCATGAACATTAACATTAAAGGTTAGACCGCACTAGGCGGAACTGCACTGCAGCGGAACTGCGATTCAAAATAATTTGTATGAAATTTTATGAAGTTCAGTTGCCGCTTAGTGCGATATAGCTCACACAATTTCATACAAATAATTTTTTGCCGCGTCGTGAAGTGTAGTTCCGCTGCAGTTGTGTGCGGTCTAACCTTAAAGGAAATGTTTGATATATAAGCCGAATTTATCGCTTCACTCAATCCAGAGTCAACCCGAAGTCAACCCACAACATCAATCGATACTGCAGGCAAGAATAACACGACACATAAATTCATCCATATTGGCGACCATGAAATTCAATTTTAATTCACAAAAAAAAAATCCATTCAATCATTTCACAAACCACACACACATTCACATATGCACATAAAACAACACGATTTTAATTCAACAGTAAAATTAAATTTAATATAAGTAAAAATTAATTTAATACAATTAAACTCACGCCATTATTCATCACAAAATGAAATGCTTTTATAAAAATAGCAAAACCAAAATAAGGGGGGCAGGCTGTACAGCATTGGTTCCCATCCAACACAACAAGGATTTAATATGGCACCACACCGAGAAATTCATAAATAACAAAACAAAAAAACACATAAACTACATAGGTAATTAAATTATCAAAATCGACACACAAAATTAAAACAAAGTAATATGTAATTTAAAGGTAAACTAAGAAATTAAAATAAATGCATATACCTATATGTTCGTATAACCTATGTAGTCCACAAACTTCGAAACAAAAAATATCAATCAGGAAAATTTAGAACGAGGACTGTGATTGGTCAATATTATTTTCCAGTCAACTTTCCATTATTTATGGAAGTTTTTATTGGGCCCACGTTAGACTATAAATTTGTTGTAGATTCACATTATGCAATTGTGATGAAATATTTAATTTGAATAAAATAAAAATATATGATTTTTTAAATTTTAAAATCTTTTGCATCTATTAATAACCTTTCTCTTTGCATGTGAGCAAACAAATATACAAGTAAAGATGCACTAAATACCTACATTCTGATGAAGTATGGCCAGTAGCAAACCTCTTATTTCGGCCTGTGCGTCCGGAGCCTTAGGCACAAGGGCCTGTGGGGCTGCCTTTGGCGCAGGCTGTACCGTGTTTCCCTTTCTTCTTGCCTTGCCGCTTTGTTATGTTTCAATTGCTGAAACGTCGGACATCCCCGATAGTTAGCAGGGTGCCCGTCGCCTCGGCAAAGTGCACATTTAAGTTGGGTCAATTCGACCCGTTCCTGCCCGAGCTTACACTCTCCTACAATGTGGTTCTCACCACACTTGACGCAGTGTGACTGCATTTCGCAGTTTGCCGCAGCATGGCCGAACCTTTGGCAGCGCATGCATTGAAGCATGTCGCCACGCCTCTTTAATTTGTCCCATGTGACAACCTGGTAGTTGAGGACGGAGATACTCCTCAAACTATCCAGTTTGCTGCTGGGCGAAAGCTGTACTAAGAAGAACGGCAGATTCCGTTTCTCCCGTCTGGCTCTAACTGTAGCGAACGGCTTAACCCCGATAAACTCGAGATCGTCGCTCGCTTTTCGACGGAGCTCATTTAAGAGCACCTGAGGTTCCGTGCAGGAATCTATGCCCTTTAGCAGGACCGTTTGGAACTTTTCTATTTTAGGAGTCAAACTGAAGAACTCAGTTGTAGTTTCTTTTAATAAATCTTTTATTTTTTTATATTGTTCCAAAGTGGAACATTGAATAGAATGCCTGTCTTTACTTATTCATTTAATAAAAAAGTTTTCGCCTATGGCCGACTTACATAATTTTATGGTATCCTCTAACTCCATCTTGTATGCGTTGATGGGTGGCACCTTTTCTTTTTTGTTTTTGGGTAGCTGTGGCTGTTGCTGTTGACTCTGCTGCTGTTGTATCTGCTGCTGTTGATTCTGCTGCTGCGGCTGCTGCTGCTGGTTCTGCTGCTGTTGTTTCTGCTTCTGTTCTTGTTGCCTTTGCTGTTTAGGCTGCTGCTGTGGCTGTTGTTGTTGCAGCCTATTTTGTTGCTGCTCTGGTTGTTGTTTCTGTTGTTGGGGCTGCTCGTTTGTCGGTTGCAACTCCGCATTTTTAATTTGCTGTTGCGCTACTTTTGGTGGAGCCTGTAGCGAGTTTTTTAACTCCCGCTCCTGCTTTTCACGCTCTCGTCGAGCTATTTGTTTGTATTTGAGGGCCTTAACTATTTCATGCACCTCTGCTCTTAGCTGCTCGATCTGTCGTTGCTTTTCCTCAACGATGGTATTGAGAGCATGCTCCTCTCTTTCCTCCTCTTCAGATGCCTGGTCTGTTGCATTTTTGTCATCGTTGGTGTGGTGCTCTTCTCCACCTTCAGACATGTATTCTATTTCCTCGTCATCGATGACTTTGGATGACGAGGAATTAACTTCTTGATGCATTTCACTGCTTGCTGATTTTGTTTGGCTTTCCTCTTGCACCGTCTTCCTAACATCAGCTGGCAGCTGTGCTGAAGGGGCAGTGGGACGTGCAGTGCGCTTCACCAAATTCGGAACATATTGTTGTTTTTTCCTTTTGAAGCTGCTTGTTGCTAGGGCATATTTGGATGTCCCCGCTTTGGCTGCCGTTGCTGGCTTTGCTGTTCTTGCCGTTGTCGGCTTTATTGTTGTTGTTGCCTTATTATCCACTGGGACATCTTTCGATGTTTCAGTTGCTGGTGCCGTTGCTGGCATTGTTGTTGGTGCTGGTGCACCACCTTTCGATGGCCCGCACTCTTTTCTCCTTCACGCAAATCAGTTTTTTCCCACTCTATGAAGTTTTCGACTTCTCTGTTATGGAAAAAAGCCGATAAAATATTTGACCCCGACTGGGGATTGAACCGGCTATTTTCGGCTTCGGGATCGGCCACCCTACTTCTGTGGTATTGCACTATATAAAAATCTGTTGGCTAAACTTGTAGTAAGGCACACACGATTTTAATTTGAAAACACTGGGAAAGTCGCTTAACGTTTGCTCACCTCCACAGTTTAAGATCGACTGTGCCGAGCACTCTACCACTAGGCCACCTAACGATATACAAATGCAAAGTTCAAATTTCAATGAGTTGATACTTCGCGTAGCAATAGGTTTAACAATTAATGGTACATTATTTATCATTTCACACCTAATTTCTTAAATTATGGGCTATTTTAAGACCTTTTTTTTTTAATAAAGTGAAGCTTTTATGTGAATATGTATATAACTATGTTCGACATATCAAAATAAGGGCTTAGTTGTTTGTAAGTGAATTAAAGATATTTTGAAAACGCTTTTATGCGCCTGACATTGTCTTACAAAAAGCAAGTTTTAATTAACTGCAATTCAAAAATGATTGAATTCATATATGTACTTTTGAGTCTACAGCTTCGTAGTCATCTATATATATAAGACCAACATATTTATTAAAAAAAAATGCATACAGCGTAGTAGGTATAGTTTTTAATTTAAAACAATAAGGTAAGTGAAAGAAAAACATTAATTCAAATTGCTTTTACTATTTTGTCAAAGTGGATTAGTATTTTTATAAATCATATCCTTGCCTTAATGACAGTGGCGCAAAATTTAAAACAACCTATTGTTAAGGGCTTAGCATTTTACTAGTCAGCAATTTCCTAGTTAATTAGCAATTTGCTAAGATATTCCAACATTTTAAACCTTTTTCTAACTAGTAAGTTGCTAATTAAGCACATAGCTTAACATTTTTAGGTTTAAATTTGATGAACACAATTATTGTTTTTATGCGTTGTAAATTAATTACACATAAAGTTGATGGAAACCCAATATGTGCTCTAAAAAAGTATTCGATGTTAATATTTTTATCATTTTAACTTCATTAGTTACAAAAAAAAAAACAAAAAAGAATCTGTGTACCAGCAGGAATCGAACCTGGACCTCGGTTCCATCGGTGCGATGTACCATCAGATGCCATATAGTCCAATCAAATTATCAAAAATATCTACAAAAGTTCGGTAGAAATGAAGGGCTACATGAAATTTGGCCCCAATGAAATATGGCCCCAAACATAAAATGAAAAATGGTCCAAAAATTTATATGGGAAACAACAAAAACAAAAAAATTTAAGAATTTGTAAATTGGGGCTTTGGGGCCTTTTTGCATTTTAAAATTTCATTACGAAAAATGGCCCCAAACTTTTAATCTTCAACGAAAATACTTTTTCAAAAAAAAACTTCGATAGCAAACCGACGGAAAACATAGGCGCCTGCCAGGCGACTGAGCATACCCTAAGCGGAGCGACGGAGTCGCGTGAGCGGGACAGAGGACCCCAAGAGGGAGTTTAAATCCTTGAACCCGCGAAGCGGTGCAGGCAAGGTACTTTTAAGGCCCTCCCAAACCGACGCAAAATTTTTCATTTTTTGTTTGGGGCTATTTTACATAAGATTGGGGTCATTTTTCCATTTTGAAAATGGGGCCATTTTTCATTATGAAAAAGAGCCCCAAATTCGGGGCCATTTATCATTTTTCGTTTGGGGCCATTTTTCATGGGGCCCAATTTCATGTAGCTGAAATGAAGTTAAGATTTTTAAAAAAGGAAAAAAAGCCGGTTAGATAAAATTTATTTTTATATTTGATTTTTTTTTTTAATGTTATTTTATATAATTTTTTCTAATCAGCTTTTTTCCTTTTGAAAAATCCTTACTTCATTTCTGCTGGTCAGATTTTTTAAATTAAGATCTCAAAATTTAGCTTGCAAATGTGGATAAATTCTTAAATAAAAATTATTGGGGAGGGGCAACAAATGTTTTACTAAAAGGTTGTGTAAATGTCCCGTCAACTTTATATATACTATGTTACATTCAAAATATGATGAAAAATTTTAATTTTTTAAGAAACAAATTATACACAATTTGAGGTATAACCTTTTTCTACAGGTATGTTAGAAATTTTATATTTGTTAATCTAACGGGGAACAACTAGGGGCAGTTTAATAAAATAAATTTACACTTTAATATATAATATTAGAATTTTTGTCGTGCTATATCTTGAACGTTTGTTGACTTACATGAAATCTAATTAAACAGAAATTTTGGAAACTTAATGTTCTATAAAAAGTAGCAAAAGTGATTTTTGGTTAGGATGGACTTTGGGTGAGATAAACTTGAAAAACCATTTTTAAAATCGAAAATTTGCTTGTTTTTCAACAACAAATTTGTATAGGAAGGAGTTATCAAAAAAACAAAAAACTAGGCAAAAATTGTAAAGAACATGTTTACCTACAAAAGTAAACAAAAATAGCTACTGTACGACCAATAGCGGTTGAGAAAATTGAGTAAACACTTTTAAACACCTTTTTCAAAATGGCGGATTACGCAGAGGGTTTTTTTATTGGAAAATTATGGTTTTAGAATCCCCAAGAGAAACTCTTTAAAATAAAACAATAAAATTCTCTTCCCAAATTTTTGTAGATATTTTCTATAATTTTTGAATAATTTGATTGGACTAATATGGATTTAGCAAATTGCTAAAAAGTTAAAGTAACCATTTTGTGGTTTTAACTTTAGCTAATTGTTAAGAGATAGTAAGATGTTAAGAAAGTTTAAAATTGGGAAAATCTTCTTTTTACCTTACCAAGGTTAAGGTAGTAAAATGGATTTAACAATTTTCTAAATCGTTTAAAATAGTGCGGCAATAATTTTAGCGATACCAAGTCGATTGTTTTTTTTTTATTATAATCCATTTTAGTTGTTAAACAATTGATGACCAAATTTAGCTTCACTCTTGTTGAATTTATCACAATACAATTAAAGCAAATGTTTTTAATAAGGTTAAGATCATGGATGGATTTGTTTTTTGAAATTATAGCAAAAATTAATCAAGTGAATTCTTTACACAATCACATTTTTGGTAATGAATTTTTTAAACGTTTGCAATAATTTTTCAAGTTTTAATTGTTTAATTTTATCGATCTTAACTTGATGGAAATCCATTTTATAAATTGATAAACAAAATTAAAATTGTTTAAAATTTCCACATTTTATTTTTAATTATAAATCTGTGACAGTTGTTTGCGCCGAAACATTTTTCACAATTTTTTTTCATATTAATATATTTTTCGTAATGAAAATTGATTTTTCCGCAATAAATGTGATTAAAGTACCCTCAAAACTTCTCCTTTAATACGTACAATCTGAAACATATTTATAAAGGAGGTTTTCGCCATTAATCATATGTAATTATATTTTTTTTAAATTGACCAATTTTATTTTATAGAATTTTGTTTACTCACTCACACAATAATTTTTCCATTTTTCGGCTTTTTTTTAAAGAGCTTGACCATGAAAATCCGAGTATTAGAACTGAAGTTATGATTTTTTGAAAGAAAAAATATCGGTTCAAATTATTTTTTTTAAACAGGATTACAAAGCCCACTGGTGGCCGAGGGTTGGTAATGATCGAACCTGGCAGTTTTAATTTCTTTTTTTTTTCAATCAATATAAAAAATCAATTTTGTAAAGCAGGTAGAGCAACAAAAAAGATATCAAAATAATAGTTTTTTTTTTATTGGTTTGAATCAATCGTTAAGCGCACTCAAGAGCAATGAGTCGATATCTAGAGGCACTCTAATATTTTACCTTAGCTCTAGTTAACTAAGCGAGCAAACCCACCCTTTAAACAGAAAAAAATCAAAGAAGTATAAAAGCGATATACCTGGTGAACCATATTATTATATCTCGGTGGAAATGAACTGTCAAACATTGTATGGGAAAAATAATGTGCAAAACAGATAATATTATCTCATGAATTTGATGCGGAAAGCTTAGAGAAAAGCCTGATAGACTGGGATAAGTCATTTGTGACGTTTCATTTAATTTTGAAAGGGGTGTTCATGTAAACATCTTACGGAAAGTTATAATATTTTTCTGGAAAACAGAAAATTATCTCGTAATATGAATACCCTTAATAATCATAAGGAGTTACATGGTAATTATAGAATTTTTAATTTTCTAGAAATAAACCCCTTCCGTGTTTTTGGTTTTTATAATATTGTATGTTCTATAACCTTTCATTTGATACCTCATTTTTAAATATCAACAAATAATTACAGTATTTTTCCAAAAAAAGAATAATTTGCTTTATTCACAAATTTGTAGAAGAAGGTTATATCTATAATTGTTTTTTTAATTTTTCATTAATTTTTACCAATTTTCAATGTGTATTTAACGCTAAAAGGTATGCAGTTTTCGCTTTATGGCAAACTCTTTCTCTTTTAACAACTTATTATGTCATGAAAGTGAATAGTTTTTTTTTTTCTTATATCTTTTCATTTGATACCACATTTATATGTATCTGTATATCAAAAAATAATTGCTTAAGTTTTTTTAAAAAACAAAAAATTTGATCGACCAATAGACTGTATTTTTGATGAATTTTTCTTGCGATTATGCTTAAAAATCCATTTTAAAGCTTCTGGTTATCGAAGAAATATGTTTAATATGCCAAGATAATTGTTGATTGGTATTAATTATTAGAAAATTTAAGTTTTGATAATCGGTGCGGAAACAGTTAAGATATTCAATATTTAATCAAAATAATGCTATTTTATCTGCCCAAGTGTCTTTTAAAATTTTGAGTCGCTTATACATTTTATATATGTATTTAAATGGTGAGGAAATAAGCTTTCTAAATTTTGAATTTCGGATAAGTACTTTTTCTGTTTAGCCAATGTTATACAGAGAAATCAGCAATTTCACATTTTTTTCTGGATTTAATCTGTATAAAGTATTTAGCACAGTTATATTTTGTATATCAAATGTTCAAATAAAAAGATATGATATTCACTATTAAGTCAAAATAATGCTATTTATCTTCTTAGACGTATTTGTCTTTAAAATTGAATGGTTGTCTATTAAGATTTTTTATGTGTTTAAATGGTGGAAAAATGACCTTACTATAGACATCTAAATTTTGAAATTCGGATAAGCACTTTTCGATGTATAGCCGACTTTGAGCAAACAAATTGACAATATTAAAATTTTCTCGGGATTTTATCTGTAAAAATATAAAAATATAATTTTTATATTTGAAATTATTTTGTGAAGTTTGTGAGCAACGGACGGTTATGTTTTATATACAAATTTTTTGTTTAGATTTTAAAAACTTATATTCTTTAAATTTGGAAATATTTGCTGGGCGTGGTGAAAATATTAAACTAAAATTTGTTGTAAAATAAATGATCCGTTTTTCATTTTTTTTGTTAAAAAATCGATATAACCAATATAAACGCCGCTCCTGTTAAAATAATAGGATTAGAGTAATAGGTGTGTTGGTTTTGTTTTTCAAAATTTATCAATTTTTCATTAACTTTTGAAATTTAATTACCAAAAATCGAAATGATTTTTAATTAAATCACATTTAAGGTATGAGTTTTTATTTTTAAATTGCAAACAATCTTACAAAGAAATTCAGGTTATAAATTTCTAAATTTATTAAATTTTACTCAAGTTTGAAGGCTCTAAAGTTGGCTACATGGAGCTTTTTTGTGATTTATTTTATTGAATTGCCCCTCCTTTTTTTCCCGTTAGATAAACAAATAAATAATTCTTTACACATTTCTAGAAAAGGGTTACAACTATAATTTTGTATCATTAGTTCATTATAAAAATTTCATCAAGTTTTGAATTTAAAAGAGCTAATATAAATTTGACGCGTCATTTACACACCCCTTCAGTATGAAATTTGTCACAGCTTCTCAATAATTTTTATATTCAAATCTTATCGTGTTGATGATGGTCTTGAACCATTTTTTTTTCGAATTATCCCCTGGCGAGAACATTTATTACAAGTTAAACACAAAAAAAAAAAAATATAAGTATATTAAAAAAAAAAAAGTAAATCACGAGATTCGAACCTGTGACCCCTGGCACCATAGGCGGTAACACATTTTTTTTTTTTTTTTTTTTTTTAAATTCATTTTTATTTGTTCATTTTCTTATAACTATCTTAAAGCTAGACAAAAATTCATGAAAAACTAGCCTACTTATCAATATCTTAAAAATAACTTACTGGCCCTAAGCGGGCGCTCTAAATTAAACAATAACTTAATGCTAATGCCTTTCGTCCTACGAACTATCTTAAAAATAATATCTTTAATTGGTTTTATTTTTTACCAAGAAAGACTTTTTTTTTTTAAAAAACTTGGTTACTTTAATATTTTTTTTTTTTATTTCTTATATAAAATTTTTAAGCTAATTAAAAACTAATTAAAACTAATTAGAAACTAATTAAAACTTCTTAGAACTACTATAAAACTACCTTCAACTACCTTAAAACTAGAACAGCTACAGCAAGCATTTTTAATTTTTTTTTTTAGGTTTTTTTGATTTTATAATTTTTTTTTTTTTTTTTTTTGGTGCCACCCTGACTGTCTCTACTTAATTAATACACTTAAAACTATGTAAGTCGGCCAAGACGAGAAAACTAAGTCAACTATATTGTATCTAATTCTTCATTAAACCACCAAAACTGGTTCTCTTGTTTTCCCCTATCTCTTCGGTCCCGATCGGACACAGTCCTACTGAACCGAAGGCGCTCTGCTCCGCCCTGTGCGAGGATGTCTCGATTATAAAGGAGTCGCCTATCTACAGTTCTGCGGCCGACGTGGTAGATTAGCGGAACCGCCGCTCTATCCTGTATCAGCCCACGACTGTCTTAGTAGAGGAAAGCATCGGGTGGGATAAATCCACTTAAACGCACACTCTCGTAGTAATCGGTGCTGGGGTAGTAAGCCCCAAAAATTAAGCTATTGGCTGAGGACATCGCTCTTGCAATGTGACTCCGAATCAGCTTGATTATAAAATTATCGATTCTGTTAATGTTGGCTCCATTGTATAGAACCTCGTTGGAATAATAATGTTTGTACTCCGACTCTGGTGTTCTGTGTAATCCAAGGCAGCGTCGAAGACACTGCCTCTCAAACACCCGAATCTTTTCCATTTGAGATGGGGCAACGTTGAACCACACCGGGCATCCATAGGCAATCATTGGCCGGATAAGGGCCATGTAGCAAATCACCTTAACCCTGCTGTCAAGACGGCTGCTATAAAACAACCGTTTTGTCAGGGCAAAAGCTCCCCTGGCTCTGCTCAGAGCAGCATTTATATGTCTGTCGAAATACAAATACTGATCCATCCAGATGCCAAGGTACTTTACTACACTTTTATTCGCCAGTGGATGTCCATGTGGCCCCAAGATCACCAGCTTGCGCCAGTTCTTTCTTGTATCCCTAGGGGCTCCATGCAGTGGAGTCCTGAACAGAATAGTTTCGGATTTCTGAAAGTTGATTTTCAACTTCCAGTCATCGCAATATCGCTGAATCTTGTCGAAGTCACGCTGTAAGAGAATTCTGATGACCTCAACTGTTGGAGCTGTTCTGTACGCAATTAGATCGTTGGCATACGCTATGGCATGGGCTAGACTACCTATCAGATCGCTGGTGTAAATACTGAAGAGAATCGGTGAGTTCACCGCTCCCTGCTGAAGACCATTTTTAATTTCAAAGGTTGCGGTAGAAGTTACATTGCCACTTTTGACAACAAACTTTCTACCATTGAGCATATCATAAAGCATATATAAAAGTGGTTTACTTGTGCCAAGTCTGGCTAGCTTTAGATAGAGACCTTCTAACCATACGGTGTCGAAAGCTTTCTCCAAGTCAACCAGACAAGCACCTGTACACTGTCTTTTAGATTTGTTCCATTGGACATCAGAAACGAGTTTAGACGCGGCATGAATGGTTTCATGTCCCGCCTTAAAGCCAAACTGATTATCCGGTATGATATTGTTGTCCTCCGCCCACTTGGACAGAGCTCTATTTATAACTTTCTCAAATACCTTACTGATACTTGGAAGAAGACTTATCGACCGGAGATTCGCCGGATTGGAGTTGTCCTTTCCCTTTTTCGGGAGAGGATGAACCACAGCTGTCTTCCACCGCCCTGGATAATATGCATTATTCAGAGCGTTGTTAAACAGTGTGGTATAAATGTCAACTGCTTCCTGAGGCAGATGTCGCAGTACAACGTTGGATATACCATCGATTCCTGCTGACTTCTTTTTCTTTAATGAGGCGAAGATGAGCTGGAGCTCAACTTTCGAAATTAACAGGGAATTAGCCCCGTTTCGCTCGGCGATGGTGGCGTTTGCCAAGTGTTCTTCATTGAACCCGGTGAAACCGAGATTCTCTGATCGCCATTGCGTCATTTCATTTCGAAGGTAGAAGTGGTGAAGCAAGGCTCTGTTTTCCAGGTCATGGTTCGGGCGAATGCTAGCATTCACCTTGTACACTTGCTGGAAAGCAGCCCCCACGGCCTCCACTTTCTCACGAGGATCTTCGATTATAAAGAGGTCATCGTCCAAGACGGCTTCCTCTGGATCTATGCCTGCTATCAGAAGTACGTCTCTGTTCTCTGTCGTTCTCTGAAGCTGAAGACACGGAAGTTCGTTTTGATCATTCCGTCTAAATATTTTATTAATTTGACGAAACATACTCGGGTCGCTAGAATTAACGGCCCGAATTTTGTTGTCCCAATACAAATTAATAGACAACCGGTAATTTTCCTTGATCAATTGGTTGATGTTTTTGATAGACGACTTCAGTGTCCTAATCTCCAGATCGTGTATGTCAGTAAAACGTCTGTACAAGAGTTTCAGTCTTGTCAAAAGTCCACTTTTTTGTCTGTGTAGTGCGTCGATGGTCGCGTTGCGGTACATGTCTGTGGCTTCGCGTTCTTTGTATTTTGGTATTGTTTTTTCCATTGTTCGTTGGACTAGACTGTCCATCTTTTCCAAGTAATCGTCAATTTCGATATTTGTTAATTTCCTGTCATTTGGTGGGGATATGTTGTTCATTCGTAGTTCACTCGATAAAGCGCTGGTGAAGCGTGGCCAGCGAGTCTTACTGTAATTGTAAGAATGCACTGGCACATACTCCTCCAACTCCACGAGCTCATTCGGAAGTTGAATTACGGCAGCAAGTCCGCAGTGGTCACTGTCGTACTCGATCGTTCGTAAACAGTTTCTTGGTCGTTGACCCACAGAGTCAGTAATTGTCAGTCTTGAGTCTTTTAACAATAGATCCAGGTAGGAACCGCTCCTTGGAAACGAAGGCCTATCAGTAGCCAAAAGGTCGAGCATATACTCAACGTTGTATTGACACATCCAATTAAATAGATGGCTACCTCTCGGATTTTGTATTTGATTTCCCCAATCTACATGTTTGGCATTCAAATCACCGGCCATGAGATAGTAATTCTCTTCCGAGTTCAATTGTAAGCATTGAAAAAGTTTTTCGAGCTCTGTTAAAAATTCAGTTGGCTGAGGTGATTCCGGTGCATAAGCCGCAATCGCATACATCCGCTTCCCATGTTTGAGAGGAATGCATACGATTCACGCCTCAAGCAACCGAAATCTGCGTACTTCACTATTATATATAACTTTATAATTTATCTCTTCGTACGATATTGTAATTATTATTAGTCAATTTATGTTTCTGGTTCAGCTTAGTTTCGCTGGCCATAAACACATCTGGACTTTGATCTTTCAACAATTGGAATAGATTTACTCTACGTTCGGTCCTAATCAATGAATTTACATTCCCAGCGAGGATCTTAAAGGGCCTCTCCGGCAGCGCGCCCTTAACCTATAAAGTGCGTTAAGCTCGGCAAAGCAGAGTAGATATTGTCCACCCTTTTCGCCTGCTCACTTATCTGGTTTTGAAGTCCTGCTATTTGGCTCTGTGTTGAATGCTGCGCCACCATCTACGTCACAACAACCACTCTGAACTCGGCCACTGTGACGTCTTCCCAAAACTTACCATTTATACCATTAAAACTGACCAACTGTCAAATCTTCAAAGTTATATGAAGGACAACCGAATAAATATACTTTACTGGATTATTATCAGCCCAAGCGAATACGAGTGTTTTATTTTTGAGATTTATTTTGAGAGTTTATTTAGCGATTATTTGGACATTTTTTCAATTACAATTTAGCGAATTTAACGCTTAACATTTTGGTCCTTCGTTGCCTATTAAATAGCGAACCATAAACATTTAAATTTTTATTTTAAATAACCCATAAAAATAAAAGAGTGTGTGCCGACATTTTGTCGTTTCTTTCAAATTCATTTAAATAAAAAGAGTGTGTGCCGACATTTTGTCGTTTCGTTTAAATTTATTTAAAAAAAAAATATAAAACTCATGTATCTATAATAAAACCTCAACACATAAACAAATTCATAAAACTAGAATAAAATATGAAAAGAACACTAATCATGAACATTAACATTAAAGGTTAGACCGCACTAGGCGGAACTGCACTGCAGCGGAACTGCGATTCAAAATAATTTGTATGAAATTTTATGAAGTTCAGTTGCCGCTTAGTGCGATATAGCTCACACAATTTCATACAAATAATTTTTTGCCGCGTCGTGAAGTGTAGTTCCGCTGCAGTTGTGTGCGGTCTAACCTTAAAGGAAATGTTTGATATATAAGCCGAATTTATCGCTTCACTCAATCCAGAGTCAACCCGAAGTCAACCCACAACATCAATCGATACTGCAGGCAAGAATAACACGACACATAAATTCATCCATATTGGCGACCATGAAATTCAATTTTAATTCACAAAAAAAAAATCCATTCAATCATTTCACAAACCACACACACATTCACATATGCACATAAAACAACACGATTTTAATTCAACAGTAAAATTAAATTTAATATAAGTAAAAATTAATTTAATACAATTAAACTCACGCCATTATTCATCACAAAATGAAATGCTTTTATAAAAATAGCAAAACCAAAATAAGGGGGGCAGGCTGTACAGCATTGGTTCCCATCCAACACAACAAGGATTTAATATGGCACCACACCGAGAAATTCATAAATAACAAAACAAAAAAACACATAAACTACATAGGTAATTAAATTATCAAAATCGACACACAAAATTAAAACAAAGTAATATGTAATTTAAAGGTAAACTAAGAAATTAAAATAAATGCATATACCTATATGTTCGTATAACCTATGTAGTCCACAAACTTCGAAACAAAAAATATCAATCAGGAAAATTTAGAACGAGGACTGTGATTGGTCAATATTATTTTCCAGTCAACTTTCCATTATTTATGGAAGTTTTTATTGGGCCCACGTTAGACTATAAATTTGTTGTAGATTCACATTATGCAATTGTGATGAAATATTTAATTTGAATAAAATAAAAATATATGATTTTTTGAATTTTAAAATCTTTTGCATCTATTAATAACCTTTCTCTTTGCATGTGAGCAAACAAATATACAAGTAAAGATGCACTAAATACCTACATTCTGATGAAGTATGGCCAGTAGCAAACCTCTTATTTCGGCCTGTGCGTCCGGAGCCTTAGGCACAAGGGCCTGTGGGGCTGCCTTTGGCTGTACCGTGTTTCCCTTTCTTCTTACCTTGCCGCTTTGTTATGTTTCAATTGCTGAAACGTCGGACATCCCCGATAGTTAGCAGGGTGCCCGTCGCCTCGGCAAAGTTCACATTTAAGTTGGGTCAATTCGACCCGTTCCTGCCCGAGCTTACACTCTCCTACAATGTGGTTCTCACCACACTTGACGCAGTGTGACTGCATTTCGCAGTTTGCCGCAGCATGGCCGAACCTTTGGCAGCGCATGCATTGAAGCATGTCGCCACGCCTCTTTAATTTGTCCCATGTGACAACCTGGTAGTTGAGGACGGAGATACTCCTTAAACTATCCAGTTTGCTGCTGGGCGAAAGCTGTACTAAGAAGAACGGCAGATTCCGTTTCTCCCGTCTGGCTCTAACTGTAGCGAAAGGCTAAACCCCGATAAACTCGAGATCGTCGCTCGCTTTTCGACGGAGCTCATTTAAGAGCACCTGAGGTTCCGTGCAGGAATCTATGCCCTTTAGCAGGACCGTTTGGAACTTTTCTATTTTAGGAGTAAAACTGAAGAACTCAGTTGTAGTTTCTTTTAATAAATCTTTTATTTTTTTATATTGTTCCAAAGTGGAACATTGAATAGAATGCCTGTCTTTACTTATTCATTTAATAAAAAAGTTTTCGCCTATGGCCGACTTACATAATTTTATGGTATCCTCTAACTCCATCTTGTATGCGTTGATGGGTGGCACCTTTTCTTTTTTGTTTTTAGGTAGCTGTTGCTGTTGACTCTGCTGCTGTTGTATCTGCTGCTGTTGATTCTGCTGCTGCGGCTGCTGCTGCTGGTTCTGCTGCTGTTGTTTCTGCATCTGTTCTTGTTGCCTTTGCTGTTTAGGCTGCTGCTGTGGCTGTTGTTGTTGCAGCCTATTTTGTTGCTGCTCTGGTTGTTGTTTCTGTTGTTGGGGCTGCTCGTTTGTCGGTTGCAACTCCGCATTTTTAATTTGCTGTTGCGCTTCTTTTGGTGGAGCCTGTAGCGACTTTTTTAACTCCCGCTCCTGCTTTTCACGCTCTCGTCGAGCTATTTGTTTGTATTTGAGAGCCTTAAGTATTTCATGCACCTCTGCTCTTAGCTGCTCGATCTGTCGTTGCTTTTCCTCAACGATGCTATTGAGAGCATGCTCCTCTCTTTCCTCCTCTTCAGATGCCTGGTCTGTTGCATTTTTGTCATCGTTGGTGTGGTGCTCTTCTCCACCTTCAGACATGTATTCTATTTCCTCGTCATCGTTGACTTTGGATGACGAGGAATTAACTTGCATTTCACTGCTTGCTGTTTTTCTTTGGCTTTCCTCTTGCACCGTCTTCCTAACATCAGCTGGCAGCTGTGCTGAAGGGGCAGTGGGACGTGCAGTGCGCTTCACCAAATTCGGAACATATTTTTGTTTTTTCCTTTTGAAGCTGCTTGTTGCTAGGGCATATTTGGATGTCCCCGCTTTGGCTGCCGTTGCTGGCTTTGCTGTTCTTGCCGTTGTCGGCTTTATTGTTGCTGTTGCCTTATTATCCACTGGGACATCTTTCGATGTTTCAGTTGCTGGTGCCGTTGCTGGCATTGTTGTTGGTGCTGGTGCACCACCTTTCGATGGCCCCGCACTCTTTTCTCCTTCACGCAAATGAGTTTTTTCCCACTCTATGAAGTTTTCGACTTCTCTGTTGTGGTAAAAAGCCGATAATATATTTGACCCCGACTGGGGATTGAACCGGCTATCTTCGGCTTCGGGATCGGCCACTCTTTTTTTTTTTTTTTTAATTCATTTTTATTTATTCATTTTCTTATAACCATCTTAAAGCTAGACAAAAATTCATAAAAAACTAGCCTATTTATCAATATCTTAAAAATAACTTACTGGTCCTAAGCGGGCGCTCTAAATTAAACAATAACTTAATGCTAATGCCTTTCGGCCTACGAACTATCTTAAAAATATAATCTTTAATTGGTTTTATTTTTTACCAAGAAAGACTTTTTTTTTAAGAAAAAAACTTGGTTACTTTAACATTTTTTTTTTTCTTATATAAAACTTAAAGCTAATTAAAAACTAATTAAAACTAATTAAAAACTAATTAAAACTACTTAGAACTACTATAAAACTACTTATAACTACCTTAAAACTAGAACAGCCGCAGCAAGTATTTTAAAATTTTTTTTTTAATTTTTTTGTTTAGGTTTTTTTTTGATTTTATATTTTTTTTGTTTTAATTTTTTGGTGTTATTTTTTTGGTGCCACCCTGACTGTCCCTACTTAATTAATACACTTAAAATAATGTAAGTCGGCCAAGACGAGAAAACTAAGTCAACTATATTGTATATAATTCTTCATTAAACCACCAAAACTGGTTCTCTTGTTTTCCCCTATCTCTTCGGTCCCGATCGGACACAGTCCTACTGAACCGAAGGCGCTCTGCTCCGCCCTGTCCGAGGACGTCTCGACTATAAAGGAGTCGCCTATCTACAGTTCTGCGGCCGACATGGTAGATTAGCGGAACCGCCGCTCTATCCTGTATCAGCCCTTGACTGTCTAAGTAGAGGAAAGCATCGGGTGGGATAAATCCACTTAAACGCACACTCTCGTAGTAATCGGTGTTGGGGTAGTAAGCCCCAAAAATTAAGCTATTGGCTGAGGACATCGCTCTTGCAATGTGACCCGAATCAGCTTGATTATAAAATTATCGATTCTGTTAATGTTGGCTCCATTGTATAGAACCTCGTTGGAATAATAATGTTTGTACTCCGACTCTGGTGTTCTGTGTAATCCAAGGCAGCGTCGAAGACACTGCCTCTCAAACACCCGAATCTTTTCCATTTGAGATGGGGCAACGTTGAACCACACCGGGCATCCATAGGCAATCATTGGCCGGATAAGGGCCATGTAGCAAATCACCTTAACCCTGCTGTCAAGACGGCTGCTATAAAACAACCGTTTTGTCAGGGCAAAAGCTCCCGTGGCTCTGCTCAGAGCAGCATTTATATGTCTGTCGAAATACAAATACTGATCCATCCAGACGCCAAGGTACTTTACTACACTTTTATTCGCCAGTGGATGTCCATGTGGCCCTACGATCACCAGCTTGCCCCAGTTCTTTCTTGTATCCCTAGGGGCTCCATGCAATGGAGTCCTGAACAGAATGGTTTCGGATTTCTGAAAGTTGATTTTCAACTTCCAGTCATCGCAATATCGCTGAATCTTGTCGAAGTCACGCTGTAAGAGAATTCTGATGACCTCAACTGTTGGAGCTGTTCTGTACGCAATTAGATCGTCGGCATACGCTATGGCATGGGCTAGACTACCTATCAGATCGCTGGTGTAAATACTGAATAGAATTGGTGAGTTCACCGCTCCCTGTTGAAGACCATTTTTAATTTCGAAGGTTGCGGTAGAAGTTACATTGCCAATTTTGACAACAAACTTTTTACCATTGAGCTTATCATAAAGCATATATAAAAGCGGTTTACTTATGCCCAGTCTGGCTAGCTTTAGATACAGACCTTCTAACCATACGGTGTCGAAAGCTTTCTCCAAGTCAACCAGACAAGCACCTGTACACTGTCTTTTAGATTTGTTCCATTGGACATCAGAAACGAGTTAAGACGCGGCATGAATGGTTTCATGTCCCGCCTTAAAGCCAAACTGATTATCCGGTATGATATTGTTGTCCTCCGCCCACTTGGACAGAGCTCTATTTATAACTTTCTCAAATACCTTACTGATACTTGGAAGAAGACTTATCGACCGGAGATTCGCCGGATTGGAGTTGTCCTTTCCCTTTTTCGGGAGAGGATGAACCACAGCTGTCTTCCACCGCCCTGGATAATATGCATTATTCAGAGCGTTGTTAAACAGTGTGGTATAAATGTCAACTGCTTCCTGAGGCAGATGTCGCAGTACAACGTTGGATATACCATCGATTCCTGCTGACTTCTTTTTCTTTAATGAGGCGAAGATGAGCTGGAGCTCAACTTTCGAAATTAACAGGGAATTAGCCCCGTTTCGCTCGGCGATGGTGGCGTTTGCCAAGTGTTCTTCATTGAACCCGGTGAAACCGAGATTCTCTGATCGCCATTGCGTCATTTCATTTCGAAGGTAGAAGTGGTGAAGCAAGGCTCTGTTTTCCAGGTCATGGTTCGGGCGAATGCTAGCATTCACCTTGTACACTTGCTGGAAAGCAGCCCCCACGGCCTCCACTTTCTCACGAGGATCTTCGATTATAAAGAGGTCATCGTCCAAGACGGCTTCCTCTGGATCTATGCCTGCTATCAGAAGTACGTCTCTGTTCTCTGTCGTTCTCTGAAGCTGAAGACACGGAAGTTCGTTTTGATCATTCCGTCTAAATATTTTATTAATTTGACGAAACATACTCGGGTCGCTAGAATTAACGGCCCGAATTTTGTTGTCCCAATACAAATTAATAGACAACCGGTAATTTTCCTTGATCAATTGGTTGATGTTTTTGATAGACGACTTCAGTGTCCTAATCTCCAGATCGTGTATGTCAGTAAAACGTCTGTACAAGCGTTTCAGTCTTGTTAAAAGTCCACTTTTTTGTCTGTGTAGTGCGTCGATGGTCGCGTTGGGGTACATGTCTGTGGCTTCGCGTTCTTTGTATTTCGGTATTGTTTTTTCCATTGTTCGTTGGATTGTACTGTCCATCTTTTCCAAGTAATCGTCAATTTCAGTGTTTGTTAAATTCCTGTCATTTGGTGGGGATATGTTGTTCGTACGTAGTTCACTCGATAAGGCGCTGGTGAAGCGTGACCAGCGAGTCTTACTGTAATTGTAAGAATGCACTGGCACATACTCCTCCAACTCCACGAGCTCGTTCGGAAGTTGAATTACGGCAGCAAGTCCGCAATGTTCACTAACGTACTCTATCGTTCGTAAGCAGTTTCTTGGTCGTTGACCCACAGTGTCAGTAATTGTCAGTCTTGAGTCTTTCAGCAATAAATCCAGATAGGAACCGCTTCTTGGAAACGAAGGCCTATCAGTAGCCAGAAGGTCGAGCATATATTCAACGTTGTATTGACACATCCAATTAAATAGATGGCTACCTCTCGGATTTTGTATTTGATTTCCCCAATCTACATGTTTGGCATTCAAATCACCGGCCATGAGATAGTAATTCTCTTCCGAGTTCAATTGTAAGCATTGAAAAAGTTTTTCGAGCTCTGTTAAAAATTCAGTTGGCTGAGGTGATTCCGGTGCATAAGCCGCAATCGCATACATCCGCTTCCCATGTTTGAGAGGAATGCATACGATTCACGCCTCAAGCAACCGAAATCTGCGTACTTCACTATTATATATAACTTTATAATTTATCTCTTCGTACGATATTGTAATTATTATTAGTCAATTTATGTTTCTGGTTCAGCTTAGTTTCGCTGGCCATAAACACATCTGGACTTTGATCTTTCAACAATTGGAATAGATTTACTCTACGTTCGGTCCTAATCAATGAATTTACATTCACAGCGAGGATCTTAAAGGGCCTCTCCGGCAGCGCGCCCTTAACCTATAAAGTGCGTTAAGCTCGGCAAAGCAGAGTAGATATTGTCCACCCTTTTCGCCTGCTCACTTATCTGGTTTTGAAGTCCTGCTATTTGGCTCTGTGTTGAATGCTGCGCCACCATCTACGTTACAACAACCACTCTGAACTCGGCCACTGTGACGTCTTCCCAAAACTTACCATTTATACCATTAAAACTGACCAACTGTCAAATCTTCAAAGTTATATGAAGGACAACCGAATAAATATACTTTACTGGATTATTATCAGCCCAAGCGAATACGAGTGTTTTATTTTTGAGATTTATTTTGAGAGTTTATTTAGCGATTATTTGGACATTTTTTCAATTACAATTTAGCGAATTTAACGCTTAACATTTTGGTCCTTCTTTGCCTATTAAATAGCGAACCATAAACATTTAAATTTTTATTTTAAATAACCCATAAAAATAAAAGAGTGTGTGCCGACATTTTGTCGTTTCTTTCAAATTCATTTAAATAAAAAGAGTGTGTGCCGACATTTTGTCGTTTCGTTTAAATTTATTTAAAAAAAAATATAAAACTCATGTATCTATAATAAAACCTCAACACATAAACAAATTCATAAAACTAGAATAAAATATGAAAAGAACACTAATCATGAACATTAACATTAAAGGTTAGACCGCACTAGGCGGAACTGCACTGCAGCGGAACTGCGATTCAAAATAATTTGTATGAAATTTTATGAAGTTCAGTTGCCGCTTAGTGCGATATAGCTCACACAATTTCATACAAATAATTTTTTGCCGCGTCGTGAAGTGTAGTTCCGCTGCAGTTGTGTGCGGTCTAACCTTAAAGGAAATGTTTGATATATAAGCCGAATTTATCGCTTCACTCAATCCAGAGTCAACCCGAAGTCAACCCACAACATCAATCGATACTGCAGGCAAGAATAACACGACACATAAATTCATCCATATTGGCGACCATGAAATTCAATTTTAATTCACAAAAAAAAAATCCATTCAATCATTTCACAAACCACACACACATTCACATATGCACATAAAACAACACGATTTTAATTCAACAGTAAAATTAAATTTAATATAAGTAAAAATTAATTTAATACAATTAAACTCACGCCATTATTCATCACAAAATGAAATGCTTTTATAAAAATAGCAAAACCAAAATAAGGGGGGCAGGCTGTACAGCATTGGTTCCCATCCAACACAACAAGGATTTAATATGGCACCACACCGAGAAATTCATAAATAACAAAACAAAAAAACACATAAACTACATAGGTAATTAAATTATCAAAATCGACACACAAAATTAAAACAAAGTAATATGTAATTTAAAGGTAAACTAAGAAATTAAAATAAATGCATATACCTATATGTTCGTATAACCTATGTAGTCCACAAACTTCGAAACAAAAAATATCAATCAGGAAAATTTAGAACGAGGACTGTGATTGGTCAATATTATTTTCCAGTCAACTTTCCATTATTTATGGAAGTTTTTATTGGGCCCACGTTAGACTATAAATTTGTTGTAGATTCACATTATGCAATTGTGATGAAATATTTAATTTGAATAAAATAAAAATATATGATTTTTTAAATTTTAAAATCTTTTGCATCTATTAATAACCTTTCTCTTTGCATGTGAGCAAACAAATATACAAGTAAAGATGCACTAAATACCTACATTCTGATGAAGTATGGCCAGTAGCAAACCTCTTATTTCGGCCTGTGCGTCCGGAGCCTTAGGCACAAGGGCCTGTGGGGCTGCCTTTGGCGCAGGCTGTACCGTGTTTCCCTTTCTTCTTGCCTTGCCGCTTTGTTATGTTTCAATTGCTGAAACGTCGGACATCCCCGATAGTTAGCAGGGTGCCCGTCGCCTCGGCAAAGTGCACATTTAAGTTGGGTCAATTCGACCCGTTCCTGCCCGAGCTTACACTCTCCTACAATGTGGTTCTCACCACACTTGACGCAGTGTGACTGCATTTCGCAGTTTGCCGCAGCATGGCCGAACCTTTGGCAGCGCATGCATTGAAGCATGTCGCCACGCCTCTTTAATTTGTCCCATGTGACAACCTGGTATTTGAGGACGGAGATACTCCTCAAACTATCCAGTTTGCTGCTGGGCGAAAGCTGTACTAAGAAGAACGGCAGATTCCGTTTCTCCCGTCTGGCTCTAACTGTAGCGAACGGCTTAACCCCGATAAACTCGAGATCGTCGCTCGCTTTTCGACGGAGCTCATTTAAGAGCACCTGAGGTTCCGTGCAGGAATCTATGCCCTTTAGCAGGACCGTTTGGAACTTTTCTATTTTAGGAGTCAAACTGAAGAACTCAGTTGTAGTTTCTTTTAATAAATCTTTTATTTTTTTATATTGTTCCAAAGTGGAACATTGAATAGAATGCCTGTCTTTACTTATTCATTTAATAAAAAAGTTTTCGCCTATGGCCGACTTACATAATTTTATGGTATCCTCTAACTCCATCTTGTATGCGTTGATGGGTGGCACCTTTTCTTTTTTGTTTTTGGGTAGCTGTGGCTGTTGCTGTTGACTCTGCTGCTGTTGTATCTGCTGCTGTTGATTCTGCTGCTGCGGCTGCTGCTGCTGGTTCTGCTGCTGTTGTTTCTGCTTCTGTTCTTGTTGCCTTTGCTGTTTAGGCTGCTGCTGTGGCTGTTGTTGTTGCAGCCTATTTTGTTGCTGCTCTGGTTGTTGTTTCTGTTGTTGGGGCTGCTCGTTTGTCGGTTGCAACTCCGCATTTTTAATTTGCTGTTGCGCTACTTTTGGTGGAGCCTGTAGCGAGTTTTTTAACTCCCGCTCCTGCTTTTCACGCTCTCGTCGAGCTATTTGTTTGTATTTGAGGGCCTTAACTATTTCATGCACCTCTGCTCTTAGCTGCTCGATCTGTCGTTGCTTTTCCTCAACGATGGTATTGAGAGCATGCTCCTCTCTTTCCTCCTCTTCAGATGCCTGGTCTGTTGCATTTTTGTCATCGTTGGTGTGGTGCTCTTCTCCACCTTCAGACATGTATTCTATTTCCTCGTCATCGATGACTTTGGATGACGAGGAATTAACTTCTTGATGCATTTCACTGCTTGCTGATTTTGTTTGGCTTTCCTCTTGCACCGTCTTCCTAACATCAGCTGGCAGCTGTGCTGAAGGGGCAGTGGGACGTGCAGTGCGCTTCACCAAATTCGGAACATATTGTTGTTTTTTCCTTTTGAAGCTGCTTGTTGCTAGGGCATATTTGGATGTCCCCGCTTTGGCTGCCGTTGCTGGCTTTGCTGTTCTTGCCGTTGTCGGCTTTATTGTTGTTGTTGCCTTATTATCCACTGGGACATCTTTCGATGTTTCAGTTGCTGGTGCCGTTGCTGGCATTGTTGTTGGTGCTGGTGCACCACCTTTCGATGGCCCGCACTCTTTTCTCCTTCACGCAAATCAGTTTTTTCCCACTCTATGAAGTTTTCGACTTCTCTGTTATGGAAAAAAGCCGATAAAATATTTGACCCCGACTGGGGATTGAACCGGCTATTTTCGGCTTCGGGATCGGCCACCCTACTTCTGTGGTATTGCACTATATAAAAATCTGTTGGCTAAACTTGTAGTAAGGCACACACGATTTTAATTTGAAAACACTGGGAAAGTCGCTTAACGTTTGCTCACCTCCACAGTTTAAGATCGACTGTGCCGAGCACTCTACCACTAGGCCACCTAACGATATACAAATGCAAAGTTCAAATTTCAATGAGTTGATACTTCGCGTAGCAATAGGTTTAACAATTAATGGTACATTATTTATCATTTCACACCTAATTTCTTAAATTATGGGCTATTTTAAGACCTTTTTTTTTTAATAAAGTGAAGCTTTTATGTGAATATGTATATAACTATGTTCGACATATCAAAATAAGGGCTTAGTTGTTTGTAAGTGAATTAAAGATATTTTGAAAACGCTTTTATGCGCCTGACATTGTCTTACAAAAAGCAAGTTTTAATTAACTGCAATTCAAAAATGATTGAATTCATATATGTACTTTTGAGTCTACAGCTTCGTAGTCATCTATATATATAAGACCAACATATTTATTAAAAAAAAATGCATACAGCGTAGTAGGTATAGTTTTTAATTTAAAACAATAAGGTAAGTGAAAGAAAAACATTAATTCAAATTGCTTTTACTATTTTGTCAAAGTGGATTAGTATTTTTATAAATCATATCCTTGCCTTAATGACAGTGGCGCAAAATTTAAAACAACCTATTGTTAAGGGCTTAGCATTTTACTAGTCAGCAATTTCCTAGTTAATTAGCAATTTGCTAAGATATTCCAACATTTTAAACCTTTTTCTAACTAGTAAGTTGCTAATTAAGCACATAGCTTAACATTTTTAGGTTTAAATTTGATGAACACAATTATTGTTTTTATGCGTTGTAAATTAATTACACATAAAGTTGATGGAAACCCAATATGTGCTCTAAAAAAGTATTCGATGTTAATATTTTTATCATTTTAACTTCATTAGTTACAAAAAAAAAAACAAAAAAGAATCTGTGTACCAGCAGGAATCGAACCTGGACCTCGGTTCCATCGGTGCGATGTACCATCAGATGCCATATAGTCCAATCAAATTATCAAAAATATCTACAAAAGTTCGGTAGAAATGAAGGGCTACATGAAATTTGGCCCCAATGAAATATGGCCCCAAACATAAAATGAAAAATGGTCCAAAAATTTATATGGGAAACAACAAAAACAAAAAAATTTAAGAATTTGTAAATTGGGGCTTTGGGGCCTTTTTGCATTTTAAAATTTCATTACGAAAAATGGCCCCAAACTTTTAATCTTCAACGAAAATACTTTTTCAAAAAAAAACTTCGATAGCAAACCGACGGAAAACATAGGCGCCTGCCAGGCGACTGAGCATACCCTAAGCGGAGCGACGGAGTCGCGTGAGCGGGACAGAGGACCCCAAGAGGGAGTTTAAATCCTTGAACCCGCGAAGCGGTGCAGGCAAGGTACTTTTAAGGCCCTCCCAAACCGACGCAAAATTTTTCATTTTTTGTTTGGGGCTATTTTACATAAGATTGGGGTCATTTTTCCATTTTGAAAATGGGGCCATTTTTCATTATGAAAAAGAGCCCCAAATTCGGGGCCATTTATCATTTTTCGTTTGGGGCCATTTTTCATGGGGCCCAATTTCATGTAGCTGAAATGAAGTTAAGATTTTTAAAAAAGGAAAAAAAGCCGGTTAGATAAAATTTATTTTTATATTTGATTTTTTTTTTTAATGTTATTTTATATAATTTTTTCTAATCAGCTTTTTTCCTTTTGAAAAATCCTTACTTCATTTCTGCTGGTCAGATTTTTTAAATTAAGATCTCAAAATTTAGCTTGCAAATGTGGATAAATTCTTAAATAAAAATTATTGGGGAGGGGCAACAAATGTTTTACTAAAAGGTTGTGTAAATGTCCCGTCAACTTTATATATACTATGTTACATTCAAAATATGATGAAAAATTTTAATTTTTTAAGAAACAAATTATACACAATTTGAGGTATAACCTTTTTCTACAGGTATGTTAGAAATTTTATATTTGTTAATCTAACGGGGAACAACTAGGGGCAGTTTAATAAAATAAATTTACACTTTAATATATAATATTAGAATTTTTGTCGTGCTATATCTTGAACGTTTGTTGACTTACATGAAATCTAATTAAACAGAAATTTTGGAAACTTAATGTTCTATAAAAAGTAGCAAAAGTGATTTTTGGTTAGGATGGACTTTGGGTGAGATAAACTTGAAAAACCATTTTTAAAATCGAAAATTTGCTTGTTTTTCAACAACAAATTTGTATAGGAAGGAGTTATCAAAAAAACAAAAAACTAGGCAAAAATTGTAAAGAACATGTTTACCTACAAAAGTAAACAAAAATAGCTACTGTACGACCAATAGCGGTTGAGAAAATTGAGTAAACACTTTTAAACACCTTTTTCAAAATGGCGGATTACGCAGAGGGTTTTTTTATTGGAAAATTATGGTTTTAGAATCCCCAAGAGAAACTCTTTAAAATAAAACAATAAAATTCTCTTCCCAAATTTTTGTAGATATTTTCTATAATTTTTGAATAATTTGATTGGACTAATATGGATTTAGCAAATTGCTAAAAAGTTAAAGTAACCATTTTGTGGTTTTAACTTTAGCTAATTGTTAAGAGATAGTAAGATGTTAAGAAAGTTTAAAATTGGGAAAATCTTCTTTTTACCTTACCAAGGTTAAGGTAGTAAAATGGATTTAACAATTTTCTAAATCGTTTAAAATAGTGCGGCAATAATTTTAGCGATACCAAGTCGATTGTTTTTTTTTTATTATAATCCATTTTAGTTGTTAAACAATTGATGACCAAATTTAGCTTCACTCTTGTTGAATTTATCACAATACAATTAAAGCAAATGTTTTTAATAAGGTTAAGATCATGGATGGATTTGTTTTTTGAAATTATAGCAAAAATTAATCAAGTGAATTCTTTACACAATCACATTTTTGGTAATGAATTTTTTAAACGTTTGCAATAATTTTTCAAGTTTTAATTGTTTAATTTTATCGATCTTAACTTGATGGAAATCCATTTTATAAATTGATAAACAAAATTAAAATTGTTTAAAATTTCCACATTTTATTTTTAATTATAAATCTGTGACAGTTGTTTGCGCCGAAACATTTTTCACAATTTTTTTTCATATTAATATATTTTTCGTAATGAAAATTGATTTTTCCGCAATAAATGTGATTAAAGTACCCTCAAAACTTCTCCTTTAATACGTACAATCTGAAACATATTTATAAAGGAGGTTTTCGCCATTAATCATATGTAATTATATTTTTTTTAAATTGACCAATTTTATTTTATAGAATTTTGTTTACTCACTCACACAATAATTTTTCCATTTTTCGGCTTTTTTTTAAAGAGCTTGACCATGAAAATCCGAGTATTAGAACTGAAGTTATGATTTTTTGAAAGAAAAAATATCGGTTCAAATTATTTTTTTTAAACAGGATTACAAAGCCCACTGGTGGCCGAGGGTTGGTAATGATCGAACCTGGCAGTTTTAATTTCTTTTTTTTTTCAATCAATATAAAAAATCAATTTTGTAAAGCAGGTAGAGCAACAAAAAAGATATCAAAATAATAGTTTTTTTTTTATTGGTTTGAATCAATCGTTAAGCGCACTCAAGAGCAATGAGTCGATATCTAGAGGCACTCTAATATTTTACCTTAGCTCTAGTTAACTAAGCGAGCAAACCCACCCTTTAAACAGAAAAAAATCAAAGAAGTATAAAAGCGATATACCTGGTGAACCATATTATTATATCTCGGTGGAAATGAACTGTCAAACATTGTATGGGAAAAATAATGTGCAAAACAGATAATATTATCTCATGAATTTGATGCGGAAAGCTTAGAGAAAAGCCTGATAGACTGGGATAAGTCATTTGTGACGTTTCATTTAATTTTGAAAGGGGTGTTCATGTAAACATCTTACGGAAAGTTATAATATTTTTCTGGAAAACAGAAAATTATCTCGTAATATGAATACCCTTAATAATCATAAGGAGTTACATGGTAATTATAGAATTTTTAATTTTCTAGAAATAAACCCCTTCCGTGTTTTTGGTTTTTATAATATTGTATGTTCTATAACCTTTCATTTGATACCTCATTTTTAAATATCAACAAATAATTACAGTATTTTTCCAAAAAAAGAATAATTTGCTTTATTCACAAATTTGTAGAAGAAGGTTATATCTATAATTGTTTTTTTAATTTTTCATTAATTTTTACCAATTTTCAATGTGTATTTAACGCTAAAAGGTATGCAGTTTTCGCTTTATGGCAAACTCTTTCTCTTTTAACAACTTATTATGTCATGAAAGTGAATAGTTTTTTTTTTTCTTATATCTTTTCATTTGATACCACATTTATATGTATCTGTATATCAAAAAATAATTGCTTAAGTTTTTTTAAAAAACAAAAAATTTGATCGACCAATAGACTGTATTTTTGATGAATTTTTCTTGCGATTATGCTTAAAAATCCATTTTAAAGCTTCTGGTTATCGAAGAAATATGTTTAATATGCCAAGATAATTGTTGATTGGTATTAATTATTAGAAAATTTAAGTTTTGATAATCGGTGCGGAAACAGTTAAGATATTCAATATTTAATCAAAATAATGCTATTTTATCTGCCCAAGTGTCTTTTAAAATTTTGAGTCGCTTATACATTTTATATATGTATTTAAATGGTGAGGAAATAAGCTTTCTAAATTTTGAATTTCGGATAAGTACTTTTTCTGTTTAGCCAATGTTATACAGAGAAATCAGCAATTTCACATTTTTTTCTGGATTTAATCTGTATAAAGTATTTAGCACAGTTATATTTTGTATATCAAATGTTCAAATAAAAAGATATGATATTCACTATTAAGTCAAAATAATGCTATTTATCTTCTTAGACGTATTTGTCTTTAAAATTGAATGGTTGTCTATTAAGATTTTTTATGTGTTTAAATGGTGGAAAAATGACCTTACTATAGACATCTAAATTTTGAAATTCGGATAAGCACTTTTCGATGTATAGCCGACTTTGAGCAAACAAATTGACAATATTAAAATTTTCTCGGGATTTTATCTGTAAAAATATAAAAATATAATTTTTATATTTGAAATTATTTTGTGAAGTTTGTGAGCAACGGACGGTTATGTTTTATATACAAATTTTTTGTTTAGATTTTAAAAACTTATATTCTTTAAATTTGGAAATATTTGCTGGGCGTGGTGAAAATATTAAACTAAAATTTGTTGTAAAATAAATGATCCGTTTTTCATTTTTTTTGTTAAAAAATCGATATAACCAATATAAACGCCGCTCCTGTTAAAATAATAGGATTAGAGTAATAGGTGTGTTGGTTTTGTTTTTCAAAATTTATCAATTTTTCATTAACTTTTGAAATTTAATTACCAAAAATCGAAATGATTTTTAATTAAATCACATTTAAGGTATGAGTTTTTATTTTTAAATTGCAAACAATCTTACAAAGAAATTCAGGTTATAAATTTCTAAATTTATTAAATTTTACTCAAGTTTGAAGGCTCTAAAGTTGGCTACATGGAGCTTTTTTGTGATTTATTTTATTGAATTGCCCCTCCTTTTTTTCCCGTTAGATAAACAAATAAATAATTCTTTACACATTTCTAGAAAAGGGTTACAACTATAATTTTGTATCATTAGTTCATTATAAAAATTTCATCAAGTTTTGAATTTAAAAGAGCTAATATAAATTTGACGCGTCATTTACACACCCCTTCAGTATGAAATTTGTCACAGCTTCTCAATAATTTTTATATTCAAATCTTATCGTGTTGATGATGGTCTTGAACCATTTTTTTTTCGAATTATCCCCTGGCGAGAACATTTATTACAAGTTAAACACAAAAAAAAAAAAATATAAGTATATTAAAAAAAAAAAAGTAAATCACGAGATTCGAACCTGTGACCCCTGGCACCATAGGCGGTAACACATTTTTTTTTTTTTTTTTTTTTTTAAATTCATTTTTATTTGTTCATTTTCTTATAACTATCTTAAAGCTAGACAAAAATTCATGAAAAACTAGCCTACTTATCAATATCTTAAAAATAACTTACTGGCCCTAAGCGGGCGCTCTAAATTAAACAATAACTTAATGCTAATGCCTTTCGTCCTACGAACTATCTTAAAAATAATATCTTTAATTGGTTTTATTTTTTACCAAGAAAGACTTTTTTTTTTTAAAAAACTTGGTTACTTTAATATTTTTTTTTTTTATTTCTTATATAAAATTTTTAAGCTAATTAAAAACTAATTAAAACTAATTAGAAACTAATTAAAACTTCTTAGAACTACTATAAAACTACCTTCAACTACCTTAAAACTAGAACAGCTACAGCAAGCATTTTTAATTTTTTTTTTTAGGTTTTTTTGATTTTATAATTTTTTTTTTTTTTTTTTTTGGTGCCACCCTGACTGTCTCTACTTAATTAATACACTTAAAACTATGTAAGTCGGCCAAGACGAGAAAACTAAGTCAACTATATTGTATCTAATTCTTCATTAAACCACCAAAACTGGTTCTCTTGTTTTCCCCTATCTCTTCGGTCCCGATCGGACACAGTCCTACTGAACCGAAGGCGCTCTGCTCCGCCCTGTGCGAGGATGTCTCGATTATAAAGGAGTCGCCTATCTACAGTTCTGCGGCCGACGTGGTAGATTAGCGGAACCGCCGCTCTATCCTGTATCAGCCCACGACTGTCTTAGTAGAGGAAAGCATCGGGTGGGATAAATCCACTTAAACGCACACTCTCGTAGTAATCGGTGCTGGGGTAGTAAGCCCCAAAAATTAAGCTATTGGCTGAGGACATCGCTCTTGCAATGTGACTCCGAATCAGCTTGATTATAAAATTATCGATTCTGTTAATGTTGGCTCCATTGTATAGAACCTCGTTGGAATAATAATGTTTGTACTCCGACTCTGGTGTTCTGTGTAATCCAAGGCAGCGTCGAAGACACTGCCTCTCAAACACCCGAATCTTTTCCATTTGAGATGGGGCAACGTTGAACCACACCGGGCATCCATAGGCAATCATTGGCCGGATAAGGGCCATGTAGCAAATCACCTTAACCCTGCTGTCAAGACGGCTGCTATAAAACAACCGTTTTGTCAGGGCAAAAGCTCCCCTGGCTCTGCTCAGAGCAGCATTTATATGTCTGTCGAAATACAAATACTGATCCATCCAGATGCCAAGGTACTTTACTACACTTTTATTCGCCAGTGGATGTCCATGTGGCCCCAAGATCACCAGCTTGCGCCAGTTCTTTCTTGTATCCCTAGGGGCTCCATGCAGTGGAGTCCTGAACAGAATAGTTTCGGATTTCTGAAAGTTGATTTTCAACTTCCAGTCATCGCAATATCGCTGAATCTTGTCGAAGTCACGCTGTAAGAGAATTCTGATGACCTCAACTGTTGGAGCTGTTCTGTACGCAATTAGATCGTTGGCATACGCTATGGCATGGGCTAGACTACCTATCAGATCGCTGGTGTAAATACTGAAGAGAATCGGTGAGTTCACCGCTCCCTGCTGAAGACCATTTTTAATTTCAAAGGTTGCGGTAGAAGTTACATTGCCACTTTTGACAACAAACTTTCTACCATTGAGCATATCATAAAGCATATATAAAAGTGGTTTACTTGTGCCAAGTCTGGCTAGCTTTAGATAGAGACCTTCTAACCATACGGTGTCGAAAGCTTTCTCCAAGTCAACCAGACAAGCACCTGTACACTGTCTTTTAGATTTGTTCCATTGGACATCAGAAACGAGTTTAGACGCGGCATGAATGGTTTCATGTCCCGCCTTAAAGCCAAACTGATTATCCGGTATGATATTGTTGTCCTCCGCCCACTTGGACAGAGCTCTATTTATAACTTTCTCAAATACCTTACTGATACTTGGAAGAAGACTTATCGACCGGACATTCGCCGGATTGGAGTTATCCTTTCCTTTTTTCGGGAGAGGATGAACCACAGCTGTCTTCCACCGCCCTGGATAATATGCATTATTCAGAGCGTTGTTAAACAGTGTGGTATAAATGTCAACTGCTTCCTGAGGCAGATGTCGCAGTACAACGTTGGATATACCATCGATTCCTGCTGACTTCTTTTTCTTTAATGAGGCGAAGATGAGCTGGAGCTCAACTTTCGAAATTAACAGGGAATTAGCCCCGTTTCGCTCGGCGATGGTGGCGTTTGCCAAGTGTTCTTCATTGAACCCGCTGAAACCGAGATTCTCTGATCGCCATTGCGTCATTTCATTTCGAAGGTAGAAGTGGTGAAGCAAGGCTCTGTTTTCCAGGTCATGGTTCGGGCGAATGCTAGCATTCACCTTGTACACTTGCTGGAAAGCAGCCCCCACGGCCTCCACTTTCTCACGAGGATCTTCGATTATAAAGAGGTCATCGTCCAAGACGGCTTCCTCTGGATCTATGCCTGCTATCAGAAGTACGTCTTTATTCTCTGTCGTTCTCTGAAGTTTAAGACACGGAAGTTCGTTTTGATCATTCCGTCTAAATATTTTATTAATTTGAGGAAACATACTCGGGTCGCTAGAATTAACGGCCCGAATTTTGTTGTCCCAATACAAATTAATAGACAACCGGTAATTTTCCTTGATCAATTGGTTGATGTTTTTAATTGACGACTTCAGTGTCCTAATCTCCAGATCGTGTATGTCAGTAAAACGTCTGTACAAGAGTTTCAGTCTTGTCAAAAGTCCACTTTTTTGTCTGTGTAGTGCGTCGATGGTCGCGTTGCGGTACATGTCTGTGGCTTCGCGTTCTTTGTATTTTGGTATTGTTTTTTCCATTGTTCGTTGGACTAGACTGTCCATCTTTTCCAAGTAATCGTCAATTTCGATATTTGTTAATTTCCTGTCATTTGGTGGGGATATGTTGTTCATTCGTAGTTCACTCGATAAAGCGCTGGTGAAGCGTGGCCAGCGAGTCTTACTGTAATTGTAAGAATGCACTGGCACATACTCCTCCAACTCCACGAGCTCATTCGGAAGTTGAATTACGGCAGCAAGTCCGCAGTGGTCACTGTCGTACTCGATCGTTCGTAAACAGTTTCTTGGTCGTTGACCCACAGAGTCAGTAATTGTCAGTCTTGAGTCTTTTAACAATAGATCCAGGTAGGAACCGCTCCTTGGAAACGAAGGCCTATCAGTAGCCAAAAGGTCGAGCATATACTCAACGTTGTATTGACACATCCAATTAAATAGATGGCTACCTCTCGGATTTTGTATTTGATTTCCCCAATCTACATGTTTGGCATTCAAATCACCGGCCATGAGATAGTAATTCTCTTCCGAGTTCAATTGTAAGCATTGAAAAAGTTTTTCGAGCTCTGTTAAAAATTCAGTTGGCTGAGGTGATTCCGGTGCATAAGCCGTAATCGCATACATCCGCTTCCCATGTTTGAGAGGAATGCATACGATACACGCCTCAAGCAACAGAAATCTGCGTACTTCACTATTATATATTACTTTATAATTTATGCCTTTTCGTACAAAGATTGCGACTCCTCCACCCAAAGTGGAGTTGGGCCGATCTCTTCGTACGATATTGTAATTATTGTTAGTCAATTTATGTTTCTGGTTCAACTTAGTTTCGCTGGCCATAAACACATCAGGACTCTGATCTTTCAACAATTGGAATAGATTTGCTCTACGTTCGGTCCTAATCAATGAATTTACATTCACAGCAAGGATCTTTAAGGGCCTCTCCGGCAGCGTGCCCTTAACCTATAAAATGCGATAAGCTCGGCAAAGCAGAGTAGATATTGTCTACCCTTTTCGCCTGCTCACTTATCTGTTTTTGAAGTCCTGCTATTTGGCTTTGAATGGCCAGTAGCAAACCTCTTATTTTGGTCTGTGCGTCCGGAGCCTTAGGCACAAGGGCCTGTGGGGCTGCCTTTGGCGCAGGCTGTACCGTTTTTCCCTTTCCTGACGCCATTTGGGCGTAGGAAATTTGGGGATTGACGGAAAATGTTGTTTGAGGACGCGTTGGTGGGCGTCTTACTAACATCTCTGCTTGCCTTGCCGCTTTATTGTGTTTCATTTGCTGAAACGTCGGACATACCCTATAGTTTGCGGGGTGCCCGTCGCCTCGGCAAAGTGTACATTTAAGTTGGGTCAATTCGACCCTTTCCTGCCCGAGCTTACACTCTCCTAACATGTGGTTCTCACCACACTTGACGCAGCGTGACTGCATTTCGCAGTTTGCCGCAGCATGGCCGAACCTTTGGCAGCGCATGCATTGAAGCATGTCGCCGAGGCGGTAACACATCCATCAAGCCACGTTCGGTTTATTTTTATGACTGATTTTTATGATAACATATGTATGTACAGTTAACTTTTCGGTTGGTTAAGATTTGAATTATTGATTTATTAACAAATAACGATTATCCCCTGGCGATCAAATTTTTGGATAACCCATTTAAACACTTTAGAGTCACTTAATAGAAGTCCCTTTGCATTTGGAATTCAATTTGGTTACCGAGTTATATGCATTTAAAAGCCCCATACAAAGTGCAACTTGTTTATACTTAAAAAAAAAAAAACAGTGGGAGTGACCCATTATTTTTTTGCAGAAATGGTATGACCTAAAAGAGGTCTATCGCCTGACATTTTTTTTTTATTTTGACCGAACGCAATAGCAAATATACAATTCAATTTGAATGCCGAAACGAAAAGGACACCTCATATTCCTTCTTTAGGCCATCACGAATCCATCAATCCCAAAATCTTAAAAATCAAACTATGTTCCGCGATTACCAATGCTCCTTAAAATTTTCGAAGATTTTCCTCCGGTGTCCTATGTCCTCCCTTGAGCCAATACGAATTTATCAAGCCCAAAATCGTAAATATCTAAGCAACCGTTCTCGAGTTAGGCATTCCAAACTGGATGTTCCCCGTTTTCCAATTTTACTGGAAATTTTGCGGGATTTTCCTCCAGTGTCCTACGTCCTTCTTTGAGCCAAAACGAGTTCATCAAGCCCAAAATCGTGAAAATCGAACGATCCATTCTCGAGTTATACGCACACACGGACGACATTTCTCTTTTATAATAATAAAATATACATTGTAATAATTTTCAAATTTTAACATTTTCTATGCTCAACCAGACGCTATTAAGCCATTTTTTCGAATTACCGCCTGCCGAGAACATTTGTTAAAAGTTAAACACATAAAAAAAAAAACATAAGTATTTAAAAAAAAAAAAAAGTAGGTCACGAGGTTTGAACCTGCGACCCCTGGCACCATAGGCGGTAACACATTTTTTTTTTTTTTTTTTTAATTTTTTTTTTATTTTTTTTAATTCATTTTTATTTTTCATTTTACTTATAACTATCTTAAAGCTAGACAAAAATTCATGAAAAACTAGCCTACTTATCATTATCTTAAAAATAACTTACTGGCCCTAAACGGGCGCTCTAAATTAAGCAATAACTTAATGCTAATGCCTTTCGGCCTATGAACTTCTTAAATAATATCCTATCTTGGTTTTATTTTTTCCAAGAAAGATTTTCAAGAAAAACTTAGATTTTTTATCATTTTTTTTTTTTTTTTTATATTTTTTTTATAAAACTTACAAGCTAATTAAAACTAATTAAAACTACTTAAAACTATACTTAAAACTACTATAAAACTACTTAAACTACCTTAAAACTAGAACAGCCACAGCAAGCATTTTTTAATTTTTTTTTGTTTTGATTTTTTGATTTTATAATTTTTTTTGTGATTTTATATTTTTTTTTTTTTTGTGTGCCACCCTGACTGTCCCTACTTAATATTTACACACCTAAAAACTATGTAAGTCGGCCAAGATGAGAAGGCTAAGTCAACTTAATTATATCATGTGTCATTGTAATTCAACCACCAAAACTGGTTCTCCTGTCTTACTCTCTCTCTCCGGTCCCGATCGGACACAGTCCTACTGAACCGAAGGCGCTCTGCTCCGTCCTATGCGAGGACGTCTCGACCATAAAGGAGTCGCCTATCTACAGTTCTACGGCCGACGTGGTAGATTAGCGGAACCGCCGCTCTATCCTGTATCAGCCCTCGACTGTCTAAATAGAGGAAAGCATCGGGTGGGATAAATCCACTTAAACGCACATTCTCGTAGTAATCAGTGTTGGGGTAGGACATCGCTCTAGCAACGTGACCCCGAATCAGCTTGATGATAAAATTATCGATTCTGTTAATGTTGGCTCCATTGTATAGAACCTCGTTGGAATAATAATGTTTGTACTCCGACTCTGGTGTTCTGTGTAATCCAAGGCAGCGTCGAAGACACTGCCTCTCAAACACCCGAATCTTTTCCATTTGATATGGGGCAACGTTGAACCACACCGGGCATCCATAGGCAATCATTGGCCGGATAAGGGCCATGTAGCAAATCACCTTAACCCTGCTGTCAAGACGGCTGCTATAAAACAACCGTTTTGTCAGGGCGAAAGCTCCCCAGGCTCTGGTCAGAGCAGCATTTATATGTCTGTCGAAATACAAATACTGATCCATCCAGATGCCAAGGTACTTTACTACACTTTTATTCGCCAGTGGATGTCCATGTGGCCCCACGATCACCAGCTTGCGCCAGTTCTTTCTTGTATCCCTAGGGGCTCCATGCAGTGGAGTCCTGAACAGAATAGTTTCGGATTTCTGAAAGTTGATTTTCAACTTCCAGTCATCGCAATATCGCTGAATCTTGTCGAAGTCACGCTGTAAGAGAATTCTGATGACCTCAACTGTTGGAGCTGTTCTGTACGCAATTAGATCGTCGGCATACGCTATGGCATGGGTTAGACTACCTATCAGATCGCTGGTGTAAATACTGAATAGAATCGGTGAGTTCACCGCTCCCTGCTGAAGACCATTTTTAATTTCAAAGGTTGCGGTAGAAGTTACATTGCCACTTTTGACAACAAACTTTCTACCATTGAGCATATCATAAAGCATATATAAAAGTGGTTTACTTGTGCCAAGTCTGGCTAGCTTTAGATAGAGACCTTCTAACCATACGGTGTCGAAAGCTTTCTCCAAGTCAACCAGACAAGCACCTGTACACTGTCTTTTAGATTTGTTCCATTGGACATCAGAAACGAGTTTAGACGCGGCATGAATGGTTTCATGTCCCGCCTTAAAGCCGAACTGATTATCCGGTATGATATTGTTGTCCTCCGCCCACTTGGACAGAGCTCTATTTATAACTTTCTCAAATACCTTACTGATACTTGGAAGAAGACTTATCGACCGGAGATTCGCCGGATTGGAGTTGTCCTTTCCTTTTTTCGGGAGAGGATGAACCACAGCTGTCTTCCACCGCCCTGGATAATATGCATTATTCAGAGCGTTGTTAAACAGTGTGGTATAAATGTCAACTGCTTCCTGAGGCAGATGTCGCAGTACAACGTTAGATATACCTACGATTCCTGCTGACTTCTTTTTCTTTAATGAGGCGAAGATGAGCTGGAGCTCAACTTTCGAAATTAACAGGGAATTAGCCCCGTTTCGCTTGGCGATGGTGGCGTTTGCCAAGTGTTCTTCATTGAACCCGGTGAAACCGAGATTCTCCGATCGCCATTGCGTCATTTCATTTCGAAGGTAGAAGTGGTGAAGCAAGGCTCTGTTTTCCAGGTCATGGTTCGGGCGAATGCTAGCATTCACCTTGTACACTTGCTGGAAAGCAGCCCCCACGGCCTCCACTTTCTCACGAGGATCTTCGATTATAAAGAGGTCATCGTCCAAGACGGCTTCCTCTGGATCTATGCCTGCTATCAGAAGTACGTCTCTGTTCTCTGTCGTTCTCTGAAGTTCAAGACACGGAAGTTCGTTTTGATCATTCCGTCTAAATATTTTATTAATTTGAGGAAACATACTCGGGTCGCTAGAATTAACGGCCCGAATTTTGTTGTCCCAATACAAATTAATAGACAACCGGTAATTTTCCTTGATCAATTGGTTGATGTTTTTGATAGACGACTTCAGTGTTCTTATCTCCAGATCGTGTATGTCAGTAAAACGTCTGTACAAGCGTTTCAGTCTTGTCAAAAGTCCACTTTTTTGTCTGTGTAGTGCGTCGATGGTCGCGTTGCGGTACATGTCTGTGGCTTCGCGTTCTTTGTATTTCGGTATTGTTTTTTCCATTGTTCGTTGGATTGTACTGTTCATCTTTTCCAAGTAATCGTCAATTTAAGTATTTGTTAAATTCCTGTCATTTGGTGGGGATATGTTGTTCGTACGTAGTTCACTCGATAAAGCGCTGGTGAAGCGTGGCCAGCGAGTCTTACTGTAATTGTAAGAATGCACTGGCACATACTCCTCCAACTCCACGAGCTCGTTCGGAAGTTGAATTACGGCAGAAAGTCCGCAATGGTCACTGTCGTACTCTATCGTTCGTAAGCAGTTTCTTGGTCGTTGACCCACAGTGTCAGTAATTGTCAGTCTTGAGTCTTTCAGCAATAAATCCAGATAGGAACCGCTTCTTGGAAACGAAGGCCTATCAGTAGCCAGAAGGTCGAGCATATATTCAACGTTGTATTGATTCATCCAATTAAATAGATGGCTACCTCTTGGATTTTGTATTTGATTTCTCCAATCTACATGTTTGGCATTCAAATCACCGGCCATGATATAGTAATTCTCTTCCGAGTTCAGTTGTAAGCATTGAAAAAGTTTTTCGAGCTCTGTTAAAAATTCAGTTGGCTGAGGTGATTCCGATGCATAAGCCGCAATCGCATACATCCGCTTCCCATGTTTGAGAGGAATGCATACGATACACGCTTCAAGCAACCGAAATCTGCGTACTTCACTATTATATATTACTTTATAATTTATGCCTTTTCGTACAAAGATTGCGACTCCTCCCCCCAAAGTGGAGTTGGGCCGATCTCTTCGTACGATATTGTAATTATTATTAGTCAATTTATGTTTCTGGTTCAGCTTAGTTTCGCTGGCCATAAACACATCTGGACTTTGATCTTTCAACAATTGGAATAGATTTACTCTACGTTCGGTCCTAATCATTGAATTTACATTCACAGCAAGGATCTTAAAGGGCCTCTCCGGCAGCGCGCCCTTAACCTATAAAGTGCGTTAAGCTCGGCAAAGCAGAGTAGATATTGTCCACCCTTTTCGCCTGCTCACTTATCTGGTTTGGAATCCTGCTATTTGGCTCTGAATGGCCAGTAGCAAACCTCTTATTTCGGCCTGTGCGTCGGGAGCCTTAGGCACAAGGGCCTGTGGGGCTGCCTTTGGCGCAGGCTGTACCGTGTTTCCCTTTCCTGACGCCATTTGGGCGTAAGAAATTTGGGGATTGACGGAAATTGTTGTATGAGGACGCGTTGGTGGGCGTCTCTCTACCTCTGCTTGCCTTGCCGCTTTGTTATGTTTCAATTGCTGAAACGTCGGACATCCCCGATAGTTAGCAGGGTGCCCGTCGCCTCGGCAAAGTGCACATTTAAGTTGGGTCAATTCTCTCTCCTCTCTCTCCTTTCCTCTCTTCACTCTCCTACAATGTGGTTCTCACCACACTTGACGCAGCGTGACTGCATTTCGCAGTTTGCCGCAGCATGGCCGAACCTTTGGCAGCGCATGCATTGAAGCATGTCGCCACGCCTCTTTAATTTGTCCCATGTGACAACCTGGTAGTTGAGGACGGAGATACTCCTCAAACTATCCAGTTTGCTGCTGGGCGAAAGCTGTACTAGGAAGAACGGCAGATTCCGTTTCTCCCGTCTGGCTCTAACTGTAGCGAACGGCTTAACCCCGATAAACTCGAGATCGTCGCTCGCTTTTCGACGGAGCTCATTTAAGAGCACCTGAGGTTCCGTGCAGGAATCTATGCCCTTTAGCAGGACCGTTTGGAACTTTTCTATTTTAGGAGTAAAACTGAAGAACTCAGTTGTAGTTTCTTTTAATAAATCTTTTATTTTTTTATATTGTTCCAAAGTGGAACATTGAATAGAATGCCTGTCTTTACTTATTCGTTTAATAAAAAAGTTTTCGCCTATGGCCGACTTACATAATTTTATGGTATCTTCTAACTCCATATTGTATGCGTTGATGGGTGGCACCTTTTCTTTTTTGTTTTTGGGTAGCTGTGGCTGTTGCTGTTGACTCTGCTGCTGTTGTATCTGCTGCTGTTGATTCTGCTGCTGCGGCTGCTGCTGCTGGTTCTGCTGCTGTTGTTTCTGCTTCTGTTCTTGCTGCCTTTGCTGTTTAGGCTGCTGCTGTGGCTGTTGTTGTTGCAGCCTATTTTGTTGCTGCTCTGGTTGTTGTTTCTGTTGTTGGGGCTGGTCGTTTGTCGGTTGCAACTCCGCATTTTTAATTTGCTGTTGCGCTACTTTTGGTGGAGCCTGTAGCGACTTTTTTAACTCCCGCTCCTGCTTTTCACGCTCTCGTCGAGCTATTTGTTTGTATTTGAGGGCCTTAACTATTTCATGCACCTCTGCTCTTAGCTGCTTGATCTGTCGTTGCTTTTCCTCAACGATGCTATTGAGAGCATGCTCCTCTGTTTCCTCCTCTTCAGATGCCTGGTCTGTTGCATTTTTGTCATCGTTGGTGTGGTGCTCTTCTCCACCTTCAGACATGTGTTCTATTTCCTTGTCATCGATGACTTTGGATGGCGAGGAATTAACTTTCTGATGCATTTCACTGCTTGCTGATTTTGTTTGGCTTTCCTCTTGCACCGTCTTCCTAACATCAGCTGGCAGCTGTGCTGAAGGGGCAGTGGGACGTGCAGTGCGCTTCACCAAATTCGGAACATATTGTTGTTTTTTCCTTTTGAAGCTGCTTGTTGCTAGGGCATATTTGGATGTCCCCGCTTTGGCTGCCGTTGCTGGCTTTGCTGTTCTTGCCGTTGTCGGCTTTATTGTTGTTGTTGCCTTATTATCTACTGGGACATCTTTCGATGTTTCAGTTGCTGGTGCCGTTGCTGGCATTGTTGTTGGTGCTGGTGCACCACCTTTCGATGGCCCCGCACTCTTTTCTCCTTCACGCAAATGAGGATTTTCCCACTCTATGAAGTTTTCGACTTCTCTGTTGTGGAAAAAAGCCGATAAAATATTTGACCCCGACTGGGGATTGAACCGGCTATCTTCGGCTTCGGGATCGGCAACTCTACTTCTGTGCTATTGCACTATATAAAAATCTGTTGGCTAAACTTGTAGTAAGGCACACACGATTTTAATTTGAAAACACTGGGAAAGTCGCTTAACGTTCGCTCACCTCCACAGTTCAAGATCGACTGAGGCGGTAACACATCCATCAAGCTAAGTTCAACTTTGTCTTTTCATGGCCGATTTATTATAAGAATGTATGGTAAACTTTTCGGTTGGTTAAGATGTTAATTATTGATTTACTAATAAATTACGAGGTTTTCTAATCAAATTTTTGGATGACCATGTTAATATTTTTAGAGTCACTAAATAAAAGTCCTTTTGCATTTGGTATTCAATTTGGTTACCGAGTTATAGGCATTTAAAAGCTCCATACAAAGTGCAAATTGTTTATATTTAAAAAAAGAAAAGTGTGGGAGTGACCCATTGTTTTTTTTCAGAAATGGTATGACTCTAAAGAGGTCTATCGCCTGACATTTTTTTTTTTTTCGAAAATCGAAAGTCGGTCGCCTAACTTCGCGGTGGTAATAAAATTGTTTTCTTTTTAAACACTTTATTTGTTCGTATGGTATTTGAATAAAATGCTTTAGAAAAGCAAACGATTTTTTGAGTTTCTTTTTATTTACTTAACAAATATTATTTGAGGTATCATAGGTAGCTACATTGGGTAAGGATGTTCCACAATATTTCCTTTATTCCTTGGTTTCTTACTGACCAATTGAAATTTTTTGTAATTTCTCGTGGTTGGCATAGAAACTTTGTATATACAATATATAGGTACTCCAAATACCTATATATTGTATATACAAACAATACTGTTCACTTATATGCTGGTACCAAAACCTTTTTTTATGTTAACAATGAAGTTAAATCGAAATGAATCAACATCAATAGTTATTCCCGACGACTCATGGTTTAATTTCCTTGAAATACAAATTAATTTACAACGCACAAAAGTATTACAGGTAGGCTACATTATGTACATAATATATATGTACATTGTTTGCATCAAATTCAAAACATACAAATGCTGTTGTGGTTCCATATACATTTGTATAAGACCGCTATTTAAAAAAAATGCAAAAGAAAATCTTGTAGTAGTTTGCTACATACAAATCCACGTGGTATGATTTGTAAAAGAACAAAATGCAGAAGCTATAGCTTGTAGGAACATGCTATATATACAAATCAACGTGGTATGTATTTTAGCTCCCACCTGCAAAGTAAACCATTTTTTTGCCAGTTTCGATATGTTTTACGCTTGTTTTACAACTCACATGTTTAAATATTCCTTTGCAATAATTGCAATGAATACCCGTTTATATAAAAATAATAAGAAAATGCTATTGGAAATACATTCAATGCAAGGCTTACTCGCTTAAAAGGTGAAATGTTACACATAATTGGCGATTACTAGTAGATTCACTCGCTTTTTTTATTATTTAATGTGACCCGATTTTTTTTTTTTTTTCAATACGAGCATCTATTTCTTTTTTTTCATATTGTGATTTCTGGTCGAAATTTTAAAATTTTGTGCTCAATTATTATTTTACAATCGATGCGTTTGGATCAAACCGAATGGTCCTGTGTTCAAATCCTGCTGGTAACCAAAACTTTTTTTTTTAGGATGAAATTAAAACAAAATTAATATTAACATCCAATACTTATTCAATAATGGTGTAATTTCCATGAAATATAAATTAATATACAATATATATATTGTTTTCATGAAATTCAAAACGTACGGCTATTAACAAAATGCAAAAGAAATTGCTATATGTACCTATTCAAATCCACGTGGTATCGCTTTTATAACTAATACAAAACGCAAAAAAACTACACATTTGCATAAGAAGGAAATGTAAAAGCTATAGCTTGTAGTAGATTGCTATATAGAAGTCCACGTGGTATGATTTGCATAAGAACAAAATGCAAAAGCTATAGCTTGTAGTAGTTGGCTATATGCAAATCCACGTGGTATGATTTGTATTAGTTGGCTATATACAAACCGAAAAAACCAAACATTTGCATAAGAACAAAATACAAAAGCTATAGCTTGTAGTAGTTGGCCTTATGCAAATCCATGTGGTATGATTTCTATTAGTTGGCTATATACAAAGCGAAAAAACCACACATTCGCATAAGAACAAAATGCAAAAGCTATAGCTTGTAGTAGTTGGCTATATGCAAATCCACGTGGTATGATTTGTATTAATTGGCTATACACAAACCCAAAAAACCAAACATTTGCATAAGAACAAAATGCAAAAGCTAAAGCTTGTAGTAGCTTGCTATATACAAATCCACGTGGTATGATTTGTATTAGTTGGCTATATACAAACCGAAAAAACTACACATTTGCATAAGAACAAAATGCAAAAGCTATAGCTTGTAGTAGTTGGCTATATGCAAATCCACGCGGTATGATTTGTATTAGTTGGCTATATACAAACCGAAAAAACCAAACATTTGCATAAGAACAAAATGCAAAAGCTATAGCTTGTAGTAGTTTGCCTTATGCAAATCCACGTGGTATGATTTCTATTAGTTGGCTATATACAAACCAAAAAAACCACACATTCGCATAAGAACAAAATGCAAAAGCTATAGCTTGTAGTAGTTGGCTATATGCAAATCACCGTGGTATGATTTGAATTAATTGGCTATATACAAACCGAAAAAACCAAACATTTGCATAAGAACAATATGCAAAAGCTAAAGCTTGTAGTAGCTTGCTATATAAAAAATCCACGCGGTATGATTTGTATTAGTTGGCTATATACAAACCGAAAAAACTACACATTTGCATAAGAACAAAATGCAAAAGCTATAGCTTGTAGTAGTTGGCTATACGCAAATCCACGTGGTATGATTTGTATTAGTTGGCTATATACAAACCGAAAAAACCAAACATTTGCATAAGAACAAAATGCAAAAGCTATAGCTTGTAGTAGTTGGCCTTATGCAAATTCAAGTGGTATGATTTGTATTAGTTGGCTATATACAAACCGAAAAAACCACACATTTGCATAAGATTAAAATGCAAAAGCTATAGCTTGTAGTAGTTGGCTATATGCAAATCCACGCGGTATGATTTGTATTAGTTGGCTATATACAAACCGAAAAAAACAAACATTTGCATAAGAACAAAATGCAAAAGCTATAGCTTGTAGAAGTTGGCCTTATGCAAATCCACGTGGTATGATTTGTATTAGTTGGCTATATACAAACCGAAAAAACCACACATTCGCATAAGAACAAAATGCAAAAGCTATAGCTTGTAGTAGTTGGCTATATGCAAATCCACGTGGTATAATTTCTATTAATTGGCTATATACAAACCGAAAAAACCAAACATTTGCATAAGAACAAAATGCAAAAGCTATAGCTTGTAGTAGCTTGCTATATACAAATCCACGTGGTATGACTTGTATTAGTTGGCTATATACAAACCGAAAAAACTACACATTTGCATAAGAACAAAATACAAAAGCTATAGCTTGTAGTAGTTGGCTATATGCAAATCCACGTGGTATGATTTGTATTAGTTGGCTATATACAAACCAAAAAAACTACTCATTTGCATAAGAACAAAATGCAAAAGCTATAGCTTGTAGTAGTTGGCTATATGCAAATCCACGTGGTATGATTTGTATTAATTGACTATATACAAACCGAAAAAACCACACATTCGCATAAGAACAAAATGCAAAAGCTATAGCTTGTAGTAGTTGGCTATATACAAATCTGCGTGGTATGATTTGTATTAGTTGGCTATATACAAACCGAAAAAACCAAACATTTGCATAAGAACAAAATGCAAAAGCAATAGCTTGTAGTAGTTGGCTATATGCAAATCCACGTGGAATGATTTGTATTAATTGGCTATATACAAACCGAGAAAACCACACATGTGCATAAGAACAAAATGCAAAAGCTATAGCTTGTAGTAGTTGGCTATATACAAATCCTTTGGGCATGATTTGTATTAGGCTCTCAGCTGAATGCTATAAGTTAACACGAAGTTTGACTCTACGGAAATGCTGACGATGCGTCTGGCTTGTTACGTAGAAAAACAACGAAATTAACAACTGTGGGAATGCAAAGTAGCATTAAGAAATAATGCAAGGTTGCATTTATGTATTTAGCAAGTAAGAAACAAATTAATGAAATATTATTTTTCAGTTCAGTTGATAATTTGTATTGATTCAATAAAGGTCAGAGCAACCTGCTCTGAGAAAAAAAATATTTTTTTACAAAAAAGAATTGGTGTTAGATTAACTGGCGCCCAACCTGTGTGGCTTCGAACTATACGCGTTTAATTTGTGCTAACCATTGACATTAATTTACGTGACATTTTTATCCTGTGCAGAAAAATACGTGTTTGAATTGTGCTAACCATTGCCGTCTTACCGCGTATTACTCCTAATTTGTGAAAAAAATCACAACTTCGTAAGCGAGTGACAAAAGCAAATCCAAGAAAAGAGGCCCCCCAGTAAGCCGATAACCAAGGACAAAAAGGAGCAGTCAACTGCAGCCGCTTGGATTAGGAATAGAACCACCAGAAATAATAAAAATTTGTTAATCAGCAACTATGAATCAACAATTCATCATATTATTGTAAGTTTATTGAATAATTTAAAAAAAATTTTTTGTTGAAGCAATTTACAAAAGTAAAGTTATCAGGAAAACCAAATGAAACAAAATTAAAATTATTAAAAGAAATTTTTTTATTGTGAAAAAAAAAAACTAAGCACAAAATAATAAAAAAGTGATTTCATTCTTTTTAAAGAATTAGAATAAAACTAAAATTTTAGCAAAAGTACCTTTTTAAGTTCATTAAAATTTTAAATCGTATGTTAAGAAAAAGTTTTGGGAAAATTTTCATTTCATCTGTATTTTTAAAGTGTAAACATATTGCTGCCTTTGTTTGTTTCCACCCTTTTTCCTCAATATTTTGCTAATTCTTATTTATTACCTTCATTTTACCCTTCTTTAAAATATGGCGAATCCAAATAATTTAATCAGACCCCCTATTCACAATCAACCTCCTCCACCCGCTCCTCCGATTCAACCTGTTCTTAACCAAAATGATTTGGTTCAACTTATTACTAGACTAGTAAGCGAAACTCTACATATCCAGGGAAGACAGATTTTCAATTCTATTATGAACCCTGCAGCCGACATAAACAATGATATAGATCAACCAATTAATCTAGCAGATAATAATCTGAATGATTTGGATAAAATACCCGACGTGGTAAAAAGTTTGAGGGAATTTTCCGGACAAACAAGATACTACGGTATCTTATCTGTCATAAGAAATAAGATAACAGGACATGCTGACGTGGTACTCGAGTCCTATAATACACCCCTTAATTGGGAAAAAATATCCAAATGCCTTACTTTGCATTATGCAGATAAGAGGGACTTAGGCACCCTCGAATACCAGATGACTACTCTGGTTCAAGGTAATAACATGGTTCCTGAATTCTATCAAGTCGTGTATCACCATTTGTCTTTGATCCTCAATAAATTAGGATCAATCGAAATGAGTCAGGATTCTATGAATAACATGACTCAGTGCTACCGTGACAAAGCCTTAGACACCTTTAAGGCCCCTGAGCCTTAAAGGAGATCTTCCTCGGTTACTCAGTATCAGAGAACCAGCAGATCTTCCCCAGGCTTTGCATTTATGCCTAAAGCTGCAAAATGTAGACTTTAGAGCACAACATGCTAATAATTCACAAAGTTCCAGCAGAAAAATGCATCAACAAGCACCTCCAGTTCCTCCTAGAAGAGAAAACTTTCAAAACCCTACGCCAATACCGGCTCCCAGACGTGAGTTTTATCCTCACTTACTGCATAACCCACGTACTCCTCAATCCCCGCAGTTTGATAGGGACGTGAAATACCAACCTAGATATCAACAGCATCAGCAGCCAAGAATCCCACCAAATCAACGACCTCTTCCACCGAAACCGATGTCCATTGATTACTCTCTAAAAACTCAAAAGGTGAACTACCAAAATAGACCAAGGAATCAACAATTTACTCAAAAACGTCAACATTCGCAACAAATGCACCCACCACAAAAGATGCAGCGCATCTATCATACTCAACCAGGTGATGACGATGAATCCCTAGAAGAATACGTTGACCAAGAGGAGAACAACAACTAAGAACAACTAGAAGAACTAGACGACATTTATTTTTTAGATTACAGTCCTCTTCGCTTCCCTTTTTCGAACACATTTCCAGAAGCGGAGAGATCCTTAAATTCCTTGTTGACACTGGGTCGAATAAAAATTATATTCAGCCTCAGTCATATAAAAAATCCCATTCTTAATGAAAATCATTTCTATGCTAACTCTGTTGGAGGTAGCATCAAGATAACGCACCACTCACTTATTCAAATGTTTGGCCCTCAAACTGACAAAATTAAATTCTTCATCCTCCCCAGCCTTATTTCATTCGACGGCATTATAGGGCATGATACTCTAAAACAACTTAATGCAATCATCCATACAAAGAAGAATCATATGTCCCTTCAGCCTAGTTCCACTCACCCAAGAATTTCAATTCCTCTTAAACAGCATCTGTCAGAATTTGTCAACAATATAAGAACTGATCACATGACTAAAAATCAATGCACCAAGCTTAAAAACATTATTCGTAAATGCCCAAATCTTTTTTCCGAACCAAATGAAAAATTGACCTATACTACAACTGTAAAAGGAGAAATTCGAACTACAACTCGGGATCCCGTATACTCTAAATCGTATCCTTATCCCATGGCACTCAAGAATGAAGTTGAAAAAGAGATTCAAAAACTATTAGGAGACGGTATTATTAGACCATCAAAATCACCCTACAATTCTCCGGTTTGGGTAGTCCCCAAAAAATGAACGCCTCAGGAGAAAAGAAATTCCGAATGGTAATTGATTACCGTAAGCTGAACACTTTAACCATAGCCGACAAATATCCGATCCCTGAAATTTATGAAATTCTTGCAAATCTAAGTAAGAACCAATGGTTTTCCATAGTAGACTTGAAAAGTGGCTTTCATCAGATCCCACTAAAAGAATCTGATATAGAAAAAACTGCCTTTTCGGTAAACAACGGCAAGTTTGAATTTACACGCCTTCCATTTGGTCTCAAAAACGCTCCATCCATTTTTCAGAGAGCTTTAGATGACATCCTAAGAGATCTTATCGGAAAATGTTGTTATGTCTACATTGATGACATTGTGATCTTCGGAAAAGACGAAGACGAACACTTCACAAATCTCCAAAAAGTCTTCAACACATTAGAGAAAGCAAATATGAAAATCCAATTAGACAAATGTGAATTTTTCCAAGAAGAAATTGAATTTTTAGGTTTTGTTATCGGCAGGGATGGTATAAAAACTAATCCAAAAAAAGTACAAGCAATAGTCGATCGACCTATGCCCAAAAACCTAAAAGAGCTTCGATCCTTCCTCGGAATGTCGGGATACTATCGCCGCTTCGTTAAAGACTACGCAAAATTAGCGAAACCCCTGACATCCCTTTTAAGAGGGGAAGACGGACATGTGTCCAAGAATATGTCAAAGAAAAAACTTATTCAACTAGATCGAGAAGCCATCGAAGCATTTAATAAATTAAAAAAATCTCTTGTTTCTGCAGAAGTCATCCTTCAATACCCAGACTTTGAAAAAAGTTTTCAACTTACAACAGATGCCTCCGACTACGCCATCGGCGCAGTCCTTTCCCAAGACGACAAGCCAATAACTTTTCTTTCTAGAACGTTGAGCAAATCAGAAGAAGATTATGCCACCAACGAAAAGGAAATGTTGGCAATAATTTGGTCGCTTAACTCTCTTAGAAATTTCCTATACGGATCGCGCAAGGTTAACATTTTTACGGACCACCAACCCCTTACTTATGCGCTTAGTAACAAAAATACGAACTCCAAAATGAAGAGATGGAAAGCTATTTTGGAAGAATACAACTATGAGCTAAAATATAAACCCGGGAAGGAAAATGTTGTCGCAGACCTCCGAAAATAGAAATTAATTCAATGACTCCAACAGAGCACAGTGCTGACAGCTCAGCGCAAAATTTAATTCCCTCCGTTGAAATCCCTATAAATATCTTCCGAAATCAACTTCTGCTAAAAATAGGAAACAAAAATAGCTATCAAATTAAGAACCCATTTGACAACTACACTCGACATATCATAATTCGACCCGACTACTCAAAAAATGACATTATTGATATCTTTAAAAGATACCTTAACCCAAGTACTATAAACGGACTTTTTACAGACGAAATGACAATGGGACGTGTACAAGAAATTTACCCTTTACATTTTAGAGACTATCGCATCAGATTCACACAAAAATTTGTCGAAGACATACCTAACCAAAGCGAACAAGAAGAGAAGATCCTAAAGATACACCGGCGTGCTCACCGCAATGCTGATGAAAACCGAATTCAAATGTTAGAGAACTTCTATTTTCCTAAAATGGCTTCAAAAATCAAAGCCATAGTTAACCGCTGTATAACTTGCAAGGAAAATAAATATGATAGGCATCCTAACAAACCACATTTAAATCCGACACCAATTCCTAACTACCCCGGACACACACTGCATATCGACATTTTTTCCACGGAAAAATGTCTCGTCCTTACTGCAGTAGACAAATTTACTAAATTTGCTCAGGCTAAAATAATTTCATCAAGATCAATCGAAGACATAAGACGCCCTTTACGAGACATACTATTTTTCTTCTGCGTACCCGAAGTAGTTGTAATAGACAACGAAAAAGCTCTCAATTTAGCCTCAATAACTTCAATGTTAGAAGACGACCTCCAGATCAAAATTTTCAAAACTCCACCATACAAAAGTGAAGTGAACGGACAAGTTGAACGTTTTCATTCTACTCTATCAGAAATAATGAGATGCCTTAAATCTGATGGACCTTCAAGAACTTTTAGAACGAGCAGTAAACGAATACAATTTTACCATTCACTCAACCACAAACAAAAAACCTATAGAACTATTCTATGGACGAATACCTATGCTAAACCCCGACGAATTCGAAAAAACACGACAAATAAACCTAGACAAACTAAAAACTAAACAAGAAAAAGACACTACATACCACAACAAAAAGAAAGAACCTATTAAAGATTATGAAATAGGCCAAGTTATTTATGTTAAAAACAACAAACGTATAGGCTCTAAACTGACTAGTAGATATAGACAAGAAATTGTGAAAGAAAATAAGAACTCTACAATATTAACTGAATCTGGAAAAATAGTCCACAAAAGTAACATAAGAAATTAATTATTTTTTTTTTCAGATGTACTTTTTACATTTGCCAAGCTGAAATTCAAATCATGGACTTTTCAAATTCACAAATCGTTTCTTTACATACAGGACTGACGAAGATACAGAACGGACATTTTAAGTTAATCCATATTATTAATCTTGACCAGTACGATCAATTCCTCTCCGACATATCACCAATCCTTAACCTAGAAACAACCCAAAACCAAACCATTTTTCCCTTACTATCACACGAAATTCAACAAATCCGCAATTTTTTACATAATCTTAAAACCAAAAGTAAACGCTCTTTAGATTTCATAGGTAAAGGTTGGAAATGGATTGCTGGCAATCCAGATCATGATGATTTTGTAACAATAAAAGAAAAAATTACAGATGTTTTAAAAAATAATAATAAACAAGTTATCATTAACGAGTTATACAATGAACGAATTAATAACATTACAAAAATCCAAAACGAAATCCAAAATTTACTTAAAGAGAATAATAAAATCAATTTTGAAATCATTACAAATCTTAAATACAGAATTAAAATTGTAAAAGAAGAATTAGAGAACATAATCTATGCCATTCATTGGGCTAAACAAGGAACAATTAACTCTTTCATATTGTCAAAAAACGAAATAGATTTAGCCACTAAAATATTTAATGAACAACAATTGCCTTACACAACAATAGAAGAAGCCTTAGATTTCGCAGAAATCAAAATTATAAGTAATAGTTTATCAATCCTTTATATAATAAATATTCCCTTAACAAACAAGGAAATATACGAAAATCTTCTAATCAAACCAATAAAAAGGAAAAATATTGTAACTGAAATTTTATACGATGTAGTTTTAAGAAATAATGAGCAATTGTATGGAACAACAAAAAAATGTAAGACATTCAATAATCTATCAATTTGTAACTCCAAAAATATTGTAAATATTACAAACGACTCTTGCATTCCCAATTTGTTAAAACGTTTACCAGCTACCTGCAATACAGTTAATAATCACCACATTCCAACCATAGAAGAAATAACACCAGATGTAATATTGCTAAATCAGTTTATCGGAACTCTTGAATTCGACAATACGACTCACAATTTAAACGGAACATTTTTAGTTAAATTCCGGAACATGACCATCAACTTGAATGGAATCCCACATATCTCCCAAGAAGGTTCTATAATAAAACCCCTCCCAGCAATATTCCAAACAAATCCTAAGGAAAAAGAATACCGTGAATTACTCTCGCTAGAAATGATGAAGGATCTTCATATTAACAACACTAACAAAATTCATCTCCTGCAAAAAGAGAATAATCATAATCAAATAACCACATATTCCTTCATTTCCGTCCTTGGATTTCTTTTCATAATATTGTTCCTATGGAAGATCTTGCCAAAACGTCACAATACGAAAATCGTAATAAAACAGTCAACACCAGAAGCCAATGGACCAGTAGCGATTGTGGATAAATTTCCTATGCTTGAGATGAACTCTATCCAAAATCTAAACAACCCTAAGTTCAATAACCTGCCATACTTCCCATACGGGAAGAGTTAACACGAAGTTTGACTCTACGGAAATGCTGACGATGCGTCTGGCTTGTTACGTAGAAAAACAACGAAATTAACAACTGTGGGAATGCAAAGTAGCATTAAGAAATAATGCAAGGTTGCATTTATGTATTTAGCAAGTAAGAAACAAATTAATGAAAAATTATTTTTAAGTTCAGTTGATAATTTGTATTGATTCAATAAAGGTCAGAGCAACCTGCTCTTATATACAAACTATTTATTTTCGAGCAGATCTTTAAAAGGCCTTATTCAAGTTTAATCTTATTGGCTGCTATATGACTTATTTTAAAAGGCCTTAAGCAGATTGTTTTTGGAAAAAATACCAAAAAAATGTGTGTTTTGCATTAACAAGCCTTGTACAAATTATATGCAAGCAATAGCTTCCCAAATTATGAAAATCGGACCTACTACAAGCTAAATTGTTAGTTGCCCCCTGAATCAAAAATCATAAATTTTTGATTTGTTCCTTTGTAAGCACCACAAGGCCTACCGTTGTTTGAATTTAAATGATTCTAAGATTTTGGGAAGTGTTCCATAATTTTGATGGGCAGTCAGTGAGTCCAGTAAGTCAGTTACGGTTTTTGTGATTTTTGCGTTCTAATAGCCTTTTCACACCAAACCCAAAACCCGGTTTTCGCGAAAATATCGGTTTTGGCTGAAAACCTAGATCGAAAACACAAGTTTTCCCATACATTTCTGCTAAACCACACGTATGTATGTATTTATTAGAAATGATACCACTTTAACACAGGACAACAACACTTAAATATCAACACTCCGACAACTATTATAGAATATTTTTGAATATTTTAATTTTCATTCTGTCAAAACAATAATATTGTCTGGAAAACTGGAATAATTTACGAGTAGCTAATTGACACATAAATTTATAATTCTGATAATTGTGAAACGCAAAGTTTGTTACTGTGAGGCTTTACTTTACTTCCTGGATGGCTGTTACGTCAGCCTTTAGCCTTTCTAGGTTCTCCACTAGTTGTTCGGCTGCACGTGTTCTGTATAAGGACAGGACGTTCAACGTGCAGATCCGAAATTCATTGTCCTTGTTTCGTTTGCTGGGGTCGTCAACTTTAAAATCATCCATATCCGAGGCTTGTTGTTGTTTCGGAACAACTTTTTTTTACGTGGTAGGGAAGTTACCCCGACGCACAACCCCCGACCCGGAGGACCAGACCCTTCGTATAACTCCAAGGATAGGGAGCCAGATAAACCGCTCCTTATAGGCCTGAGCTACAAATATGTCGTAGTAGCCCATATAAGGTGTTCACTAAGTAGTTCAACCTAACTGGAACTGTAGACGCCACCGTTGATTCCATCTAGAGAATTCGTCCGCTGCCGCATCGATGAAAGGAGAAGTGCCTTAGTGGTAACACTCCTCCCCCCCTCTCTCGTTGCCTGTCCCCAACAGCTTTCCACGGGGATTTAAACCCCGTCTCCAGCTGACGTACTAGACACCCGATGTTCACCACTAGGAGGTGAGAGTAGGAGTTTGTAGACAGAGGTGGGTTTTGAGAAAAACCTGTGGACGCTTGTGTCCTCTTGAATGCACATAACTACCATTTTGAACATCCAACTTGTGCAAATAAAAAGGGGATGCAAAATTAAAATTTACATTTGTTGGATATGAAGGGAACACCAAAATGAAGAAGATCTTCGTGCATGAAGATTATAGGAAGTGAAATAATGCAGATATGAAGACGAACATGTTCATATTCTTGATTATTCTCTTGCACACGCTCGGGTTTCTGGCATGCTTCTGTACCGCTCCACTATTCTTCATATTTGCAGACGAAGATACATGTAAATCCAACATACATGTAAATCCAGCATATAGGAAGGGCCATATTGCAGATATGAAGACGAACATGTTCATCTTCTTGTTGGTTCTCTTTCACACGCTGGGAATTTTGGCATACATCTGTCCCGCTCTACTTTTCTTCATATTTGCAGACGAAGATACATGTGAATCCAGCATAATATATGCAACATCGTACGGACCAGAACATGGTCTAGGCCCCAACAGAGACTAATCCCTTGGCATAGCCCGGGATATGTAATTTCCAACTTCATAGAAGTTGAGAAGTGTTGTAGGCGAAACTCGATAATAATAGGCGTGTCTTATTGCAAAAGCCATCCATAGTTAGTTGAGGCCGAAGCCCATCCTGGGCTGTGAGCGCCATCAAAAGTAAAAAGTAAGTAAGTATCCATAGTATAGTACGATTTTACATGCATTACAAATACAACATCGCTAGTAGCTCTACAGCCGATAAGAAGCCTAAGTAGAATAGAGGCTCAAATAAACGCCAAAAAGCTATCCACAAATAGGATTCTACTTTAGCTTCTTATCGGCTGAAGAGCTACTAGCGATATTGTATTTGTAATCCATGTAAAATCCTACTGTACTTAAAGATGGCTTTTGCAATAAAACACGCTTAATAATAATAATAATATGCAAATCTCTCGAGGAATCCCGGTATTTTTCCATTCTGATTGTTATACTCTGAATACTGAATAGCATCTGTTATTGATTTACCCGAAAGCCGAAACAAACCCGTACTGGTCGTGACCAGCGCTGCCGAAAGTGGCACTTAAGTGCCAAATTGGCACTTTCAAATGAGTTTGGCACTTTGGCACCCATGGGCACTCAAAAGTGCACCTATTGGTAGTCGAAGTTTAAAATTTGGCACTTTTTTTTTAAATGGAAATATTAAAAAAAAAATTCATTACAAAAACTATAAAAATTAAATTTTCTATACAATATACAAACACTCCTACACTTGTTGCTCTTTTTTGTAAGCCCCACAAAAATCTACTATAGTGAACATTGTGTTGGATTCCTAGGATAGCTAGCGAAAGATTTTTGTATGCCGCTGTCACTGTTGGATGCCTAAAAAATTAATGAGAGACTTGTGTATGTGTATGCCATTGTCACTGTCACTACTTCTATTAAATTCCATCCATCAACTTTGAATGTTGCATGAAGCATCAAGTAGAACAGAAACTTAAAACTAAAACAGAATTGAATTGAATTTCAAAAAGAAATGAGTAAAACACGAATACATAATTTTGAGGTGCTTCGTTATTACACTACTTAAAATATTTAGGGCTTGTTTCACAATATCTGAGTAAAGTTTCAATTAAGCTACTTTGAACTTACTCGTCACGCAATATCCTTATTTACGTTTCACAATATGCGAATAGTCTTGATTAATAATTAAAGTTCTGAGTATTTTACTGGGCAGATGAAGTACTGATTAAAATATTAAACTGACAATTAAAATATTTTCAGCTGTTATTGCAACCAATAAAACAAATAAATATAATGTTCTGGGCTTGAAAGTTGTGTTGATTTCATAATTTATTTTTTAAAAGTTGTAATGCAATTTTTAATGAAGTTGTGTTGTGTACCTATGTTTTTATTTTATTTTAAAATAAACGTAGATATCTCAATAGTGCCGCTTACCATTTTGAGCTCTTGACAATTTGACATTATCTCAATCCATAACATATTATATCATATCACAATCCAAAATAAAATTTGCTGCATTTTACTAAACCACAAAAGTAGGGAGGTTACCCAGATTAAACGTGCACATATACATAGGTGGTATGGTTTACGATTTTTTAAACTTTCGGTACAAGCAAATATTAATTTGGATGGTCAACGAGTTGACAAAACAAAATTTACACATACACCAAACCTTCGATAAACGGTTGAAATACCATACTTTCGCGATGAAAAATTTTCTTTTTGGACCCACGTATGTATGTATTTATTGGAAATGATACCATTTACATAACACTTTAACACAGGACAACAACACTTAAATATCAACACTCCGACAACTATTATAGAATATTTTTGAATAATTTAATTTTCATTCTGTCAAAACAATAATATTGTCTGGAAAAATGGAATAACTTACGAGTAGCTAATTGACACATAAATTTATAATTCTGATAATTGTGAAACGCAAGTTTGTTACTGGGAGGCTTTACTTTACGGATAATTTAATTGTCGAGTTACTAATTATCACTTTACTCAGACATTGTGAAACAAACCCTTAATATTTAACATTAACAAACTTAGAACTTGGAGCACTTTAGATCCCACTACTTTTAACGGCTGAATTGATACGCAAAGGTTTTTGTATACCAACATATAGAAGAACTTGGCTTCTTTTTTAACATTTATGTTTTTGGTGTAATTTCACGATTTTTGTATCAGGAAAAGTGGGTGGAATAAAAGGCCACTGAAAGCCTCATAAGAAAAATTAAGTATTTAATGTGAAAATGCCCTGCATGAAAAATTTCATAATTTCAATTTTTTCTTTGTATATCTACACCTGAAAACCAACCGCTCTATAAAATTTCATAACTCTGCACCAAGCAGAAGTGCTCTCTCTATTAAATTCTTTGAAAATAGGTGGTTGCCACACCCACTGAATGTAATATTTCAAATTTTTAATTTTCCCCTTTCTTGCATGTCAAGTCGTATCGCTCTACCAATTTTCATCATTTTACGACGGTCAAAAGTGCTCCACATAATTGATATCAATTCTGAGAATATTGGTGGGTGCCACTCCCCTCAATGGCTAATTTCAAATTTTCCAATATCTCCTTTGAATTGATCACATGATCTACCAGTCTACCAAATTTGATCAGTTTACGACAGTCAGAGTTGCTCCATATTAACGATATCAATTCTGTGAAAATGGGCAAGTACCACGCCCTCTGAATCAAAAATCATAAATTTTTGATTTGTTCCTTTGTACGCACCACAAGGCCTACCGTTGTTTGAATTTAAATGATTCTAAGATTTTGGGAAGTGTTCCATAATTTTGATGGGCAGTCAGTGAGTCCAGTAAGTCAGTTACGGTTTTTGTGATTTTTGCGTTCTAATAGCCTTTTCACACCAAACCCAAAACCCGGTTTTCGCGAAAATATCGGTTTTGGCTGAAAACCTAGATCGAAAACACAAGTTTTCCCATACATTTCTGCTAAACCACACGTATGTATGTATTTATTAGAAATGATACCACTTTAACACAGGACAACAACACTTAAATATCAACACTCCGACAACTATTATAGAATATTTTTGAATAATTTAATTTTCATTCTGTCAAAACAATAATATTGTCTGGAAAACTGGAATAACTTACGAGTAGCTAATTGACACATAAATTTATAATTCTGATAATTGTGAAACGCAAAGTTTGTTACTGGGAGGCTTTACTTTACTTTACTTCCTGGATGGCTGTTACGTCAGCCTATAGCCTTTCTAGGTTCTCCACTAATTGTTCGGCTGCACGTGTTCTGTATAAGGACAGGACGTTCAACGTGCAGATCCGAAATTCATAGTCCTTGTTTCGTTTGCTGGGGTCGTCAACTTTAAAATCATCCATATCCGAGGCTTGTTGTTGTTTCGGAACAACTTTTTTTTACGTGGTAGCGAAGTTACCCCGAAGCACACCTCCCGACCCGGAGGACCAAACCCTTCGTATAACTCCAAGGATAGGGAGCCAGATAAACCGCTCCTTATAGGCCTGAGCTACAAATATGTCGTAGTAGCCCATATAAGGTGTTCACTAAGTAGTTCAACCTAACTGGAACTGTAGACGCCACCGTTCTAGAGAATTCGTCCGCTGCCGCCTCGATGAAAGGAGAAGTGCCTTAGTGGTAACACTCCTCCCCCCCTCTCTCGTTGCCTGTCCCCAACAGCTTTCCACGGGGATTTAAACCCCGTCTCCAGCTGACGTACTAGACACCCGATGTTCACCACTAACTAGGAGGTGAGAGTAGGAGTTTGTAGACAGAGGTGGGTTTTGAGAAAAACCTGTGGACGCTTGTGTCCTCTTGAATGCACATAACTACCATTTTGAACATCCGACTTGTGCAAATAAAAAGGGGATGCAAAATTAAAATTTACATTTGTTGGATAGGAAGGGAACACCAAAATGAAGAAGATCTTCGTGCATGAAGATTATAGGAAGTGAAATAATGCAGATACGAAGACGAACATGTTCATATTCTTGATTATTCTCTTGCACACGCTCGGGTTTCTGGCATGCTTCTGTACCGTTCTTCATATTTGCAGGCAAAGATACATGTAAATCCAACATACATGTAAATCCAGCATATAGGAAGGGCCATAATGCAGATATGAAGACGAACATGTTCATCTTCTTGATGGTTCTCTTTCACACGCTGGGAATTTTGGCATACATCTGTCCCGCTCTACTTTTCTTCATATTTGCAGACGAAGATACATGTGAATCCAGCATAATATATGCAACATCGTACGGACCAGAACATGGTCTAGGCCCCAACAGAGACTAATCCCTTGGCATAGCCCGGGATATGTAATTTTCAACTTCATAGAAGTTGAGAAGTGTTGTAGGCGAAACTCGATAATAATAGGCGTGTCTTATTGCAAAAGCCATCCATAGTTAGTTGAGGCCGAAGCCCATCCTGGGCTGTGAGCGCCATCAAAAGTAAAAAGTAAGTAAGTATCCATAGTATAGTAGGATTTTACATGCATTACAAATACAACATCGCTAGTAGCTCTACAGCCGATAAGAAACCTAAGTAGAATAGAGGCTCAAATAAACGCCAAAAAGCTATCCACAAATAGGATTCTACTTTAGCTTCTTATCGGCTGAAGAGCTACTATCGATATTGTATTTGTAATCCATGTAAAATCCTACTGTACTTAAAGATGGCTTTTGCAATAAAACACGCCTAATAATAATAATAATATGCAAATCTCTCGAGGAATCCCGGTATTTTTCCATTTTGATTGTTATACTCTGAATACTGAATAGCATCTGTTATTGATTTACCCGAAAGCCGAAACAAACCCGTACTGGTCGTGACCAGCGCTGCCGAAAGTGGCACTTTCAAATGAGTTTGGCACCCATGGGCACTCAAAAGTGCACCTATTGGTAGTCGAAGTTTAAAATTTGGCACTTTTTTTTTTAAATGGAAATATTAAAAAAAAAATTCATTACAAAAACCATAAAAATTAAATTTTCCTATACAATATACAAACATTCCTACACTTGTTGCTCTTTTTTGTAAGCCCCACAAAAATCTACTAGAGTAAACATTGTGTTGGATTCCTAGGATAGCTAGCGAAAGATTTTTGTATGCCGCTGTCACTGTTGGATGCCTAAAAGATTAATGAACGACTTGTGTATGTGTATGCCATTGTCACTGTCACTACTTCTATTAAATTCCATCCATCAACTTTGAATGTTGCATGAAGCATCAAGTAGAACAGAAACTTAAAACTAAAACAGAATTGAATTGAATTTCAAAAAGAAATGAGTAAAACACGAATACATAATTTTGAGGTGCTTCGTTATTACACTACTTAAAATATTTAGGGCTTGTTTCACAATAACTGAGTAAAGTTTCAATTAAGCTACTTTGAACTTACTCGTCACGCAATATCCTTATTTACGTTTCACAATATGCGAATAGTCTTGATTAATAATTAAAGTTCTGAGTATTTTACTGGGCAGATGAAGTACTGATTAAAATATTAAACTGACAATTAAAATATTTTCAGCTGTTATTGCAACCAATAAAACAAATAAATATAATGTTCTGGGCTTGAAAGTTTTGTTGATTTCATAATTTATTTTTTAAAAGTTGTAATTCAATTTTTAATGAAGTTGTGTTGTGTACCTATGTTTTTATTTTATTTTAAAATAAACGTAGATATCTCAATAGTACCGCTTACCATTTTGAGCTCTTGACAATTTGATATTATCTCAATCCATAACATATTATATCATATCACAATCCAAAATAAAATTTGCTGCATTTTACTAAACCACAAAAGTAGGGAGGTTACCCAGATTAAACGTGCACATATACATAGGTGGTATGGTTTACGACTTTTTAAACTTTCGTTACAAGCAAATATTAATTTGTACACAACGCGGATGGTCAACGAGTTGACAAAACAAAATTGACACATACACCAAACCTTCGATAAACGGTTGAAATACCATACTTTCGCGATGAAAAATTTTCTTTTTGGACCCACGTATGTATGTATTTATTAGAAATGATACCATTTACATAACACTTTAACACAGGACAACAACACTTAAATATCAACACTCAGACAACTATTATAGAATATTTTTGAATAATTTAATTTTCATTCTGTCAAAACAATAACATTGTCTGGAAAACTGGAATAACTTACGAGTAGCTAATTGACACATAAATGTATAATTCTGATAATTGTGAAACGTAAAGTTTGTTACTGGGAGGCTTTACTTTACGGATAATTTAATTGTCGAGTTACTAATTATCACTTTACTCAGACATTGTGAAACAAACCCTTAATATTTAACATTAACAAACTTAGAACTTGGAGCACTTTAGATCCCACTACTTTTAACGGCTGAATTGATACGCAAAGGTTTTTGTATACCAACATATAGAAGAACTTGGCTTCTTTTTCAACATTTATGTTTTTGGTGTAATTTCACGATTTTTTTTTCAGGAAAAGTGGGTGGAATAAAAGGCCACTGAAAGCCTCATAAGAAAAATTAAGTATTTAATGTGAAAATGCCCTGCATGAAAATTTTCATAATTTCAATTTTTTCTTTGTATATCTACACCTGAAAACCAACCGCTCTATAAAATTTCATAATTCTGCACCAAGCAGAAGTGCTCTCTCTATTAAATTCTTTGAAAATAGGTGGTTGCCACACCCACTGAATGTAATATTTCAAATTTTTAATTTTCCCCTTTCTTGCATGTCAAGTCGTATCGCTCTACCAATTTTCATCATTTTACGACGGTCAAAAGTGCTCCACATAATTGATATCAATTCTGAGAATATTGGTGGGTGCCACTCCCCTCAATGGCTAATTTCAAATTTTCCAATATCTCCTTTGAATTGATCACATGATCTACCAGTCTACCAAATTTGATTAGTTTACGACAGTCAGAGTTGCTCCATATTAATGATATCAATTCTGTGAAAATGGGCAAGTACCACGCCCCCTGAATCAAAAATCATAAATTTTTGATTTGTTCCTTTGTACGCACCACAAGGCCTACCGTTGTTTGAATTTAAATGATTCTAAGATTTTGGGAAGTGTTCCATAATTTTGAGGGACAGTCAGTAGTCCAGTAAGTCAGTTACGGTTTTTGTGATTTTTGCGTTCTAATAACCTTTTCACACCAAACCCAAAACCCGGTTTTCGCAAAAATATCGGTTTTGGCTGAAAACCTAGATCGAAAACACAAGTTTTCCCATACATTTCTGCTAAACCACAAGTTTTGATAAAACACAAGTTTTAAATAGAACCTGTCCAAAACATGTTGGATTTGCAGGTTGAACTAAACAAACACACCTTGTGAAACTTTCAGCGCTCAATTAAATGCCATATAAATAGCTGGGTTGCTACCAGGAAAAAATATTTTTTCTGCTGGAACACAAGAGAGCGCGACGCAGTGTCGCGCATCCTAACTACTACGTGAAATTGATCGGTTAAGAAATAAATTAATTATAACGAATCAGGATTGATTGTATTTCCATTTTTATTAAATTCCAATATTAATAAATTGTCTTTTAATTGCACATAAAACATTTGATTTTTCCCTTTTCTGTGGCACTGACAATTTTCAAAGCGGCGCGGCCCTTCCTCGAAAACATTGTGTTTAAGCAAAACAAATGAAATGTCAAATGAAAACTTGTAAATTTTCAGTGTGAACGCATTTCAAGTTTTCGTAAGCCAATTGCCGAAAACCTGGTTTTGGGTTTGGTGTGAAAATGAGGTAATTTCGTTGCAAATTTCCAAAGAAGATCCGAAATTACCTAATTCCCATACAAAATCAAATTTCGAAATGAAGTAATTAAAATCTCATTTGAACGAAATTAGGTTGGAAATTAGGTGAATGCATCCAGCAGGAATCAGATTCAAAAGCTACTAAAAGCTTTTGCATGAAAATATCAATGCACTATACTCAACAAACATAAAACAGAAAGAGAAAACAACAAAAATAAGCGTCTTACTGCCATTCCATATTCAGAATGAAATGAGATGTCAAATGAAATAAGCAAATTTGATAATGAAAACACTTTTTTGCCAAATTTCGAAATTACCTCATTTCGGCTCTAATGAAAACTTAGTATTATACATCAGAAACCACTTATGCTAACAAATTTAAACTTGGTGAGTTGCCTGAACCTGATAAGCTTAGCAAATACTGGGAATTTTAAGTTTTGATCCTCTAAAAAGGGTGAAGTGCAGAGTCTGCCTAGGCACTACCGTGCCCGTTGATACCTATCATATGATATCATATATCTTATATAAAATATGCAAATGAATTATGCTATTGTTGTTTTTTTTTCTATTTAATAATTTTATTTTGTTAATAGTGAAATATGTAAACAAAGAATAGTTATTGTTTTTGTTTGAATATGCGATTTTTTTTTACTTTGGCACTCTGTGGCACTTTTCGGCACGCAAAAAAATAATTGGTGGCATTAAATTTTTTTCAGCGGCAGCGCTGGTCTTGACTGCACTCTCTATTACCCCGTTTACATGAGGTATTCGAGCGAGCTTCAAGCTCGCTTGGACCCTTTGTACACCTGCGTTGACTTGAAATGAGCTTCAACCGACTCGATTCCACTTCAGGAGCGGAGTCGAGTCGAAATTGTTGATAAAAAACCTCCCTTCAAGCAAAATCACGGACCCAAATATCTCGGTTCACTTGGGACTCCAAAAAATGAGTGTCTCACAAACAATAACAAATTTTCTGTGTACGCATGTAAAAAGAACGAGAATCGAGAGTATTTTTTTTAAGCACCGAGGAATAGAGAGAGTATAGGCGAAGTACATAATCATTTTGCCTTAATTTCCATCACTTTTTTTTTGTAGTTTTGTAAGTAGCGTGGCGAAGACAGTTGCTTTTTTATCTCTTTTTTCTTTTTTTTGGAACCGTTTTAGATTCCATTTGGTTTCGGTTCTCCGAGTATGGTGAATTGGAAAGCTCTCTCTCTCACAAAACATTCACATAATGGCTCCGTGGTGATTCTAATTTCCATACTAATTTGAGCCGCAAAACGCAGGTTTTCGATCCGTATTTGGATCCGAATGCGAAGTCGTCCATACGTTGTTTAATACGTTTGCGGACCGAAAACGAGCTCGCTTGCTTGAAGGTCTGGGCCGAAGAGTCGGTCTTGAGGATGTGTTCACCACAGTGTTTTTGCACATGTGCGAGTAAAATTATTTATTTGTTTTGATAGCTATGTGAAGTATGTACTAAAATTCATTAAATTTGAAATGTTTTTATGTAAAATAAATATATTGTTGCCATTCCATTAAATGTAATCTCAACACCATATCAACTCAACTTCAAATGGGGCTCTCAACTCGCATGACGAAACACCTGGCTCAAAAATCCGATCCTAATCCAACTCGAGCTCTCGATTCTGTTTGTAAACGGGGTATGTATTTCTCTGTGCATAAAAAAATACTCTCGATTCTTGTTCTTCTTTTTACATGCGTACACAGAAAATTTGTAAAAGTGTGTGAGACACTCAGGTTTTTTGGATTCCCAAGTGAACCGAGATTCTGCTTGAAGGGTGCATCATTATAATGATTTATCTATGGTAAAGAACTGTCAAAAGAAGCAAACACAAACAACAAACACAGTTCTTCTTGTGATTTGCATACATTTTTTTATTAAACATTAATTAAAAATATAAATAAAGTTTTCTCATCTGAAAATAATGATATCTATTACTTTTAATCATAAATCTATCGAATAAAAGTATACCCGTGTAAAAATTCATGCGCCCTTAACGGAAAGTTGAGCTGTTTGTTTTATTCTGATTGCAGTGTATTTTTCGGTATGAAACTGAAATAATTTAATCCATTCAATTTGTATCTACAATCCAAATTTACGAGTTCACTCGAACTCATTTTATTTACGTTATACAATAATTATGTTGGGCAAGGCATCGCTGGGTCTTACTTCATAGACCCCTTTCACACAAGGAAACTGAGTTGCCGGCGATTTTTAGTTTCTAGGCGAGAAGGGCGTAAAAGGAAGACAAAACATTTCCCCTCACACCCTTATCGCCCGCAAACTAGCCTGTTTCAAGCAACTCAGTTTGCTTACATTCGCAGATGCTATAACGTTTGTGCCGGCTGTGCGACCGAATATGAACATTTATAAACCTGAACATTTGTGAACATGATGGTCGTGATTCTGAATTTCATTGTTTTTTTTTAATTTTGTGAAATCGATAAAATGTGACCTCTGTTCATTTGTATCACAAATTATGTAAGAAGAAATACTTTTATGTGTATATGTATAGTATTTATTTTGTTTTCAGTAGCAGTCCAGGCAAATTATAAAATTGACGCATATGAGGATGTTAGACGGCTTTCACACAAGGAAACTGAGTTGCCAGAAACTGGCTAGTTTGTAGGCGAGAAGGGTGTGAGGGGAAATTTTGTGTCTTCCTTTTACGCCATTCACGCCTAGAAACTAAAAATCGCTGGCAACCCAGTTTCCTTGTGTTTTTCTTTAAATATTTAAAAATCTTATTGAAATTAATGAAATGCTTATAGCTTATTCAATTAGTTTGAGTTTTTTTTGTTCTTTATTAAAACAAAAAATCAAATATTTAAACAAAAATTATTTCAAGGATATTTTAAGTAATATGTTTTGTTCTTTATTGAGTATAAAATATAATTATTTGTCTTAGAAGGATTTGAATAAATATTTATCACAATCGCCACAACTGTTTTGTTCTTTATTGACTGCTTTCGTTAGAGGTTGAAGAATGAGTGTTGTATCTATCGACCCATCAGGTAGCTTGCAAAAGGCAAGGTCAAAAAACTGATGAGTCGGTATTATTGATACACAGCGCGTGAAGCCAGACTTTGCACTTTATATGTTTGCATAATATTGCATTTCGTCTGGTTTCATGCCGCTGTGGAAGTTGGGTGAGATATTGGATTTTAATAAAATAGAACATAAATAATAAATATAAAAATAATATAAACTAAACTGTGGGAAGTAATAAAGAAATCACTTCCCATCGTGTCAGCATATTTTAGTCGTACGAAAATGATGTTGACTGTTTATAGGAAGTTGAACATACTCCCCCCCCTTAGAGGTATGTAATCACTCAAAAAAAAAAAAATTAGAACGCTGTATCTACTTCAAAGCGAGGTGCATGTCTCCTAGGAAAGGGTTGAGGTTTTCTTATTTTAAAATAGTAAAATATGATGAATCCAATTATTACAAAAAAGAAAATTAAGTTTATACCATAATGATGGTAGTCATGAAAATTCATATCATTTACTCGAGGTGAATCTTTATCTAATTCTTTAACTACTTCATTTATTTTGTCCCTTAAATCTTCTACTTCAATATAATTTGTATCATTTCTGGAAGATGCAATTAAACTCGTATCTTTAGTAGGTATATTTATTTTGATTGCTTCAGAGATTCTTATTGAGGGAACAAATGAATTTTGTACTGTACTGTTGCTAATAACTCGTCCATTTATAATTATATTCGGTAGTTTCAATTTGCATGGTTTCAAAAATTCCATCAAACCACTTCCACTTAAGGTTAAGCTCTTTGTTATTCCATCACATATTAATAAACCAGTTATAGTGTCCTTAAGGGCAAATATCCAACTATTTGAATTTTTAAGACTGATCCATTGATCTTTAAGATTGGATTTTTTCAAAGAACAGTGATTGAGAGCACTCATTAAGTGATTAAGTAATGAAATTTCGCAAATATTATCACTTCCCTGATGGATCATTGTTGGGAGTTGTTGGTTACAAATATAATTTCTTGTTGAAAGAAAATGACAGGATAGTAATTGATTACCCGTTAATGCAAAATACCTATCTCTGGTTGAAGTGACTGCTAGATAAGGGGATGATAATTCTAATAAGAAACTTGAGTCATTTTGAAAAATTGGAAATGGAACCAGATTAAAAAGTTGAAATTCTTGGTTATCTACTAACGGAATCATCATTTCAAATACTATTGAGTCGTTGAGACTTCTTCCTTTGATGGACGATAGCATAAAAATATCAAGAACAGATGCTGTCGGAATGTTTATATTGGAAGGAAGATTATTCCTTATTATTTGAAGTTGTTTCATAAATTGGGATGTAGAGATGAAATGGGGATTCATTTTTGCATTATTGAGACTAAGCAGAACATCAAGCAACGTGTCTTGCATCCTCTCCAGATTTGTAATCGATAATATCAAATATGATGTTAACGCTGAAAAGCTTTGACTAGCATCAATTATCTCTTGATGCTTCTCAATCCTATTTAAAGATTTTTGAAAAATGTTTTTCAAGCCTTGATATTGCTCATTGTTACGTTTCAGCAAGTTAACTGTGGAGTCTGCAATTGAGCTTTGTTTTTTGAAAAGATGCAAGAGATGTTGTTCGTTTTGGTCAACCATGGAGATTTGATGCTCTATTTCTTTAGCGTCATCTTGATCCAAAATTCCAAATAGGCTATGGGCAACGTTTCTAATGAAGTCAAAAGGAGATCTAGAAACCCTTATTCGTTTGGTATAAGAAGTGTGATAATTATGAATTATATCATTGTTGGATTCAATTGCGAATATTCTATGTTTAAATGAGTCAATGGTGGGTGAACATTAAGGATTAGTTTGTAATTCGTCTAAACAGAATTTATCCATTTCATCTATGTAAGTTTTCACTTCTCCTAGTTCTAGCCAATATGAAGACAAATTGTAGAAAATATAAATGTTCCAAAAACTGTTTATCGTGCTAGCGCTACCTATGTCCTCAAAATAAATGCTTGTCAAGCTTGGTAATCATTATTGGGTTGCTGTTTAAAGAGGCAACTAAGGGAAGTAAAAGGAACATGAAACACAAGATTGACAACAGTGAAGCATTTAGGGACCTTCTACTTCTTAATTTCATAGAATGTTGATTTTTTGGATGAGGTTCTGAATCTCTTTCCTGTAGCTCATTGTTGTCAACAGGTAAAGGACATATATTTTGTATTGCTCGTTGATAAGTTCCTGTTGCCGTCCTAATATTTGCCACTCTCACCAATCCGTCATTTCCCTTGATAACTTCAACTACTCGCCCCAGCTTCCATTTCATTGGAGGCTGGTTTGCATCTTTAAGAATAACCATTGTTTCAGGTTTTAAATTTTGGCATTTTACCTTCCATTTTATTTTCTGCTGTAGAAGGTGAAGATATTCGTTTGACCACCTCTGCCAAAAATGTTGTTGAATATGTTGAACCTGACGGAATTTGTCCAACTTTGAAATATTAATTTCTTTCACGTCAGGTTCCGGAAGTGAGGTCAATGGAGCCCCGATAAGGAAGTGACCTGGAGTCAATGACTCCAGGTCATTGGGATCTGAGGAGATAGGTGTGAGTGGACGCGAGTTAAGGATAGATTCTATTTGAACCACGACGGTTGATAGCTCTTCATAAGTTAAAGAAGCATCACCTAAAAATTTTATAAGTAATGTTTTTGCGGATTTAACTGCGGCCTCCCACAATCCTCCAAAGTGAGGGGAGCGAGGTGGAATGTGTTTCCAATTGATCGCCATTTTCAGACAATTCGAGTTGAGTGATGATTCAGTCTCAGCTGATTCAAGGAAAGCTTTAAAATCCTGTAACTGATTTCTAGCACCGACAAAATTTGTCGCGTTGTCGCAAAATATGGTGTGGCATATACCTCTTCTACCTACAAATCTTTTTAAGCAGTTTATGAATGATTCGGTTGAAAGATTGCTTACGACTTCGATATGAATAGCCTTTGTAGAAAAGCATACAAATACTGCTAGATAGGATTTTGTTGGCGTTTTTCCTCGAATTTTATAATGTGTACGAATTGATCCACAAAAGTCGACCCCTGAATAATAGAAAGGCCGTGAAGGCACAATTCTCTCTTTGGGTAAATTTCCCATTCATTGATCACTAGATCTTGGTTTAGCACGGAAGCATTTAATACACTTAAAAAGAACTTTACGTGTTTCTCTTCCTACGCTTAAGATCCAAAATTGTTGCCTAGAGATAGCAACAAGAGTTCCATGCGATGCATGAAGGTGTTTTTTATGAAGGTGCTCTAAAAGTAGTGTCGTTACTACATTATTTTTGGAAGCAATATTTGGTTTTTTGCTTCTGCAGGAATTTCAGCATTTTTAAGTCTTCCTCCTACGTGTATTAACTTTGTTTTACTATCATAATATGGACTTAATGATAATATTTTAGAATGATTTTTAAGAGATTTCCCTGCCTGCAAGAGGTTATAATCTTCTGTGAATGCACTTGTTTGAACGATTCTGCAGAGTAATATTGTTCCTCATTGTAGTTCCTCTACCGACAGGGAACCACTGATATTATTTCCAGTGCTACGAGATTTACTATTCATTATAAATCTGGAACAGAATGCAAATATTTTTTGCAAGGTATAGAATGAATTTGTATGATTAATTGAATTTAATATATCATTTTGAAGTGGCAAAGTTAAAACTGTTTTTAGCTTGCGACGCCCAGGGATTTGTTCAGGTATTAAGTAATCCATTTGGATATTTGAATTTCCAACTTGATTTAAGAACTCAGGGCCATTGAACCATATGTTTGATCTTATGATATCACGCAACCCTAATCCACGTGATATAAGATCTGCAGGATTTAATTCTCCTTTAACATAATTCCAATGACTAAAATCTGAATTTGATTGAATTTTAGCCACACGATTTGCAATGTAAGTCTCCCAAGTATACGAAGGTGCCTTTATCCACGATAAAACCGTTGTTGAATCTGTATAATATCTTACAGATGAAATTGGTTTGCAAATTATAGGGAGTATTTTTTGTACCAAATCTACTAACAAGACTGCTGCCTGAAGTTCTAACCGGGCTATGGTTATTGCCTTTAAAGGAACGACTCGAGATTTTGAGCACAATAATTGAACAAAAGTGTTTCCACTTTTGTCAGTGGATTTTAAATAAATACATGCTCCATAGGCACTTTCACTGCTGTCTGAAAATGCATGCAGTTCTAATTTCACTAAAGCAAAACGGTGTATGGTAATTTCTTGCAGTGAGGAAAATTGTGACAAGTAGTTTTTCCATTTATGTGCTTGCTCTAAGGATAATTTTTCATCCCAGGAGATCTTGGCCTTCCAAAGTTCTTGAAGGAATATTTTTCCTAATAAAATTACTGGTCCAATAAGTCCTAAGGGGTCAAAGAATTTAGCCAAGTCGTCAAGCACAGTACGTTTTGTTACCTGTAATCCGCAGGGTGCTTTACAATCGTAGCAAAACTTGAATGCGTCTTGAATCGGGTCCCAAACTAAACCAAGGGTTTTAATTACTTCCGATTGATAAATTGTTAACATTTTCTCTTGACTTTCTTTGGGAATATTTTCCAGGATACGCTGATCATTGGAACAGAACTTCGTTAAATCGAAATTCCCTTCCCTTAATAATACTTTAGTTTCGTCTAGTAGCATCTTGGCTTCATTTATGGTGTCTGCCCCGGCAAGGCAGTCGCCCACGTAAATATTGTTTGTGATAATTTTAGATGCATTTGGAAATGCATGTTGAAAATCGGATGACAATTTGACAAGGCATCTTGTTGATAAAAAGGAGGCAGATGCCGTTCCATACGTAACTGTATTGAGTTGGTATGTTTTTAAAGGACTCTTATTATTTTCCCTCCATAAAATGAGCTGATATGCTCTATCATCCGGATGAACTAGTATTTGTCTATACATTTTGCTTATATCGCGAGTAAAAACAAATTTATGCATTCTAAAGTTCGCAATGACTGAAAATAAGTCTGGTTGTACCGTTGGGCCAACCATGAGTATATCATTAAGCGAATTTCCTGAGGTTGTTTTTGCGGATGCATCAAAAACAACTCTAAGTTTGGTAGATGAGCTGTCAGGTTTAAATACACAATGGTGCGGAAGGACATAATGAGGATTTGTTATTTTTTCAATTGGAGTCATATGACCTAGACTTTCATATTCGGCCATGAAATTAGTGTAACTGGTTTTAATCTCCGAATTTTTCTCGAGTTTTCTTTCTAAAGAAAAGAATCGTTTTTTAGAAATTTCCATGGAATCACCTAACGTTTTATTTAGTTCATGTTTAAATGGAAGGCGTACTATAAATTGTCCTTGAAGAGTGATTTCAACGTGATCGTTAAAATGTTTTTCACATTTGTATTCCTTCTCACTGTAAGTTCGTGATTCCGTTTCAAAGGAGTCATTTTCCCAAAACGAACGAACTAGTTTGTCTAACGAGCTTAATGTTGGGCTTGAAGCTGAGTGACAATAAGAATTGCGTTTAATGTCTACGGCTCTTCCTGCTAAAAGCCAACCTAACTTTGTATTTCTTAATAATGGGAGATTATTGGAGATTTTATATTCGCCAGGTAGCAACAGTTCGAAGAATATTTCCGCTCCGATCAGTACGTCAATACGAGGTGAATTCAGAGTGTTAGGGTCAGCTAGACAAATATTGGAAGGCAATTTCAAGAATTGAAGGTCAATAGGGGAGGCTGCCATATAATCGCTTATTGTGGGTAGTATACAGGCCTCAATGTTTGTTTGGTATTCGGATGTTCTTGACTCTATTGGAATATTAATAGTGAAATTAGACTGACTCTCCTTACCCCCAATTCCGCTTATAGGAATATCTTTTCTTTGTTTTTTATAACCTAATTGATGAGCTAGGGAAGAAGTTATAAAATTTAACTGAGATCCTGAATCTAGCATAGCTCGACAGGGGACGCGCACACCGTTTGTAGATACAATGTTTACTATTGCGGGGGCAAGGTAAACCTCGCGACCGTTTAACACAACTCCTAATGAACTATTAAAGTTGCCTTTAGACCCAGACGGAAATTCTTTGTTCTTATCAACATCATTTACATACGACTTACCGGATATTCTTGAGTTTAAATTTAAAATATTTTTGGCTGGATAATGGAGTAAAGTGTTGCGCCTCCCGTTGCAAGTTTTACATCTTCGTTGCTGCTGACACGATGAAAACTGATGTCCTTGCAAACAATTGGTGCATAGTTGAAGCTTCCGCACGTTCTGATACGCTGTTCTACTGAAAGACTAATAAATTTTTTACAATTAAAAATCTTATGATTATTAGATTTACAAAATTGACATAAAACTTCCCTCGAATTTTCATAAGCGATGGTTACCACTTTCTTCCTCTCTTCTGGCTTCACTGCCTCTAGGGCTTGGAATCTGCATTCAACAAATTCAAGTAGCTGCGTTAGAGTTGGGCTGTTTCTTGGTGATTCCAGAGATTCTTCGAACAACATTCGGGTGTCCTTGTCCATTTTGTCCAGCAATAGATGCACGACTAGTGGATCCCATCCACTAGTATCATACTCAAGGTTGTTAATAGCTTGTATCACTTCCTTTGTAGTGTCATGCAGCTTTTTTAGGCTTTTGACGTTGTCACCGACGACATTATGTTGGAATAATCAACTGGGCTGTTAAAAGAAGTCTCTTGTTGTTGAACCGGTCCACTAGTGCGTTCCATGCTAATTCATAATTACTGTCAGTGGCATGAAAATGCTGGATCAAGTTGTGGGCATCGCCAGCTACATTTGTCTTCAGGAAATATAGCTTCTGTGCTGGTGCAATTGATTGGTTGTGCACCATTTGCTTATATAGAACTGTGGCCAATTGAGATAACTTCCGTCGAATTTCGGAATTTCAATTTTGGGTAGTTTGATTGCCGTTGTCTGTACCTTTTCACATGATGTACCAGCTAATTTGTTGTTCGGCAACCAGGTGATCCTTAAGTCCAAAAGATCCTGTAGCTCGAAATAGAGCTCTATGTCGGCGACAGCTGCCTCATCCCCAAGTCGTTTGTAGGCAGCGGTTATTTCCTCCCAATTGCCCATAAGGGTTTTTGTTTTTCGATAAAATTGTTGCGGACAGGTTTCCCGTAGCTTCACTGGACACTTATTTATTGATTCTAGGAAAATTTTTCCGAGCAGCCGGAATTTGTTTTCCTTTGTCACCCTGTTGACTCCAGTTAGGAATTTCCCGGAGGTATTATCTTCAGAAGCGGGCTTTATCTCTAGCCCTGCTGGGACACTAAAAGGTTTTTGTGCTGAGGCGGCGGGATCCTTTGGTTGCCCTGCTAGGGATTTGACTGCTGTTGGTCCTATGAGGTTCTCTTTTTGCTGCTCCGATGGAAAATTGACTGCTGTGGTCTTTTCGTCAGGATCATCGGATTTTTCTTCATCCGCTTCAGCGAACCGCCTTATGACATCATCCTTCATGGAATCATACACCTTCTTGACCGCATCATAATATCCTTTGGTGAAATATTCGTGTGCTATTTCTTCAGGATAATTATCTTTTATCTCTCTGTCCACTTTATCGAAGGATTCCCACAGTGCACTTAGTCTATTGTACCGTGTATGTAAATACTGCAGAGTTTTTCTGCCAGGGCCATCCTTTCCGTAGTTGCGGGCGATGGTGCATATTTCCTTGCCTACCTCATCTTGTTGGTTGGTTAACTCAGTAATTGAGGACACCATTTTTTTGTTTATTTATTTTCACTGTCTTTGTTTTCACTCTCACTTATTGTTTTTCTTATATTTTATTTGTATTAATTGTAGGCCGCTAAACTTTTTTAGTTAGTCCTGTCACGGTCGCCAAATGTTTTGTTCTTTATTAAAACAAAAAATCAAATATTTAAACAAAAATGATTTCAAGGATATTGTAAGTAATATGTTTTGTTCTTTATTGAGTATAAAATATAATTATTGGTCTTAGAAGGATTTGAATAAATATTTATCACAATCGCCACAACTGTTTTGTTCTTTATTGACTGCTTTCGTTAGAGGTTGAAGAATGAGTGTTGTATCTATCGACCCATCAGGTAGCTTGCAAAAGGCAAGGTCAAAAAACTGATAAGTCGGTATTATTGATACACAGCGCGTGAAGCCAGACGTTGCACTTTATATGTTTGCATAATATCGCTTTTCGTCTGGTTTCATGCCGCTGTGGAAGTTGGGTGAGATATTGGATTTTAATAAAATAGAACATAAATAATAAATATAAAAATAATATAAACTAAACTGTGGGAAGTAATAAAGAAATCACTTCCCATCGTGTCAGCATATTTTAGTCGTACGAAAATGATGTTGACTGTTTATAGTAAGTTGAACATACTCCCCCCCCTTTGAGGGATGTAATCACTCAAAAAAAAAAATTAGAACGCTGTATCTACTTCAAAGCGAGGTGCATGTCTCCTAGGAAAGGGTTGAGGTTTTCTTATTTTAAAATAGTAAAATATGATGAATCCAATTATTACAAAAAAGAAAATTAAGTTTATACCATAATGATGGTAGTCATGAAAATTCATATCATTTACTCGAGGTGAATCTTTATCTAATTCTTTAACTACTTCATTTATTTTGTCCCTTAAATCTTCTACTTCAATATAATTTGTATCATTTCTGGAAGATGCAATTAAGCTCGTATCTTTAGTAGGTATATTTATTTTGATTGCTTCAGAGATTCTTATTGAGGGAACAAATGAATTTTGTACTGTACTGTTGCTAATAACTCGTCCATTTATAATTATATTCGGTAGTTTCAATTTGCATGGTTTCAAAAATTCCATCAAACCACTTCCACTTAAGGTTAAGCTCTTTGTTATTCCATCACATATTAATAAACCAGTTATAGTGTCCTTAAGGGCAAATATCCAACTATTTGAATTTTTAAGACTGATCCATTGATCTTTAAGATTGGATTTTCTCAAAGAACAGTGATTGAGAGCACTCATTTAGTGATTAAGTAATGAAATTTCGCAAATATTATCACTTCCCTGATGGATCATTGTTGGGAGTTGTTGGTTACAAATATAATTTCTTGTTCAAAGAAAATGACAGGATAGTAACTGATTACCCGTTAATGCAAAATACCTATCTCTGGTTGAAGTGACTGCTAGATAAGGGGATGATAATTCTAATAAGAAACTTGAGTCATTTTGAAAAATTGGAAATGGAACCAGATTAAAAAGTTGAAATTCTTGGTTATCTACTAACGGAATCATCATTTCAAATACTATTGAGTCGTTGAGACTTCTTCCTTTGATGGACGATAGCATAAAAATATCAAGAACAGATGCTGTCGGAATGTTTATATTGGAAGGAAGATTATTCCTTATTATTTGAAGTTGTTTCATAAATTGGGATGTAGAGATGAAATGGGGATTCATTTTTGCATTATTGAGACTAAGCAGAACATCAAGCAACGTGTCTTGCATCCTCTCCAGATTTGTAATCGATAATATCAAATATGATGTTAACGCTGAAAAGCTTTGACTAGCATCAATTATCTCTTGATGCTTCTCAATCCTATTTAAAGATTTTTGAAAAATGTTTTTCAAGCCTTGATATTGCTCATTGTTACGTTTCAGCAAGTTAACTGTGGAGTCTGCAATTGAGCTTTGTTTTTTGAAAAGATGCAAGAGATGTTGTTCGTTTTGGTCAACCATGGAGATTTGATGCTCTATTTCTTTAGCGTCATCTTGATCCAAAATTCCAAATAGGCTATGGGCAACGTTTCTAATGAAGTCAAAAGGAGATCTAGAAACCCTTATTCGTTTGGTATAAGAAGTGTGATAATTATGAATTATATCATTGTTGGATTCAATTGCGAATATTCTATGTTTAAATGAGTCAATGGTGGGTGAACAATAAGGATTAGTTTGTAATTCGTCTAAACAGAATTTATCCATTTCATCTATGTAAGTTTTCACTTCTCCTAGTTCTAGCCAATATGAAGACAAATTGTAGAAAATATAAATGTTCCAAAAACTGTTTATCGTGCTAGCGCTACCTATGTCCTCAAAATAAATGCCTGTAAAATTGTCAAGCTTGGTAATCATTATTGGGTTGCTGTTTAAAGAGGCAACTAAGGGAAGTAAAAGGAACATGAAACACAAGATTGACAACAGTGAAGCATTTAGGGACCTTCTACTTCTTAATTTCATAGAATGTTGATTTTTTGGATGAGGTTCTGAATCTCTTTCCTGTAGCTCATTGTTGTCAACAGGTAAAGGACATATATTTTGTATTGCTCGTTGATAAGTTCCTGTTGCCGTCCTAATATTTGCCACTCTCACCAATCCGTCATTTCCCTTGATAACTTCAACTACTCGCCCCAGCTTCCATTTCATTGGAGGCTGGTTTGCATCTTTAAGAATAACCATTGTTTCAGGTTTTAAATTTTGGCATTTTACCTTCCATTTTATTTTCTGCTGTAGAAGGTGAAGATATTCGTTTGACCACCTCTGCCAAAAATGTTGTTGAATATGTTGAACCTGACGGAATTTGTCCAACTTTGAAATATTAATTTCTTTCACGTCAGGTTCCGGAAGTGAGGTCAATGGAGCCCCGATAAGGAAGTGACCTGGAGTCAATGACTCCAGGTCATTGGGATCTGAGGAGATAGGTGTGAGTGGACGCGAGTTAAGGATAGATTCTATTTGAACCACGACGGTTGATAGCCCTTCATAAGTTAAAGAAGCCTCACCTACAAATTTTATAAGTAATGTTTTTGCGGATTTAACTGCGGCCTCCCACAATCCTCCAAAGTGAGGGGAGCGAGGTGGAATGTGTTTCCAATTGATCCCCATTTTCAGACAATTCGAGTTGAGTGATGATTCAGTCTCAGCTGATTCAAGGAAAGCTTTAAAATCCTGTAACTGATTTCTAGCACCGACAAAATTTGTCGCGTTGTCGCAAAATATGGTGTGGCATATACCTCTTCTACCTACAAATCTTTTTAAGCAGTTTATGAATGATTCGGTTGAAAGATTGCTTACGACTTCGATATGAATAGCCTTTGTAGAAAAGCATACAAATACTGCTAGATAGGATTTTGTTGGCGTTTTTCCTCGAATTTTATAATGTGTACGAATTGATCCACAAAAGTCGACCCCTGAATAATAGAAAGGCCGTGAAGGCACAATTCTCTCTTTGGGTAAATTTCCCATTCATTGATCACTAGATCTTGGTTTAGCACGGAAGCATTTAATACACTTAAAAAGAACTTTACGTGTTTCTCTTCCTACGCTTAAGATCCAAAATTGTTGCCTAGAGATAGCAACAAGAGTTCCATGCGATGCATGAAGGTGTTTTTTATGAAGGTGCTCTAAAAGTAGTGTCGTTACTACATTATTTTTGGAAGCAATATTTGGTTTTTTGCTTCTGCAGGAATTTCAGCATTTTTAAGTCTTCCTCCTACGTGTATTAACTTTGTTTTACTATCATAATATGGACTTAATGATAATATTTTAGAATGATTTTTAAGAGATTTCCCTGCCTGCAAGAGGTTATAATCTTCTGTGAATGCACTTGTTTGAACGATTCTGCAGAGTAATATTGTTCCTCATTGTAGTTCCTCTACCGACAGGGAACCACTGATATTATTTCCAGTGCTACGAGATTTACGATTCATTATAAATCTGGAACAGAATGCAAATATTTTTTGCAAGGTATAGAATGAATTTGTATGATTAATTGAATTTAATATATCATTTTGAAGTGGCAAAGTTAAAACTGTTTTTAGCTTGCGACGCCCAGGGATTTGTTCAGGTATTAAGTAATCCATTTGGATATTTGAATTTCCAACTTGATTTAAGAACTCAGGGCCATTGAACCATATGTTTGATCTTATGATATCACGCAACCCTAATCCACGTGATATAAGATCTGCAGGATTTAATTCTCCTTTAACATAATTCCAATGACTAAAATCTGAATTTGATTGAATTTTAGCCACACGATTTGCAATGTAAGTCTCCCAAGTATACGAAGGTGCCTTTATCCACGATAAAACCGTTGTTGAATCTGTATAATATCTTACAGATGAAATTGGTTTGCAAATTATAGGGAGTATTTTTTGTACCAAATCTACTAACAAGACTGCTGCCTGAAGTTCTAACCGGGCTATGGTTATTGCCTTTAAAGGAACGACTCGAGATTTTGAGCACAATAATTGAACAAAAGTGTTTCCACTTTTGTCAGTGGATTTTAAATAAATACATGCTCCATAGGCACTTTCACTGCTGTCTGAAAATGCATGCAGTTCTAATTTCACTAAAGCAAAACGGTGTATGGTAATTTCTTGCAGTGAGGAAAATTGTGACAAGTAGTTTTTCCATTTATGTGCTTGCTCTAAGGATAATTTTTCATCCCAGGAGATCTTGGCCTTCCAAAGTTCTTGAAGGAATATTTTTCCTAATAAAATTACTGGTCCAATAAGTCCTAAGGGGTCAAAGAATTTAGCCAAGTCGTCAAGCACAGTACGTTTTGTTACCTGTAATCCGCAGGGTGCTTTACAATCGTAGCAAAACTTGAATGCGTCTTGAATCGGGTCCCAAACTAAACCAAGGGTTTTAATTACTTCCGATTGATAAATTGTTAACATTTTCTCTTGACTTTCTTTGGGAATATTTTCCAGGATACGCTGATCATTGGAACAGAACTTCGTTAAATCGAAATTCCCTTCCCTTAATAATACTTTAGTTTCGTCTAGTAGCATCTTGGCTTCATTTATGGTGTCTGCCCCGGCAAGGCAGTCGCCCACGTAAATATTGTTTGTGATAATTTTAGATGCATTTGGAAATGCATGTTGAAAATCGGATGACAATTTGACAAGGCATCTTGTTGATAAAAAGGAGGCAGATGCCGTTCCATACGTAACTGTATTGAGTTGGTATGTTTTTAAAGGACTCTTATTATTTTCCCTCCATAAAATGAGCTGATATGCTCTATCATCCGGATGAACTAGTATTTGTCTATACATTTTGCTTATATCGCCAGTAAAAACAAATTTATGCATTCTAAAGTTCGCAATGACTGAAAATAAGTCTGGTTGTACCGTTGGGCCAACCATGAGTATATCATTAAGCGAATTTCCTGAGGTTGTTTTTGCGGATGCATCAAAAACAACTCTAAGTTTGGTAGATGAGCTGTCAGGTTTAAATACACAATGGTGCGGAAGGACATAATGAGGATTTGTTATTTTTTCAATTGGAGTCATATGACCTAGACTTTCATATTCGGCCATGAAATTAGTGTAACTGGTTTTAATCTCCGAATTTTTCTCGAGTTTTCTTTCTAAAGAAAAGAATCGTTTTTTAGAAATTTCCATGGAATCACCTAACGTTTTATTTAGTTCATGTTTAAATGGAAGGCGTACTATAAATTGTCCTTGAAAAGTGATTTCAACGTGATCGTTAAAATGTTTTTCACATTTGTATTCCTTCTCACTGTAAGTTCGTGATTCCGTTTCAAAGGAGTCATTTTCCCAAAACGAACGAACTAGTTTGTCTAACGAGCTTAATGTTGGGCTTGAAGCTGAGTGACAATAAGAATTGCGTTTAATGTCTACGGCTCTTCCTGCTAAAAGCCAACCTAACTTTGTATTTCTTAATAATGGGAGATTATTGGAGATTTTATATTCGCCAGGTAGCAACAGTTCGAAGAATATTTCCGCTCCGATCAGTACGTCAATACGAGGTGAATTCAGAGTGTTAGGGTCAGCTAGACAAATATTGGAAGGCAATTTCAAGAATTGAAGGTCAATAGGGGAGGCTGCCATATAATCGCTTATTGTGGGTAGTATACAGGCCTCAATGTTTGTTTGGTATTCGGATGTTCTTGACTCTATTGGAATATTAATAGTGAAATTAGACTGACTCTCCTTACCCCCAATTCCGCTTATAGGAATATCTTTTCTTTGTTTTTTATAACCTAATTGATGAGCTAGGGAAGAAGTTATAAAATTTAACTGAGATCCTGAATCTAGCATAGCTCTACAGGGGACGCGCACACCGTTTGTAGATACAATGTTTACTATTGCGGGGGCAAGGTAAACCTCGCGACCGTTTAACACAACTCCTAATGAACTATTAGTGTTGCCTTTAGACCCAGACGGAAATTCTTTGTTTTTATCAACATCATTTACATACGACTTACCGGATATTCTTGAGTTTAAATTTAAAATATTTTTGGCTGGATAATGGAGTAAAGTGTTGCGCCTCCCGTTGCAAGTTTTACATCTTCGTTGCTGCTGACACGATGAAAACTGATGTCCTTGCAAACAATTGGTGCATAGTTGAAGCTTCCGCACGTTCTGATACGCTGTTCTACTGAAAGACTAATAAATTTTTTACAATTAAAAATCTTATGATTATTAGATTTACAAAATTGACATAAAACTTCCCTCGAATTTTCATAAGCGATGGTTACCACTTTCTTCCTCTCTTCTGGCTTCACTGCCTCTAGGGCTTGGAATCTGCATTCAACAAATTCAAGTAGCTGCGTTAGAGTTGGGCTGTTTCTTGGTGATTCCAGAGATTCTTCGAACAACATTCGGGTGTCCTTGTCCATTTTGTCCAGCAATAGATGCACGACTAGTGGATCCCATCCACTAGTATCATACTCAAGGTTGTTAATAGCTTGTATAACTTCCTTTGTAGTGTCATGCAGTTTTTTTAGGCTTTTGACGTTGTCACCGACGACATTATGTTGGAATAATCAACTGGGCTGTTAAAAGAAGTCTCTTGTTGTTGAACCGGTCCACTAGTGCGTTCCATGCTAATTCATAATTACTGTCAGTGGCATGAAAATGCTGGATCAAGTTGTGGGCATCGCCAGTTACATTTGTCTTCAGGAAATATAGCTTCTGTGCTGGTGCAATTGATTGGTTGTGCACCATTTGCTTATATAGAACTGTGGCCAATTGAGATAACTTCCGTCGAATTTCGGAATTTCAATTTTGGGTAGTTTGATTGCCGTTGTCTGTACCTTTTCACATGATGTACCAGCTAATTTGTTGTTCGGCAACCAGGTGATCCTTAAGTCCAAAAGATCCTGTAGCTCGAAATAGAGCTCTATGTCGGCGACAGCTGCCTCATCCCCAAGTCGTTTGTAGGCAGCGGTTATTTCCTCCCAATTGCCCATAAGGGTTTTTGTTTTTCGATAAAATTGTTGCGGACAGGTTTCCCGTAGCTTCACTGGACACTTATTTATTGATTCTAGGAAAATTTTTCCGAGCAGCCGGAATTTGTTTTCCTTTGTCACCCTGTTGACTCCAGTTAGGAATTTCCCGGAGGTATTATCTTCAGAAGCGGGCTTTATCTCTAGCCCTGCTGGGACACTAAAAGGTTTTTGTGCTGAGGCGGCGGGATCCTTTGGTTGCCCTGCTAGGGACTTGACTGCTGTTGGTCCTATGAGGTCCTCTTTTTGCTGCTCCGATGGAAAATTGACTGCTGTGGTCTTTTCGTCAGGATCATCGGATTTTTCTTCATCCGCTTCAGCGAACCGCCTTATGACATCATCCTTCATGGAATCATACACCTTCTTGACCGCATCATAATATCCTTTGGTGAAATATTCGTGTGCTATTTCTTCAGGATAATTATCTTTTATCTCTCTGTCCACTTTATCGAAGGATTCCCACAGTGCACTTAGTCTATTGTACCGTGTATGTAAATACTGCAGAGTTTTTCTGCCAGGGCCATCCTTTCCGTAGTTGCGGGCGATGGTGCATATTTCCTTACCTACCTCATCTTGTTGGTTGGTTAACTCAGTAATTGAGGACACCATTTTTTTGTTTATTTATTTTCACTGTCTTTATTTTCACTCTCACTTATTGTTTTTCTTATATTTTATTTGTATTAATTGTAGGCCGCTAAACTTTTTTAGTTAGTCCTGTCACGGTCGCCAAATGTTTTGTTCTTTATTAAAACAAAAAATCAAATATTTAAACAAAAATGATTTCAAGGATATTGTAAGTAATATGTTTTGTTCTTTATTGAGTATAAAATATAATTATTGGTCTTAGAAGGATTTGAATAAATATTTATCACAATCGCCACAACTGTTTTGTTCTTTATTGACTGCTTTCGTTAGAGGTTGAAGAATGAGTGTTGTATCTATCGACCCATCAGGTAGCTTGCAAAAGGCAAGGTCAAAAAACTGATAAGTCGGTATTATTGATACACAGCGCGTGAAGCCAGACGTTGCACTTTATATGTTTGCATAATATCGCTTTTCGTCTGGTTTCATGCCGCTGTGGAAGTTGGGTGAGATATTGGATTTTAATAAAATAGAACATAAATAATAAATATAAAAATAATATAAACTAAACTGTGGGAAGTAATAAAGAAATCACTTCCCATCGTGTCAGCATATTTTAGTCGTACGAAAATGATGTTGACTGTTTATAGTAAGTTGAACATACTCCCCCCCCTTTGAGGGATGTAATCACTCAAAAAAAAAAAATTAGAACGCTGTATCTACTTCAAAGCGAGGTGCATGTCTCCTAGGAAAGGGTTGAGGTTTTCTTATTTTAAAATAGTAAAATATGATGAATCCAATTATTACAAAAAAGAAAATTAAGTTTATACCATAATGATGGTAGTCATGAAAATTCATATCATTTACTCGAGGTGAATCTTTATCTAATTCTTTAACTACTTCATTTATTTTGTCCCTTAAATCTTCTACTTCAATATAATTTGTATCATTTCTGGAAGATGCAATTAAGCTCGTATCTTTAGTAGGTATATTTATTTTGATTGCTTCAGAGATTCTTATTGAGGGAACAAATGAATTTTGTACTGTACTGTTGCTAATAACTCGCCCATTTATAATTATATTCGGTAGTTTCAATTTGCATGGTTTCAAAAATTCCATCAAACCACTTCCACTTAAGGTTAAGCTCTTTGTTATTCCATCACATATTAATAAACCAGTTATAGTGTCCTTAAGGGCAAATATCCAACTATTTGAATTTTTAAGACTGATCTATTGATCTTTAAGATTGGATTTTCTCAAAGAACAGTGATTGAGAGCACTCATTTAGTGATTAAGTAATGAAATTTCGCAAATATTATCACTTCCCTGATGGATCATTGTTGGGAGTTGTTGGTTACAAATATAATTTCTTGTTGAAAGAAAATGACAGGATAGTAACTGATTACCCGTTAATGCAAAATACCTATCTCTGGTTGGAGTGACTGCTAGATAAGGGGATGATAATTCTAATAAGAAACTTGAGTCATTTTGAAAAATTGGAAATGGAACCAGATTAAAAAGTTGAAATTCTTGGTTATCTACTAACGGAATCATCATTTCAAATACTATTGAGTCGTTGAGACTTCTTCCTTTGATGGACGATAGCTTAAAAATATCAAGAACAGATGCTGTCGGAATGTTTATATTGGAAGGAAGATTATTCCTTATTATTTGAAGTTGTTTCATAAATTGGGATGTAGAGATGAAATGGAGATTCATTTTTGCATTATTGAGACTAAGCAGAACATCAAGCAACGTGTCTTGCATCCTCTCCAGATTTGTAATCGATAATATCAAATATGATGTTAACGCTGAAAAGCTTAGACTAGCATCAATTATCTCTTGATGCTTCTCAATCCTATTTAAAGATTTTTGAAAAATGTTTTTCAAGCCTTGATATTGCTCATTGTTACGTTTCAGCAAGTTAACTGTGGAGTCTGCAATTGAGCTTTGTTTTTTGAAAAGATGCAAGAGATGTTGTTCGTTTTGGTCAACCATGGAGATTTGATGCTCTATTTCTTTAGCGTCATCTTGATCCAAAATTCCAAATAGGCTATGGGCAACGTTTCCAATGAAGTCAAAATGAGATCTAGAAACCCTTATTCGTTTGGTATAAGAAGTGTGATAATTATGAATTATATCATAGTTGGATTCAATTGCGAATATTCTATGTTTAAATGAGTCAATGGTGGGTGAACATTAAGGATTAGTTTGTAATTCGTCTAAACAGATTTTATCCATTTTATCTATGTAAGTTTTCACTTCTCCTAGTTCTAGCCAATATGAAGACAAATTGTAGAAAATATAAATGTTCCAAAAACTGTTTATCGTGCTAGCGCTACCTATGTCCTCAAAATAAATGCCTGTAAAATTGTCAAGCTTGGTAATCATTATTGGGTTGCTGTTTAAAGAGGCAACTAAGGGAAGTAAAAGGAACATGAAACACAAGATTGACAACAGTGAAGCATTTAGGGACCTTCTACTTCTTAATTTCATAGAATGTTGATTTTTTGGATTAGGTTCTGAATCTCTTTCCTGTAGCTCATTGTTGTCAACAAGTAATACTACGTTTCCACCAGACACTAAACCGAGATTTAGCAAGATTATCACAAATCTCCTTGAAATCTACAAGATTTACCATACAAATTTTAATCTCCTCAAATGAACATTTCAAATAAAACTCATTCAAATCTACTTGGAAACATTAGTTTGTCAAATCAAACAAACTTTTTTTTCGAAGAATAATTGTGGAACCGACCTATTTTCGTTTATTGACAGATGGAAATGTAATCAAAAACAATCTATCTCACTTCCACTTCATATCAAAAAAATGAAACATCATTTGAATGTTTTGCCATAATCCTCTTTTTGTGCAGTGGAAACACCAAACAAATCTCATTACCTAAATCTCGGTTTAGTGGTTGGTGGAAACGTAGTATAAAGGACATATATTTTGTATTGCTCGTTGATAAGTTCCTGTTGCCGTCCTAATATTTGCCACTCTCACCAATCCGTCATTTCCCTTGATAACTTCAACTACTCGCCCCAGCTTCCATTTCATTGGAGGCTGGTTTGCATCTTTAAGAATAACCATTGTTTCAGGTTTTAAATTTTGGCATTTTACCTTCCATTTTATTTTCTGCTGTAGAAGGTGAAGATATTCGTTTGACCACCTCTGCCAAAAATGTTGTTGAATATGTTGAACCTGGCGGAATTTGTCCAACTTTGAAATATTAATTTCTTTCACGTCAGGTTCCGGAAGTGAGGTCAATGGAGCCCCGATAAGGAAGTGACCTGGAGTCAATGACTCTAGGTCATTGGGATCTGAGGAGATAGGTGTGAGTGGACGCGAGTTAAGGATAGATTCTATTTGAACCACGACGGTTGATAGCTCTTCATAAGTTAAAGAAGCCTCACCTACAAATTTTATAAGTAATGTTTTTGCGGATTTAACTGCGGCCTCCCACAATCCTCCAAAGTGAGGGGAGCGAGGTGGAATGTGTTTCCAATTGATCCCCATTTTCAGACAATTCAAGTTGATTGATGATTCAGTCTCAGCTGATTCAAGGAAAGCTTTAAAATCCTGAAACTGATTTCTAGCACCGACAAAATTTGTCGCGTTGTCGCAAAATATGGTGTGACATATACCTCTTCTACATACAAATCTTTTTAAGCAGTTTATGAATGATTCGGTTGAAAGATTGCTTACGACTTCGATATGAATAGCCTTTGTAGAAAAGCATACAAATACTGCTAGATAGGATTTTGTTGGCGTTTTTCCTCGAATTTCATAATGTGTACGAATTGGTCCACAAAAGTCGACCCCTGAATAATAGAAAGGCCGTGAAGGCACAATTCTCTCTGTGGGTAAATTTCCCATTCATTGATCAATAGATCTTGGTTTAGCACGGAAGCATTTAATACACTTAAAAAGAACTTTACGTGTTTCTCTTCCTACGCTTAAGATCCAAAATTGTTGCCTAGAGATAGCAACAAGAGTTCTATGCGATGCATGAAGGTGTTTTTTATGAAGGTGCTCTAAAAGTAGTGTCGTTACTACATTATTTTTTGGAAGCAATATTTGGTTTTTTGCTTCTGCAGGAATTTCAGCATTTTAAAGTCTTCCTCCTACGTGTATTAACTTTGTTTTACTATCATAATATGGACTTAATGATAATATTTTAGAATGATTTTTAAGAGATTTCCCTGCCTGCAAGGAAATCCTGTCACGGTCGCCAAATGTTTTGTTCTGATGTTGACTGTTTATAGTAAGTTGAACAGTGAAAATGCTCTACATGAAAAATTTCATAATTTCAATTTTTTCTTTGTATATCTACACCTGAAAACCAACCGCTCTATAAAATTTCATAATTCTGCACCAAGCAGAAATGCTCTCTCTATTAAATTCTTTGAAAACAGGTGGTTGCCACACCCACTGAATGTAATATTTCAAATTTTTAATTTTCCCCTTTCTTGCATGTCAAGTCGTATCGCTCTACCAATTTTCATCATTTTACGACGGTCAAAAGTGCTCCACATAATTGATATCAATTCTGAGAATATTGGTAGGTGCCACTCCCCTCAATGGCTAATTTCAAATTTTCCAATATCTCCTTTGAATTGATCACATGATCTACCAGTCTACCAAATTTGATCAGTTTACGACAGTCAGAGTTGCTTCATATTAATGATATCAATTCTGTGAAAATGGGCAAGTACCACGCCCCCTGAATCAAAAATCATAAATTTTTGATTTGTTCCTTTGTACGCACCACAAGGCCTACCGTTGTTTGAATTTAAATGATTCTAAGATTTTGGGAAGTGTTCCATAATTTTGATGGGCAGTCAGTGAGTCCAGTAAGTCAGTTACGGTTTTTGTGATTTTTGCGTTCTAATAGCCTTTTCACACCAAACCCAAAACCCGGTTTTCGCGAAAATATCGGTTTTGGCTGAAAACCTAGATCGAAAACACAAGTTTTCCCATACATTTCTGCTAAACCACAAGTTTTGATAAAACACAAGTTTTAAATAGAACCTGTCCAAAACATGTTGGATTTGCAGGTTGAACTAAACAAACATACCTTGTGAAACTTTCAGCGCTCAATTAAATGCCATATAAATAGCTGGGTTGCTACCAGGAAAAAATATTTTTTCTGCTGGAACACAAGAGAGCGCGACGCAGTGTCGCGCATCCTAACTACTACGTGAAATTGATCGGTTAAGATATAAATTAATTATAACGAATCAGGATTGATTGTATTTCCATTTTTATTAAATTCCAATATTAATAAATTGTCTTTTAATTGCACATAAAACATTTGATTTTTCCCTTTTCTGTGGCCCTTCCTCGAAAACATTGTGTTTAAGCAAAACAAATGAAATGTCAAATGAAAACTTGTAAATTTTCAGTGTGAACGCATTTCAAGTTTTCGTAAACCAATTGCCGAAAACCTGGTTTTGGGTTTGGTGTGAAAATGAGGTAATTTCGTTGCAAATTTCCAAAGAAGATCCGAAATTACCTAATTCCCATACAAAATCAAATATCGAAATGAAGTAATTTCAATCTCATTTGAACGAAATTAGGTTGGAAATTAGGTGAATGCATCCAGCAGGAATCAGATTCAAAAGCTATTAAAAGCTTTTGCATGAAAATATCAATGCACTATACTCAACAAACATAAAACAGAAAGAGAAAACAACAAAAATAAGCGTCTTACTGCCATTCCATATTCAGAATGAAATGAGATGTCAAATGAAATAAGCAAATTTGATAATGAAAACACTTTTTTGCCAAATTTCGAAATTACCTCATTTCGGCTCTAATGAAAACTTAGTATTATACATCAGAAACCACTTATGCTAACAAATTTTAACTTGGTGAGTTGCCTGAACCTGATAAGCTTAGCAAATACTGGGAATTTTAAGTTTTGATCCTCTAAAAAGGGTGTAGTGCAGAGTCTGCCTATGCACTACCGTGCCCGTTGATACCTATCATATGATATCATATATCTTATATAAAATATGCAAATGAATTATGCTATTGTTGTTTTTTTTCTATTTAATAATTTTATTTTGTTAATAGTGAAATATGTAAACAAAGAATAGTTATTAATTGTGGAACCGACCTATTTTCGTTTATTGACAGATGGAAATGTAATCAAAAACAATCTATCTCACTTCCACTTCATATCAAAAAAATGAAACATCATTTGAATGTTTTGCCATAATCCTCTTTTTGTGCAGTGGAAACACCAAACAAATCTCATTACCTAAATCTCGGTTTAGTGGTTGGTGGAAACGTAGTATAAAGGACATATATTTTGTATTGCTCGTTGATAAGTTCCTGTTGCCGTCCTAATATTTGCCACTCTCACCAATCCGTCATTTCCCTTGATAACTTCAACTACTCGCCCCAGCTTCCATTTCATTGGAGGCTGGTTTGCATCTTTAAGAATAACCATTGTTTCAGGTTTTAAATTTTGGCATTTTACCTTCCATTTTATTTTCTGCTGTAGAAGGTGAAGATATTCGTTTGACCACCTCTGCCAAAAATGTTGTTGAATATGTTGAACCTGACGGAATTTGTCCAACTTTGAAATATTAATTTCTTTCACGTCAGGTTCCGGAAGTGAGGTCAATGGAGCCCCGATAAGGAAGTGACCTGGAGTCAATGACTCCAGGTCATTGGCATCTGAGGAGATAGGTGTGAGTGGACGCGAGTTAAGGATAGATTCTATTTGAACCACGACGGTTGATAGCTCTTCATAAGTTAAAGAAGCCTCACCTACAAATTTTATAAGTAATGTTTTTGCGGATTTAACTGCGGCCTCCCACAATCCTCCAAAGTGAGGGGAGCGAGGTGGAATGTGTTTCCAATTGATCCCCATTTTCAGACAATTCAAGTTGATTGATGATTAAGTCTCAGCTGATTCAAGGAAAGCTTTAAAATCCTGTAACTGATTTCTAGCACCGACAAAATTTGTCGCGTTGTCGCAAAATATGGTGTGACATATACCTCTTCTACCTACAAATCTTTTAAAGCAGTTTATGAATGATTCGGTTGAAAGATTGCTTACGACTTCGATATGAATAGCCTTTGTAGAAAAGCATACAAATACTGCTAGATAGGATTTTGTTGGCGTTTTTCCTTGAATTTCATAATGTGTACGAATTGGTCAACAAAAGTCGACCCCTGAATAATAGAAAGGCCGTGAAGGCACAATTCTCTCTTTGGGTAAATTTCCCATTCATTGATCAATAGATCTTGGTTTAGCACGGAAGCATTTAATACACTTAAAAAGAACTTTACGTGTTTGTTTGCCTAGAGATAGCAACAAGAGTTCTATGCGATGCATGAAGGTGTTTTTTATGAAGGTGCTCTAAAAGTAGTGTCGTTACTACATTATTTTTCGGAAGCAATATTTGGTTTTTTGCTTCTGCAGGAATTTCAGCATTTTTAAGTCTTCCTCCTACGTGTATTAACTTTGTTTTACTATCATAATATGGACTTAATGATAATATTTTAGAATGATTTTTAAGAGATTTCCCTGCCTGCAAGAGGTTATAATCTTCTGTGAATGCACTTGTTTGAACGATTCTGCAGAGTAATATTGTTCCTTGTTGTAGTTCCTCTACCGACAGGGAACCACTGATATTATTTCCAGTGCTACGAGATTTACGATTCATTATAAATCTGGAACAGAATGCAAATATTTTTTGCAAGGTACAGAATGAATTTGTATGATTAATTGAATTTAATATATCATTTTGAAGTGAAAAAGTTAAAACTGTTTTTAGCTTGCGACGCCCAGGGATTTGTTCAGGTATTAAGTAATCCATTTGGATATTTGAATTTCCAACTTGATTTAAGAACTCAGGGCCATTGAACCATATGTTTGATCTTATGATATCACGCAACCCTAATCCACGTGATATAAGATCTGCAGGATTTAATTCTCCTTTAACATAATTCCAATGACTAACATCTGAATTTGATTGAATTTTAGCCACACGATTTGCAATGTAAGTCTCCCAAGTATACGAAGGTGCCTTTATCCACGATAAAACCGTTGTTGAATCTGTATAATATCTTACAGATGAAATTGGTTTGCAAATTATAGGGAGTATTTTGTGTACCAAATCTACTAACAAGACTGCTGCCTGAAGTTCTAACCGGGCTATGGTTATTGCCTTTAAAGGAACGACTCGAGATTTTGAGCACAATAATTGAACAAAAGTGTTTCCACTTTTGTCAGTGGATTTTAAATAAATACATGCTCCATAGGCACATTCACTGCTGTCTGAAAATGCATGCAGTTCTAATTACACTGCTGAGTCTGTTAAAGCAAAACGGTGTATGGTAATTTCTTGCAGTGAGGAAAATCGTGACAAGTAGTTTTTCCATTTATGTGCTTGCTCTAAGGATAATTTTTCATCCCAGGAGATCTTGGCCTTCCAAAGTTCTTGAAGGAATATTTTTCCTAATAAAATTACTGGTCCAATAAGTCCTAAGGGGTCAAAGAATTTAGCCAAGTCGGCAAGCACAGTACGTTTTGTTACCTGTTATCCGCAGGGTGCTTTACAATCGTAGCAAAACTTGAATGCGTCTTGGATCGGGTCCCAAACTAAACCAAGGGTTTTAATTATTTCCGATTGATAAATTGTTAACATTTTCTCTTGACTTTCTTTGGGAATATTTTCCAGGATACGCTGATCATTGGAACAGAACTTCGTTAAATCGAAATTCCCTTCCCTTAATAATGCTTTAGTTTCGTCTAGTAGCATCTTGGCTTCATTTATGGTGTCTGCCCCGGCAAGGCAGTCGTCCACGTAAATATTGTTTGTGATAATTTTAGATGCATTTGGAAATGCATGTTGAAAATCGGATGACAATTTGACAAGGCATCTTGTTGATAAAAAGGAGGCAGATGCCGTTCCATACGTAACTGTATTGAGTTGGTATGTTTTTAAAGGACTCTTATTATTTTCCCTCCATAAAATGAGCTGATATTTCCTATCATCCGGATGAACTAGTATTTGTCTATACATTTTGCTTATATCGCCAGTAAAAACAAATTTATGCATTCTAAAGTTCGCAATGACTGAAAATAAGTCTGGTTGTACCGTTGGGCCAACCATGAGTATATCATTAAGCGAATTTCCTGAGGTTGTTTTTGCGGATGCATCAAAAACAACTCTAAGTTTGGTAGATGAGCTGTCAGGTTTAAATACACAATGGTGCGGAAGGACATAATGAGGATTTGTTATTTTTTCAATTGGAGTCATATGACCTAGACTTTCATATTCGGCCATGAAATTAGTGTAACTGGTTTTAATCTCCGAATTTTTCTCGAGTTTTCTTTCTAAAAAAAAGAATCGTTTTTTAGCCATTTCCATGGAATCACCTAACGTTTTATTTGGTTCATGTTTAAATGGAAGGCGTACTATAAATTGTCCTTGAAGAGTGATTTCAACGTGATCGTTAAAATGTTTTTCACATTTGTATTCCTCCTCACTGTAAGTTCGTGATTCCGTTTCAAAGGAGTCATTTTCCCAAAACGAACGAACTAGTTTGTCTAACGAGCTTAATGTTGGGCTTGAAGCTGAGTGACAATAAGAATTGCGTTTAATGTCTACGGCTCTTCCTGCTAAAAGCCAACCTAACTTTGTATTTCTTAATAATGGGAGATTATTGGAGATTTTATATTCGCCAGGTAGCAACAGTTCGAAGAATATTTCCGCTCCGATCAGTACGTCAATACGAGGTGAATTCAGAGTGTTAGGGTCAGCTAGACAAATATTGGAAGACAATTTCAAGAATTGAAGGTCAATAGGGGAGGCTGCCATATAATCGCTTATTGTGGGTAGTATACAGGCCTCAATGTTTGTTTGGTATTCGGATGTTCTTGACTCTATTGGAATATTAATAGTGAAATTAGACTGACTCTCCTTACCCCCAATTCCGCTTATAGGAATATCTTTTCTTTGTTTTTTATAACCTAATTGTTGAGCTAGGGAAGAAGTTATAAAATTTAACTGAGATCCTGAATCTAGCATAGCTCGACAGGGGACGCGCACACCGTTTGTAGATACAATGTTTACTATTGCGGGGGCAAGGTAAACCTTGCGACCGTTTAACACAACTCCTAATGAACTATTAGTGTTGGCTTTAGACCCAGACGGAAATTCTTTGTTTTTATCAACATCATTTACATACGACTTACCCGATATTCTTGAGTTTAAATTTAAAATATTTTTGGCTGGATAATGGAGTAAAGTGTTGTGCCTCCCGTTGCAAGTTTTACATCTTCGTTGCTGCTGACACGATGAAAAATGATGTCCTTGCAAACAATTGGTGCATAGTTGAAGCTTCCGCACGTTCTGATACGCTGTTCTACTGAAAGACTAATAAATTTTTTACAATTAAAAATCTTATGATTATTAGATTTACAAAATTGACATAAAACTTCCCTCGAATTTTCATAAGCGATGGTTACCACTTTCTTCCTCTCTTCTGGCTTCACTGCCTCTAGGGCTTGGAATCTGCATTCAACAAATTCAAGTAGCTGCGTTAGAGTTGGGCTGTTTCTTGGTGATTCCAGAGATTCTTCGAACAACATTCGGGTGTCCTTGTCCATTTTGTCCAGCAATAGATGCACGACTAGTGGATCCCATCCACTAGTATCATACTCAAGGTTGTTAATAGCTTGTATCACTTCCTTTGTAGTGTCATGCAGCTTTTTTAGGCTTTTGACGTTGTCAACGACGACATTATGTTGGAATAATCAACTGGGCTGTTAAAAGAAGTCTCTTGTTGTTGAACAACCGGTCCACTAGTGCGTTCCATGCTAATTCATAATTACTGTCAGTGGCATGAAAATGCTGGATCAAGTTGTGGGCATCGCCAGTTACATTTGTCTTCAGGAAATATAGCTTCTGTGCTGGTGCAATTGATTGGTTGTGCACCATTTGCTTATATAGGTCGAAGAACTGTGGCCAATTGAGATAACTTCCGTCGAATTTCGGAATTTCAATTTTGGGTAGTTTGATTGCCGTTGTCTGTACCTTTTCACATGATGTACCAGCTAATTTGTTGTTCGGCAACCAGGTGATCCTTAAGTCCAAAAGATCCTGTAGCTCGAAATAGAGCTCTATGTCGGCGACAGCTGCTTCATCCCCAAGTCGTTTGTAGGCAGCGGTTATTTCCTCCCAATTGCCCATAAGGGTTTTTGTTTTTTTGATAAAATTGTTGCGTTAGAGTTGGGCTGTTTCTTGTTGATTCCAGAGATTCTTCGAACAACATTCGGGTGTCCTTGTCCATTTTGTCCAGCAATAGATGCACGACTAGTGGATCCCATCCACTAGTATCATACTCAAGGTTGTTAATAGCTTGTATCACTTCCTTTGTAGTGTCATGCAGCTTTTTTAGGCTTTTGACGTTGTCACCGACGACATTATGTTGGAATAATCAACTGGGCTGTTAAAAGAAGTCTCTTGTTGTTGAACCGGTCCACTAGTGCGTTCCATGCTAATTCATAATTACTGTCAGTGGCATGAAAATGCTGGATCAAGTTGTGGGCATCGCCAGCTACATTTGTCTTCAGGAAATATAGCTTCTGTGCTGGTGCAATTGATTGGTTGTGCACCATTTGCTTATATAGAACTGTGGCCAATTGAGATAACTTCCGTCGAATTTCGGAATTTCAATTTTGGGTAGTTTGATTGCCGTTGTCTGTACCTTTTCACATTAAGTCCAAAAGATCCTGTAGCTCGAAATAGAGCTCTATGTCGGCGACAGCTGCCTCATCCCCAAGTCGTTTGTAGGCAGCGGTTATTTCCTCCCAATTGCCCATAAGGGTTTTTGTTTTTCGATACAATTGTTGCGGACAGGTTTCCCGTAGCTTCACTGGACACTTATTTATTGATTCTAGGAAAATTTTTCCGAGCAGCCGGAATTTGTTTTCCTTTGTCACCCTGTTGACTCCAGTTAGGAATTTCCCGGAGGTATTATCTTCAGAAGCGGGCTTTATCTCTAGCCCTGCTGGGACACTAAAAGGTTTTTGTGCTGAGGCGGCGGGATCCTTTGGTTGCCCTGCTGGGGACTTGACTGCTGTTGGTCCTATGAGGTCCTCTTTTTGCTGCCCCGATGGAAAATTGACTGCTGTGGTCTTTTCGTCAGGATCATCGGATTTTTCTTCATCCGCTTCAGCGAACCGCCTTATGACATCATCCTTCATGGAATCATACACCTTCTTGACCGCATCATAATATCCTTTGGTGAAATATTCGTGTGCTATTTCTACAGGATAATTATCTTTTATCTCTCTGTCCACTTTATCGAAGGATTCCCACAGTGCACTTAGTCTATTGTACCGTGTATGTAAATACTGCAGAGTTTTTCTGCCAGGGCCATCCTTTCCGTAGTTGCGGGCGATGGTGCATATTTCCTTGCCTACCTCATCTTGTTGGTTGGTTAACTCAGTAATTGAGGACACCATTTTTTTGTTTATTTATTTTCACTGTCTTTATTTTCACTCTCACTTATTGTTTTTCTTATATTTTATTTGTATTAATTGTAGGCCGCTAAACTTTTTTAGTTAGTCCTGTCACGGTCGCCAAATGTTTTGTTCTTTATTAAAACAAAAAATCAAATATTTAAACAAAAATTATTTCAAGGATATTGTAAGTAATATGTTTTGTTCTTTATTGAGTATAAAATATAATTATTGGTCTTAGAAGGATTTGAATAAATATTTATCACAATCGCCACAACTGTTTTGTTCTTTATTGACTGCTTTCGTTAGAGGTTGAAGAATGAGTGTTGTATCTATCGACCCATCAGGTAGCTTGCAAAAGGCAAGGTCAAAAAACTGATAAGTCGGTATTATTGATACACAGCGCGTGAAGCCAGACGTTGCACTTTATATGTTTGCATAATATCGCTTTTCGTCTGGTTTCATGCCGCTGTGGAAGTTGGGTGAGATATTGGATTTTAATAAAATAGAACATAAATAATAAATATAAAAATAATATAAACTAAACTGTGGGAAGTAATAAAGAAATCACTTCCCATCGTGTCAGCATATTTTAGTCGTACGAAAATGATGTTGACTGTTTATAGTAAGTTGAACATACTCCACCCCTTTGAGGAATGTAATCACTCAACAAAAAAAAAAAATAATTAGAACGCTGTATCTACTTCAAAGCGAGGTGCATGTCTCCTAGGAAAGGGTTGAGGTTTTCTTATTTTTAAATAGTAAAATATGATGAATCCAATTATTACAAAAAAGAAAATTAAGTTTATACCATAATGATGGTAGTCATGAAAATTCATATCATTTACTGGAGGTGAATCTTTATCTAATTCTTTAACTACTTCATTTATTTTGTCCCTTAAATCTTCTACTTCAATATAATTTGTATCATTTCTGGAAGATGCAATTAAGCTCGTATCTTTAGTAGGTATATTTATTTTGATTGCTTCAGAGATTCTTATTGAGGGAACAAATGAATTTTGTACTGTACTGTTGCTAATAACTCGTCGATTTATAATTATATTCGGTAGTTTAACTCGTCGATTTATAATTATATTCGGTAGTTTCAATTTGCATGGTTTCAAAAATTCCATCAAACCACTTCCACTTAAGGTTAAGCTCTTTGTTATTCCATCACATATTAATAAACCAGTTATAGTGTCCTTAAGGGCAAATATCCAACTATTTGAATTTTTAAGACTGATCCATTGATCTTTAAGATTGGATTTTCTCAAAGAACAGTGATTGAGAGCACTCATTAAGTGATTAAGTAATGAAATTTCGCAAATATTATCACTTCCCTGATGGATCATTGTTGGGAGTTGTTGGTTACAAATATAATTTCTTGTTGAAAGAAAATGACAGGATAGTAATTGATTACCCGTTAATGCAAAATACCTATCTCTGGTTGAAGTGACTGCTAGATAAGGGGATGATAATTCTAATAAGAAACTTGAGTCATTTTGAAAAATTGGAAATGGAACCAGATTAAAAAGTTGAAATTCTTGGTTATCTACTAACGGAATCATCATTTCAAATACTATTGAGTCGTTGAGACTTCTTCCTTTGATGGACGATAGCATAAAAATATCAAGAACAGATGCTGTCGGAATGTTTATATTGGAAGGAAGATTATTCCTTATTATTTGAAGTTGTTTCATAAATTGGGATGTAGAGATGAAATGGGGATTCATTTTTGCATTATTGAGACTAAGCAGAACATCAAGCAACGTGTCTTGCATCCTCTCCAGATTTGTAATCGATAATATCAAATATGATGTTAACGCTGAAAAGCCATGGAGATTTGATGCTCTATTTCTTTAGCGTCATCTTGATCCAAAATTCCAAATAGGCTATGGGCAACGTTTCCAATGAAGTCAAAAGGAGATCTAGAAACCCTTATTCGTTTGGTATAAGAAGTGTGATAATTATGAATTATATCATTGTTGGATTCAATTGCGAATATTCTATGTTTAAATGAGTCAATGGTGGGTGAACAATAAGGATTAGTTTGTAATTCGTCTAAACAGAATTTATCCATTTTATCTATGTTAGTTTTCACTTCTCCTAGTTCTAGCCAATATGAAGACAAATTGTAGAAAATATAAATGTTCCAAAAACTGTTTATCGTGCTAACGCTACCTATGTCCTCAAAATAAATGCCTGTAAAATTGTCAAGCTTGGTAATCATTATTGGGTTGCTGTTTAAAGAGGCAACTAAGGGAAGTAAAAGGAACATGAAACACAAGATTGACAACAGTGGACCTTCTACTTCTTAATTTCATAGAATGTTGATTTTTTGGATGAGGTTCTGAATCTCTTTCCTGTAGCTCATTGTTGTCAACAGGTAATACTACGTTTCCACCAGACACTAAACCGAGATTTAGCAAGATTATCACAAATCTCCTTGAAATCTACAAGATTTACCATACAAATTTTAATTTCCTCAAATGAAGATTTCAAATAAAACTCATTCAAATCTACTTGGAAACATTAGTTTGTCAAATCAAACAAACTTTTTTTTCGAAGAATAATTGTGGAACCGACCTATTTTCGTTTATTGACAGATGGAAATGTAATCAAAAACAATCTATCTCACTTCCACTTCATATCAAAAAAATGAAACATCATTTGAATGTTTTGCCATAATCCTCTTTTTGTGCAGTGGAAACACCAAACAAATCTCATTACCTAAATCTCGGTTTAGTGGTTGGTGGAAACGTAGTATAAAGGACATATATTTTGTATTGCTCGTTGATAAGTTCCTGTTGCCGTCCTAGTATTTGCCACTCTCACCAATCCGTCATTTCCCTTGATAACTTCAACTACTCGCCCCAGCTTCCATTTCATTGGAGGCTGGTTTGCATCTTTAAGAATAACCATTGTTTCAGGTTTTAAATTTTGGCATTTTACCTTCCATTTTATTTTCTGCTGTAGAAGGTGAAGATATTCGTTTGACCACCTCTGCCAAAAATGTTGTTGAATATGTTGAACCTGACGGAATTTGTCCAACTTTGAAATATTAATTTCTTTCACGTCAGGTTCCGGAAGTGAGGTCAATGGAGCCCCGATAAGGAAGTGACCTGGAGTCAATGACTCCAGGTCATTGGGATCTGAGGAGATAGGTGTGAGTGGACGCGAGTTAAGGATAGATTCTATTTGAACCACGACGGTTGATAGCTCTTCATAAGTTAAAGAAGCCTCACCTAAAAATTTTATAAGTAATGTTTTTGCGGATTTAACTGCGGCCTCCCACAATCCTCCAAAGTGAGGGGAGCGAGGTGGAATGTGTTTCCAATTGATCCCCATTTTCAGACAATTCGAGTTGATTGATGATTCAGTCTCAGCTGATTCAAGGAAAGCTTTAAAATCCTGTAACTGATTTCTAGCACCGACAAAATTTGTCGCGTTGTCGCAAAATATAGTGTGACATATACCTCTTCTACCTACAAATCTTTTTAAGCAGTTTATGAATGATTCGGTTGAAAGATTGTTTACGACTTCGATATGAATAGCCATTGTAGAAAAGCATACAAATACTGCTAGATAGGATTTTGTTGGCGTTTTTCCTCGAATTTTATAATGTGTACGAATTGGTCCACAAAAGTCGACCCCTGAATAATAGAAAGGCCGTGAAGGCACAATTCTCTCTTTGGGTAAATTTCCCATTCATTGACCAATAGATCTTGGTTTAGCACGGAAGCATTTAATACACTTAAAAAGAACTTTTCGTGTTTCTCTTCCTACGCTTAAGATCCAAAATTGTTGCCTAGAGATAGCAACAAGAGTTCTATGCGATGCATGAAGGTGTTTTTTATGAAGGTGCTCAAAAATTAGTGTCGTTACTACATTATTTTTTGGAAGAAATATTTGGTTTTTTGCTTCTGCAGGAATTTCAGCATTTTTAAGTCTTCCTCCTACGTGTATTAACTTTGTTTTACTATCATAATATGGACTTAATGATAATATTTTAGAATGATTTTTAAGAGATTGCCTTGCCTGCAAGAGGTTTTAATCTTCTGTGAATGCACTTGTTTGAACGATTCTGCAGAGTAATATTTTTCCTTGTTGTAGTTCCTCTACCGACAGGGAACCACTGATATTATTTCCAGTGCTACGAGATTTACGATTCATTATAAATCTGGAACAGAATGCAAATATTTTTTGCAAGGTATAGAATGAATTTGTATGATTAATTGAATTTAATATATCATTTTGAAGTGACAAAGTTAAAACTGTTTTTAGCTTGCGACGCCCAGGGATTTGTTCAGGTATTAAGTAATCCATTTGAATATTTGAATTTCCAACTTGATTTAAGAACTCAGGGCCATTGAACCATATGTTTGATCTTATGATATCACGCAACCCTAATCCACGTGATATAAGATCTGCAGGATTTAATTCTCCTTTAACATAATTCCAATGACTAACATCTGAATTTGATTGAATTTTAGCCACACGATTTGCAATGTAAGTCTCCCAAGTATACGAAGGTGCCTTTATCCACGATAAAACCGTTGTTGAATCTGTATAATAACTTACAGATGAAATTGGTTTGCAAATTATAGGGAGTATTTTTTGTACCAAATCTACTAACAAGACTGCTGCCTGAAGTTCTAACCGGGCTATGGTTATTGCCTTTAAAGGAACGACTCGAGATTTTGAGCACAATAATTGAACAAAAGTGTTTCCACTTTTGTCAGTGGATTTTAAATAAATACATGCTCCATAGGCACTTTCACTGCTGTCTGAAAATGCATGCAGTTCTAATTTCACTAAAGCAAAACGGTGTATGGTAATTTCTTGCAGTGAGGAAAATTGTGACAAGTAGTTTTTCCATTTATGTGCTTGCTCTAAGGATAATATTTCATCCCAGGAGATCTTGGCCTTCCAAAGTTCTTGAAGGAATATTTTTCCTAATAAAATTACTGGTCCAATAAGTCCTAAGGGGTCAAAGAATTTAGCCAAGTCAGCAAGCACAGTACGTTTTGTTACCTGCAGGGTGCTTTACAATCGTAGCAAAACTTGAATGCGTCTTGAATCGGGTCCCAAACTAAACCAAGGGTTTTAATTACTTCCGATTGATAAATTGTTAACATTTTCTCTTGACTTTCTTTGGGAATATTTTCCAGGATACGCTGATCATTGGAACAGAACTTCGTTAAATCGAAATTCCCTTCCCTTAATAATACTTTAGTTTCGTCTAGTAGCATCTTGGCTTCATTTATGGTGTCTGCCCCGGCAAGGCAGTCGCCCACGTAAATATTGTTTGTGATAATTTTAGATGCATTTGGAAATGCATGTTGAAAATCGGATGACAATTTGACAAGGCATCTTGTTGATAAAAAGGAGGCAGATGCCGTTCCATACGTAACTGTATTGAGTTGGTATGTTTTTAAAGGACTCTTATTATTTTCCCTCCATAAAATGAGCTGATATGCTCTATCATCCGGATGAACTAGTATTTGTCTATACATTTGGCTTATATCGCCAGTAAAAACAAATTTATGCATTCTAAAGTTCGCAATGACTGAAAATAAGTCTGGTTGTACCGTTGGGCCAACCATGAGTATATCATTAAGCGAATTTCCTGAGGTTGTTTTTGCGGATGCATCAAAAACAACTCTAAGTTTGGTAGATGAGCTGTCAGGTTTAAATACACAATGGTGCGGAAGGACATAATGAGGATTTGTTATTTTTTCAATTGGAGTCATATGACCTAGACTTTCATATTCGGCCATGAAATTAGTGTAACTGGTTTTAATCTCCGAATTTTTCTCGAGTTTTCTTTCTAAAGAAAAGAATCGTTTTTTAGAAATTTCCATGGAATCACCTAACGTTTTATTTAGTTCATGTTTAAATGGAAGGCGTACTATAAATTGTCCTTGAAGAGTGATTTCAACGTGATCGTTAAAATGTTTTTCACATTTGTATTCCTCCTCACTGTAAGTTCGTGATTCCGTTTCAAAGGAGTCATTTTCCCAAAACGAACGAACTAGTTTGTCTAACGAGCTTAATGTTGGGCTTGAAGCTGAGTGACAATAAGAATTGCGTTTAATGTCTACGGCTCTTCCTGCTAAAAGCCAACCTAACTTTGTATTTCTTAATAATGGGAGATTATTGGAGATTTTATATTCGCCAGGTAGCAACAGTTCGAAGAATATTTCCGCTCCGATCAGTACGTCAATACGAGGTGAATTCAGAGTGTTAGGGTCAGCTAGACAAATATTGGAAGACAATTTCAAGAATTGAAGGTCAATAGGGGAGGCTGCCATATAATCGCTTATTGTGGGTAGTATACAGGCCTCAATGTTTGTTTGGTATTCGGATGTTCTTGACTCTATTGGAATATTAATAGTGAAATTAGACTGACTCTCCTTACCCCCAATTCCGCTTATAGGAATATCTTTTCTTTGTTTTTTATAACCTAATTGTTGAGCTAGGGAAGAAGTTATAAAATTTAACTGAGATCCTGAATCTAGCATAGCTCGACAGGGGACGCGCACACCGTTTGTAGATACAATGTTTACTATTGCGGGGGCAAGGTAAACCTTGCGACCGTTTAACACAACTCCTAATGAACTATTAGTGTTGGCTTTAGACCCAGACGGAAATTCTTTGTTTTTATCAACATCATTTACATACGACTTACCCGATATTCTTGAGTTTAAATTTAAAATATTTTTGGCTGGATAACGGAGTAAAGTGTTGTGCCTCCCGTTGCAAGTTTTACATCTTCGTTGCTGCTGACACGATGAAAAATGATGTCCTTGCAAACAATTGGTGCATAGTTGAAGCTTCCGCACGTTCTGATATGCTGTTCTACTGAAAGACTAATAAATTTTTTACAATTAAAAATCTTATGATTATTAGATTTACAAAATTGACATAAAACTTCCCTCGAATTTTCATAAGCGATGGTTACCACTTTCTTCCTCTCTTCTGGCTTCACTGCCTCTAGGGCTTGGAATCTGCATTCAACAAATTCAAGTAGCTGCGTTAGAGTTGGGCTGTTTCTTGGTGATTCCAGAGATTCTTCGAACAACATTCGGGTGTCCTTGTCCATTTTGTCCAGCAATAGATGCACGACTAGTGGATCCCATCCACTAGTATCATACTCAAGGTTGTTAATAGCTTGTATCACTTCCTTTGTAGTGTCATGCAGCTTTTTTAGGCTTTTGACGTTGTCAACGACGACATTATGTTGGAATAATCAACTGGGCTGTTAAAAGAAGTCTCTTGTTGTTGAACAACCGGTCCACTAGTGCGTTCCATGCTAATTCATAATTACTGTCAGTGGCATGAAAATGCTGGATCAAGTTGTGGGCATCGCCAGTTACATTTGTCTTCAGGAAATATAGCTTCTGTGCTGGTGCAATTGATTGGTTGTGCAACATTTGCTTATATAGGTCGAAGAACTGTGGCCAATTGAGATAACTTCCGTCGAATTTCGGAATTTCAATTTTGGGTAGTTTGATTGCCGTTGTCTGTACCTTTTCACATGATGTACCAGCTAATTTGTTGTTCGGCAACCAGGTGATCCTTAAGTCCAAAAGATCCTGTAGCTCGAAATAGAGCTCTATGTCGGCGACAGCTGCTTCATCCCCAAGTCGTTTGTAGGCAGCGGTTATTTCCTCCCAATTGCCCATAAGGGTTTTTGTTTTTTGATAAAATTGTTGCGTTAGAGTTGGGCTGTTTCTTGGTGATTCCAGAGATTCTTCGAACAACATTCGGGTGTCCTTGTCCATTTTGTCCAGCAATAGATGCACGACTAGTGGATCCCATCCACTAGTATCATACTCAAGGTTGTTAATAGCTTGTATCACTTCCTTTGTAGTGTCATGCAGCTTTTTTAGGCTTTTGACGTTGTCACCGACGACATTATGTTGGAATAATCAACCATCGGCTGTTAAAAGAAGTCTCTTGTTGTTGAACCGGTCCACTAGTGCGTTCCATGCTAATTCATAATTACTGTCAGTGGCATGAAAATGCTGGATCAAGTTGTGGGCATCGCCAGCTACATTTGTCTTCAGGAAATATAGCTTCTGTGCTGGTGCAATTGATTGGTTGTGCACCATTTGCTTATATAGAACTGTGGCCAATTGAGATAACTTCCGTCGAATTTCGGAATTTCAATTTTGGGTAGTTTGATTGCCGTTGTCTGTACCTTTTCACATTAAGTCCAAAAGATCCTGTAGCTCGAAATAGAGCTCTATGTCGGCGACAGCTGCCTCATCCCCAAGTCGTTTGTAGGCAGCGGTTATTTCCTCCCAATTGCCCATAAGGGTTTTTGTTTTTCGATACAATTGTTGCGGACAGGTTTCCCGTAGCTTCACTGGACACTTATTTATTGATTCTAGGAAAATTTTTCCGAGCAGCCGGAATTTGTTTTCCTTTGTCACCCTGTTGACTCCAGTTAGGAATTTCCCGGAGGTATTATCTTCAGAAGCGGGCTTTATCTCTAGCCCTGCTGGGACACTAAAAGGTTTTTGTGCTGAGGCGGCGGGATCCTTTGGTTGCCCTGCTAGGGACTTGACTGCTGTTGGTCCTATGAGGTCCTCTTTTTGCTGCTCCGATGGAAAATTGACTGCTGTGGTCTTTTCGTCAGGATCATCGGATTTTTCTTCATCCGCTTCAGCGAACCGCCTTATGACATCATCCTTCATGGAATCATACACCTTCTTGACCGCATCATAATATCCTTTGGTGAAATATTCGTGTGCTATTTCTTCAGGATAATTATCTTTTATCTCTCTGTCCACTTTATCGAAGGATTCCCACAGTGCACTTAGTCTATTGTACCGTGTATGTAAATACTGCAGAGTTTTTCTGCCAGGGCCATCCTTTCCGTAGTTGCGGGCGATGGTGCATATTTCCTTGCCTACCTCATCTTGTTGGTTGGTTAACTCAGTAATTGAGGACACCATTTTTTTGTTTATTTATTTTCACTGTCTTTGTTTTCACTCTCACTTATTGTTTTTCTTATATTTTATTTGTATTAATTGTAGGCCGCTAAACTTTTTTAGTTAGTCCTGTCACGGTCGCCAAATGTTTTGTTCTTTATTAAAACAAAAAATCAAATATTTAAACAAAAATGATTTCAAGGATATTGTAAGTAATATGTTTTGTTCTTTATTGAGTATAAAATATAATTATTGGTCTTAGAAGGATTTGAATAAATATTTATCACAATCGCCACAACTGTTTTGTTCTTTATTGACTGCTTTCGTTAGAGGTTGAAGAATGAGTGTTGTATCTATCGACCCATCAGGTAGCTTGCAAAAGGCAAGGTCAAAAAACTGATAAGTCGGTATTATTGATACACAGCGCGTGAAGCCAGACGTTGCACTTTATATGTTTGCATAATATCGCTTTTCGTCTGGTTTCATGCCGCTGTGGAAGTTGGGTGAGATATTGGATTTTAATAAAATAGAACATAAATAATAAATATAAAAATAATATAAACTAAACTGTGGGAAGTAATAAAGAAATCACTTCCCATCGTGTCAGCATATTTTAGTCGTACGAAAATGATGTTGACTGTTTATAGTAAGTTGAACATACTCCACCCCTTTGAGGAATGTAATCACTCAACAAAAAAAAAAAATAATTAGAACGCTGTATCTACTTCAAAGCGAGGTGCATGTCTCCTAGGAAAGGGTTGAGGTTTTCTTATTTTTAAATAGTAAAATATGATGAATCCAATTATTACAAAAAAGAAAATTAAGTTTATACCATAATGATGGTAGTCATGAAAATTCATATCATTTACTGGAGGTGAATCTTTATCTAATTCTTTAACTACTTCATTTATTTTGTCCCTTAAATCTTCTACTTCAATATAATTTGTATCATTTCTGGAAGATGCAATTAAGCTCGTATCTTTAGTAGGTATATTTATTTTGATTGCTTCAGAGATTCTTATTGAGGGAACAAATGAATTTTGTACTGTACTGTTGCTAATAACTCGTCGATTTATAATTATATTCGGTAGTTTAACTCGTCGATTTATAATTATATTCGGTAGTTTCAATTTGCATGGTTTCAAAAATTCCATCAAACCACTTCCACTTAAGGTTAAGCTCTTTGTTATTCCATCACATATTAATAAACCAGTTATAGTGTCCTTAAGGGCAAATATCCAACTATTTGAATTTTTAAGACTGATCCATTGATCTTTAAGATTGGATTTTCTCAAAGAACAGTGATTGAGAGCACTCATTAAGTGATTAAGTAATGAAATTTCGCAAATATTATCACTTCCCTGATGGATCATTGTTGGGAGTTGTTGGTTACAAATATAATTTCTTGTTGAAAGAAAATGACAGGATAGTAATTGATTACCCGTTAATGCAAAATACCTATCTCTGGTTGAAGTGACTGCTAGATAAGGGGATGATAATTCTAATAAGAAACTTGAGTCATTTTGAAAAATTGGAAATGGAACCAGATTAAAAAGTTGAAATTCTTGGTTATCTACTAACGGAATCATCATTTCAAATACTATTGAGTCGTTGAGACTTCTTCCTTTGATGGACGATAGCATAAAAATATCAAGAACAGATGCTGTCGGAATGTTTATATTGGAAGGAAGATTATTCCTTATTATTTGAAGTTGTTTCATAAATTGGGATGTAGAGATGAAATGGGGATTCATTTTTGCATTATTGAGACTAAGCAGAACATCAAGCAACGTGTCTTGCATCCTCTCCAGATTTGTAATCGATAATATCAAATATGATGTTAACGCTGAAAAGCTTTGACTAGCATCAATTATCTCTTGATGCTTCTCAATCCTATTTAAAGATTTTTGAAAAATGTTTTTCAAGCCTTGATATTGCTCATTGTTACGTTTCAGCAAGTTAACTGTGGAGTCTGCAATTGAGCTTTGTTTTTTGAAAAGATGCAAGAGATGTTGTTCGTTTTGGTCAACCATGGAGATTTGATGCTCTATTTCTTTAGCGTCATCTTGATCCAAAATTCCAAATAGGCTATGGGCAACGTTTCTAATGAAGTCAAAAGGAGATCTAGAAACCCTTATTCGTTTGGTATAAGAAGTGTGATAATTATGAATTATATCATTGTTGGATTCAATTGCGAATATTCTATGTTTAAATGAGTCAATGGTGGGTGAACAATAAGGATTAGTTTGTAATTCGTCTAAACAGAATTTATCCATTTCATCTATGTAAGTTTTCACTTCTCCTAGTTCTAGCCAATATGAAGACAAATTGTAGAAAATATAAATGTTCCAAAAACTGTTTATCGTGCTAGCGCTACCTATGTCCTCAAAATAAATGCCTGTAAAATTGTCAAGCTTGGTAATCATTATTGGGTTGCTGTTTAAAGAGGCAACTAAGGGAAGTAAAAGGAACATGAAACACAAGATTGACAACAGTGAAGCAATTAGGGACCTTCTACTTCTTAATTTCATAGAATGTTGATTTTTTGGATGAGGTTCTGAATCTCTTTCCTGTAGCTCATTGTTGTCAACAGGTAAAGGACATATATTTTGTATTGCTCGTTGATAAGTTCCTGTTGCCGTCCTAATATTTGCCACTCTCACCAATCCGTCATTTCCCTTGATAACTTCAACTACTCGCCCCAGCTTCCATTTCATTGGAGGCTGGTTTGCATCTTTAAGAATAACCATTGTTTCAAGTTTTAAATTTTGGCATTTTACCTTCCATTTTATTTTCTGCTGTAGAAGGTGAAGATATTCGTTTGACCACCTCTGCCAAAAATGTTGTTGAATATGTTGAACCTGACGGAATTTGTCCAACTTTGAAATATTAATTTCTTTCACGTCAGGTTCCGGAAGTGAGGTCAATGGAGCCCCGATAAGGAAGTGACCTGGAGTCAATGACTCCAGGTCATTGGGATCTGAGGAGATAGGTGTGAGTGGACGCGAGTTAAGGATAGATTCTATTTGAACCACGACGGTTGATAGCTCTTCATAAGTTAAAGAAGCCTCACCTACAAATTTTATAAGTAATGTTTTTGCGGATTTAACTGCGGCCTCCCACAATCCTCCAAAGTGAGGGGAGCGAGGTGGAATGTGTTTCCAATTGATCCCCATTTTCAGACAATTCGAGTTGAGTGATGATTCAGTCTCAGCTGATTCAAGGAAAGCTTTAAAATCCTGTAACTGATTTCTAGCACCGACAAAATTTGTCGCGTTGTCGCAAAATATGGTGTGGCATATACCTCTTCTACCTACAAATCTTTTTAAGCAGTTTATGAATGATTCGGTTGAAAGATTGCTTACGACTTCGATATGAATAGCCTTTGTAGAAAAGCATACAAATACTGCTAGATAGGATTTTGTTGGCGTTTTTCCTCGAATTTTATAATGTGTACGAATTGATCCACAAAAGTCGACCCCTGAATAATAGAAAGGCCGTGAAGGCACAATTCTCTCTTTGGGTAAATTTCCCATTCATTGATCACTAGATCTTGGTTTAGCACGGAAGCATTTAATACACTTAAAAAGAACTTTACGTGTTTCTCTTCCTACGCTTAAGATCCAAAATTGTTGCCTAGAGATAGCAACAAGAGTTCCATGCGATGCATGAAGGTGTTTTTTATGAAGGTGCTCTAAAAGTAGTGTCGTTACTACATTATTTTTGGAAGCAATATTTGGCTTTTTGCTTCTGCAGGAATTTCAGCATTTTTAAGTCTTCCTCCTACGTGTATTAACTTTGTTTTACTATCATAATATGGACTTAATGATAATATTTTAGAATGATTTTTAAGAGATTTCCCTGCCTGCAAGAGGTTATAATCTTCTGTGAATGCACTTGTTTGAACGATTCTGCAGAGTAATATTGTTCCTCATTGTAGTTCCTCTACCGACAGGGAACCACTGATATTATTTCCAGTGCTACGAGATTTACGATTCATTATAAATCTGGAACAGAATGCAAATATTTTTTGCAAGGTATAGAATGAATTTGTATGATTAATTGAATTTAATATATCATTTTGAAGTGGCAAAGTTAAAACTGTTTTTAGCTTGCGACGCCCAGGGATTTGTTCAGGTATTAAGTAATCCATTTGGATATTTGAATTTCCAACTTGATTTAAGAAATCAGGGCCATTGAACCATATGTTTGATCTTATGATATCACGCAACCCTAATCCACGTGATATAAGATCTGCAGGATTTAATTCTCCTTTAACATAATTCCAATGACTAAAATCTGAATTTGATTGAATTTTAGCCACACGATTTGCAATGTAAGTCTCCCAAGTATACGAAGGTGCCTTTATCCACGATAAAACCGTTGTTGAATCTGTATAATATCTTACAGATGAAATTGGTTTGCAAATTATAGGGAGTATTTTTTGTACCAAATCTACTAACAAGACTGCTGCCTGAAGTTCTAACCGGGCTATGGTTATTGCCTTTAAAGGAACGACTCGAGATTTTGAGCACAATAATTGAACAAAAGTGTTTCCACTTTTGTCAGTGGATTTTAAATAAATACATGCTCCATAGGCACTTTCACTGCTGTCTGAAAATGCATGCAGTTCTAATTTCACTAAAGCAAAACGGTGTATGGTAATTTCTTGCAGTGAGGAAAATTGTGACAAGTAGTTTTTCCATTTATGTGCTTGCTCTAAGGATAATTTTTCATCCCAGGAGATCTTGGCCTTCCAAAGTTCTTGAAGGAATATTTTTCCTAATAAAATTACTGGTCCAATAAGTCCTAAGGGGTCAAAGAATTTAGCCAAGTCGTCAAGCACAGTACGTTTTGTTACCTGTAATCCGCAGGGTGCTTTACAATCGTAGCAAAACTTGAATGCGTCTTGAATCGGGTCCCAAACTAAACCAAGGGTTTTAATTACTTCCGATTGATAAATTGTTAACATTTTCTCTTGACTTTCTTTGGGAATATTTTCCAGGATACGCTGATCATTGGAACAGAACTTCGTTAAATCGAAATTCCCTTCCCTTAATAATACTTTAGTTTCGTCTAGTAGCATCTTGGCTTCATTTATGGTGTCTGCCCCGGCAAGGCAGTCGCCCACGTAAATATTGTTTGTGATAATTTTAGATGCATTTGGAAATGCATGTTGAAAATCGGATGACAATTTGACAAGGCATCTTGTTGATAAAAAGGAGGCAGATGCCGTTCCATACGTAACTGTATTGAGTTGGTATGTTTTTAAAGGACTCTTATTATTTTCCCTCCATAAAATGAGCTGATATGCTCTATCATCCGGATGAACTAGTATTTGTCTATACATTTTGCTTATATCGCCAGTAAAAACAAATTTATGCATTCTAAAGTTCGCAATGACTGAAAATAAGTCTGGTTGTACCGTTGGGCCAACCATGAGTATATCATTAAGCGAATTTCCTGAGGTTGTTTTTGCGGATGCATCAAAAACAACTCTAAGTTTGGTAGATGAGCTGTCAGGTTTAAATACACAATGGTGCGGAAGGACATAATGAGGATTTGTTATTTTTTCAATTGGAGTCATATGACCTAGACTTTCATATTCGGCCATGAAATTAGTGTAACTGGTTTTAATCTCCGAATTTTTCTCGAGTTTTCTTTCTAAAGAAAAGAATCGTTTTTTAGAAATTTCCATGGAATCACCTAACGTTTTATTTAGTTCATGTTTAAATGGAAGGCGTACTATAAATTGTCCTTGAAGAGTGATTTCAACGTGATCGTTAAAATGTTTTTCACATTTGTATTCCTTCTCACTGTAAGTTCGTGATTCCGTTTCAAAGGAGTCATTTTCCCAAAACGAACGAACTAGTTTGTCTAACGAGCTTAATGTTGGGCTTGAAGCTGAGTGACAATAAGAATTGCGTTTAATGTCTACGGCTCTTCCTGCTAAAAGCCAACCTAACTTTGTATTTCTTAATAATGGGAGATTATTGGAGATTTTATATTCGCCAGGTAGCAACAGTTCGAAGAATATTTCCGCTCCGATCAGTACGTCAATACGAGGTGAATTCAGAGTGTTAGGGTCAGCTAGACAAATATTGGAAGGCAATTTCAAGAATTGAAGGTCAATAGGGGAGGCTGCCATATAATCGCTTATTGTGGGTAGTATACAGGCCTCAATGTTTGTTTGGTATTCGGATGTTCTTGACTCTATTGGAATATTAATAGTGAAATTAGACTGACTCTCCTTACCCCCAATTCCGCTTATAGGAATATCTTTTCTTTGTTTTTTATAACCTAATTGATGAGCTAGGGAAGAAGTTATAAAATTTAACTGAGATCCTGAATCTAGCATAGCTCGACAGGGGACGCGCACACCGTTTGTAGATACAATGTTTACTATTGCGGGGGCAAGGTAAACCTCGCGACCGTTTAACACAACTCCTAATGAACTATTAGTGTTGCCTTTAGACCCAGACGGAAATTCTTTGTTTTTATCAACATCATTTACATACGACTTACCGGATATTCTTGAGTTTAAATTTAAAATATTTTTGGCTGGATAATGGAGTAAAGTGTTGCGCCTCCCGTTGCAAGTTTTACATCTTCGTTGCTGCTGACACGATGAAAACTGATGTCCTTGCTAACAATTGGTGCATAGTTGAAGCTTCCGCACGTTCTGATACGCTGTTCTACTGAAAGACTAATAAATTTTTTACAATTAAAAATCTTATGATTATTAGATTTACAAAATTGACATAAAACTTCCCTCGAATTTTCATAAGCGATGGTTACCACTTTCTTCCTCTCTTCTGGCTTCACTGCCTCTAGGGCTTGGAATCTGCATTCAACAAATTCAAGTAGCTGCGTTAGAGTTGGGCTGTTTCTTGGTGATTCCAGAGATTCTTCGAACAACATTCGGGTGTCCTTGTCCATTTTGTCCAGCAATAGATGCACGACTAGTGGATCCCATCCACTAGTATCATACTCAAGGTTGTTAATAGCTTGTATAACTTCCTTTGTAGTGTCATGCAGCTTTTTTAGGCTTTTGACGTTGTCACCGACGACATTATGTTGGAATAATCAACTGGGCTGTTAAAAGAAGTCTCTTGTTGTTGAACCGGTCCACTAGTGCGTTCCATGCTAATTCATAATTACTGTCAGTGGCATGAAAATGCTGGATCAAGTTGTGGGCATCGCCAGTTACATTTGTCTACAGGATATATAGCTTCTGTGCTGGTGCAATTGATTGGTTGTGCTCTATTTGCTTATATAGGTCGTAGAACTGTGGCCAATTGAGATAACTTCCGTCGAATTTCGGAATTTCAATTTTGGGTAGTTTGATTGCCGTTGTCTGTACCTTTTCACATGATGTACCAGCTAATTTGTTGTTCGGCAACCAGGTGATCCTTAAGTCCAAAAGATCCTGTAGCTCGAAATAGAGCTCTATGTCGGCGACAGCTGCCTCATCCCCAAGTCGTTTGTAGGCAGCGGTTATTTCCTCCCAATTGCCCATAAGGGTTTTTGTTTTTCGATAAAATTGTTGCGGACAGGTTTCCCGTAGCTTCACTGGACACTTATTTATTGATTCTAGGAAAATTTTTCCGAGCAGCCGGAATTTGTTTTCCTTTGTCACCCTGTTGACTCCAGTTAGGAATTTCCCGGAGGTATTATCTTCAGAAGCGGGCTTTATCTCTAGCCCTGCTGGGACACTAAAAGGTTTTTGTGCTGAGGCGGCGGGATCCTTTGGTTGCCCTGCTAGGGACTTGACTGCTGTTGGTCCTATGAGGTCCTCTTTTTGCTGCTCCGATGGAAAATTGACTGCTGTGGTCTTTTCGTCAGGATCATCGGATTTTTCTTCATCCGCTTCAGCGAACCGCCTTATGACATCATCCTTCATGGAATCATACACCTTCTTGACCGCATCATAATATCCTTTGGTGAAATATTCGTGTGCTATTTCTTCAGGATAATTATCTTTTATCTCTCTGTCCACTTTATCGAAGGATTCCCACAGTGCACTTAGTCTATTGTACCGTGTATGTAAATACTGCAGAGTTTTTCTGCCAGGGCCATCCTTTCCGTAGTTGCGGGCGATGGTGCATATTTCCTTGCCTACCTCATCTTGTTGGTTGGTTAACTCAGTAATTGAGGACACCATTTTTTTGTTTATTTATTTTCACTGTCTTTGTTTTCACTCTCACTTATTGTTTTTCTTATATTTTATTTGTATTAATTGTAGGCCGCTAAACTTTTTTAGTTTGTCCTGTCACGGTCGCCAAATGTTTTGTTCTTTATTAAAACAAAAAATCAAATATTTAAACAAAAATGATTTCAAGGATATTGTAAGTAATATGTTTTGTTCTTTATTGAGTATAAAATATAATTATTGGTCTTAGAAGGATTTGAATAAATATTTATCACAATCGCCACAACTGTTTTGTTCTTTATTGACTGCTTTCGTTAGAGGTTGAAGAATGAGTGTTGTATCTATCGACCCATCAGGTAGCTTGCAAAAGGCAAGGTCAAAAAACTGATAAGTCGGTATTATTGATACACAGCGCGTGAAGCCAGACGTTGCACTTTATATGTTTGCATAATATCGCTTTTCGTCTGGTTTCATGCCGCTGTGGAAGTTGGGTGAGATATTGGATTTTAATAAAATAGAACATAAATAATAAATATAAAAATAATATAAACTAAACTGTGGGAAGTAATAAAGAAATCACTTCCCATCGTGTCAGCATATTTTAGTCGTACGAAAATGATGTTGACTGTTTATAGTAAGTTGAACATACTCCACCCCTTTGAGGAATGTAATCACTCAACAAAAAAAAAAAATAATTAGAACGCTGTATCTACTTCAAAGCGAGGTGCATGTCTCCTAGGAAAGGGTTGAGGTTTTCTTATTTTTAAATAGTAAAATATGATGAATCCAATTATTACAAAAAAGAAAATTAAGTTTATACCATAATGATGGTATTCATGAAAATTCATATCATTTACTGGAGGTGAATCTTTATCTAATTCTTTAACTACTTCATTTATTTTGTCCCTTAAATCTTCTACTTCAATATAATTTGTATCATTTCTGGAAGATGCAATTAAGCTCGTATCTTTAGTAGGTATATTTATTTTGATTGCTTCAGAGATTCTTATTGAGGGAACAAATGAATTTTGTACTGTACTGTTGCTAATAACTCGTCGATTTATAATTATATTCGGTAGTTTAACTCGTCGATTTATAATTATATTCGGTAGTTTCAATTTGCATGGTTTCAAAAATTCCATCAAACCACTTCCACTTAAGGTTAAGCTCTTTGTTATTCCATCACATATTAATAAACCAGTTATAGTGTCCTTAAGGGCAAATATCCAACTATTTGAATTTTTAAGACTGATCCATTGATCTTTAAGATTGGATTTTCTCAAAGAACAGTGATTGAGAGCACTCATTAAGTGATTAAGTAATGAAATTTCGCAAATATTATCACTTCCCTGATGGATCATTGTTGGGAGTTGTTGGTTACAAATATAATTTCTTGTTGAAAGAAAATGACAGGATAGTAATTGATTACCCGTTAATGCAAAATACCTATCTCTGGTTGAAGTGACTGCTAGATAAGGGGATGATAATTCTAATAAGAAACTTGAGTCATTTTGAAAAATTGGAAATGGAACCAGATTAAAAAGTTGAAATTCTTGGTTATCTACTAACGGAATCATCATTTCAAATACTATTGAGTCGTTGAGACTTCTTCCTTTGATGGACGATAGCATAAAAATATCAAGAACAGATGCTGTCGGAATGTTTATATTGGAAGGAAGATTATTCCTTATTATTTGAAGTTGTTTCATAAATTGGGATGTAGAGATGAAATGGGGATTCATTTTTGCATTATTGAGACTAAGCAGAACATCAAGCAACGTGTCTTGCATCCTCTCCAGATTTGTAATCGATAATATCAAATATGATGTTAACGCTGAAAAGCTTTGACTAGCATCAATTATCTCTTGATGCTTCTCAATCCTATTTAAAGATTTTTGAAAAATGTTTTTCAAGCCTTGATATTGCTCATTGTTACGTTTCAGCAAGTTAACTGTGGAGTCTGCAATTGAGCTTTGTTTTTTGAAAAGATGCAAGAGATGTTGTTCGTTTTGGTCAACCATGGAGATTTGATGCTCTATTTCTTTAGCGTCATCTTGATCCAAAATTCCAAATAGGCTATGGGCAACGTTTCTAATGAAGTCAAAAGGAGATCTAGAAACCCTTATTCGTTTGGTATAAGAAGTGTGATAATTATGAATTATATCATTGTTGGATTCAATTGCGAATATTCTATGTTTAAATGAGTCAATGGTGGGTGAACAATAAGGATTAGTTTGTAATTCGTCTAAACAGAATTTATCCATTTCATCTATGTAAGTTTTCACTTCTCCTAGTTCTAGCCAATATGAAGACAAATTGTAGAAAATATAAATGTTCCAAAAACTGTTTATCGTGCTAGCGCTACCTATGTCCTCAAAATAAATGCCTGTAAAATTGTCAAGCTTGGTAATCATTATTGGGTTGCTGTTTAAAGAGGCAACTAAGGGAAGTAAAAGGAACATGAAACACAAGATTGACAACAGTGAAGCATTTAGGGACCTTCTACTTCTTAATTTCATAGAATGTTGATTTTTTGGATGAGGTTCTGAATCTCTTTCCTGTAGCTCATTGTTGTCAACAGGTAATACTACGTTTCCACCAGACACTAAACCGAGATTTAGCAAGATTATCACAAATCTCCTTGAAATCTACAAGATTTACCATACAAATTTTAATCTCCTCAAATGAACATTTCAAATAAAACTCATTCAAATCTACTTGGAAACATTAGTTTGTCAAATCAAACAAACTTTTTTTTCGAAGAATAATTGTGGAACCGACCTATTTTCGTTTATTGACAGATGGAAATGTAATCAAAAACAATCTATCTCACTTCCACTTCATATCAAAAAAATGAAACATCATTTGAATGTTTTGCCATAATCCTCTTTTTGTGCAGTGGAAACACCAAACAAATCTCATTACCTAAATCTCGGTTTAGTGGTTGGTGGAAACGTAGTATAAAGGACATATATTTTGTATTGCTCGTGGAGTCAATGACTCCAGGTCATTGGGATCTGAGGAGATAGGTGTGAGTGGACGCGAGTTAAGGATAGATTCTATTTGAACCACGACGGTTGATAGCTCTTCATAAGTTAAAGAAGCCTCACCTACAAATTTTATAAGTAATGTTTTTGCGGATTTAACTGCGGCCTCCCACAATCCTCCAAAGTGAGGGGAGCGAGGTGGAATGTGTTTCCAATTGATCCCCATTTTCAGATAATTCAAGTTGATTGATGATTCAGTCTCAGCTGATTCAAGGAAAGCTATAAAATCCTGTAACTGATTTCTAGCACCGACAAAATTTGTCGCGTTGTCGCAAAATATGGTGTGACATATACCTCTTCTACCTACAAATCTTTTTAAGCAGTTTATGAATGATTCGGTTGAAAGATTGCTTACGACTTCGATATGAATAGCCTTTGTAGAAAAGCATACAAATACTGCTAGATAGAATTTTGTTGGCGTTTTTCCTCGAATTTCATAGTGTGTACGAATTGGTCCACAAAAGTCGACCCCTGAATAATAGAAAGGCCGTGAAGGCACAATTCTCTCTTTGGGTAAATTTCCCATTCATTGATCAATAGATCTTGGTTTAGCACGGAAGCATTTAATACACTTAAAAAGAACTTTACGTGTTTCTCTTCCTACGCTTAAGATCCAAAATTGTTGCCTAGAGATAGCAACAAGAGTTCTATGCGATGCATGAAGGTGTTTTTTATGAAGGTGCTCTAAAAGTAGTGTCGTTACTACATTATTTTTGGAAGCAATATTTGGTTTTTTGCTTCTGCAGGATTTTCAGCATTTTTAAGTCTTCCTCCTACGTGTATTAACTTTGTTTTACTATCATAATATGGACTTAATGATAATATTTTAGAATGATTTTTAAGAGATTTCCCTGCCTGCAAGAGGTTATAATCTTCTGTGAATGCACTTGTTTGAACGATTCTGCAGAGTAATATTGTTCCTCGTTGTAGTTCCTCTACCGACAGGGAACCACTGATATTATTTCCAGTGCTACGAGATTTACGATTCATTATAAATCTGGAACAGAATGCAAATATTTTTTGCAAGGTATAGAATGAATTTGTATGATTAATTGAATTTAATATATCATTTTGAAGTGACAAAGTTAAAACTGTTTTTAGCTTGCGACGCCCAGGGATTTGTTCAGGTATTAAGTAATCCATTTGAATATTTGAATTTCCAACTTGATTTAAGAACTCAGGGCCATTGAACCATATGTTTGATCTTATGATATCACGCAACCCTAATCCACGTGATATAAGATCTGCAGGATTTAATTCTCCTTTAACATAATTCCAATGACTAACATCTGAATTTGATTGAATTTTAGCCACACGATTTGCAATGTAAGTCACTGCTGTCTGAAAATGCATGCAGTTCTAATTTCACTGCTGAGTCTGTTAAAGCAAAACGGTGTATGGTAATTTCTTGCAGTGAGGAAAATTGTGACAAGTAGTTTTTCCATTTATGTGCTTGCTCTAAGGATAATATTTCATCCCAGGAGATCTTGGCCTTCCAAAGTTCTTGAAGGAATATTTTTCCTAATAAAATTACTGGTCCAATAAGTCCTAAGGGGTCAAAGAATTTAGCCAAGTCAGCAAGCACAGTACGTTTTGTTACCTGCAGGGTGCTTTACAATCGTAGCAAAACTTGAATGCGTCTTGAATCGGGTCCCAAACTAAACCAAGGGTTTTAATTACTTCCGATTGATAAATTGTTAACATTTTCTCTTGACTTTCTTTGGGAATATTTTCCAGGATACGCTGATCATTGGAACAGAACTTCGTTAAATCGAAATTCCCTTCCCTTAATAATGCTTTAGTTTCGTCTAGTAGCATCTTGTCTTCATTTATGGTGTCTGCCCCGGCAAGGCAGTCGTCCACGTAAATATTGTTTGTGATAATTTTAGATGCATTTGGAAATGCATGTGGAAAATCGGATGACAATTTGACAAGTCATCTTGTTGATAAAAAGGAGGCAGATGCCGTTCCATACGTAACTGTATTGAGTTGGTATGTTTTTAAAGGACTCTTATTATTTTCCCTCCATAAAATAAGCTGATATGCTCTATCATCCGGATGAACTAGTATTTGTCTATACATTTTGCTTATATCGCCAGTAAAAACAAATTTATGCATTCTAAAGTTCGCAATGACTGAAAATAAGTCTGGTTGTACCGTTGGGCCAACCATGAGTATATCATTAAGCGAATTTCCTGAGGTTGTTTTTGCGGATGCATCAAAAACAACTCTAAGTTTGGTAGATGAGCTGTCAGGTTTAAATACACAATGGTGCGGAATGACATAATGAGGATTTGTTATTTTTTTCAATTGGAGTCATATGACCTAGACTTTCATATTCGGCCATGAAATTAGTGTAACTGGTTTTAATCTCCGAATTTTTCTCGAGTTTTCTTTCTAAAGAAAAGAATCGTTTTTTTAGCCATTTCCATGGAATCACCTAACGTTTTATTTGGTTCATGTTTAAATGGAAGGCGTACTATACATTGTCCTTGAAGAGTGATTTCAACGTGATCGTTAAAATATTTTTCACATTTGTATTCCTACTCAATGTAAGTTCGTGATTCCGTTTCAAAGGAGTCATTTTCCCAAAACGAATGAACTAGTTTGTCTAACGAGCTTAATGTTGGGCTTGAAGCTGAGTGACAATAAGAATTGCGTTTAATGTCTACGGCTCTTCCTGCGAAAAGCCAACCTAACTTTGTATTTCTTAATAATGGGAGATTATTGGAGATTTTATATTCGCCAGGTAGCAACAGTTCGAAGAATATTTCCGCTCCGATCAGTACGTCAATACGAGGTGAATTCAGAGTGTTAGGGTCAGCTAGACAAATATTGGAAGGCAATTTCAAGAATTGAAGGTCAATAGGGGAGGCTGCCATATAATCGCTTATTGTGGGTAGTATACAGGCCTCAATGTTTGTTTGGTATTCGGATGTTCTTGACTCTATTGGAATATTAATAGTGAAATTAGACTGACTCTCCTTACCCCCAATTCCGCTTATAGGAATATCTTTTCTTTGTTTTTTATAACCTAATTGTTGAGCTAGGGAAGAAGTTATAAAATTTAACTGAGATCCTGAATCTAGCATAGCTCGACAGGGGACGCGCACACCGTTTGTAGATACAATGTTTACTATTGCGGGGGCAAGGTAAACCTCGCGACCGTTTAACACAACTCCTAATGAATTATTAGTGTTGGCTTTAGACCCAGACGGAAAAACTTTGTTTTTATCAACATCATTTACATACGACTTACCGGATATTGTTGAGTTTAAATTTAAAATATTTTTGGCTGGATAATGGAGTAAAGTGTTGTGCCTCCCGTTGCAAGTTTTACATCTTCGTTGCTGCTGACACGATGAAAAATGATGTCCTTGCAAACAATTGGTGCATAGTTGAAGCTTCCGCACGTTCTGATACGCTGTTCTACTGAAAGACTAATAAATTTTTTACAATTAAAAATCTTATGATTATTAGATTTACAAAATTGACATAAAACTTCCCTCGAATTTTCATAAGCGATGGTTACCACTTTCTTCCTCTCTTCTGGCTTCACTGCCTCTAGGGCTTGGAATCTGCATTCAACAAATTCAAGTAGCTGCGTTAGAGTTGGTCTGTTTCTTGGTGATTCCAGAGATTCTTCGAACAACATTCGGGTGTCCTTGTCCATTTTGTCCAGCAATAGATGCACGATTAGTGGATCCCATCCACTAGTATCATACTCAAGGTTGTTAATAGCTTGTATCACTTCCTTTGTAGTGTCATGCAGCTTTTTTAGGCTTTTGACGTTGTCAACGACGACATTAAGTTGGAATAATCAACTGGGCTGTTAAAAGAAGTCTCTTGTTGTTGAACCGGTCCACTAGTGCGTTCCATGCTAATTCATAATTACTGTCAGTGGCATGAAAATGCTGGATCAAGTTGTGGGCATCGCCAGTTACATTTGTCTTCAGGATATATAGCTTCTGTGCTGGTGCAATTGATTGGTTGTGCACCATTTGCTTATATAGGTCGTAGAACTGTGGCCAATTGAGATAACTTCCGTCGAATTTCGGAATTTCAATTTTGGATAGTTTGATTGCCGTTGTCTGTACCTTTTCACATGATGTACCAGCTAATTTGTTGTTCGGCAACCAGGTGATCCTTAAGTCCAAAAGATCTTGTAGCTCGAAATAGAGCTCTATGTCGGCGACAGCTGCCTCATCCCCAAGTCGTTTGTAGGCAGCGGTTATTTCCTCCCAATTGCCCATAAGGGTTTTTGTTTTTTGATAAAATTGTTGCGGACAGGTTTCCCGTAGCTTCACTGGACACTTATTTATTGATTCTAGGAAAATTTTTCCAAGCAGCCGGAATTTGTTTTCCTTTGTCACCCTGTTGACTCCAGTTAGGAATTTCCCGGAGGTATTATCTTCAGAAGCGGGCTTTATCTCTAGCCCTGCTGGGACACTAAAAGGTTTTTGTGCTGAGGCGGCGGGATCCTTTGGTTGCCCTGCTGGGGACTTGACTGCTGTTGGTCCTATGAGGTCCTCTTTTTGCTGCTCCGATGGAAAATTGACTGCTGTGGTCTTTTCGTCAGGATCATCGGATTTTTCTTCATCCGCTTCAGCGAACCGCCTTATGACATCATCCTTCATGGAATCATACACCTTCTTGACCGCATCATAATATCCTTTGGTGAAATATTCGTGTGCTATTTCTTCAGGATAATTATCTTTTATCTCTCTGTCCACTTTATCGAAGGATTCCCACAGTGCACTTAGAGTTTTTCTGCCAGGGCCATCCTTTCCGTAGTTGCGGGCGATGGTGCATATTTCCTTGCCTACCTCATCTTGTTGGTTGGTTAACTCAGTAATTGAGGACACCATTTTTTTGTTTATTTATTTTCACTGTCTTTATTTTCATTCTCACTTATTGTTTTTCTTATATTTTATTTGTATTAATTGTAGGCCACTAAACTCTTTTAGTTAGTCCTGTCACGGTCGCCAAATGTTTTGTTCTTTATTAAAACAAAAAATCAAATATTTAAACAAAAATTATTTCAAGGATATTTTAAGTAATATGTTTTGTTCTTTATTGAGTATAAAATATAATTATTTGTCTTAGAAGGATTTGAATAAATATTTATCACAATCGCCACAACTGTTTTGTTCTTTATTGACTGCTTTCGTTAGAGGTTGAAGAATGAGTGTTGTATCTATCGACCCATCAGGTAGCTTGCAAAAGGCAAGGTCAAAAAACTGATGAGTCGGTATTATTGATACACAGCGCGTGAAGCCAGACGTTGCACTTTATATGTTTGCATAATATCGCATTTCGTCTGGTTTCATGCCGCTGTTGAAGTTGGTTGAGATATTGGATTTTAATAAAATAGAACATAAATAATAAATATAAAAATAATATAAACTAAACTGTGGGAAGTAATAAAGAAATCACTTCCCATCGTGTCAGCATATTTTAGTCGTACGAAAATGATGTTGACTGTTTATAGTAAGTTGAACAGTGAAAATGCCCTGCATGAAAAATTTCATAATTTCAATTTTTTTTTTGTATATCTACACCTGAAAACCAACCGCTCTATAAAATTTCATAATTCTGCACCAAGCAGAAGTGCTCTCTCTATTAAATTCTTTGAAAACAGGTGGTTGCCACACCCACTGAATGTAATATTTCAAATTTTTAATTTTCCCCTTTCTTGCATGTCAAGTCGTATCGCTCTTCCAATTTTCATCATTTTACGACGGTCAAAAGTGCTCCACATACTTACTTACTTACTTAGGTCCTCGGACCTATTACGTCCGTGATGTTTCCCTTACGGGACATAGGGCCTCCACTACACCTACGCGCCATCGTGTACGATTTCTTGAAATATATTTCAGCTCTCTCCAACTTTTCCCCAGTCGTGCCGATTCCTGTTCGACCGTTCTTCGCCATGTACTTCTAGGCCGGCCCACTTGTCTTCCCTCCTGTGTGAGCGGGTTCCACTGCATTGCTTGAGATGCAATGCACCGATCGCCTTTTTGAAGCGTATGGCTAATGCACTGCCACCTTCTTCTTCGTATAATGGAGTCTATGGGCTCCTGACCCGTTCTCGCATGAAGTTCGGCATTGGAGATACGGTTGGGCCAGAAAATCCTCAAGATGTTTCGTAGACATCTATTAACGAAGGTTTGCAGCTTTCTAGTGACAATTTCAGTGACTTTCCAAGTGCTGCAGCCGTAAAGCAGAACGGATTCAACATTGGAGCGGAACAGTCGTAGCTTGGTCTTTAAGCTAAAAGAGTTGTTTCTCCATATTTTGGACAGCATTCCGAACGCAGCCTTTGCTTTTCTGATTCGGCTGTTTACGTCCAGTTCAGTTCCGCCACCCGTAGAGATAATACTCCCAAGATATTGGAAATCCTCTACCATCTCTACCGGTTGTCCAGAAATATTTACTTGGATTGATGAGGAAGTTCCAAGGCTGATCCTTTTAGTTTTTGCCGAGTTGATCTTAAGCCCTACGATTTCTGCTTCTCTCTCCACCCTTGTTGTCATTTGATGGAGATCCATGATCCTATGAGAGAGTAAGCATACGTCGTCCGCGTAGTCCAGATGTTTGAGGTGAGATTGCAGAGTCCACTGAATTCCTCCATTTCCATTTGACAAAGCTGCGTGCAGTACGTCACTTATCACCAACAGGAACAGTATTGGTGACAGTATACAGCCTTGCCTAACTCCACTTTGGATTTCAAACTCCTCTGACAGCCTACCTTTGTGCAAAACGTGACACCTGGATCCATCATATGTAGCCTTGATAATAGCAATCAATTTATCTGGGATGCCCCTCCTGTGCAAAGCAAGCCAAATAAATTCTCTATTGACACTGTCGAACGCCTTTTCAAAATCGATGAACAGCAGGTGAAGTGGTGATCGATATTCAACGCACTGTTCGATGATGATCCTCAAGGTGTTGATGTGATCAACACAGGAAGATCCAGTGCGGAAACCTGCTTGTTCGGCGTCGAGTGTGTCTTCGAGGTGGTCTTTAATTCGGTCCAATATTATCCTTGCTATTATCTTGGCTACTGCAGGCAGAACGCATATTCCTCTCCAGTTTTCGCACTGTGTGAGATCTCCTTTCTTTGGGAGCTTGACAATCATTCCTTTTTTCCACTCTTCAGGAAAGCTCTCTGCTTCCCAAGCTCTCTTAATAAGTGGGTGCAGTAGCTCGCTCGATGTCGTTGGGGCTGCTCCTAAGAGCTCTGCAGGAATACCGTCAAGTCCAACCGCTTTGTTGTTCTTCAGTGCTTTGATGGCGGTGATAATTTCTTCTTTACTGGGGGGTACGGTGCGTATTCGGGAAATTGTTACTTCGGGTAGCTCAGTGGGAATAGGGTTCACTTCACTTGTGAAAACGTGGTTTAAAACCGCAGAAAAGTGTTCCCTCCACCTTATGAGCTGGTCCTCATCCGAAATTAGCAGGGATCCGTTTGTGTCTTTAACCAGGTGTTGTTTAGAGCTCTGGACACCAGTGAGCTCTTTGGTAATTCTGTAGACGGTCCTACTGTCACACCTACTAGCGGCTTCTTCTGTAGCCAGTGCGTTGATGTAGTTACGCTTATCACGTCGCACACTACGGTGAACTTCCCTCATCTTCATGCGGTACGTAGACTCAAGCTCGTTTCTCCCTGCTGCTGGGGTAGCTGCGATGCGAGCTTTAAGGTGTTTCCTTTCTTCGATCCTTGCCCAAGTTTCGTCGGAAAGCCAAGCACTATTTCTTCCTTGCGCCCGGCCGACTATACTTTCAGCACCGGATATGAAAACATTTTTCACAGCACACCAATGATTTTCGATGGATGTGGTTTCCGTGCTGCTGATTGCGTTCAATCCTTGTGAAAGGTGGTCCCCTAGTTGTTGGCGCACTGCAGGATCCTTTAGTCTATCTGTATTAAACTTGGGCATTCGAGTGTTTCCTTGGGATCTCCGAACTGCAGCTGTACGCAATCTTACGGTAGCAACCATCAGATGGTGGTCCCGGGCCATTCCCATGTCAGCACCTCTTCTGTTACGGACGTCCTGGAGACTGCTTCTAAAACGCCGGCTGATCGCGAAGTGGTCAATTTGGTTGGAAGTTGCTTGTCTGTCAGTCGACACCCAACTGACTTTGTGGCACGTCTTATGCTCGAACATGGTCCCTCCAATAACAAGGCCGTTGGCGTTGCAGAAATCGACAAATCGTTCGCCATTGTCGTTTCGGTTACCAACACCATGTTTTCCCATGACATGCCTTAGCCCAGTGTTGTCATTGCCAACCTTGGCATTTAAGTCTCCCATCACCATAACTATATCACCTCGTGGAACGCTATCATAAGCAGCACTCAGCCGGTTATAAAAGGCCTCCTTCTCCTCGTCAGAAGAGAGCAAAGTTGGGGCGTAACACTGTATGATGGTGACGCGACGTACTCTAGTCCGGAACCTGGCTTTCAGGATCCTGTCACCTAAAGGCTCCCAGGAAATTAGGCTTTTGAGAGCTGTTTTGGAAAGCAGCAATCCAACGCCAGATTCCCGAGCGCTTCCAGGTGTTTTTCCGGAATAGAATAGTACAGTGTTACGGGTTGGTGACTTGAACTTCCCCGAACCCAGCCATCTAACTTCACTTATCCCTAAGATGTCTATCCTATACCGCATGAATTCCTTCTCTAGTTGCAGGAATCTGGCATTCTGAGGACCTTCTTTTCCATTGTCAAGAAGCGTCTTCACATTCCAGAAACCAATCTTTGTCCGGGTACAATAGCCAAAAGTCGTCAACGAGTTATCATTAATTATCCGAGGCGTAGTGTTGGTTTCGGTAGCGGGTTGATTTCAGTTACGGAGAATGCTAACCTCCGTAACCTATCCTAGAAAGCTAGGCCTTTTCGCACTTGTAATTTTAGCCTATTTATGTATATTGGGATACATAAATAGTTGCCCGGGGACCACCACGAGGAGGTAAAACAAGCACTTCATCGTGACTGATTGTTGCGCTACTGGCCCAGACCAAGTTCTGAGCAATCAATAGTTTCCCGATCAGGCACGATGCAGGTCGCCCTAAAGTGGTCAGTCAGTGAGTCCAGTAAGTCAGTTACGGTTTTTGTGATTTTTGCGTTCTAATAGCCTTTCCACACCAAACCCGAAACCCGGTTTTCGCGAAAATATCGGTTTTGGCTGAAAACCTAGATCGAAAACACAAGTTTTCCCATACATTTCTGCTAAACCACAAGTTTTGATAAAACACAAATTTTAAATAGAACCTGTCCAAAACATGTTGGATTTGCAGGTTGAACGAAACAAACACACCTTGTGAAACTTTCAGCGCTCAATTAAATGCCATATAAATAGCTGGGTTGCTACCAGGAAAAAATATTTTTTCTGCTGGAACACCAGAGAGCGCGACGCAGTGTCGCGCATCCTAACTACTACGTGAAATTGATCGGTTAAGAAATAAATTAATTATAACGAATCAGGATTGATTGTATTTCCATTTTTATTAAATTCCAATACTAATAAATTGTCTTTTAATTGCACATAAAACATTTGATTTTTCCCTTTTCTGTGGCCCTTCCTCGAAATCATTGTGTTTAAGCAAAACAAATGAAATGTCAAATGAAAACTTGTAAATTTTCAGTGTGAACGCATTTCAAGTTTTCGTAAACCAATTGCCGAAAACCTGGTTTTGGGTTTGGTGTGAAAATGAGGTAATTTCGTTGCAAATTTCCAAAGAAGATCCGAAATTACCTAATTCCCATACAAAATCAAATTTCGAAATGAAGTAATTTCAATCTCATTTGAACGAAATTAGGTTGGAAATTAGGTGAATGCATCCAGCAGGAATCAGATTCAAAAGCTACTAAAAGCTTTTGCATGAAAATATCAATGCATTATACTCAACAAACATAAAACAGAAAGAGAAAACAACAAAAATAAGCGTCTTACTGCCATTCCATATTCAGAATGAAATGAAATGTCAAATGAAATAAGCAAATTTGATAATGGAAACACTTTTTTGCCAAATTTTCGAAATTACCTCATTTCGGCTCTAATGAAAACTTAGTATTATACATCAGAAACCACTTATGCTAACAAATTTAAACTTGGTGAGTTGCCTGAACCTGATAAGCTTAGCAAATACTGGGAATTTTAAGTTTTGATCCTCTAAAAAGGGTGTAGTGCAGAGTCTGCCTAGGCACTACCGTGCCCGTTGATACCTATCATATGATATCATATATCTTATATAAAATATGCAAATGAATTATGCTATTGTTGTTTTTTTTTCTATTTAATAATTTTATTTTGTTAATAGTGAAATATGTAAACAAAGAATAGTTATTGTTTTTGTTTGAATATGCGATTTTTTTTTACTTTGGCACTCTGTGGCACTTTTCGGCACTCAAAAAAATAATTGGTGGCATTAAATTTTTTTCAGCGGCAGCGCTGGTCTTGACTGCACTCTCTATTACCCCGTTTACATGAGGTATTCGAGCGAGCTTCAAGCTCGCTTGGACCCTTTGTATACCTGCGTTGACTTGAAATGAGCTTCAACCGACTCGATTCCACTTCAGGATCGGAGTCGAGTCGAAATTGTTGATAAAAAACCTCCCTTCAAGCTAAATCACCGACCCAAATTTCTCGGTACACTTGGGACTCCAAAAAATGAGTGTCTCACAAACAATAACAAATTTTCTGTGTACGCATGTAAAAAGAACGAGAATCGAGAGTATTTTTTTTAAGCACCGAGGAATAGAGAGAGTATAGGCGAAGTATATAATCATTTTGCCTTAATTTCCACCACTTTTTTTTTAGTTCAGTTTTGTAGGTAGCGTGGCGAAGACAGTTGCTTTTTTATCTCTTTTCTCTTGTTAAAACTTTGAAAAATTTCCAATCAGAAATGCAAGTTTCTATTTATTAAATGTAAATTTATATTTGTGGAAATATGTCATGTTTATTAGTGCGAAATAGTCTTCAGAAAACCTTTTATGAATGATAAATAAAAAAAAAACTCTTGAAATGAAAAAATTCTGTTTGTTTTATTGTTGTAGACAATGGAGAAACTGGACTAGATGGGAAGTTTTTTTTAATACATTTGGGTTGGATATGCCTCAATTCATTCATTTTTTTTTGGAACCGTTTTAGATTCCATTTGGTTTCGGTTCTCCGAGTATGGTGAATTGGAAAACTCTCTCTCTCACAAAACATTCACATAATGGCTCCGTGGTGATTCTAATTTCCATACTAATTTGAGCCGCAAAACGCAGGTTTTCGATCCGTATTTGGATCCGAATGCGAAGTCGTCCATACTTTGTTTAATACGTTTGCGGACCGAAAACGAGCTCGCTTGCTTGAAGGTCTGGGCCGAAGAGTCGGTCTTGAGGATGTGTTCACCACAGTGTTTTTGCACATGTGCGAGTAAAATTATTTATTTGTTTTGATAGCTATGTGAAGTATGTACAAAATTTCATTAAATTTGAAATGTTTTTATGTAAAATAAATATATTGTTGCCATTCCATTAAATGTAATCTCAACACCATATCAACTCAACTTCAAATGGGGCTCTCAACTCGCGTGACGAAACACCTGGCTCAAAAATCCGACCCTAATCCAACTCGAGCTCTCGATTCTGTTTGTAAACGGGGTATGTATTTCTCTGTGCATAAAAAATACTCTCGATTCTTGTTCTTCTTTTTACATGCGTACACAGAAAATTGAAAATTTGTAAAAGTGTGTGAGACACTCAGGTTTTTTGGATTCCCAAGTGAACCGAGATTCTGCTTGAAGGGTGCATCATTATAATGATTTATCTATGGTAGAGAACTGTCAAAAGAAGCAAACACAAACAACAAACACAGTTCTTCTTGTGATTTGCATACATTTTTTTATTAAACATTAATTAAAAATATAAATAAAGTTTTCTCATCTGAAAATTATGATATCTATTAAGGCCCAACTATAATAGGCATAAGCAAACATAAGCTTATGTCAAAAAGCTAACGAAAATTTGCTTATGTTTGCAAAATTACCCCGTATAGCCATAATGGACTTATGCGCGCATAAGCAAACATTAAAAAATACCTCTCCGCTTTCGCCACACATTCAATTTTCAGCTTTGTGATTTGTTCCGCATTTTTAAATACAAATGAAAATGCGGCAACGATACAACAAAAACTACACACATACTCGTGCACAACTTGTGAATTGATTAACAATACAGCTGTGGCTTTGTGTTTTTTGCTGCATTTGTAAAATTTACTTATGCGCTGAGCGACTGGGATCGCTCTTGCTTATGCACGCTTAAGTGAACGAATCTGAGAAAAATTGAACGAAACGCAGCTAGACTCCATTATGTTCACTCGCATAGAGATTCCTTGTATTCGCACGTTTACTTATGCGCGCATATGCTAGCTTATGCCTATTATAGTTGGGCCTTTACTTTTAATCATAAATCTATCGAATAAAAGTATACCCGTGTAAAAATTCATGCGCCCTTAACGGAAAGTTGAGCTGTTTGTTTTATTCTGATTGCAGTATATTTTTCGGTATGAAACTGAAATAATTTAATCCATTCATGTTTATTTACAATTTGTATCTACAATCCAAATTTACGAGTTCACTCGAACTCATTTTATTTACGTTATACAATAATTATGTTGGGCAAGGCATCGCTGGGTCTTACTTCATAGACCCCTTTCACACAAGGAAACTGAGTTGCCGGCGATTTTTAGTTTCTAGGCGAGAAGGGCGTAAAAGGAAGACAAAAAATTTCCCCTCACACCCTTATCGCCCGCAAACTAGCCTGTTTCAAGCAACTCAGTTTGCTTACATTCGCAGATGCTATAACGTTTGTGCCGGCTGTGCGACCGAATATGAACATTTATGAACCTGAACATTTGTGAACATGATGGTCGTGATTCTGAATTTCATTTAGTTTTTTTTTTTAATTTTGTGAAATCGATAAAATGTGACCTCTGTTCATTTGTATCACAAATTATGTAAGAAGAAATACTTTTATGTGTATATGTATAGTATTTATTTTGTTTTCAGTAGCAGTCCAGGCAAATTATAAAATTGACGCATATGTGGATGTTAGACGGCTTTCACACAAGGAAACTGAGTTGCCAGAAACTGGCTAGTTTGTAGGCGAGAAGGGTGTGAGGGGAAATTTTGTGTCTTCCTTTTACGCCCTTCACGCCTAGAAACTAAAAATCGCCGGCAACCCAGTTTCCTTGTGTTTTTCTTTAAATATTTAAAAATCTTATTGAAATTAATGAAATGCTTATAGCTTATTCAATTAGTTTGAGTTTTTTTTGTTCTTTATTAAAACAAAAAATCAAATATTAAACAAAAATTATTTCAAGGATATTTTAAGTAATATGTTTTGTTCTTTATTGAGTATAAAATATAATTATTTGTCTTAGAAGGATTTGAATAAATATTTATCACAATCGCCACAACTGTTTTGTTCTTTATTGACTGCTTTCGTTAGAGGTTGAAGAATGAGTGTTGTATCTATCGACCCATCAGGTAGCTTGCAAAAGGCAAGGTCAAAAAACTGATGAGTCGGTATTATTGATACACAGCGCGTGAAGCCAGACGTTGCACTTTATATGTTTGCATAATATCGCATTTCGTCTGGTTTCATGCTGCTGTGGAAGTTGGGTGAGATATTGGATTTTAATAAAATAGAACATAAATAATAAATATAAAAATAATATAAACTAAACTGTGGGAAGTAATAAAGAAATCACTTCCCATCGTGTCAGCATATTTTAGTCGTACGAAAATGATGTTGACTGTTTATAGTAAGTTGAACATAGTCCCCCCCTTTGAGGGATGTAATCACTCAAAAAAAAAAATTAGAACGCTGTATCTACTTCAAAGCGAGGTGCATGTCTCCTAGGAAAGGGTTGAGGTTTTCTTATTTTAAAATAGTAAAATATGATGAATCCAATTATTACAAAAAAGAAAATTAAGTTTATACCATTATGATGGTAGTCATGAAAATTCATATCATTTACTGGAGGTGAATCTTTATCTAATTCTTTAACTACTTCATTTATTTTGTCCCTTAAATCTTCTACTTCAATATAATTTGTATCATTTCTGGAAGATGCAATTAAGCTCGTATCTTTAGTAGGTATATTTATTTTGATTGCTTCAGAGATTCTTATTGAGGGAACAAATGAATTTTGTACTGTACTGTTGCTAATAACTCGTCGATTTATAATTATATTCGGTAGTTTAACTCGTCGATTTATAATTATATTCGGTAGTTTCAATTTGCATGGTTTCAAAAATTCCATCAAACCACTTCCACTTAAGGTTAAGCTCTTTGTTATTCCATCACATATTAATAAACCAGTTATAGTGTCCTTAAGGGCAAATATCCAACTATTTGAATTTTTAAGACTGATCCATTGATCTTTAAGATTGGATTTTCTCAAAGAACAGTGATTGAGAGCACTCATTAAGTGATTAAGTAATGAAATTTCGCAAATATTATCACTTCCCTGATGGATCATTGTTGGGAGTTGTTGGTTACAAATATAATTTCTTGTTGAAAGAAATTGACAGGATAGTAATTGATTACCCGTTAATGCAAAATACCTATCTCTGGTTGAAGTGACTGCTAGATAAGGGGATGATAATTCTAATAAGAAACTTGAGTCATTTTGAAAAATTGGAAATGGAACCAGATTAAAAAGTTGAAATTCTTGGTTATCTACTAACGGAATCATCATTTCAAATACTATTGAGTCGTTGAGACTTCTTCCTTTGATGGACGATAGCTTAAAAATATCAAGAACAGATGCTGTCGGAATGTTTATATTGGAAGGAAGATTATTCCTTATTATTTGAAGTTGTTTCATAAATTGGGATGTAGAGATGAAATGGGGATTCATTTTTGCATTATTGAGACTAAGCAGAACATCAAGCAACGTGTCTTGCATCCTCTCCAGATTTGTAATCGATAATATCAAATATGATGTTAACGCTGAAAAGCTTTGACTAGCATCAATTATCTCTTGATGCTACTCAATCCTATTTAAAGATTTTTGAAAAATGTTTTTCAAGCCTTGATATTGCTCATTGTTACGTTTCAGCAAGTTAACTGTGGAGTCTGCAATTGAGGTTTGTTTTTTGAAAAGATGCAAGAGATGTTGTTCGTTTTGGTCAACCATGGAGATTTGATGCTCTATTTCTTTAGCGTCATCTTGATCCAAAATTCCAAATAGGCTATGGGCAACGTTTCCAATGAAGTCAAAAGGAGATCTAGAAACCCTTATTCGTTTGGTATAAGAAGTGTGATAATTATGAATTATATCATTGTTGGATTCAATTGCGAATATTCTATGTTTAAATGAGTCAATGGTGGGTGAACAATAAGGATTAGTTTGTAATTCGTCTAAACAGAATTTATCCATTTTATCTATGTAAGTTTTCACTTCTCCTAGTTCTAGCCAATATGAAGACAAATTGTAGAAAATATAAATGTTCCAAAAACTGTTTATCGTGCTAGCGCTACCTATGTCCTCAAAATAAATGCCTGTAAAATTGTCAAGCTTGGTAATCATTATTGGGTTGCTGTTTAAAGAGGCAACTAAGGGAAGTAAAATGAACATGAAACACAAGATTGACAACAGTGGACCTTCTACTTCTTAATTTCATAGAATGTTGATTTTTTGGATGAGGTTCTGAATCTCTTTCCTGTAGCTCATTGTTGTCAACAGGTAATACTACGTTTCCACCAGACACTAAACCGAGATTTAGCAAGATTATCACAAATCTCCTTGATATCTACAAGATTTACCATACAAATTTTAATCTCCTCAAATGAAGATTTCAAATAAAACTCATTCAAATCTACTTGGAAACATTAGTTTGTCAAATCAAACAAACTTTTTTTTCGAAGAATAATTGTGGAACCGACCTATTTTCGTTTATTGACAGATGGAAATGTAATCAAAAACAATCTATCTCACTTCCACTTCATATCAAAAAAATGAAACATCATTTGAATGTTTTGCCATAATCCTCTTTTTGTGCAGTGGAAACACCAAACAAATCTCATTACCTAAATCTCGGTTTAGTGGTTGGTGGAAACGTAGTATAAAGGACATATATTTTGTATTGCTCGTTGATAAGTTCCTGTTGCCGTCCTAGTATTTGCCACTCTCACCAATCCGTCATTTCCCTTGATAACTTCAACTACTCGCCCCAGCTTCCATTTCATTGGAGGCTGGTTTGCATCTTTAAGAATAACCATTGTTTCAGGTTTTAAATTTTGGCATTTTACCTTCCATTTTATTTTCTGCTGTAGAAGGTGAAGATATTCGTTTGACCACCTCTGCCAAAAATGTTGTTGAATATGTTGAACCTGACGGAATTTGTCCAACTTTGAAATATTAATTTCTTTCACGTCAGGTTCCGGAAGTGAGGTCAATGGAGCCCCGATAAGGAAGTGACCTGGAGTCAATGACTCCAGGTCATTGGGATCTGAGGAGATAGGTGTGAGTGGACGCGAGTTAAGGATAGATTCTATTTGAACCACGACGGTTGATAGCTCTTCATAAGTTAAAGAAGCCTCACCTAAAAATTTTATAAGTAATGTTTTTGCGGATTTAACTGCGGCCTCCCACAATCCTCCAAAGTGAGGGGAGCGAGGTGGAATGTGTTTCCAATTGATCCCCATTTTCAGACAATTCGAGTTGATTGATGATTCAGTCTCAGCTGATTCAAGGAAAGCTTTAAAATCCTGTAACTGATTTCTAGCACCGACAAAATTTGTCGCGTTGTCGCAAAATATAGTGTGACATATACCTCTTCTACCTACAAATCTTTTTAAGCAGTTTATGAATGATTCGGTTGAAAGATTGCTTACGACTTCGATATGAATAGCCATTGTAGAAAAGCATACAAATACTGCTAGATAGGATTTTGTTGGCGTTTTTCCTCGAATTTTATAATGTGTACGAATTGGTCCACAAAAGTCGACCCCTGAATAATAGAAAGGCCGTGAAGGCACAATTCTCTCTTTGGGTAAATTTCCCATTCATTGACCAATAGATCTTGGTTTAGCACGGAAGCATTTAATACACTTAAAAAGAACTTTTCGTGTTTCTCTTCCTACGCTTAAGATCCAAAATTGTTGCCTAGAGATAGCAACAAGAGTTCTATGCGATGCATGAAGGTGTTTTTTATGAAGGTGCTCAAAAATTAGTGTCGTTACTACATTATTTTTTGGAAGAAATATTTGGTTTTTTGCTTCTGCAGGAATTTCAGCATTTTTAAGTCTTCCTCCTACGTGTATTAACTTTGTTTTACTATCATAATATGGACTTAATGATAATATTTTAGAATGATTTTTAAGAGATTGCCTTGCCTGCAAGAGGTTTTAATCTTCTGTGAATGCACTTGTTTGAACGATTCTGCAGAGTAATATTTTTCCTTGTTGTAGTTCCTCTACCGACAGGGAACCACTGATATTATTTCCAGTGCTACGAGATTTACGATTCATTATAAATCTGGAACAGAATGCAAATATTTTTTGCAAGGTATAGAATGAATTTGTATGATTAATTGAATTTAATATATCATTTTGAAGTGACAAAGTTAAAACTGTTTTTAGCTTGCGACGCCCAGGGATTTGTTCAGGTATTAAGTAATCCATTTGAATATTTGAATTTCCAACTTGATTTAAGAACTCAGGGCCATTGAACCATATGTTTGATCTTATGATATCACGCAACCCTAATCCACGTAATATAAGATCTGCAGGATTTAATTCTCCTTTAACATAATTCCAATGACTAACATCTGAATTTGATGGAATTTTAGCCACACGATTTGCAATGTTAGTCTCCCAAGTATACGAAGGTGCCTTTATCAACGATAAAACCGTTGTTGAATCTGTATAATATCTTACAGATGAAATTGGTTTGCAAATTATGGGGAGTATTTTTTGTACCAAATCTACTAACAAGACTGCTGCCTGAAGTTCTAACCGGGCTATGGTTATTGCCTTTAAAGGAACGACTCGAGATTTTGAGCACAATAATTGAACAAAAGTGTTTCCACTTTTGTCAGTGGATTTTAAATAAATACATGCTCCATAGGCACTTTCACTGCTGTCTGAAAATGCATGCAGTTCTAATTTCACTGCTGAGTCTGTTAAAGCAAAACGGTGTATGGTAATTTCTTGCAGTGAGGGAAATTGTGACAAGTAGTTTTTCCATTTATGTGCTTGCTCTAAGGATACTTTTTCATCCCAGGAGATCTGGGCCTTCCAAAGTTCTTGAAGGAATATTTTTCCTAATAAAATTACTGGTCCAATAAGTCCTAAGGGTTCAAAGAATTTAGCCAAGTCGGCAAGCACAGTACGTTTTGTTACCTGTAATCCGCAGGGTGCTTTACAATCGTAGCAAAACTTGAATGCGTCTTGAATCGGGTCCCAAACTAAACCAAGGGTTTTAATTACTTCCGATTGATAAATTGTTAACATTTTCTCTTGACTTTCTTTGGGAATATTTTCCAGGATACGCTGATCATTGGAACAGAACTTCGTTAAATCGAAATTCCCTTCCCTTAATAATGCTTTAGTTTCGTCTAGTAGCATCTTGGCTTCATTTATGGTGTCTGCCCCGGCAAGGCAGTCGTCCACGTAAATATTGTTTGTGATAATTTTAGATGCATTTGGAAATGCATGTTCAAAATCGGATGACAATTTGACAAGGCATCTTGTTGATAAAAAGGAGGCAGATGCCGTTCCATACGTAACTGTATTGAGTTGGTATGTTTTTAAAGGACTCTTATTATTTTCCCTCCATAAAATGAGCTGATATGCTCTATCATCCGGATGAACTAGTATTTGTCTATACATTTTGCTTATATCGCCAGTATCGGTTGTACCGTTGGGCCAACCATGAGTATATCATTAAGTGAATTTCCTGAGGTTGTTTTTGCGGATGCATCAAAAACAACTCTAAGTTTGGTAGATGAGCTGTCAGGTTTAAATACACAATGGTGCGGAATGACATAATGAGGATTTGTTATTTTTTCAATTGGAGTCATATGACCTAGACTTTCATATTCGGCCATGAAATTAGTGTAACTGGTTTTAATCTCCGAATTTTTCTCGAGTTTTCTTTCTAAAGAAAAGAATCGTTTTTTAGCCATTTCCATGGAATCACCTAACGTTTTATTTGGTTCATGTTTAAATGGAAGGCGTACTATACATTGTCCTTGAAGAGTGATTTCAACGTGATCGTTAAAATGTTTTTCACATTTGTATTCCTCCTCACTGTAAGTTCGTGATTCCGTTTCAAAGGAGTCATTTTCCCAGAACGAACTAGTTTGTCTAACGAGCTTAATGTTGGGCTTGAAGCTGAGTGACAATTAGAATTGCGTTTAATGTCTACGGCTCTTCCTGCTAAAAGCCAACCTAACTTTGTATTTCTTAATAATGGGAGATTATTGGAGATTTTATATTCGCCAGGTAGCAACAGTTCGAAGAATATTTCCGCTCCGATCAGTACGTCAATACGAGGTGAATTCAGAGTGTTAGGGTCAGCTAGACAAATATTGGAAGGCAATTTCAAGACTTGAAGGTCAATAGGGGAGGCTGCCATATAATCGCTTATTGTGGGTAGTATACAGGCCTCAATGTTTGTTTGGTATTCGGATGTTCTTGACTCTATTAGAATATTAATAGTGAAATTAGACTGACTCTCCTTACCCCCAATTCCGCTTATAGGAATATCTTTTCTTTGTTTTTTATAACCTAATTGTTGAGCTAGGGAAGAAGTTATAAAATTTAACTGAGATCCTGAATCTAGCATAGCTCGACAGGGGACGCGCACACCGTTTGTAGATACAATGTTTCCTATTGCGGGGGCAAGGTAAACCTCGCGACCGTTTAACACAACTCCTAATGAATTATTAGTATTGGCTTTAGACCCAGACGGAAATTCTTTGTTTTTATCAACATCATTTACATACGACTTACCGGATATTGTTGAGTTTAAATTTAAAATATTTTTGGCTGGATAATGGAGTAAAGTGTTGTGCCTCCCGTTGCAAGTTTTACATCTTCGTTGCTGCTGACACGATGAAAAATGATGTCCTTGCAAACAATTGGTGCATAGTTGAAGCTTCCGCACGTTCTGATACGCTGTTCTACTGAAAGACTAATAAATTTTTTACAATTAAAAATCTTATGATTATTAGATTTACAAAATTGACATAAAACTTCCCTCGAATTTTCATAAGCGATGGTTACCACTTTCTTCCTCTCTTCTGGGTTCACTGCCTCTAGGGCTTGGAATCTGCATTCAACAAATTCAAGTAGCTGCGTTAGAGTTGGGCTGTTTCTTGGTGATTCCAGAGATTCTTCGAACAACATTCGGGTGTCCTTGTCCATTTTTTCCAGCAATAGATGCACGACTAGTGGATCCCATCCACTAGTATCATACTCAAGGTTGTTAATAGCTTGTATCACTTCCTTTGTAGTGTCATGCAGCTTTTTTAGGCTTTTGACGTCAACGACGACATTATGTTGGAATAATCAACTGGGCTGTTAAAAGAAGTCTCTTGTTGTTGAACCGGTCCACTAGTGCGTTCCATGCTAATTCATAATTACTGTCAGTGGCATGAAAATGCTGGATCAAGTTGTGGGCATCGCCAGTTACATTTGTCTTCAGGATATATAGCTTCTGTGCTGGTGCAATCGATTGGTTGTGCACCATTTGCTTATATAGGTCGTAGAACTGTGGCCAATTGAGATAACTTCCGTCGAATTTCGGAATTTCAATTTTGGGTAGTTTGATTGCCGTTGTCTGTACCTTTTCACATGATGTACCAGCTAATTTGTTGTTCGGCAACCAGGTGATCCTTAAGTCCAAAAGATCCTGTAGCTCGAAATAGAGCTCTATGTCGGCGACAGCTTCCTCATCCCCAAGTCGTTTGTAGGCAGCGGTTATTTCCTCCCAATTGCCCATAAGGGTTTTTGTTTTTCGATAAAATTGTTGCGGACAGGTTTCCCGTAGCTTCACTGGACACGTATTTATTGATTCTAGGAAAATTTTTCCGAGCAGCCGGAATTTGTTTTCCTTTGTCACCCTGTTGACTCCAGTTAGGAATTTCCCGGAGGTATTATCTTCAGAAGCGGGCTTTATCTCTAGCCCTGCTGGGACACTAAAAGGTTTTTGTGCTGAGGCGGCGGGATCCTTTGGTTGCCCTGCTGGGGACTTGACTGCTGTTGGTCCTATGAGGTCCTCTTTTTGCTGCTCCGATGGAAAATTGACTGCTGTGGTCTTTTCGTCAGGATCATCGGATTTTTCTTCATCCGCTTCAGCGAACCGCCTTATGACATCATCCTTCATGGAATCATACACCTTCTTGACCGCATCATAATATCCTTTGGTGAAATATTCGTGTGCTATTTCTTCAGGATAATTATCTTTTATCTCTCTGTCCACTTTATCGAAGGATTCCCACAGTGCACTTAGAGTTTTTCTGCCAGGGCCATCCTTTCCGTAGTTGCGGGCGATGGTGCATATTTCCTTGCCTACCTCATCTTGTTGGTTGGTTAACTCAGTAATTGAGGACACCATTTTTTTGTTTATTTATTTTCACTGTCTTTATTTTCATTCTCACTTATTGTTTTTCTTATATTTTATTTGTATTAATTGTAGGCCACTAAACTCTTTTAGTTAGTCCTGTCACGGTCGCCAAATGTTTTGTTCTTTATTAAAACAAAAAATCAAATATTTAAACAAAAATTATTTCAAGGATATTTTAAGTAATATGTTTTGTTCTTTATTGAGTATAAAATATAATTATTTGTCTTAGAAGGATTTGAATAAATATTTATCACAATCGCCACAACTGTTTTGTTCTTTATTGACTGCTTTCGTTAGAGGTTGAAGAATGAGTGTTGTATCTATCGACCCATCAGGTAGCTTGCAAAAGGCAAGGTCAAAAAACTGATGAGTCGGTATTATTGATACACAGCGCGTGAAGCCAGACGTTGCACTTTATATGTTTGCATAATATCGCATTTCGTCTGGTTTCATGCCGCTGTGGAAGTTGGGTGAGATATTGGATTTTAATAAAATAGAACATAAATAATAAATATAAAAATAATATAAACTAAACTGTGGGAAGTAATAAAGAAATCACTTCCCATCGTGTCAGCATATTTTAGTCGTACGAAAATGATGTTGACTGTTTATAGTAAGTTGAACAGTGAAAATGCCCTGCATGAAAAATTTCATAATTTCAATTTTTTCTTTGTACATGTTTGCATAATATCGCATTTCGTCTGGTTTCATGCCGCTGTGGAAGTTGGGTGAGATATTGGATTTTAATAAAATAGAACATAAATAATAAATATAAAAATAATATAAACTAAACTGTGGGAAGTAATAAAGAAATCACTTCCCATCGTGTCAGCATATTTTAGTCGTACGAAAATGATGTTGACTGTTTATAGTAAGTTGAACAGTGAAAATGCCCTGCATGAAAAATTTCATAATTTCAATTTTTTCTTTGTATATCTACACCTAAAACCAACCGCTCTATAAAATTTCAAAATTCTGCACCAAGCAGAAGTGCTATCTCTATTAAATTCTTTGAAAACAGGTGGTTGCCACACCCACTGAATGTAATATTTCAAATTTTTAATTTTCCCCTTTCTTGCATGTCAAGTCGTATCGCTCTACCAATTTTCATCATTTTACGACGGTCAAAAGTGCTCCACATAATTGATATCAATTCTGAGATTATTGGTGGGTGCCACTCCCCTCAATGGCTAATTTCAAATTTTCCAATATCTCCTTTGAATTGATCACATGATCTACCAGTCTACCAAATTTGATCAGTTTACGACAGTCAGAGTTGCTCCATATTAATGATATCAATTCTGTGAAAATGGGCAAGTACCACGCCCCCTGAATCAAAAATCATAAATTTTTGATTTGTTCCTTTGTACGCACCACAAGGCCTACCGTTGTTTGAATTTAAATGATTCTAAGATTTTGGGAAGTGTTCCATAATTTTGATGGGCAGTCAGTGAGTCCAGTAAGTCAGTTACGGTTTTTGTGATTTTTGCGTTCTTATAGCCTTTTCACACCAAACCCAAAACCCGGTTTTCGCGAAAATATCGGTTTTGGCTGAAAACCTAGATCGAAAACACAAGTTTTCCCATACATTTCTGCTAAACCACAAGTTTTGATAAAACACAAGTTTTAAATAGAACCTGTCCAAAACATGTTGGATTTGCAGGATGAACTAAACAAACACACCTTGTGAAACTTTCAGCGCTCAATTAAATGCCATATAAATAGCTGGGTTGCTACCAGGAAAAAATATTTTTTCTGCTGGAACACAAGAGAGCGCGACGCAGTGTCGCGCATCCTAACTACTACGTGAAATTGATCGGTTAAGAAATAAATTAATTATAACGAATCAGGATTGATTGTATTTCCATTTTTATTAAATTCCAATATTAATAAATTGTCTTTTAATTGCACATAAAACATTTGATTTTTCCCTTTTCTGTGGCACTGACAATTTTCAAAGCGGCGTGGCCCTTCCTCGAAAACATTGTGTTTAAGCAAAACAAATGAAATGTCAAATGAAAACTTGTAAATTTTCAGTGTGAACGCATTTCAAGTTTTCGTAAACCAATTGCCGAAAACCTGGTTTGGGTTTGGTGTGAAAATGAGGTGGTAAATGAGTTAATTTCGTTGCAAATTTCCAAAGAAGATCCGAAATTACCTAATTCCCATACAAAATCACATTTCGAAATGAGGTAATTTCAATCTCATTTGAACGAAATTAGGTTGGAAATTAGGTGAATGCATCCAGCAGGAATCAGATTCAAAAGCTACTAAAAACTTTTGCATGAAAATATCAATGCACTATACTCAACAAACATAAAACAGAAAGAGAAAACAACAAAAATAAACGTCTTACTGCCATTCCATATTCAGAATGAAATGAGATGTCAAATGAAATAAGCAAATTTGATAATGAAAACACTTTTTTGCCAAATTTCGAAATTACCTCATTTCGGCTCTAATGAAAACTTAGTATTATACATCAGAAACCACTTATGCTAACAAATTTAAACTTGGTGAGTTGCCTGAACCTGATAAGCTTAGCAAATACTGGGAATTTTAAGTTTTGATCCTCTAAAAAGGGTGTAGTGCAGAGTCTGCCTAGGCACTACCGTGCCCGTTGATACCTATCATATGATATCATATATCTTATATAAAATATGCAAATGAATTATGCTATTGTTGTTTTTTTTTCTATTTAATAATTTTATTTTGTTAATAGTGAAATATGTAAACAAAGAATAGTTATTGTTTTTGTTTGAATATGCGATTTTTTTACTTTGGCACTCTGTGGCACTTTTCGGCACTCAAAAAAATAATTGGTGGCATTAAATTTTTTTCAGCGGCAGCGCTGGTCTTGACTGCACTCTCTATTACCCCGTTTACATTAGGTATTCGAGCGAGCTTCAAGCTCGCTTGGACCCTTTGTATACCTGCGTTGACTTGAAATGAGCTTCAACCGATTCGATTCCACTTCAGGAGCGGAGTCGAGTCGAAATTGTTGATAAAAAACCTCCCTTCAAGCAAAATCACGGACCCAAATTTCTCGGTTCACTTGGGACTCCAAAAAATGAGTGTCTCACAAACAATAACAAATTTTCTGTGTACGCATGTAAAAAGAACGAGAATCTAGAGTATTTTTTTTAAGCACCGAGGAATAGAGAGAGTATAGGCGAAGTATATAATCATTTTGCCTTAATTTCCACCACTTTTTTTTTAGTTCAGTTTTGTAGGTAGCGTGGCGAAGACAGTTGCTTTTTTATCTCTTTTTTCTTGTTAAAACTTTGAAAAATTTCCAATCAGAAATGCAAGTTTCTATTTATTAAATGTAAATTTATATTTGTGGAAATATGTCATGTTTATTAGTGCGAAATAGTCTTCAGAAAACCTTTTATGAATGATAAATAAAAAAAAAACTCTTGAAATGAAAAAGTTCTGTTTGTTTTATTGTTGTAGATAATGGAGAAACTGGACTAGATGGGAAGTTTTTTTTTAATACATTTGTGTTGGATATGCCTCAATTCATTCAGTTTTTTTGGAACCGTTTTAGATTCCATTTGGTTTCGGTTCTCCGAGTATGGTGAATTGGAAAACTCTCTCTCTCACAAAACATTCACATAATGGCTCCGTGGTGATTCTAATTTCCATACTAATTTGAGCCGCAAAACGCAGGTTTTCGATCCGTATTTGGATCCGAATGCGAAGTCGTCCATACGTTGTTTAATACGTTTGCGGACCGAAAACGAGCTCGCTTGCTTGAAGGTCTGGGCCGAAGAGTCGGTCTTGAGGATGTGTTCACCACAGTGTTTTTGGACATGTGCGAGTAAAATTATTTATTTGTTTTGATAGCTATGTGAAGTATGTACAAAAATTCATTAAATTTGAAATGTTTTTATGTAAAATAAATATATTGTTGCCATTCCATTAAATGTAATCTCAACACCATATCAACTCAACTTCAAATGGGGCTCTCAACTCGCGTGACGAAACACCTGGCTCAAAAATCCGATCCTAATCCAACTCGAGCTCTCGATTCTGTTTGTAAACGGGGTATGTATTTCTCTGTGCATAAAAAAATACTCTCGATTCTTGTTCTTCTTTTTACATGCGTACACAGAAAATTTGTAAAAGTGTGTGAGACACTCAGGTTTTTTGGGTTCCCAAGTGAACCGAGATTCTGCTTGAAGGGTGCATCATTATAATGATTTATCTATGGTAGAGAACTGTCAAAAGAAGCAAACACAAACAACAAACACAGTTCTTCTTGTGATTTGCATACATTTTTTTATTAAACATTAATCAAAAATATAAATAAAGTTTTCTCATCTGAAAATTATGATATCTATTAAGGCCCAACTATAATAGGCATAAGCAAACATAAGCTTATGTCAAAAAGCTAACGAAAATTTGCTTATGTTTGCAAAATTACCCCGTATAGCCATAATGGACTTATGCGCGCATAAGCAAACATTAAAAAATACCTCTCCGCTTTCGCCACACATTCAATTTTCAGCTTTGTGATTTGTTCCGCATTTTTAAATACAAATGAAAATGCGGCAACGATACAACAAAAACTACACACATACTCGTGCACAACTTGTGAATTGATTAACAATACAGCTGTGGCTTTGTGTTTTTTGCTGCATTTGTAAAATTTACTTATGCGCTGAGCGACTGGGATCGCTCTTGCTTATGCACGCTTAAGTGAACGAATCTGAGAAAAATTGAACGAAACGCAGCTAGACTCCATTATGTTCACTCGCATAGAGATTCTTTGTATTCGCACGCTTACTTATGCGCGCATATGCTAGCTTATGCCTATTATAGTTGGGCCTTTACTTTTAATCATAAATCTATCGAATAAAAGTATACCCGTGTAAAAATTCATGCGCCCTTAACGGAAAGTTGAGCTGTTTGTTTTATTCTGATTGCAGTATATTTTTCGGTATGAAACTGAAATAATTTAATCCATTCATGTTTATTTACAATTTGTATCTACAATCCAAATTTACGAGTTCACTCGAACTCATTTTATTTACGTTATACAATAATTATGTTGGGCAAGGCATCGCTGGGTCTTACTTCATAGACCCCTTTCACACAAGGAAACTGAGTTGCCGGCGATTTTTAGTTTCTAGGCGAGAAGGGCGTAAAAGGAAGACAAAAAATTTCCCCTCACACCCTTATCGCCCGCAAACTAGCCTGTTTCAAGCAACTCAGTTTGCTTACATTCGCAGATGCTATAACGTTTGTGCCGGCTGTGCGACCGAATATGACTATTTATGAACCTGAACATTTGTTGTTTTGATTCTGAATTTCATTTAGTTTTTTTTTTTAATTTTGTGAAATCGATAAAATGTGACCTCTGTTCATTTGTATCACAAATTATGTAAGAAGAAATACTTTTATGTGTATATGTATAGTATTTATTTTGTTTTCAGTAGCAGTCCAGGCAAATTATAAAATTGACGCATATGTGGATGTTAGACGGCTTTCACACAAGGAAACTGAGTTGCCAGAAACTGGCTAGTTTGTAGGCGAGAAGGGTGTGAGGGGAAATTTTGTGTCTTCCTTTTACGCCCTTCACGCCTAGAAACTAAAAATCGCCGGCAACCCAGTTTCCTTGTGTTTTTCTTTAAATATTTAAAAATCTTATTGAAATTAATGAAATGCTTATAGCTTATTCAATTAGTTTGAGTTTTTTTTTGTTCTTTATTAAAACAAAAAATCAAATATTAAACAAAAATTATTTCAAGGATATTTTAAGTAATATGTTTTGTTCTTTATTGAGTATAAAATATAATTATTTGTCTTAGAAGGATTTGAATAAATATTTATCACAATCGCCACAACTGTTTTGTTCTTTATTGACTGCTTTCGTTAGAGGTTGAAGAATGAGTGTTGTATCTATCGACCCACCAGGTAGCTTGCAAAAGGCAAGGTCAAAAAACTGATGAGTCGGTATTATTGATACACAGCGCGTGAAGCCAGACGTTGCACTTTATATGTTTGCATAATATCGCATTTCGTCTGGTTTCATGCCGCTGTGGAAGTTGGGTGAGATATTGGATTTTAATAAAATAGAACATAAATAATAAATATAAAAATAATATAAACTAAACTGTGGGAAGTAATAAAGAAATCACTTCCCATCGTGTCAGCATATTTTAGTCGTACGAAAATGATGTTGACTGTTTATAGTAAGTTGAACAGTGAAAATGCCCTGCATGAAAAATTTCATAATTTCAATTTTTTCTTTGTATATCTACACCTAAAACCAAACGCTCTATAAAATTTCATAATTCTGCACCAAGCAGAAGTGCTATCTCTATTAAATTCTTTGAAAACAGGTGGTTGCCACACCCACTGAATGTAATATTTCAAATTTTTAATTTTCCCCTTTCTTGCATGTCAAGTCGTATCGCTCTACCAATTTTCATCATTTTACGACGGTCAAAAGTGCTCCACATAATTGATATCAATTCTGAGAATATTAGTGGGTGCCACTCCCCTCAATGGCTAATTTCAAATTTTCCAATATCTCCTTTGAATTGATCACATGATCTACCAGTCTACCAAATTTAATCAGTTTACGACAGTCAGAGTTGCTCTATATTAATGATATCAATTCTGTGAAAATGGGCAAGTACCACGCCCCCCGAATCAAAAATCATAAATTTTTGATTTGTTCCTTTGTACGCACCACAAGGCCTACCGTTGTTTGAATTTAAATGATTCTAAGATTTTGGGAAGTGTTCCATAGTTTTGATGGGCAGTCAGTGAGTCCAGTAAGTCAGTTACGGTTTTTGTGATTTTTGCGTTCTAATAGCCTTTTCACACCAAACCCAAAACCCGGTTTCCGCGAAAATATCGGTTTTGGCTGAAAACCTAGATCGAAAACACAAGTTTTTCCATACATTTCTGCTAAACCACAAGTTTTGATAAAACACAAGTTTTAAATAGAACCTGTCCAAAACATGTTGGATTTGCAGGATGAACTAAACAAACACACCTTGTGAAACTTTCAGCGCTCAATTAAATGCCATATAAATAGCTGGGTTGCTACCAGGAAAAAATATTTTTTCTGCTGGAACACAAGAGAGCGCGACGCAGTGTCGCGCATCCTAACTACTACGTGAAATAGATCGGTTAAGAAATAAATTAATTATAACGAATCAGGATTGATTGTATTTCCATTTTTATTAAATTCCAATATTAATAAATTGTCTTTTAATTGCACATAAAACATTTGATTTTTCCCTTTTCTATGGCACTGACAATTTTCAAAGCGGCGCGGCCCTTCCTCGAAAACATTGTGTTTAAGCAAAACAAATGAAATGTCAAATGAAAACTTGTAAATTTTCAGTGTGAACGCATTTCAAGTTTTCGTAAACCAATTGCCGAAAACCTGGTTTGGGTTTGGTGTGAAAATGAGGTGGTAAATGAGGTAATTTCGTTGCAAATTTCCAAAGAAGATCCGAAATTACCTAATTCCCATACAAAATCACATTTCGAAATGAGGTAATTTCAATCTCATTTGAACGAAATTAGGTTGGAAATTAGGTGACCTGCATCGTGCCTGATCGGGAAACTATTGATTGCTCAGAACTTGGTCTGGGCCAGTAGCGCAACAATCAGTCACGATGAAGTGCTTGTTTTACCTCCTCGTGGTGGTCCCCGGGCAACTATTTATGTATCCCAATATACATAAATAGGCTAAAATTACAAGTGCGAAAAGGCCTAGCTTTCTAGGATAGGTTACGGAGGTTAGCATTCTCCGTAACTGAAATCAACCCGCTACCGAAACCAACACTACGCCTCGGATAATTAATGATAACTCGTTGACGACTTTTGGCTATTGTACCCGGACACAGATTGGTTTCTGGAATGTGAAGACGCTTCTTGACAATGGAAAAGAAGGTCCTCAGAATGCCAGATTCCTGCAACTAGAGAAGGAATTCATGCGGTATAGGATGGACATCTTAGGGATAAGTGAAGTTAGATGGCTGGGTTCGGGGAAGTTCAAGTCACCAACCCGTAACACTGTACTATTCTATTCCGGAAAAACACCTGGAAGCGCTCGGGAATCTGGCGTTGGATTGCTGCTTTCCAAAACAGCTCTCAAAAGCCTAATTTCCTGGGAGCCTTTAGGTGACAGGATCCTGAAAGCCAGGTTCCGGACGAGAGTACGTCGCGTCACCATCATACAGTGTTACGCCCCAACTTTGCTCTCTATTCTGACGAGGAGAAGGAGGCCTTTTATAACCGGCTGAGTGCTGCTTATGATAGCGTTCCACGAGGTGATATAGTTATGGTGATGGGAGACTTAAATGCCAAGGTTGGCAATGACAACACTGGGCTAAGGCATGTCATGGGAAAACATGGTGTTGGTAACCGAAACGACAATGGCGAACGATTTGTCGATTTCTGCAACGCCAACGGCCTTGTTATTGGAGGGACCATGTTCGAGCATAAGACGTGCCACAAAGTCAGTTGGGTGTCGACTGACAGACAAGCAACTTCCAACCAAATTGACCACTTCGCGATCAGCCGGCGTTTTAGAAGCAGTCTCCAGGACGTCCGTAACAGAAGAGGTGCTGACATGGGAATGGCCCGGGACCACCATCTGATGGTTGCTACCGTAAGATTGCGTACAGCTGCAGTTCGGAGATCCCAAGGAAACACTCGAATGCCCAAGTTTAATACAGATAGACTAAAGGATCCTGCAGTGCGCTTACAACTAGGGGACCACCTTTCACAAGGATTGAACGCAATCAGCAGCACGGAAACCACATCCATCAAAAATCATTGGTGTGCTGTGAAAAATGTGTTCATATCCGGTGCTGAAAGTATAGTCGGCCGGGCGCAAGGAAGAAATAGTGCTTGGCTTTCCGACGAAACTTGGGCAAGGATCGAAGAAAGGAAACACCTTAAAGCTCGCATCGCAGCTACCCCAGCAGCAGGGAGAAACGAGCTTGAGTCTACGTACCGCATGAAGATGAGGGAAGTTCACCGTAGTGTGCGACGTGATAAGCGTAACTACATCAACGCACTGGCTACAGAAGCAGAAGAAGCCGCTAGTAGGTGTGACAGTAGGACCGTCTACAGAATTACCAAAGAGCTCACTGGTGTCCAGAGCTCTAAACAACACCTGGTTAAAGACACAAACGGATCCCTGCTAATTTCGGATGAGGACCAGCTCATAAGGTGGAGGGAACACTTTTCTGCGGTTTTAAACCGCGTTTTCGCAAGTGAAGTGAACCCTATTCCCACTGAGCTACCCGAAGTAACAATTTCCCGAATACGCACCGTACCCCCCAGTAAAGAAGAAATTATCACCGCCATCAAAGCACTGAAGAACAACAAAGCGGTTGGACTTGACGGTATTCCTGCAGAGCTCTTAGGAGCAGCCCCAACGACATCGAGCGAGCTACTGCACCCACTTATTAAGAGAGCTTGGGAAGCAGAGAGCTTTCCTGAAGAGTGGAAAAAAGGAATGATTGTCAAGCTCCCAAAGAAAGGAGATCTCACACAGTGCGAAAACTGGAGAGGAATATGCGTTCTGCCTGCAGTAGCCAAGATAATAGCAAGGATAATATTGGACCGAATTAAAGACCACCTCGAAGACACACTCGACGCCGAACAAGCAGGTTTCCGCACTGGATCTTCCTGTGTTGATCACATCAACACCTTGAGGATCATCATCGAACAGTGCGTTGAATATCGATCACCACTTCACCTGCTGTTCATCGATTTTGAAAAGGCGTTCGACAGTGTCAATAGAGAATTTATTTGGCTTGCTTTGCACAGGAGGGGCATCCCAGATAAATTGATTGCTATTATCAAGGCTACATATGATGGATCCAGGTGTCACGTTTTGCACAAAGGTAAGCTGTCAGAGGAGTTTGAAATCCAAAGTGGAGTTAGGCAAGGCTGTATACTGTCACCAATACTGTTCCTGTTGGTGATAAGTGACGTACTGCACGCAGCTTTGTCAAATGGAAATGGAGGAATTCAGTGGACTCTGCAATCTCACCTCAAACATCTGGACTACGCGGACGACGTATGCTTACTCTCTCATAGGATCATGGATCTCCATCAAATGACAACAAGGGTGGAGAGAGAAGCAGAAATCGTAGGGCTTAAGATCAACTCGGCAAAAACTAAAAGGATCAGCCTTGGAACTTCCTCATCAATCCAAGTAAATATTTCTGGACAACCGGTAGAGATGGTAGAGGATTTCCAATATCTTGGGAGTATTATCTCTACGGGTGGCGGAACTGAACTGGACGTAAACAGCCGAATCAGAAAAGCAAAGGCTGCGTTCGGAATGCTGTCCAAAATATGGAGAAACAACTCTTTTAGCTTAAAGACCAAGCTACGACTGTTCCGCTCCAATGTTGAATCCGTTCTGCTTTACGGCTGCAGCAGTTGGAAAGTCACTGAAATTGTCACTAGAAAGCTGCAAACCTTCGTTAATAGATGTCTACGAAACATCTTGAGGATTTTCTGGCCCAACCGTATCTCCAATGCCGAACTTCATGCGAGAACGGGTCAGGAGCCCATAGACTCCATTATACGAAGAAGAAAGTGGCAGTGGATTGGCCATACGCTTCGAAAAGGCGATCGTTGCATTGCATCTCAAGCAATGCAGTGGAACCCGCTCACACAGGAGGGAAGACAAGTGGGCCGGCCTAGAAGTACATGGCGAAGAACGGTCGAACAGGAATTGGCACGACTGGGGAAAAGTTGGAGAGAGCTGAAATATATTTCAAGAAATCGTACACGATGGCGCGTAGGTGTAGTGGAGGCCCTATGTCCCGTAAGGGAAACATCACGGACGTAATAGGTCCGAGGACCTAAGTAAGTAAGTAAGTATCCAGCAGGAATCAGATTCAAAAGCTACTAAAAGCTTTTGCATGAAAATATCAATGCACTATACTCAACAAACATAAAACAGAAAGAGAAAACAACAAAAATAAACGTCTTACTGCCATTCCATATTCAGAATGAAATGAGATGTCAAATGAAATAAGCAAATTTGATAATGAAAACACTTTTTTGCCAAATTTCGAAATTACCTCATTTCGGCTCTAATGAAAACTTAGTATTATACATCAGAAACCACTTATGCTAACAAATTTTAACTTGGTGAGTTGCCTGAACCTGATAAGCTTAGCAAATACTGGGAATTTTAAGTTTTGATCCTCTAAAAAGGGTGTAGTGCAGAGTCTGCCTAGGCACTACCGTGCCCGTTGATACCTATCATATGATATCATATATCTTATATAAAACATGCAAATGAATTATGCTATTGTTGTTTTTTTTTTCTATTTAATAATTTTATTTTGTTAATAGTGAAATATGTAAACAAAGAATAGTTATTGTTTTTGTTTGAATATGCGATTTTTTTTTTACTTTGGCACTCTGTGGCACTTTTCGGCACTCAAAAAAATAATTGGTGGCATTAAATTTTTTTCAGCGGCAGCGCTGGTCTTGACTGCACTCTCTATTACCCCGTTTACTTGAGGTATTCGAGCGAGCTTCAAGCTCGCTTGGACCCTTTGTATACCTGCGTTGACTTGAAATGAGCTTCAACCGACTCGATTCCACTTCAGGAGCGGAGTCGAGTCGAAATTGTTGATAAAAAACCTCCCTTCAAGCAAAATCACGGACCCAAATTTCTCGGTTCACTTGGGACTCCAAAAAATGAGTGTCTCACAAACAATAACAAATTTTCTGTGCACGCATGTAAGAAGAACGAGAATCGAGAGTATTTTTTTTAAGCACCGAGGAATAGAGAGAGTATAGGCGAAGTATATAATCATTTTGCCTTAATTTCCATCACTTTTTTTTTTTTAGTTCAGTTTTGTAGGTAGCGTGGCGAAGACAGTTGCTTTTTTATCTCTTTTTTCTTTTTTTTGGAACCGTTTTAAATTCCATTTGGTTTCGGTTCTCCGAGTATGGTGAATTGGAAAACTCTCTCTCTCACAAAACATTCACATAATGGCTCCGTGGTGATTCTAATTTCCATACTAATTTGAGCCGCAAAACGCAGGTTTTCGATCCGTATTTGGATCCGAATGCGAAGTCGTCCATACGTTGTTTAATACGTTTGCGGACCGAAAACGAGCTCGCTTGCTTGAAGGTCTGGGCCGAAGAGTCGGTCTTGAGGATGTGTTCACCACAGTGTTTTTGCACATGTGCGAGTAAGATTATTTATTTGTTTTGATAGCTATGTGAAGTATGTACTAAAATTCATTAAATTTGAAATGTTTTTATGTAAAATAAATATATTGTTGCCATTCCATTAAATGTAATCTCAACACCATATAAACTCAACTTCAAATGGGGCTCTCAACTCGCGTGACGAAACACCTGGCTCAAAAATCCGATCCTAATCCAACTCGAACTCTCGATTCTGTTTGTAAACGGGGTATGTATTTCTCTGTGCATAAAAAAATACTCTCGATTCTTGTTCTTCTTTTTACATGCGTACACAGAAAATTTGTAAAAGTGTGTGAGACACTCAGGTTTTTTGGATTCCCAAGTGAACCGAGATTCTGCTTGAAGGGTGCATCATTATAATGATTTATCTATGGTAGAGAACTGTCAAAAGAAGCAAACACAAACAACAAACACAGTTCTTCTTGTGATTTGCATACATTTTTTTATTAAACATTAATTAAAAATATAAATAAAGTTTTCTCATCTGAAAATTATGATATCTATTACTTTTAATCATAAATCTATCGAATAAAAGTATACCCGTGTAAAAATTCATGCGCCCTTAACGGAAAGTTGAGCTGTTTGTTTTATTCTGATTGCAGTATATTTTTCGGTATGAAACTGAAATAATTTAATCCATTCATGTTTATTTACAATTTGTATCTACAATCCAAATTTACGAGTTCACTCGAACTCATTTTATTTACGTTATACAATAATTATGTTGGGCAAGGCATCGCTGGGTCTTAATTCATAGACCCCTTTCACGCAAGGAAACTGAGTTGCCGGCGATTTTTAGTTTCTAGGCGAGAAGGGCGTAAAAGGAAGACAAAAAATTTCCCCTCACACCCTTATCGCTCGCAAACTACCTGTTTTAAGCAACTCAGTTTGCTTACATTTGCAGATGCTGCAGACCTGAACATTTGTGAACATGATGGTCGTGATTCTGAATTGTATTTAGTTTTTTTTTAATTTTGTGAAATCGATAAAATGTGACCTCTGTTCATTTGTATCACAAATTATGTAAGAAGAAATACTTTTATGTGTATATGTATAGTATTTATTTTGTTTTCAGTAGCAGTCCAGGCAAATTATAAAATTGACGCATATGTGGATGTTAGACGGCTTTCACACAAGGAAACTGAGTTGCCAGAAACTGGCTAGTTTGTAGGCGAGAAGGGTGTGAGGGGAAATTTTGTGTCTTCCTTTTACGCCCTTCACGCCTAGAAACTAAAAATCGCCGGCAACCCAGTTTCCTTGTGTTTTTCTTTAAATATTTAAAAATCTTATTGAAATTAATGAAATGCTTATAGCTTATTCAATTAGTTTGAGTTTTTTTTGTTCTTTATTAAAACAAAAAATCAAATATTAAACAAAAATTATTTCAAGGATATTTTAAGTAATATGTTTTGTTCTTTATTGAGTATAAAATATAATTATTTGTCTTAGAAGGATTTGAATAAATATTTATCACAATCGCCACAACTGTTTTGTTCTTTATTGACTGCTTTCGTTAGAGGTTGAAGAATGAGTGTTGTATCTATCGACCCATCAGGTAGCTTGCAAAAGGCAAGGTCAAAAAACTGATGAGTCGGTATTATTGATACACAGCGCGTGAAGCCAGACGTTGCACTTTATATGTTTGCATAATATCGCATTTCGTCTGGTTTCATGCCGCTGTGGAAGTTGGGTGAGATATTGGATTTTAATAAAATAGAACATAAATAATAAATATAAAAATAATATAAACTAAACTGTGGGAAGTAATAAAGAAATCACTTCCCATCGTGTCAGCATATTTTAGTCGTACGAAAATGATGTTGACTGTTTATAGTAAGTTGAACAGTGAAAATGCCCTGCATGAAAAATTTCATAACTTCAATTTTTTCTTTGTATATCTACACCTAAAACCAACCGCTCTATAAAATTTCATAATTCTACACCAAGCAGAAGTGCTATCTCTATTAAATTCTTTGAAAACAGGTGGTTGCCACACCCACTGAATGTAATATTTCAAATTTTTAATTTTCCCCTTTCTTGCATGTCAAGTCGTATCGCTCTACCAATTTTCATCATTTTACGACGGTCAAAAGTGCTCCACATAATTGATATCAATTCTGAGAATATTAGTGGGTGCCACTCCCCTCAATGGCTAATTTCAAATTTTCCAATATCTCCTTTGAATTGATCACATGATCTACCAGTCTACCAAATTTAATCAGTTTACGACAGTCAGAGTTGCTCTATATTAATGATATCACTTCTGTGAAAATGGGCAAGTACCACGCCCCCTGAATCAAAAATCATAAATTTTTGATTTGTTCCTTTGTACGCACCACAAGGCCTACCGTTGTTTGAATTTAAATGATTCTAAGATTTTGGGAAGTGTTCCATAGTTTTGATGGGCAGTCAGTGAGTCCAGTAAGTCAGTTACGGTTTTTGTGATTTTTGCGTTCTAATAGCCTTTTCACACCAAACCCAAAACCCGGTTTCCGCGAAAATATCGGTTTTGGCTGAAAACCTAGATCGAAAACACAAGTTTTTCCATACATTTCTGCTAAACCACAAGTTTTGATAAAACACAAGTTTTAAATAGAACCTGTCCAAAACATGTTGGATTTGCAGGATGAACTAAACAAACACACCTTGTGAAACTTTCAGCGCTCAATTAAATGCCATATAAATAGCTGGGTTGCTACCAGGAAAAAATATTTTTTCTGCTGGAACACAAGAGAGCGCGACGCAGTGTCGCGCATCCTAACTACTACGTGAAATAGATCGGTTAAGAAATAAATTAATTATAACGAATCAGGATTGATTGTATTTCCATTTTTATTAAATTCCAATATTAATAAATTGTCTTTTAATTGCACATAAAACATTTGATTTTTCCCTTTTCTGTGGCACTGACAATTTTCAAAGCGGTGCGGCCCTTCCTCGAAAACATTGTGTTTAAGCAAAACAAATGAAATGTCAAATGAAAACTTGTAAATTTTCAGTGTGAACGCATTTCAAGTTTTCGTAAACCAATTGCCGAAAACCTGGTTTGGGTTTGGTGTGAAAATGAGGTGGTAAATGAGGTAATTTCGTTGCCAATTTCCAAAGAAGATCCGAAATTACCTAATTCCCATACAAAATCACATTTCGAAATGAGGTAATTTCAATCTCATTTGAACGAAATTAGGTTAGAAATTAGGTGACCTGCATCGTGCCTGATCGGGAAACTATTGATTGCTCAGAACTTTTGGTCTGGGCCAGTAGCGCAACAATCAGTCACGATGAAGTGCTTGTTTTACCTCCTCGTGGTGGTCCCCGGGCAACTATTTATGTATCCCAATATACATAAATAGGCTAAAATTACAAGTGCGAAAAGGCCTAGCTTTCTAGGATAGGTTACGGAGGTTAGCATTCTCCGTAACTGAAATCAACCCGCTACCGAAACCAACACTACGCCTCGGATAATTAATGATAACTCGTTGACGACTTTTGGCTATTGTACCCGGACAAAGATTGGTTTCTGGAATGTGAAGACGCTTCTAGACAATGGAAAAGAAGGTCCTCAGAATGCCAGATTCCTGCAACTAGAGAAGGAATTCATGCGGTATAGGATGGACATCTTAGGGATAAGTGAAGTTAGATGGCTGGGTTCGGGGAAGTTCAAGTCACCAACCCGTAACACTGTACTATTCTATTCCGGAAAAACACCTGGAAGCGCTCGGGAATCTGGCGTTGGATTGCTGCTTTCCAAAACAGCTCTCAAAAGCCTAATTTCCTGGGAGCCTTTAGGTGACAGGATCCTGAAAGCCAGGTTCCGGACTAGAGTACGTCGCGTCACCATCATACAGTGTTACGCCCCAACTTTGCTCTCTTCTGACGAGGAGAAGGAGGCCTTTTATAACCGGCTGAGTGCTGCTTATGATAGCGTGCCACGAGGTGATATAGTTATGGTGATGGGAGACTTAAATGCCAAGGTTGGCAATGACAACACTGGGCTAAGGCATGTCATGGGAAAACATGGTGTTGGTAACCGAAACGACAATGGCGAACGATTTGTCGATTTCTGCAACGCCAACGGCCTTGTTATTGGAGGGACCATGTTCGAGCATAAGACGTGCCACAAAGTCAGTTGGGTGTCGACTTACAGACAAGCAACTTCCAAACAAATTGACCACTTCGCGATCAGCCGGCGTTTTAGAAGCAGTCTCCAGGACGTCCGTAACAGAAGAGGTGCTGACATGGGAATGGCCCGGGACCACCATCTGATGGTTGCTACCGTAAGATTGCGTACAGCTGCAGTTCGGAGATCCCAAGGAAACACTCGAATGCCCAAGTTTAATACAGATAGACTAAAGGATCCTGCAGTGCGCTTACAACTAGGGGACCACCTTTCACAAGGATTGAACGCAATCAGCAGCACGGAAACCACATCCATCGAAAATCATTGGTGTGCTGTGAAAAATGTGTTCATATCCGGTGCTGAAAGTATAGTCGGCCGGGCGCAAGGAAGAAATAGTGCTTGGCTTTCCGACGAAACTTGGGCAAGGATCGAAGAAAGGAAACACCTTAAAGCTCGCATCGCAGCTACCCCAGCAGCAGGGAGAAACCAGCTTGAGTCTACGTACCGCATGAAGATGAGGGAAGTTCACCGTAGTGTGCGACGTGATAAGCGTAACTACATCAACGCACTGGCTACAGAAGCAGAAGAAGCCGCTAGTAGGTGTGACAGTAGGACCGTCTACAGAATTACCAAAGAGCTCACTGGTGTCCAGAGCTATAAACAACACCTGGTTAAAGACACAAACGGATCCCTGCTAATTTCGGATGAGGACCAGCTCATAAGGTGGAGGGATCACTTTTCTGCGGTTTTAAACCGCGTTTTCGCAAGTGAAGTGAACCCTATTCCCACTGAGCTACCGAAGTAACAATTTCCCGAATACGCACCGTACCCCCCAGTAAAGAAGAAATTATCACCGCCATCAAAGCACTGAAGAACAACAAAGCGGTTGGACTTGACGGTATTCCTGCAGAGCTCTTAGGAGCAGCCCCAACGACATCGAGCGAGCTACTGCACCCACTTATTAAGAGAGCTTGGGAAGCAGAGAGCTTTCCTGAAGAGTGGAAAAAAGGAATGATTGTCAAGCTCCCAAAGAAAGGAGATCTCACACAGTGCGAAAACTGGAGAGGAATATGCGTTCTGCCTGCAGTAGCCAAGATAATAGCAAGGATAATATTGGACCGAATTAAAGACCACCTCGAAGACACACTCGACGCCGAACAAGCAGGTTTCCGCACTGGATCTTCCTGTGTTGATCACATCAACACCTTGAGGATCATCATCGAACAGTGCGTTGAATATCGATCACCACTTCACCTGCTGTTCATCGATTTTGAAAAGGCGTTCGACAGTGTCAATAGAGAATTTATTTGGCTTGCTTTGCACAGGAGGGGCATCCCAGATAAATTGATTGCTATTATCAAGGCTACATATGATGGATCCAGGTGTCACGTTTTGCACAAAGGTAGGCTGTCAGAGGAGTTTGAAATCCAAAGTGGAGTTAGGCAAGGCTGTATACTGTCACCAATACTGTTCCTGTTGGTGATAAGTGACGTACTGCACGCAGCTTTGTCAAATGGAAATGGAGGAATTCAGTGGACTCTGCAATCTCACCTCAAACATCTGGACTATGCGGACGACGTATGCTTACTCTCTCATAGGATCATGGATCTCCATCAAATGACAACAAGGGTGGAGAGAGAAGCAGAAATCGTAGGGCTTAAGATCAACTCGGCAAAAACTAAAAGGATCAGCCTTGGAACTTCCTCATCAATCCAAGTAAATATTTCTGGACAACCGGTAGAGATGGTAGAGGATTTCCAATATCTTGGGAGTATTATCTCTACGGGTGGCGGAACTGAACTGGACGTAAACAGCCGAATCAGAAAAGCAAAGGCTGCGTTCGGAATGCTGTCCAAAATATGGAGAAACAACTCTTTTAGCTTAAAGACCAAGCTACGACTGTTCCGCTCCAATGTTGAATCCGTTCTGCTTTACGGCTGCAGCAGTTGGAAAGTCACTGAAATTGTCACTAGAAAGCTGCAAACCTTCGTTAATAGATGTCTACGAAACATCTTGAGGATTTTCTGGCCCAACCGTATCTCCAATGCCGAACTTCATGAGAGAACGGGTCAGGAGCCCATAGACTCCATTATACGAAGAAGAAAGTGGCAGTGGATTGGCCATACGCTTCGAAAAGGCGATCGTTGCATTGCATCTCAAGCAATGCAGTGGAACCCGCTCAAACAGGAGGGAAGACAAGTGGGCCGGCCTAGAAGTACATGGCGAAGAACGGTCGAACAGGAATTGGCACGACTGGGGAAAAGTTGGAGAGAGCTGAAATATATTTCAAGAAATCGTACACGATGGCGCGTAGGTGTAGTGGAGGCCCTATGTCCCGTAAGGGAAACATCACGGACGTAATAGGTCCGAGGACCTAAGTAAGTAAGTAAGTATCCAGCAGGAATCAGATTCAAAAGCTACTAAAAGCTTTTGCATGAAAATATCAATGCACTATACTCAACAAACATAAAACAGAAAGAGAAAACAACAAAAATAAACGTCTTACTGCCATTCCATATTCAGAATGAAATGAGATGTCAAATGAAATAAGCAAATTTGATAATGAAAACACTTTTTTGCCAAATTTCGAAATTACCTCATTTCGGCTCTAATGAAAACTTAGTATTATACATCAGAAACCACTTATGCTAACAAATTTTAACTTGGTGAGTTGCCTGAACCTGATAAGCTTAGCAAATACTGGGAATTTTAAGTTTTGATCCTCTAAAAAGGGTGTAGTGCAGAGTCTGCCTAGGCACTACCGTGCCCGTTGATACCTATCATATGATATCATATATCTTATATAAAACATGCAAATGAATTATGCTATTGTTGTTTTTTTTTTCTATTTAATAATTTTATTTTGTTAATAGTGAAATATGTAAACAAAGAATAGTTATTGTTTTTGTTTGAATATGCGATTTTTTTTTTACTTTGGCACTCTGTGGCACTTTTCGGCACTCAAAAAAATAATTGGTGGCATTAAATTTTTTTCAGCGGCAGCGCTGGTCTTGACTGCACTCTCTATTACCCCGTTTACTTGAGGTATTCGAGCGAGCTTCAAGCTCGCTTGGACCCTTTGTATACCTGCGTTGACTTGAAATGAGCTTCAACCGACTCGATTCCACTTCAGGAGCGGAGTCGAGTCGAAATTGTTGATAAAAAACCTCCCTTCAAGCAAAATCACGGACCCAAATTTCTCGGTTCACTTGGGACTCCAAAAAATGAGTGTCTCACAAACAATAACAAATTTTCTGTGCACGCATGTAAGAAGAACGAGAATCGAGAGTATTTTTTTTAAGCACCGAGGAATAGAGAGAGTATAGGCGAAGTATATAATCATTTTGCCTTAATTTCCATCACTTTTTTTTTTAGTTCAGTTTTGTAGGTAGCGTGGCGAAGACAGTTGCTTTTTTATCTCTTTTTTCTTTTTTTTGGAACCGTTTTAAATTCCATTTGGTTTCGGTTCTCCGAGTATGGTGAATTGGAAAACTCTCTCTCTCACAAAACATTCACATAATGGCTCCGTGGTGATTCTAATTTCCATACTAATTTGAGCCGCAAAACGCAGGTTTTCGATCCGTATTTGGATCCGAATGCGAAGTCGTCCATACGTTGTTTAATACGTTTGCGGACCGAAAACGAGCTCGCTTGCTTGAAGGTCTGGGCCGAAGAGTCGGTCTTGAGGATGTGTTCACCACAGTGTTTTTGCACATGTGCGAGTAAGATTATTTATTTGTTTTGATAGCTATGTGAAGTATGTACTAAAATTCATTAAATTTGAAATGTTTTTATGTAAAATAAATATATTGTTGCCATTCCATTAAATGTAATCTCAACACCATATAAACTCAACTTCAAATGGGGCTCTCAACTCGCGTGACGAAACACCTGGCTCAAAAATCCGATCCTAATCCAACTCGAACTCTCGATTCTGTTTGTAAACGGGGTATGTATTTCTCTGTGCATAAAAAAATACTCTCGATTCTTGTTCTTCTTTTTACATGCGTACACAGAAAATTTGTAAAAGTGTGTGAGACACTCAGGTTTTTTGGATTCCCAAGTGAACCGAGATTCTGCTTGAAGGGTGCATCATTATAATGATTTATCTATGGTAGAGAACTGTCAAAAGAAGCAAACACAAACAACAAACACAGTTCTTCTTGTGATTTGCATACATTTTTTTATTAAACATTAATTAAAAATATAAATAAAGTTTTCTCATCTGAAAATTATGATATCTATTACTTTTAATCATAAATCTATCGAATAAAAGTATACCCGTGTAAAAATTCATGCGCCCTTAACGGAAAGTTGAGCTGTTTGTTTTATTCTGATTGCAGTATATTTTTCGGTATGAAACTGAAATATTTATTTATTTATTATTAATTACAATATAAATTAATTTACATTATAATATAAATTTAACAGCGCTAGCTACCAGGACTTGCGGCTTGGGGTTCATAAATAAGAAGTTAAAGAATTATTTTGATTAAGTGAATGTATGCGTGGGGCTGTCGGAGGTCGAGAGATCTTCAAATTAGAGAGACACTGATCCCCGACAGCCCCACACATACCTTAAAATCATTTTTGTTATATATTAGATTCGATTTTTAGTATTTTTAAAATTTTATATACATTTTTTATATTTTCAATAGATGTTGTTGACAATAAATCGATGATCTTTTTGTTGAAAAGTGAATTACATAGGTCTTTTACTTTGGGACACTCAAAAATAAGATGCCTAAGTGACAAGATATGACTAGATTGGCAGAGGTGGCAGCTTGGAGGGTTTTCGTCTTTTTTAAGGAGATGGCTATGTGTGATTTGGGTGTGGCCTAGCCGGTTATATGCAATAAGGAACATAGTTACTGAGAGGGGAGATCCCTGGGGTATACCGTTTGCCAAATTATGTATATTAGAGTAGAATTTGTTTGACTTTACTCTGAATTTTCTGCTTGACAAAAATGATTTTATAAATTTGAACATTTTTGGGCCAATGTTCCACTGAATAAGCTTATTTAAAACTATGTGTATGCCAATCCGGTCAAATGCCTTCTCAAAGTCAAGTGATAAGATGGATACGTGGTTTTTACATGAAAGCGCTGAGCTGATATATTCATCTACGTGAAGAAGGGAGTCGGTTGTGCTACGTCCATACTTAAAGGCAACTTGGTTTGGGCTAATAAAGTTGTTTTTTTCAACGTACCAAAGTAGTCGTTTAGAGATAATTTTTTCTAGAAGTTTACTGGGGCATGGGATTAACGATATTGGTCTGTACCCCGAAGGATCTGTTAAATTATTTGAGGGTTTAGGGATTGGTATGATGCTAGCGACTTTCCACGATTGTGGTAGTATACCCTGATTGAAAATATTGTTGTATAGTACCAAGATTCTTTGTTTAAGTTGGAGTGGGGAATTTCGAAGCATGGGATATGAAATGCGGTCATAGCCTGGTGTTTTTCCTTTAAGAGAGTTTAAGCAGCTTTCTACTTCAAGAAAAATTATTTGTTTTTCAATGAGTTTTGCTGAAGGACTAAGGTTTACTATTTGTGGTTCTCTATTCATTGCAGAGCGTTTAGAGTCAAGAAAGTCTGTTGAGAAGTTTGAGTCACTAGAGTATCCAGACCAAGTCTTGGCAAAGTGTTCACAGATATCAGGTGGATTAGAAAGTATTCCTAAGTCAGTAGTCAATGTATTAATTACTGATGGGGAGTAATTTCCTGTAAGCGTTTTGATATCAGCCCACATTTTTTTACTCGTAGAGTCTGGGCTAATGTTCGATGTAAATTTTTGAAAACTTTCTTTTTTTGCTACCTTTGCTTCCCTTCGAAATAGGGCATTAGCTTTACGATATTTCACTAGGTTTATATCAGTGGGATATTTTTTGAAAATTTTCCAAAGGCTCTGTTTTTCATTCCGTAGTATAGATAATTTTGAGTTCCACCATGGAACAATTGCCTTCTGTGGGGAGTTTTTTGTTTGGGGAATAGCTTTGTTGGCAGCAGAGCGTAGCGTTTTAGTAATTAAAGCAGCTTCTCTATTGATATTTGAGGATTGTGGGCTATTATTGACTCCAATGATTGCTTCGCTTTGGAATAAACTCCAGTTAGCGCGATCAGTTTGAAATTTAAATGGAGTTTTCTTGAGGGTGGTTTTGGATCCTAGGTCTATATGGGTCAATATCGGGAGATGGTCGCTGCCGTGTAGATCGTCAAAGATAGTCCAGGATGCATTGGGTATTAATTGCGGGGAAATAGCTGTCACATCCACATGTGTCCATGTTTTATGGGTCGAGAAGTGTGTTGGACTTCCATCGTTGAGAATGACAAGGTCAACAGTAGAAAGAAAGTTCTCAATCTCGTTACCTCTGGAGTTATTCACAGGGGAGCCCCATAATGTGTTCCAAGAGTTGATGTCTCCTGTTATTAGAGTCGGAGTTTGGATGTTGTTCATGATACTTATTAGATCTGTGGAAGTGAATGCTTGGCAAGGAGGAATGTATATCGAAATAACGGTTATTTTAATGTTAAGGGAAATTTCTATTGCTACTAGGGATATATTGGAGTTGATGGATAGACGTTTGTGAGGAATAGAACTGTGAATCAGTAGACCAGTGCCTTGTTTTGCTGTGGTGTTAGTTTCCAGGTTATGGAAGTAGGATGTATATTGTTTTGGAGGATGAGGGGTAAAATTGGCTTGGAGATGTGTTTCTTGTAAGGTTATTATTGAGGGATTGTAGTCATTAATTAATAATTGGAGTTCGTGCCAATTATTAAAATAACCATTAAGGTTCCATTGAAGAACCTTTAATAAAGATTTGGTTGTGGTGTTGAGCCTTTGTCCAATATACGCTGAGTTATATTGTAAAAAGCCGGCGTTGGTGTTATAATTTTTGGTGTGAGGTTGCTTGGGACTCCGCTGTCCAAAGCTTGGGGCATCCGGGACTCTCGAGGTTCCCGGCTGTCCCAAGCTGTGGGCAGCAGAGTCAGAGCAGTTAGGGCGAATTTTTTTATTATATACTGTCATCATCGGTTTCTATGGGGGTAATGTAGTAATTTTTCGTATTAACAAGTGATTGAGTGTATTGAGATATAGGTGAGATGCAGTTAGATGTGGTTGCTTCGGAGAGGCGGGGTGGTATATTTGGTGGACTTTGAGGTTGTGTTGTGATATTGTCTGAGTTTGATAATTGGGGATGTTGGGGTATTTGGTGGTTGATTGGAGTTGAATGTTCTTGAGTATTGGAATCATTGTAAGATAGTGTGTTAGAGGTTGTGTTAGGGTTGTGTTTTTGTGAATTCTCTACGTAACTTGAGGTAATTTTGGTGTTCGTTAGTGTGGGAGCTTTTGTTATTTGGGTTGTTGGAGTAATTTCAGTTAGAGTTGTGGACTGTGCCGATGAGGATGGTTTGTTAATTGGAGTTGGTTTCGGTTGGATTGAATTATTAACAACTGTGGCATATGTTTGAGCTGAGGGGGTTTCTGGATTTAGATCTCTGTAAACTTGCTTAGCTTCAAACATTGAACATTTTTTAGTAGTTTTTATTTTTAGGATTTCTTTAGCTTTAAGAAAGCTTTTACAATATTTTGAAGAGGCGGGGTGTTCTTCGGAACAGTTTGCACACAGGGTGCGCGTGCATGTGTGGGGTGCTACTGGTAGAAGATTGCAGTTTACGCAAGATGGCGGGTTTGGACACCTTTTAGCCGTATGGCCTAAGAGTTGACATGTTTTGCACCGCATGGGATTAGGGAAAAATTCCGCAACTTTGCAATTGTACCAACCTATATTGACAGTACTCGGTGGACGGAAGATGTCAAAGGTAAAAAGAATGAGACCAGTTGGAGTTTGTTTGTCATCTATTTTTTTGTGAATTTATAGACATCTGTTACGCCTTGCGTTTTCATCTCTTTGACAATTTCATCCTCGGGCACGTTTACCAGATAGGGAGCGTAAACTGTACCTTTAGAGGAATTGAGGTTCGAATGGAGAGACACGTTTATTGGGCAGAGGTTTGAAAGTGTTTGTTTTGAGAGGAAGATGTCAGCTATTTTTTTGGATTTGACCAAAATTAAAAGATTGCCATCGCGGAGTTGGGTTATGTATTCATAACCCGTGCTGATACCATCTATTGCTTTTTTTAGTAGGAACACACTGAATGAGGATAATTTTTTTTCACTGTCTGTCGAAGATACAACTATAAATTTAGGGTTAGCATTAGCACATGTTGAGAAGGTGGGGATTGAGGGGATAAGGTCTATGTTTGTGTAATTGGGTTTTCTTTTTTTTTTAGATATAGGTTCGGCATACGCGTCTATTTCTAGAGTGCTAAACCGATTACCCGAAAGCACATGAAACTGAAATAATTTAATCCATTCATGTTTATTTACAATTTGTATCTACAATCCAAATTTACGAGTTCACTCGAACTCATTTTATTTACGTTATACAATAATTATGTTGGGCAAGGCATCGCTGGGTCTTACTTCATAGACCCCTTTCACACAAGGAAACTGAGTTGCCGGCGATTTTTAGTTTCTAGGCGAGAAGGGCGTAAAAGGAAGACAAAAAATTTCCCCTCACACACTTATCGCTCGCAAACTACCTGTTTTAAGCAACTCAGTTTGCTTACATTCGCAGATGCTATAACGTTTGTGCCGGCTGTGCGACCGAATATGAACATTTATAAACCTGAACATTTGTGAACATGATGGTCGTGATTCTGAATTTCATTTAGTTTTTTTTTAATTTTGTGAAATCGATAAAATGTGACCTCTGTTCATTTGTATCACAAATTATGTAAGAAGAAATACTTTTATGTGTATATGTATAGTATTTATTTTGTTTTCAGTAGCAGTCCAGGCAAATTATAAAATTGACGCATATGTGGATGTTAGACGGCTTTCACACAAGGAAACTGAGTTGCCAGAAACTGGCTAGTTTTTAGGCGAGAAGGGTGTGAGGGGAAATTTTGTGTCTTCCTTTTACGCCCTTCACGCCTAGAAACTAAAAATCGCCGGCAACCCAGTTTCCTTGTGTTTTTCTTTAAATATTTAAAAATCTTATTGAAATTAATGAAATGCTTATAGCTTATTCAATTAGTTTGAGTTTTTTTTGTTCTTTATTAAAACAAAAAATCAAATATTAAACAAAAATTATTTCAAGGATATTTTAAGTAATATGTTCTTTATTGAGTATAAAATATAATTATTTGTCTTAGAAGGATTTGAATAAATATTTATCACAATCGCCACAACTGTTTTGTTCTTTATTGACTGCTTTCGTTAGAGGTTGAAGAATGAGTGTTGTATCTATCGACCCATCAGGTAGCTTGCAAAAGGCAAGGTCAAAAAACTGATGAGTCGGTATTATTGATATACAGCGCGTGAAGCCAGACGTTGCACTTTATATGTTTGCATAATATCGCATTTCGTCTGGTTTCATGCCGCTGTGGAAGTTGGGTGAGATATTGGATTTTAATAAAATAGAACATAAATAATAAATATAAAAATAATATAAACTAAACTGTGGGAAGTAATAAAGAAATCACTTCCCATCGTGTCAGCATATTTTAGTCGTACGAAAATGATGTTGACTGTTTATAGTAAGTTGAACAGTGAAAATGCCCTGCATGAAAAATTTCATAACTTCAATTTTTTCTTTGTATATCTACACCTAAAACCAACCGCTCTATAAAATTTCATAATTCTGCACCAAGCAGAAGTGCTATCTCTATTAAATTCTTTGAAAACAGGTGGTTGCCACACCCACTGAATGTAATATTTCAAATTTTTAATTTTCCCCTTTCTTGCATGTCAAGTCGTATCGCTCTACCAATTTTCATCATTTTACGACGGTCAAAAGTGCTCCACATAATTGATATCAATTCTGAGAATATTAGTGGGTGCCACTCCCCTCAATGGCTAATTTCAAATTTTCCAATATCTCCTTTGAATTGATCACATGATCTACCAGTCTACCAAATTTAATCAGTTTACGACAGTCAGAGTTGCTCTATATTAATGATATCAATTCTGTGAAAATGGGCAAGTACCACGCCCCCCGAATCAAAAATCATAAATTTTTGATTTGTTCCTTTGTACGCACCACAAGGCCTACCGTTGTTTGAATTTAAATGATTCTAAGATTTTGGGAAGTGTTCCATAGTTTTGATGGGCAGTCAGTGAGTCCAGTAAGTCAGTTACGGTTTTTGTGATTTTTGCGTTCTAATAGCCTTTTCACACCAAACCCAAAACCCGGTTTCCGCGAAAATATCGGTTTTGGCTGAAAACCTAGATCGAAAACACAAGTTTTTCCATACATTTCTGCTAAACCACAAGTTTTGATAAAACACAAGTTTTAAATAGAACCTGTCCAAAACATGTTGGATTTGCAGGATGAACTAAACAAACACACCTTGTGAAACTTTCAGCGCTCAATTAAATGCCATATAAATAGCTGGGTTGCTACCAGGAAAAAATATTTTTTCTGCTGGAACACAAGAGAGCGCGACGCAGTGTCGCGCATCCTAACTACTACGTGAAATAGATCGGTTAAGAAATAAATTAATTATAACGAATCAGGATTGATTGTATTTCCATTTTTATTAAATTCCAATATTAATAAATTGTCTTTTAATTGCACATAAAACATTTGATTTTTCCCTTTTCTGTGGCACTGACAATTTTCAAAGCGGTGCGGCCCTTCCTCGAAAACATTGTGTTTAAGCAAAACAAATGAAATGTCAAATGAAAACTTGTAAATTTTCAGTGTGAACGCATTTCAAGTTTTCGTAAACCAATTGCCGAAAACCTGGTTTGGGTTTGGTGTGAAAATGAGGTGGTAAATGAGGTAATTTCGTTGCAAATTTCCAAGGAAGATCCGAAAGTACCTAATTCCCATACAAAATCACATTTCGAAATGAGGTAATTTCAATCTCATTTGAACGAAATTAGGTTGGAAATTAGGTGACCTGCATCGTGCCTGATCGGGAAACTATTGATTGCTCAGAACTTTTGGTCTGGGCCAGTAGCGCAACAATCAGTCACGATGAAGTGCTTGTTTTACCTCCTCGTGGTGGTCCCCGGGCAACTATTTATGTATCCCAATATACATAAATAGGCTAAAATTACAAGTGCGAAAAGGCCTAGCTTTCTAGGATAGGTTACGGAGGTTAGCATTCTCCGTAACTGAAATCAACCCGCTACCGAAACCAACACTACGCCTCGGATAATTAACGATAACTCGTTGACGACTTTTGGCTATTGTACCCGGACAAAGATTGGTTTCTGGAATGTGAAGACGCTTCTAGACAATGGAAAAGAAGGTCCTCAGAATGCCAGATTCCTGCAACTAGAGAAGGAATTCATGCGGTATAGGATGGACATCTTAGGGATAAGTGAAGTTAGATGGCTGGGTTCGGGGAAGTTCAAGTCACCAACCCGTAACACTGTACTATTCTATTCCGGAAAAACACCTGGAAGCGCTCGGGAATCTGGCGTTGGATTGCTGCTTTCCAAAACAGCTCTCAAAAGCCTAATTTCCTGGGAGCCTTTAGGTGACAGGATCCTGAAAGCCAGGTTCCGGACTAGAGTACGTCGCGTCACCATCATACAGTGTTACGCCCCAACTTTGCTCTCTTCTGACGAGGAGAAGGAGGCCCTTTATAACCGGCTGAGTGCTGCTTATGATAGCGTGCCACGAGGTGATATAGTTATGGTGATGGGAGACTTAAATGCCAAGGTTGGCAATGACAACACTGGGCTAAGGCATGTCATGGGAAAACATGGTGTTGGTAACCGAAACGACAATGGCGAACGATTTGTCGATTTCTGCAACGCCAACGGCCTTGTTATTGGAGGGACCATGTTCGAGCATAAGACGTGCCACAAAGTCAGTTGGGTGTCGACTGACAGACAAGCAACTTCCAAACAAATTGACCACTTCGCGATCAGCCGGCGTTTTAGAAGCAGTCTCCAGGACGTCCGTAACAGAAGAGGTGCTGACATGGGAATGGCCCGGGACCACCATCTGATGGTTGCTACCGTAAGATTGCGTACAGCTGCAGTTCGGAGATCCCAAGGAAACACTCGAATGCCCAAGTTTAATACAGATAGACTAAAGGATCCTGCAGTGCGCTTACAACTAGGGGACCACCTTTCACAAGGATTGAACGCAATCAGCAGCACGGAAACCACATCCATCGAAAATCATTGGTGTGCTGTGAAAAATGTGTTCATATCCGGTGCTGAAAGTATAGTTGGCCGGGCGCAAGGAAGAAATAGTGCTTGGCTTTCCGACGAAACTTGGGCAAGGATCGAAGAAAGGAAACACCTTAAAGCTCGCATCGCAGCTACCCCAGCAGCAGGGAGAAACGAGCTTGAGTCTACGTACCGCATGAAGATGAGGGAAGTTCACCGTAGTGTGCGACGTGATAAGCGTAACTACATCAACGCACTGGCTACAGAAGAAGCCGCTAGTAGGTGTGACAGTAGGACCGTCTACAGAATTACCAAAGAGCTCACTGGTGTCCAGAGCTATAAACAACACCTGGTTAAAGACACAAACGGATCCCTGCTAATTTCGGATGAGGACCAGCTCATAAGGTGGAGGGATCACTTTTCTGCGGTTTTAAACCGCGTTTTCGCAAGTGAAGTGAACCCTATTCCCACTGAGCTACCCGAAGTAACAATTTCCCGAATACGCACCGTACCCCCCAGTAAAGAAGAAATTATCACCGCCATCAAAGCACTGAAGAACAACAAAGCGGTTGGACTTGACGGTATTCCTGCAGAGCTCTTAGGAGCAGCCCCAACGACATCGAGCGAGCTACTGCACCCACTTATTAAGAGAGCTTGGGAAGCAGAGAGCTTTCCTGAAGAGTGGAAAAAAGGAATGATTGTCAAGCTCCCAAAGAAAGGAGATCTCACACAGTGCGAAAACTGGAGAGGAATATGCGTTCTGCCTGCAGTAGCCAAGATAATAGCAAGGATAATATTGGACCGAATTAAAGACCACCTCGAAGACACACTCGACGCCGAACAAGCAGGTTTCCGCACTGGATCTTCCTGTGTTGATCACATCAACACCTTGAGGATCATCATCGAACAGTGCGTTGAATATCGATCACCACTTCACCTGCTGTTCATCGATTTTGAAAAGGCGTTCGACAGTGTCAATAGAGAATTTATTTGGCTTGCTTTGCACAGGAGGGGCATCCCAGATAAATTGATTGCTATTATCAAGGCTACATATGATGGATCCAGGTGTCACGTTTTGCACAAAGGTAGGCTGTCAGAGGAGTTTGAAATCCAAAGTGGAGTTAGGCAAGGCTGTATACTGTCACCAATACTGTTCCTGTTGGTGATAAGTGACGTACTGCACGCAGCTTTGTCAAATGGAAATGGAGGAATTCAGTGGACTCTGCAATCTCACCTCAAACATCTGGACTACGCGGACGACGTATGCTTACTCTCTCATAGGATCATGGATCTCCATCAAATGACAACAAGGGTGGAGAGAGAAGCAGAAATCGTAGGGCTTAAGATCAACTCGGCAAAAACTAAAAGGATCAGCCTTGGAACTTCCTCATCAATCCAAGTAAATATTTCTGGACAACCGGTAGAGATGGTAGAGGATTTCCAATATCTTGGGAGTATTATCTCTACGGGTGGCGGAACTGAACTGGACGTAAACAGCCGAATCAGAAAAGCAAAGGCTGCGTTCGGAATGCTGTCCAAAATATGGAGAAACAACTCTTTTAGCTTAAAGACCAAGCTACGACTGTTCCGCTCCAATGTTGAATCCGTTCTGCTTTACGGCTGCAGCAGTTGGAAAGTCACTGAAATTGTCACTAGAAAGCTGCAAACCTTCGTTAATAGATGTCTACGAAACATCTTGAGGATTTTCTGGCCCAACCGTATCTCCAATGCCGAACTTCATGCGAGAACGGGTCAGGAGCCCATAGACTCCATTATACGAAGAAGAAAGTGGCAGTGGATTGGCCATACGCTTCGAAAAGGCGATCGTTGCATTGCATCTCAAGCAATGCAGTGGAACCCGCTCACACAGGAGGGAAGACAAGTGGGCCGGCCTAGAAGTACATGGCGAAGAACGGTCGAACAGGAATTGGCACGACTGGGGAAAAGTTGGAGCTGAAATATATTTCAAGAAATCGTACACGATGGCGCGTAGGTGTAGTGGAGGCCCTATGTCCCGTAAGGGAAACATCACGGACGTAATAGGTCCGAGGACATAAAACAGAAAGAGAAAACAACAAAAATAAACGTCTTACTGCCATTCCATATTCAGAATGAAATGAGATGTCAAATGAAATAAGCAAATTTGATAATGAAAACACTTTTTTGCCAAATTTCGAAATTACCTCATTTCGGCTCTAATGAAAACTTAGTATTATACATCAGAAACCACTTATGCTAACAAATTTAAACTTGGTGAGTTGCCTGAACCTGATAAGCTTAGCAAATACTGGGAATTTTAAGTTTTGATCCTCTAAAAAGGGTGTAGTGCAGAGTCTGCCTAGGCACTACCGTGCCCGTTGATACCTATCATATGATATCATATATCTTATATAAAACATGCAAATGAATTATGCTATTGTTGTTTTTTTTCTATTTAATAATTTTATTTTGTTAATAGTGAAATATGTAAACAAAGAATAGTTATTGTTTTTGTTTGAATATGCGATTTTTTTTTTACTTTGGCACTCTGTGGCACTTTTCGGCACTCAAAAAAATAATTGGTGGCATTCAATTTTTTTCAGCGGCAGCGCTGGTCTTGACTGCACTCTCTATTACCCCGTTTACTTGAGGTATTCGAGCGAGCTTCAAGCTCGCTTGGACCCTTTGTATACCTGCGTTGACTTGAAATGAGCTTCAACCGACTCGATTCCACTTCAGGAGCGGAGTCGAGTCGAAATTGTTGATAAAAAACCTCCCTTCAAGCAAAATCACGGACCCAAATTTCTCGGTTCACTTGGGACTCCAAAAAATGAGTGTCTCACAAACAATAACAAATTTTCTGTATACGCATGTAAGAAGAACGAGAATCGAGAGTATTTTTTTTAAGCACCGAGGAATAGAGAGAGTATAGGCGAAGTATATAATCATTTTGCCTTAATTTCCATCACTTTTTTTTTTAGTTCAGTTTTGTAGGTAGCGTGGCGAAGACAGTTGCTTTTTTATCTCTTTTTTCTTTTTTTTGGAACCGTTTTAGATTCCATTTGGTTTCGGTTCTCCGAGTATGGTGAATTGGAAAACTCTCTCTCTCACAAAACATTCACATAATGGCTCCGTGGTGATTCTAATTTCCATACTAATTTTCGATCCGTATTTGGATCCGAATGCGAAGTCGTCCATACGTTGTTTAATACGTTTGCGGACCGAAAACGAGCTCGCTTGCTTGAAGGTCTGGGCCGAAGAGTCGGTCTTGAGGATGTGTTCACCACAGTGTTTTTGCACATGTGCGAGTAAGATTATTTATTTGTTTTGATAGCTATGTGAAGTATGTACTAAAATTCATTAAATTTGAAATGTTTTTATGTAAAATAAATATATTGTTGCCATTCCATTAAATGTAATCTCAACACCATATCAACTCAACTTCAAATGGGGCTCTCAACTCGCGTGACAAAACACCTGGCTCAAAAATCCGATCCTAATCCAACTCGAGCTCTCGATTCTGTTTGTAAACGGGGTATGTATTTCTCTGTGCATGAAAAAATACTCTCGATTCTTGTTCTTCTTTTTACATGCGTACACAGAAAATTTGTAAAAGTGTGTGAGACACTCAGGTTTTTTGGATTCCCAAGTGAACCGAGATTCTGCTTGAAGGGTGCATCATTATAATGATTTATCTATGGTAGAGAACTGTCAAAAGAAGCAAACACAAACAACAAACACAGTTCTTCTTGTGATTTGCATACATTTTTTTATTAAACATTAATTAAAAATATAAATAAAGTTTTCTCATCTGAAAATTATGATATCTAGTAATATAAGTATACCCGTGTAAAAATTCATGCGCCCTTAACGGAAAGTTGAGCTGTTTGTTTTATTCTGATTGCAGTATATTTTTCGGTATGAAACTGAAATAATTTAATCCATTCATGTTTATTTACAATTTGTATCTACAATCCAAATTTACGAGTTCACTCGAACTCATTTTATTTACGTTATACAATAATTATGTTGGGCAAGGCATCGCTGGGTCTTACTTCATAGACCCCTTTCACACAAGGAAACTGAGTTGCCAGCGATTTTTAGTTTCTAGGCGAGAAGGGCGTAAAAGGAAGACAAAAAATTTCCCCTCACACCCTTATCGCTAGCAAACTACCTGTTTTAAGCAACTCAGTTTGCTTACATTCGCAGATGCTATAACGTTTGTGCCGGCTGTGCGACCGAATATGAACATTTATAAACCTGAACATTTGTGAACATGATGGTCGTGATTCTGAATTTCATTTAGTTTTTTTTTAATTTTGTGAAATCGATAAAATGTGACCTCTGTTCATTTGTATCACAAATTATGTAAGAAGAAATACTTTTATGTGTATATGTATAGTATTTACTTTGTTTTCAGTAGCAGTCCAGGCAAATTATAAAATTGACGCATATGTGGATGTTAGACGGCTTTCACACAAGGAAACTGAGTTGCCAGAAACTGGCTAGTTTGTAGGCGAGAAGGGTGTGAGGGGAAATTTTGTGTCTTCCTTTTACGCCCTTCACGCCTAGAAACTAAAAATCGCCGGCAACCCAGTTTCCTTGTGTTTTTCTTTAAATATTTAAAAATCTTATTGGAATTAATGAAATGCTTATAGCTTATTCAATTAGTTTGAGTTTTTTTTGTTCTTTATTAAAACAAAAAATCAAATATTAAACAAAAATTATTTCAAGGATATTTTAAGTAATATGTTTTTTTCTTTATTGAGTATAAAATATAATTATTTGTCTTAGAAGGATTTGAATAAATATTTATCACAATCGCTACAACTGTTTTGTTCTTTATTGACTGCTTTCGTTAGAGGTTGAAGAATGAGTGTTGTATCTATCGACCCATCAGGTAGCTTGCAAAAGGCAAGGTCAAAAAACTGATGAGTCGGTATTATTGATACACAGCGCGTGAAGCCAGACGTTGCACTTTATATGTTTGCATAATATCGCATTTCGTCTGGTTTCATGCCGCTGTGGAAGTTGGGTGAGATATTGGATTTTAATAAAATAGAACATAAATAATAAAAATAAAAATAATATAAACTAAACTGTGGGAAGTAATAAAGAAATCACTTCCCATCGTGTCAGCATATTTTAGTCGTACGAAAATGATGTTGACTGTTTATAGTAAGTTGAACATACTCCACCCCTTTGAGGAATGTAATCACTCAACAAAAAAAAATAATTAGAACGCTGTATCTACTTCAAAGCGAGGTGCATGTCTCCTAGGAAAGGGTTGAGGTTTTCTTATTTTAAAATAGTAAAATATGATGAATCCAATTATTACAAAAAAGAAAATTAAGTTTATACCATAATGATGGTAGTCATGAAAATTCATATCATTTACTGGAGGTGAATCTTTATCTAATTCTTTAACTACTTCATTTATTTTGTCCCTTAAATCTTCTACTTCAATATAATTTGTATCATTTCTGGAAGATGCAATTAAGCTCGTATCTTTAGTAGGTATATTTATTTTGATTGCTTCAGAGATTCTTATTGAGGGAACAAATGAATTTTGTACTGTACTGTTGCTAATAACTCGTCGATTTATAATTATATTCGGTAGTTTAACTCGTCGATTTATAATTATATTCGGTAGTTTCAATTTGCATGGTTTCAAAAATTCCATCAAACCACTTCCACTTAAGGTTAAGCTCTTTGTTATTCCATCACATATTAATAAACCAGTTATAGTGTCCTTAAGGGCAAATATCCAACTATTTGAATTTTTAAGACTGATCCATTGATCTTTAAGATTGGATTTTCTCAAAGAACAGTGATTGAGAGCACTCATTAAGTGATTAAGTAATGAAATTTCGCAAATATTATCACTTCCCTGATGGATCATTGTTGGGAGTTGTTGGTTACAAATATAATTTCTTGTTGAAAGAAAATGACAGGATAGTAATTGATTACCCGTTAATACAAAATACCTATCTCTGGTTGAAGTGACTGCTAGATAAGGGGATGATAATTCTAATAAGAAACTTGAGTCATTTTGAAAAATTGGAAATGGAACCAGATTAAAAAGTTGAAATTCTTGGTTATCTACTAACGGAATCATCATTTCAAATACTATTGAGACTTCTTCCTTTGATGGACGATAGCTTAAAAATATCAAGAACAGATGCTGTCGGAATGTTTATATTGGAAGGAAGATTATTCCTTATTATTTGAAGTTGTTTCATAAATTGGGATGTAGGGATGAAATGGGGATTCATTTTTGCATTATTGAGACTAAGCAGAACATCAACAACGTGTCTTGCATCCTCTCCAGATTTGTAATCGATAATATCAAATATGATGTTAACGCTGAAAAGCTTTGACTAGCATCAATTATCTCTTGATGCTTCTCAATCCTATTTAAAGATTTTTGAAAAATGTTTTTCAAGCCTTGATATTGCTCATTGTTACGTTTCAGCAAGTTAACTGTGGAGTCTGCAATTGAGCTTTGTTTTTTGAAAAGATGCAAGAGATGTTGTTCGTTTTGGTCAACCATGGAGATTTGATGCTCTATTTCTTTAGCGTCATCTTGATCCAAAATTCCAAATAGGCTATGGGCAACGTTTCCAATGAAGTCAAAAGGAGATCTAGAAACCCTTATTCGTTTGGTATAAGAAGTGTGATAATTATGAATTATATCATTGTTGGATTCAATTGCGAATATTCTATGTTTAAATGAGTCAATGGTGGGTGAACAATAAGGATTAGTTTGTAATTCGTCTAAACAGAATTTATCCATTTTATCTATGTTAGTTTTCACTTCTCCTAGTTCTAGCCAATATGAAGACAAATTGTAGAAAATATAAATGTTCCAAAAACTGTTTATCGTGCTAGCGCTACCTATGTCCTCAAAATAAATGCCTGTAAAATTGTCAAGCTTGGTAATCATTATTGGGTTGCTGTTTAAAGAGGCAACTAAGGGAAGTAAAAGGAACATGAAACACAAGATTGACAACAGTGGACCTTCTACTTCTTAATTTCATAGAATGTTGATTTTTTGGATGAGGTTCTGAATCTCTTTCCTGTAGCTCATTGTTGTCAACAGGTAATACTACGTTTCCACCAGACACTAAACCGAGATTTAGCAAGATTATCACAAATCTCCTTGAAATCTACAAGATTTACCATACAAATTTTAATCTCCTCAAATGAAGATTTCAAATAAAACTCATTCAAATCTACTTGGGAACATTAGTTTGTCAAATCAAACAAACTTTTTTTTCGAAGAATAATTGTGGAACCGACCTATTTTCGTTTATTGACAGATGGAAATGTAATCAAAAACAATCTATCTCACTTCCACTTCATATCAAAAAAATGAAACATCATTTGAATGTTTTGCCATAATCCTCTTTTTGTGCAGTGGAAACACCAAACAAATCTCATTACCTAAATCTCGGTTCAGTGGTTGGTGGAAACGTAGTATAAAGGACATATATTTTGTATTGCTCGTTGATAAGTTCCTGTTGCCGTCCTAGTATTTGCCACTCTCACCAATCCGTCATTTCCCTTGATAACTTCAACTACTCGCCCCAGCTTCCATTTCATTGGAGGCTGGTTTGCATCTTTAAGAATAACCATTGTTTCAGGTTTTAAATTTTGGCATTTTACCTTCCATTTTATTTTCTGCTGTAGAAGGTGAAGATATTCGTTTGACCACCTCTGCCAAAAATGTTGTTGAATATGTTGAACCTGACGGAATTTGTCCAACTTTGAAATATTAATTTCTTTCACGTCAGGTTCCGGAAGTGAGGTCAATGGAGCCCCGATAAGAAAGTGACCTGGAGTCAATGACTCCAGGTCATTGGGATCTGAGGAGATAGGTGTGAGTGGACGCGAGTTAGGGATAGATTCTATTTGAACCACGACGGTTGATAGCTCTTCATAAGTTAAAGAAGCCTCACCTAAAAATTTTATAAGTAATGTTTTTGCGGATTTAACTGCGGCCTCCCACAATCCTCCAAAGTGAGGGGAGCGAGGTGGAATGTGTTTCCAATTGATCCCCATTTTCAGACAATTCGAGTTGATTGATGATTCAGTCTCAGCTGATTCAAGGAAAGCTTTAAAATCCTGTAACTGATTTCTAGCACCGACAAAATCGCGTTGTCGCAAAATATTGTGTGACATATACCTCTTCTACCTACAAATCTTTTTAAGCAGTTTATGAATGATTCGGTTGAAAGATTGCTTACGACTTCGATATGAATAGCCTTTGTAGAAAAGCATACAAATACTGCTAGATAGGATTTTGTTGGCGTTTTTCCTCGAATTTTATAATGTGTACGAATTGATCCACAAAAGTCGACCCCTGAATAATAGAAAGGCCGTGAAGGCACAATTCTCTCTTTGGGTAAATTTCCCATTCATTGATCACTAGATCTTGGTTTAGCACGGAAGCATTTAATACACTTAAAAAGAACTTTACGTGTTTGTTTGCCTAGAGATAGCAACAAGAGTTCTATGCGATGCATGAAGGTGTTTTTTATGAAGGTGCTCTAAAAGTAGTGTCGTTACTACATTATTTTTTGGAAGCAATATTTGGTTTTTTGCTTCTGCAGGAATTTCAGCATTTTTAAGTCTTCCTCCTACGTGTATTAACTTTGTTTTACTATCATAATATGGACTTAATGATAATATTTTAGAATGATTTTTAAGAGATTTCCCTGCCTGCAAGAGGTTATAATCTTCTGTGAATGCACTTGTTTGAACGATTCTGCAGAGTAATATTGTTCCTTGTTGTAGTTCCTCTACCGACAGGGAACCACTGATATTATTTCCAGTGCTACGAGATTTACGATTCATTATAAATCTGGAACAGAATGCAAATATTTTTTGCAAGGTATAGAATGAATTTGTATGATTAATTGAATTTAATATATCATTTTGAAGTGAAAAAGTTAAAACTGTTTTTAGCTTGCGACGCCCAGGGATTTGTTCAGGTATTAAGTAATCCATTTGGATATTTGAATTTCCAACTTGATTTAAGAACTCAGGGCCATTGAACCATATGTTTGATCTTATGATATCACGCAACCCTAATCCACGTGATATAAGATCTGCAGGATTTAATTCTCCTTTAACATAATTCCAATGACTAACATCTGAATTTGATTGAATTTTAGCCACACGATTTGCAATGTAAGTCTCCCAAGTATACGAAGGTGCCTTTATCCACGATAAAACCGTTGTTGAATCTGTATAATATCTTACAGATGAAATTGGTTTGCAAATTATAGGGAGTATTTTGTGTACCAAATCTACTAACAAGACTGCTGCCTGAAGTTCTAACCGGGCTATGGTTATTGCCTTTAAAGGAACGACTCGAGATTTTGAGCACAATAATTGAACAAAAGTGTTTCCACTTTTGTCAGTGGATTTTAAATAAATACATGCTCCATAGGCACATTCACTGCTGTCTGAAAATGCATGCAGTTCTAATTACACTGCTGAGTCTGTTAAAGCAAAACGGTGTATGGTAATTTCTTGCAGTGAGGAAAATTGTGACAAGTAGTTTTTCCATTTATGTGCTTGCTCTAAGGATAATTTTTCATCCCAGGAGATCTTGGCCTTCCAAAGTTCTTGAAGGAATATTTTTCCTAATAAAATTACTGGTCCAATAAGTCCTAAGGGGTCAAAATATTTAGCCAAGTCGGCAAGCACAGTACGTTTTGTTACCTGTTATCCGCAGGGTGCTTTACAATCGTAGCAAAACTTGAATGCGTCTTGGATCGGGTCCCATACTAAACCAAGGGTTTTAATTACTTCCGATTGATAAATTGTTAACATTTTCTCTTGACTTTCTTTGGGAATATTTTCCAGGATACGCTGATCATTGGAACAGAACTTCGTTAAATCGAAATTCCCTTCCCTTAATAATGCTTTAGTTTCGTCTAGTAGCATCTTGGCTCCATTTATGGTGTCTGCCCCGGCAAGGCAGTCGTCCACGTAAATATTGTTTGTGATAATTTTAGATGCATTTGGAAATGCATGTTGAAAATCGGATGACAATTTGACAAGGCATCTTGTTGATAAAAAGGAGGCAGATGCCGTTCCATACGTAACTGTATTGAGTTGGTATGTTTTTAAAGGACTCTTATTATTTTCCCTCCATAAAATGAGCTGATATTTCCTATCATCCGGATGAACTAGTATTTGTCTATACATTTTGCTTATATCGCCAGTAAAAACAAATTTATGCATTCTAAAGTTCGCAATGACTGAAAATAAGTCTGGTTGTACCGTTGGGCCAACCATGAGTATATCATTAAGCGAATTTCCTGAGGTTGTTTTTGCGGATGCATCAAAAACAACTCTAAGTTTGGTAGGTGAGCTGTCAGGTTTAAATACACAATGGTGCGGAAGGACATAATGAGGATTTGTTATTTTTTCAATTGGAGTCATATGACCTAGACTTTCATATTCGGCCATGAAATTAGTGTAACTGGTTTTAATCTCCGAATTTTTCTCGAGTTTTCTTTCTAAAAAAAAGAATCGTTTTTTAGCCATTTCCATGGAATCACCTAACGTTTTATTTGGTTCATGTTTAAATGGAAGGCGTACTATAAATTGTCCTTGAAGAGTGATTTCAACGTGATCGTTAAAATGTTTTTCACATTTGTATTCCGCCTCACTGTAAGTTCGTGATTCCGTTTCAAAGGAGTCATTTTCCCAAAACGAACGAACTAGTTTGTCTAACGAGCTTAATGTTGGGCTTGAAGCTGAGTGACAATAAGAATTGCGTTTAATGTCTACGGCTCTTCCTGCTAAAAGCCAACCTAACTTTGTATTTCTTAATAATGGGAGATTATTGGAGATTTTATATTCGCCAGGTAGCAACAGTTCGAAGAATATTTCCGCTCCGATCAGTACGTCAATACGAGGTGAATTCAGAGTGTTAGGGTCAGCTAGACAAATATTGGAAGACAATTTCAAGAATTGAAGGTCAATAGGGGAGGCTGCCATATAATCGCTTATTGTGGGTAGTATACAGGCCTCAATGTTTGTTTGGTATTCGGATGTTCTTGACTCTATTGGAATATTAATAGTGAAATTAGACTGACTCTCCTTACCCCCAATTCCGCTTATAGGAATATCTTTTCTTTGTTTTTTATAACCTAATTGTTGAGCTAGGGAAGAAGTTATAAAATTTAACTGAGATCCTGAATCTAGCATAGCTCGACAGGGGACGCGCACACCGTTTGTAGATACAATGTTTACTATTGCGGGGGCAAGGTAAACCTTGCGACCGTTTAACACAACTCCTAATGAACTATTAGTGTTGGCTTTAGACCCAGACGGAAATTCTTTGTTTTTATCAACATCATTTACATACGACTTACCGGATATTGTTGAGTTTAAATTTAAAATATTTTTGGCTGGATAATGGAGTAAAGTGTTGTGCCTCCCGTTGCAAGTTTTACATCTTCTTTGCTGCTGACACGATGAAAAATTATGTCCTTGCAAACAATTGGTGCATAGTTGAAGCTTCCGCACGTTCTGATACGCTGTTCTACTGAAAGACTAATAAATTTTTTACAATTAAAAATCTTATGATTATTAGATTTACAAAATTGACATAAAACTTCCCTCGAATTTTCATAAGCGATGGTTACCACTTTCTTCCCTCTTCTGGCTTCACTGCCTCTAGGGCTTGGAATCTGCATTCAACAAATTCAAGTAGCTGCGTTAGAGTTGGGCTGTTTCTTGGTGATTCCAGAGATTCTTCGAACAACATTCGGGTGTCCTTGTCCATTTTGTCCAGCAATAGATGCACGACTAGTGGATCCCATCCACTAGTATCATACTCAAGGTTGTTAATAGCTTGTATCACTTCCTTTGTAGTGTCATGCAGCTTTTTTAGGCTTTTGACGTTGTCACCGACGACATTATGTTGGAATAATCAACTGGGCTGTTAAAAGAAGTCTCTTGTTGTTGAAACGGTCCACTAGTGCGTTCCATGCTAATTCATAATTACTGTCAGTGGCATGAAAATGCTGGATCAAGTTGTGGGCATCGCCAGTTACATTTGTCTACAGGATATATAGCTTCTGTGCTGGTGCAATTGATTGGTTGTGCTCTATTTGCTTATATAGGTCGTAGAACTGTGGCCAATTGAGATAACTTCCGTCGAATTTCGGAATTTCAATTTTGGGTAGTTTGATTGCCGTTGTCTGTACCTTTTCACATGATGTACCAGCTAATTTGTTGTTCGGCAACCAGGTGATCCTTAAGTCCAAAAGATCCTGTAGCTCGAAATAGAGCTCTATGTCGGCGACAGCTGCCTCATCCCCAAGTCGTTTGTAGGCAGCGGTTATTTCCTCCCAATTGCCCATAAGGGTTTTTGTTTTTCGATAAAATTGTTGCGGACAGGTTTCCCGTAGCTTCACTGGACACTTATTTATTGATTCTAGGAAAATTTTTCCGAGCAGCCGGAATTTGTTTTCCTTTGTCACCCTGTTGACTCCAGTTAGGAATTTCCCGGAGGTATTATCTTCAGAAGCGGGCTTTATCTCTAGCCCTGCTGGGACACTAAAAGGTTTTTGTGCTGAGGCGGCGGGATCCTTTGGTTGCCCTGCTGGGGACTTGACTGCTGTTGGTCCTATGAGGTCCTCTTTTTGCTGCCCCGATGGAAAATTGACTGCTGTGGTCTTTTCGTCAGGATCATCGGATTTTTCTTCATCCGCTTCAGCGAACCGCCTTATGACATCATCCTTCATGGAATCATACACCTTCTTGACCGCATCATAATATCCTTTGGTGAAATATTCGTGTGCTATTTCTACAGGATAATTATCTTTTATCTCTCTGTCCACTTTATCGAAGGATTCCCACAGTGCACTTAGTCTATTGTACCGTGTATGTAAATACTGCAGAGTTTTTCTGCCAGGGCCATCCTTTCCGTAGTTGCGGGCGATGGTGCATATTTCCTTGCCTACCTCATCTTGTTGGTTGGTTAACTCAGTAATTGAGGACACCATTTTTTTGTTTATTTATTTTCACTGTCTTTATTTTCACTCTCACTTATTGTTTTTCTTATATTTTATTTGTATTAATTGTAGGCCGCTAAACTTTTTTAGTTAGTCCTGTCACGGTCGCCAAATGTTTTGTTCTTTATTAAAACAAAAAATCAAATATTTAAACAAAAATTATTTCAAGGATATTGTAAGTAATATGTTTTGTTCTTTATTGAGTATAAAATATAATTATTGGTCTTAGAAGGATTTGAATAAATATTTATCACAATCGCCACAACTGTTTTGTTCTTTATTGACTGCTTTCGTTAGAGGTTGAAGAATGAGTATTGTATCTATCGACCCATCAGGTAGCTTGCAAAAGGCAAGGTCAAAAAACTGATAAGTCGGTATTATTGATACACAGCGCGTGAAGCCAGACGTTGCACTTTATATGTTTGCATAATATCGCTTTTCGTCTGGTTTCATGCCGCTGTGGAAGTTGGGTGAGATATTGGATTTTAATAAAATAGAACATAAATAATAAATATAAAAATAATATAAACTCAACTGTGGGAAGTAATAAAGAAATCACTTCCCATCGTGTCAGCATATTTTAGTCGTACGAAAATGATGTTGACTGTTTATAGTAAGTTGAACATACTCCACCCCTTTGAGGAATGTAATCACAAAAAAAAAAATAATTAGAACGCTGTATCTACTTCAAAGCGAGGTGCATGTCTCCTAGGAAAGGGTTGAGGTTTTCTTATTTTTAAATAGTAAAATATGATGAATCCAATTATTACAAAAAAGAAAATTAAGTTTATACCATTATGATGGTAGTCATGAAAATTCATATCATTTACTGGAGGTGAATCTTTATCTAATTCTTTAACTACTTCATTTATTTTGTCCCTTAAATCTTCTACTTCAATATAATTTGTATCATTTCTGGAAGATGCAATTAAGCTCGTATCTTTAGTAGGTATATTTATTTTGATTGCTTCAGAGATTCTTATTGAGGGAACAAATGAATTTTGTACTGTACTGTTGCTAATAACTCGTCGATTTATAATTATATTCGGTAGTTTAACTCGTCGATTTATAATTATATTCGGTAGTTTCAATTTGCATGGTTTCAAAAATTCCATCAAACCACTTCCACTTAAGGTTAAGCTCTTTGTTATTCCATCACATATTAATAAACCAGTTATAGTGTCCTTAAGGGCAAATATCCAACTATTTGAATTTTTAAGACTGATCCATTGATCTTTAAGATTGGATTTTCTCAAAGAACAGTGATTGAGAGCACTCATTAAGTGATTAAGTAATGAAATTTCGCAAATATTATCACTTCCCTGATGGATCATTGTTGGGAGTTGTTGGTTACAAATATAATTTCTTGTTGAAAGAAAATGACAGGATAGTAATTGATTACCCGTTAATGCAAAATACCTATCTCTGGTTGAAGTGACTGCTAGATAAGGGGATGATAATTCTAATAAGAAACTTGAGTCATTTTGAAAAATTGGAAATGGAAGCAGATTAAAAAGTTGAAATTCTTGGTTATCTACTAACGGAATCATCATTTCAAATACTATTGAGTCGTTGAGACTTCTTCCTTTGATGGACGATAGCTTAAAAATATCAAGAACAGATGCTGTCGGAATGTTTATATTGGAAGGAAGATTATTCCTTATTATTTGATGTTGTTTCATAAATTGGGATGTAGAGATGAAATGGGGATTCATTTTTGCATTATTGAGACTAAGCAGAACATCAAGCAACGTGTCTTGCATCCTCTCCAGATTTGTAATCGATAATATCAAATATGATGTTAACGCTGAAAAGCCATGGAGATTTGATGCTCTATTTCTTTAGCGTCATCTTGATCCAAAATTCCAAATAGGCTATGGGCAACGTTTCCAATGAAGTCAAAAGGAGATCTAGAAACCCTTATTCGTTTGGTATAAGAAGTGTGATAATTATGAATTATATCATTGTTGGATTCAATTGCGAATATTCTATGTTTAAATGAGTCAATGGTGGGTGAACAATAAGGATTAGTTTGTAATTCGTCTAAACAGAATTTATCCATTTTATCTATGTTAGTTTTCACTTCTCCTAGTTCTAGCCAATATGAAGACAAATTGTAGAAAATATAAATGTTCCAAAAACTGTTTATCGTGCTAGCGCTACCTATGTCCTCAAAATAAATGCCTGTAAAATTGTCAAGCTTGGTAATCATTATTGGGTTGCTGTTTAAAGAGGCAACTAAGGGAAGTAAAAGGAACATGAAACACAAGATTGACAACAGTGGACCTTCTACTTCTTAATTTCATAGAATGTTGATTTTTTGGATGAGGTTCTGAATCTCTTTCCTGTAGCTCATTGTTGTCAACAGGTAATACTACGTTTCCACCAGACACTAAACCGAGATTTAGCAAGATTATCACAAATCTCCTTGAAATCTACAAGATTTACCATACAAATTTTAATCTCCTCAAATGAAGATTTCAAATAAAACTCATTCAAATCTACTTGGAAACATTAGTTTGTCAAATCAAACAAACTTTTTTTTCGAAGAATAATTGTGGAACCGACCTATTTTCGTTTATTGACAGATGGAAATGTAATCAAAAACAATCTATCTCACTTCCACTTCATATCAAAAAAATGAAACATCATTTGAATGTTTTGCCATAATCCTCTTTTTGTGCAGTGGAAACACCAAACAAATCTCATTACCTAAATCTCGGTTCAGTGGTTGGTGGAAACGTAGTATAAAGGACATATATTTTGTATTGCTCGTTGATAAGTTCCTGTTGCCGTCCTAGTATTTGCCACTCTCACCAATCCGTCATTTCCCTTGATAACTTCAACTACTCGCCCCAGCTTCCATTTCATTGGAGGCTGGTTTGCATCTTTAAGAATAACCATTGTTTCAGGTTTTAAATTTTGGCATTTTACCTTCCATTTTATTTTCTGCTGTAGAAGGTGAAGATATTCGTTTGACCACCTCTGCCAAAAATGTTGTTGAATATGTTGAACCTGACGGAATTTGTCCAACTTTGAAATATTAATTTCTTTCACGTCAGGTTCCGGAAGTGAGGTCAATGGAGCCCCGATAAGAAAGTGACCTGGAGTCAATGACTCCAGGTCATTGGGATCTGAGGAGATAGGTGTGAGTGGACGCGAGTTAGGGATAGATTCTATTTGAACCACGACGGTTGATAGCTCTTCATAAGTTAAAGAAGCCTCACCTAAAAATTTTATAAGTAATGTTTTTGCGGATTTAACTGCGGCCTCCCACAATCCTCCAAAGTGAGGGGAGCGAGGTGGAATGTGTTTCCAATTGATCCCCATTTTCAGACAATTCGATTTGATTGATGATTCAGTCTCAGCTGATTCAAGGAAAGCTTTAAAATCCTGTAACTGATTTCTAGCACCGACAAAATTTGTCGCGTTGTCGCAAAATATGGTGTGACATATACCTCTTCTACCTACAAATCTTTTTAAGCAGTTTATGAATGATTCGGTTGAAAGATTGCTTACGACTTCGATATGAATAGCCTTTGTAGAAAAGCATACAAATACTGCTAGATAGGATTTTGTTGGCGTTTTTCCTCGAATTTTATAATGTGTACGAATTGATCCACAAAAGTCGACCCCTGAATAATAGAAAGGCCGTGAAGGCACAATTCTCTCTTTGGGTAAATTTCCCATTCATTGATCACTAGATCTTGGTTTAGCACGGAAGCATTTAATACACTTAAAAAGAACTTTACGTGTTTGTTTGCCTAGAGATAGCAACAAGAGTTCTATGCGATGCATGAAGGTGTTTTTTATGAAGGTGCTCTAAAAGTAGTGTCGTTACTACATTATTTTTTGGAAGCAATATTTGGTTTTTTGCTTCTGCAGGAATTTCAGCATTTTTAAGTCTTCCTCCTACGTGTATTAACTTTGTTTTACTATCATAATATGGACTTAATGATAATATTTTAGAATGATTTTTAAGAGATTTCCCTGCCTGCAAGAGGTTATAATCTTCTGTGAATGCACTTGTTTGAACGATTCTGCAGAGTAATATTGTTCCGTGTTGTAGTTCCTCTACCGACAGGGAACCACTGATATTATTTCCAGTGCTACGAGATTTACGATTCATTATAAATCTGGAACAGAATGCAAATATTTTTTGCAAGGTATAGAATGAATTTGTATGATTAATTGAATTTAATATATCATTTTGAAGTGAAAAAGTTAAAACTGTTTTTAGCTTGCGACGCCCAGGGATTTGTTCAGGTATTAAGTAATCCATTTGGATATTTAAATTTCCAACTTGATTTAAGAACTCAGGGCCATTGAACCATATGTTTGATCTTATGATATCACGCAACCCTAATCCACGTGATATAAGATCTGCAGGATTTAATTCTCCTTTAACATAATTCCAATGACTAACATCTGAATTTGATTGAATTTTAGCCACACGATTTGCAATGTAAGTCTCCCAAGTATACGAAGGTGCCTTTATCCACGATAAAACCGTTGTTGAATCTGTATAATATCTTACAGATGAAATTGGTTTGCAAATTATAGGGAGTATTTTGTGTACCAAATCTACTAACAAGACTGCTGCCTGAAGTTCTAACCGGGCTATGGTTATTGCCTTTAAAGGAACGACTCGAGATTTTGAGCACAATAATTGAACAAAAGTGTTTCCACTTTTGTCAGTGGATTTTAAATAAATACATGCTCCATAGGCACATTCACTGCTGTCTGAAAATGCATGCAGTTCTAATTACACTGCTGAGTCTGTTAAAGCAAAACGGTGTATGGTAATTTCTTGCAGTGAGGAAAATTGTGACAAGTAGTTTTTCCATTTATGTGCTTGCTCTAAGGATAATTTTTCATCCCAGGAGATCTTGGCCTTCCAAAGTTCTTGAAGGAATATTTTTCCTAATAAAATTACTGGTCCAATAAGTCCTAAGGGGTCAAAGAATTTAGCCAAGTCGGCAAGCACAGTACGTTTTGTTACCTGTTATCCGCAGGGTGCTTTACAATCGTAGCAAAACTTGAATGCGTCTTGGATCGGGTCCCATACTAAACCAAGGGTTTTAATTACTTCCGATTGATAAATTGTTAACATTTTCTCTTGACTTTCTTTGGGAATATTTTCCAGGATACGCTGATCATTGGAACAGAACTTCGTTAAATCGAAATTCCCTTCCCTTAATAATGCTTTAGTTTCGTCTAGTAGCATCTTGGCTCCATTTATGGTGTCTGCCCCGGCAAGGCAGTCGTCCACGTAAATATTGTTTGTGATAATTTTAGATGCATTTGGAAATGCATGTTGAAAATCGGATGACAATTTGACAAGGCATCTTGTTGATAAAAAGGAGGCAGATGCCGTTCCATACGTAACTGTATTGAGTTGGTATGTTTTTAAAGGACTCTTATTATTTTCCCTCCATAAAATGAGCTGATATTTCCTATCATCCGGATGAACTAGTATTTGTCTATACATTTTGCTTATATCGCCAGTAAAAACAAATTTATGCATTCTAAAGTTCGCAATGACTGAAAATAAGTCTGGTTGTACCGTTGGGCCAACCATGAGTATATCATTAAGCGAATTTCCTGAGGTTGTTTTTGCGGATGCATCAAAAACAACTCTAAGTTTGGTAGATGAGCTGTCAGGTTTAAATACACAATGGTGCGGAAGGACATAATGAGGATTTGTTATTTTTTCAATTGGAGTCATATGACCTAGACTTTCATATTCGGCCATAAAATTAGTGTAACTGGTTTTAATCTCCGAATTTTTCTCGAGTTTTCTTTCTAAAAAAAAGAATCGTTTTTTAGCCATTTCCATGGAATCACCTAACGTTTTATTTGGTTCATGTTTAAATGGAAGGCGTACTATAAATTGTCCTTGAAGAGTGATTTCAACGTGATCGTTAAAATGTTTTTCACATTTGTATTCCGCCTCACTGTAAGTTCGTGATTCCGTTTCAAAGGAGTCATTTTCCCAAAACGAACGAACTAGTTTGTCTAACGAGCTTAATGTTGGGCTTGAAGCTGAGTGACAATAAGAATTGCGTTTAATGTCTACGGCTCTTCCTGCTAAAAGCCAACCTAACTTTGTATTTCTTAATAATGGGAGATTATTGGAGATTTTATATTCGCCAGGTAGCAACAGTTCGAAGAATATTTCCGCTCCGATCAGTACGTCAATACGAGGTGAATTCAGAGTGTTAGGGTCAGCTAGACAAATATTGGAAGACAATTTCAAGAATTGAAGGTCAATAGGGGAGGCTGCCATATAATCGCTTATTGTGGGTAGTATACAGGCCTCAATGTTTGTTTGGTATTCGGATGTTCTTGACTCTATTGGAATATTAATAGTGAAATTAGACTGACTCTCCTTACCCCCAATTCCGCTTATAGGAATATCTTTTCTTTGTTTTTTATAACCTAATTGTTGAGCTAGGGAAGAAGTTATAAAATTTAACTGAGATCCTGAATCTAGCATAGCTCGACAGGGGACGCGCACACCGTTTGTAGATACAATGTGCATAGTTGAAGCTTCCGCACGTTCTGATACGCTGTTCTACTGAAAGACTAATAAATTTTTTACAATTAAAAATCTTATGATTATTAGATTTACAAAATTGACATAAAACTTCCCTCGAATTTTCATAAGCGATGGTTACCACTTTCTTCCTCTCTTCTGGCTTCACTGCCTCTAGGGCTTGGAATCTGCATTCAACAAATTCAAGTAGCTGCGTTAGAGTTGGGCTGTTTCTTGGTGATTCCAGAGATTCTTCGAACAACATTCGGGTGTCCTTGTCCATTTTGTCCAGCAATAGATGCACGACTAGTGGATCCCATCCACTAGTATCATACTCAAGGTTGTTAATAGCTTGTATCACTTCCTTTGTAGTGTCATGCAGCTTTTTTAGGCTTTTGACGTTGTCACCGACGACATTATGTTGGAATAATCAACTGGGCTGTTAAAAGAAGTCTCTTGTTGTTGAAACGGTCCACTAGTGCGTTCCATGCTAATTCATAATTACTGTCAGTGGCATGAAAATGCTGGATCAAGTTGTGGGCATCGCCAGTTACATTTGTCTACAGGATATATAGCTTCTGTGCTGGTGCAATTGATTGGTTGTGCTCCATTTGCTTATATAGGTCGTAGAACTGTGGCCAATTGAGATAACTTCCGTCGAATTTCGGAATTTCAATTTTGGGTAGTTTGATTGCCGTTGTCTGTACCTTTTCACATGATGTACCAGCTAATTTGTTGTTCGGCAACCAGGTGATCCTTAAGTCCAAAAGATCCTGTAGCTCGAAATAGAGCTCTATGTCGGCGACAGCTGCCTCATCCCCAAGTCGTTTGTAGGCAGCGGTTATTTCCTCCCAATTGCCCATAAGGGCTTTTGTTTTTTGATAAAATTGTTGCGGACAGGTTTCCCGTAGCTTCACTGGACACTTATTTATTGATTCTAGGAAAATTTTTCCGAGCAGCCGGAAATTTGAATAATTGAACAAAAGTGTTTCCACTTTTGTCAGTGGATTTTAAATAAATACATGCTCCATAGGCACATTCACTGCTGTCTGAAAATGCATGCAGTTCTAATTACACTGCTGAGTCTGTTAAAGCAAAACGGTGTATGGTAATTTCTTGCAGTGAGGAAAATTGTGACAAGTAGTTTTTCCATTTATGTGCTTGCTCTAAGGATAATTTTTCATCCCAGGAGATCTTGGCCTTCCAAAGTTCTTGAAGGAATATTTTTCCTAATAAAATTACTGGTCCAATAAGTCCTAAGGGGTCAAAGAATTTAGCCAAGTCGGCAAGCACAGTACGTTTTGTTACCTGTTATCCGCAGGGTGCTTTACAATCGTAGCAAAACTTGAATGCGTCTTGGATCGGGTCCCATACTAAACCAAGGGTTTTAATTACTTCCGATTGATAAATTGTTAACATTTTCTCTTGACTTTCTTTGGGAATATTTTCCAGGATACGCTGATCATTGGAACAGAACTTCGTTAAATCGAAATTCCCTTCCCTTAATAATGCTTTAGTTTCGTCTAGTAGCATCTTGGCTTCATTTATGGTGTCTGCCCCGGCAAGGCAGTCGTCCACGTAAATATTGTTTGTGATAATTTTAGATGCATTTGGAAATGCATGTTGAAAATCGGATGACAATTTGACAAGGCATCTTGTTGATAAAAAGGAGGCAGATGCCGTTCCATACGTAACTGTATTGAGTTGGTATGTTTTTAAAGGACTCTTATTATTTTCCCTCCATAAAATGAGCTGATATTTCCTATCATCCGGATGAACTAGTATTTGTCCATACATTTTGCTTATATCGCCAGTAAAAACAAATTTATGCATTCTAAAGTTCGCAATGACTGAAAATAAGTCTGGTTGTACCGTTGGGCCAACCATGAGTATATCATTAAGCGAATTTCCTGAGGTTGTTTTTGCGGATGCATCAAAAACAACTCTAAGTTTGGTAGATGAGCTGTCAGGTTTAAATACACAATGGTGCGGAAGGACATAATGAGGATTTGTTATTTTTTCAATTGGAGTCATATGACCTAGACTTTCATATTCGGCCATGAAATTAGTGTAACTGGTTTTAATCTCCGAATTTTTCTCGAGTTTTCTTTCTAAAAAAAAGAATCGTTTTTTAGCCATTTCCATGGAATCACCTAACGTTTTATTTGGTTCATGTTTAAATGGAAGGCGTACTATAAATTGTCCTTGAAGAGTGATTTCAACGTGATCGTTAAAATGTTTTTCACATTTGTATTCCGCCTCACTGTAAGTTCGTGATTCCGTTTCAAAGGAGTCATTTTCCCAAAACGAACGAACTAGTTTGTCTAACGAGCTTAATGTTGGGCTTGAAGCTGAGTGACAATAAGAATTGCGTTTAATGTCTACGGCTCTTCCTGCTAAAAGCCAACCTAACTTTGTATTTCTTAATAATGGGAGATTATTGGAGATTTTATATTCGCCAGGTAGCAACAGTTCGAAGAATATTTCCGCTCCGATCAGTACGTCAATACGAGGTGAATTCAGAGTGTTAGGGTCAGCTAGACAAATATTGGAAGACAATTTCAAGAATTGAAGGTCAATAGGGGAGGCTGCCATATAATCGCTTATTGTGGGTAGTATACAGGCCTCAATGTTTGTTTGGTATTCGGATGTTCTTGACTCTATTGGAATATTAATAGTGAAATTAGACTGACTCTCCTTACCCCCAATTCCGCTTATAGGAATATCTTTTCTTTGTTTTTTATAACCTAATTGTTGAGCTAGGGAAGAAGTTATAAAATTTAACTGAGATCCTGAATCTAGCATAGCTCGACAGGGGACGCGCACACCGTTTGTAGATACAATGTTTACTATTCCGGGGGCAAGGTAAACCTTGCGACCGTTTAACACAACTCCTAATGAACTGTTAGTGTTGGCTTTAGACCCAGACGGAAATTCTTTGTTTTTATCAACATCATTTACATACGACTTACCGGATATTGTTGAGTTTAAATTTAAAATATTTTTGGCTGGATAATGGAGTAAAGTGTTGTGCCTCCCGTTGCAAGTTTTACATCTTCTTTGCTGCTGACACGATGAAAAATTATGTCCTTGCAAACAATTGGTGCATAGTTGAAGCTTCCGCACGTTCTGATACGCTGTTCTACTGAAAGACTAATAAATTTTTTACAATTAAAAATCTTATGATTATTAGATTTACAAAATTGACATAAAACTTCCCTCGAATTTTCATAAGCGATGGTTACCACTTTCTTCCTCTCTTCTGGCTTCACTGCCTCTAGGGCTTGGAATCTGCATTCAACAAATTCAAGTAGCTGCGTTAGAGTTGGGCTGTTTCTTGGTGATTCCAGAGATTCTTCGAACAACATTCGGGTGTCCTTGTCCATTTTGTCCAGCAATAGATGCACGACTAGTGGATCCCATCCACTAGTATCATACTCAAGGTTGTTAATAGCTTGTATCACTTCCTTTGTAGTGTCATGCAGCTTTTTTAGGCTTTTGACGTTGTCACCGACGACATTATGTTGGAATAATCAACTGGGCTGTTAAAAGAAGTCTCTTGTTGTTGAAACGGTCCACTAGTGCGTTCCATGCTAATTCATAATTACTGTCAGTGGCATGAAAATGCTGGATCAAGTTGTGGGCATCGCCAGTTACATTTGTCTACAGGATATATAGCTTCTGTGCTGGTGCAATTGATTGGTTGTGCTCCATTTGCTTATATAGGTCGTAGAACTGTGGCCAATTGAGATAACTTCCGTCGAATTTCGGAATTTCAATTTTGGGTAGTTTGATTGCCGTTGTCTGTACCTTTTCACATGATGTACCAGCTAATTTGTTGTTCGGCAACCAGGTGATCCTTAAGTCCAAAAGATCCTGTAGCTTGAAATAGAGCTCTATGTCGGCGACAGCTGCCTCATCCCCAAGTCGTTTGTAGGCAGCGGTTATTTCCTCCCAATTGCCCATAAGGGCTTTTGTTTTTTGATAAAATTGTTGCGGACAGGTTTCCCGTAGCTTCACTGGACACTTATTTATTGATTCTAGGAAAATTTTTCCGAGCAGCCGGAATTTGTTTTCCTTTGTCACCCTGTTGACTCCAGTTAGGAATTTCCCGGAGGTATTATCTTCAGAAGCGGGCTTTATCTCTAGCCCTGCTGGGACACTAAAAGGTTTTTGTGCTGAGGCGGCGGGATCCTTTGGTTGCCCTGCTGGGGACTTGACTGCTGTTGGTCCTATGAGGTCCTCTTTTTGCTGCTCCGATGGAAAATTGACTGCTGTGGTCTTTTCGTCAGGATCATCGGATTTTTCTTCATCCGCTTCAGCGAACCGCCTTATGACATCATCCTTCATGGAATCATACACCTTCTTGACCGCATCATAATATCCTTTGGTGAAATATTCGTGTGCTAATTCTTCAGGATAATTATCGTTTATCTCTCTGCCCACTTTATCGAAGGATTCCCACAGTGCACTTAGAGTTTTTCTGCCAGGGGCATCCTTTCCGTAGTTGCGGGCGATGGTGCATATTTCCTTGCCTACCTCATCTTGTTGGTTGGTTAACTCAGTAATTGAGGACACCATTTTTTTGTTTATTTATTTTCACTGTCTTTATTTTCACTCTCACTTATTGTTTTTCTTATATTTTATTTGTATTAATTGTAGGCCACCAAACTTTTTTAGTTAGTCCTGTCACGGTCGCCAAATGTTTTGTTCTTTATTAAAACAAAAAATCAAATATTTAAACAAAAATTATTTCAAGGATATTTTAAGTAATATGTTTTGTTCTTTATTGAGTATAAAATATAATTATTTGTCTTAGAAGGATTTGAATAAATATTTATCACAATCGCCACAACTGTTTTGTTCTTTATTGACTGCTTTCGTTAGAGGTTGAAGAATGAGTGTTGTATCTATCGACCCATCATGTAGCTTGCAAAAGGCAAGGTCAAAAAACTGATGAGTCGGTATTATTGATACACAGCGCGTGAAGCCAGACGTTGCACTTTATATGTTTGCATAATATCGCATTTCGTCTGGTTTCATGCCGCTGTGGAAGTTGGGTGAGATATTGGATTTTAATAAAATAGAACATAAATAATAAATATAAAAATAATATAAACTAAACTGTGGGAAGTAATAAAGAAATCACTTCCCATCGTGTCAGCATATTTTAGTCGTACGAAAATGATGTTGACTGTTTATAGTAAGTTGAACAGTGAAAATGCCCTGCATGAAAAATTTCATAATTTCAATTTTTTCTTTGTATATCTACACCTGAAAACCAACCGCTCTATAAAATTTCATAATTCTGCACCAAGCAGAAGTGCTCTCTCTATTAAATTCTTTGAAAACAGGTGGTTGCCACACCCACTGAATGTAATATTTCAAATTTTTAATTTTCCCCTTTCTTGCATGTCAAGTCGTATCACTCTACCAATTTTCATCATTTTACGACGGTCAAAAGTGCTCCACATAATTGATATCAATTCTGATAATATTGGTGGGTGCCACTCCCCTCAATGGCTAATTTCAAATTTTCCAATATCTCCTTTGAATTGATCACATGATCTACCAGTCTACCAAATTTGATCAGTTTACGACATTCAGAGTTGCTCCATATTAATGATATCAATTCTGTGAAAATGGGCAAGTACCACGCCCCCTGAATCAAAAATCATAAATTTTTGATTTGTTCCTTTGTACGCACCACAAGGCCTACCGTTGTTTGAATTTAAATGATTCTAAGATTTTGGGAAGTGTTCCATAATTTTGATGGGCAGTCAGTGAGTCCAGTAAGTCAGTTACGGTTTTTGTGATTTTTGCGTTCTAATAGCCTTTTCACACCAAACCCAAAACCCGGTTTCCGCGAAAATATCGGTTTTGGCTGAAAACCTAGATCGAAAACACAAGTTTTTCCATACATTTCTGCTAAACCACAAGTTTTGATAAAACACAAGTTTTAAATAGAACCTGTCCAAAACATGTTGGATTTGCAGGATTTCACACACCTTGTGAAACTTTCAGCGCTCAATTAAATGCCATATAAATAGCTGGGTTGCTACCAGGAAAAAATATTTTTTCTGCTGGAACACAAGAGAGCGCGACGCAGTGTCGCGCATCCTAACTACTACGTGAAATTGATCGGTTAAGAAATAAATTAATTATAACGAATCAGGATTGATTGTATTTCCATTTTTATTAAATTCCAATATTAATAAATTGTCTTTTAATTGCACATAAAACATTTGATTTTTCCCTTTTCTGTGGCACTGACAATTTTCAAAGCGGCGCGGCCCTTTCTCGAAAACATTGTGTTTAAGCAAAACAAATGAAATGTCAAATGAAAACTTGTAAATTTTCAGTGTGAACGCATTTCAAGTTTTCGTAAGCCAATTGCCGAAAACCTGGTTTTGGGTTTGGTGTGAAAATGAGGTTATTTCGTTGCAAATTTCCAAAGAAGATCCGAAATTACCTAATTCCCATACAAAATCACATTTCGAAATGAGGTAATTTCAATCTCATTTGAACGAAATTAGGTTGGAAATTAGGTGAATGCATCCAGCAGGAATCAGATTCAAAAGCTACTAAAAGCTTTTGCATGAAAATATCAATGCACTATACTCAACAAACATAAAACAGAAAGAGAAAACAACAAAAATAAACGTCTTACTGCCATTCCATATTCAGAATGAAATGTGATGTCAAATGAAATAAGCAAATTTGATAATGAAAACACTTTTTTGCCAAATTTCGAAATTACCTCATTTCGGCTCTAATGAAAACTTAGTTTTATACATCAGAAACCACTTATGCTAACAAATTTAAACTTGGTGAGTTGCCTGAACCTGATAAGCTTAGAAAATACTGGGAATTTTAAGTTTTGATCCTCCAAAAAGGGTGTAGTGCAGAGTCTGCCTAGGCACTACCGTGCCCGTTGATACCTATCATATATCATATATCTTATATAAAATATGCAAATGAATTATGCTATTGTTGTTTTTTTTTCTATTTAATAATTTTATTTTGTTAATAGTGAAATATGTAAACAAAGAATAGTTATTGTTTTTGTTTGAGTATGCGATTTTTTTTTATTTTGGCACTCTGTGGCACTTTTCGGCACTCAAAAAAATAATTGGTGGCATTAAATTTTTTTCAGCGGCAGCGCTGGTTCTGACTGCACTCTCTATTACCCCGTTTACATGAGGTATTCGAGCGAGCTTCAAGCTCGCTTGGACCCTTTGTATACCTGCGTTGACTTGAAATGAGCTTCAACCGACTCGATTCCACTTCAGGAGCGGAGTCGAGTCGAAATTGTTGATAAAAAACCTCCCTTCAAGCAAAATCACGGACCCAAATTTCTCGGTTCACTTGGGACTCCAAAAAATGAGTGTCTCACAAACAATAACAAATTTTCTGTGTACGCATGTAAAAAGAACGAGAATCGAGAGTATTTTTTTTAAGCACCGAGGAATAGAGAGAGTATAGGCGAAGTATATAGTCATTTTGCCTTAATTTCCACCACTTTTTTTTTAGTTCAGTTTTGTAGGTAGCGTGGCGAAGACAGTTGCTTTTTTATCTCTTTTTTCTTGTTAAAACTTTGAAAAATTTCCAATCAGAAATGCAAGTTTCTATTTATTAAATGTAAATTTATATTTGTGGAAATATGTCATGTTTATTTGTGCGAAATAGTCTTCAGAAAACCTTTTATGAATGATAAATAAAAAGAAAAACTCTTGAAATGAAAAAATTCTGTTTGTTTTATTGTTGTAGACAATGGAGAAACTGGACTAGATGGGATTTTTTTTTTTAATACATTTGGGTTGGATATGCCTCAATTCATTCATTTTTTTTGGAACCGTTTTAGATTCCATTTGGTTTCGGTTCTCCGAGTATGGTGAATTGGAAAACTCTCTCTCTCACAAAACATTCACATAATGGCTCCTTGGTGATTCTAATTTCCATACTAATTTGAGCCGCAAAACGCAGGTTTTCGATCCGTATTTGGATCCGAATGCGAAGTCCAACTCGAGCTCTCGATTCTCGATTCTGTTTGTAAACGGGGTATGTATTTCTCTGTGCATAAAAAAATACTCTCGATTCTTGTTCTTCTTTTTACATGCGTACACAGAAAATTTGTAAAAGTGTGTGAGACACTCAGGTTTTTTGGATTCCCAAGTGAACCGAGATTCTGCTTGAAGGGTGCATCATTATAATGATTTATCTATGGTAGAGAACTGTCAAAAGAAGCAAACACAAACAACAAACACAGTTCTTCTTGTGATTTGCATACATTTTTTTATTAAACATTAATTAAAAATATAAATAAAGTTTTCTCATCTTAAAATTATGATATCTATTACTTTTAATCATAAATCTATCGAATAAAAGTATACCCGTGTAAAAATTCATGCGCCCTTAACGGAAAGTTGAGCTGTTTGTTTTATTCTGATTGCAGTATATTTTTCGGTATGAAACTGAAATAATTTAATCCATTCATGTTTATTTACAATTTGTATCTACAATCCAAATTTACGAGTTCACTCGAACTCATTTTATTTACGTTATACAATAACTGTGTTGGGCAAGGCATCGCTGGGTCTTACTTCAAAGACCCCTTTCACACAAAGAAACTGAGTTGCCGGCGATTTTTAGTTTCTAGGCGAGAAGGGCGTAAAAGGAAGACAAAAAATTTCCCCTCACACCCTTATCGCCCGCAAACTAGCCTGTTTCAAGCAACTCAGTTTGCTTACATTCGCAGATGCTATAACGTTTGTGCCGGCTGTGCGACCGAATATGAACATTTATGAACCTGAACATTTGTGAACATGATGGTCGTGATTCTGAATTTCATTTAGTTTTTTTTTTAATTTTGTGAAATCGATAAAATGTGACCTCTGTTCATTTGTATCACAAATTATGTAAGAAGAAATACTTTTATGTGTATATGTATAGTATTTATTTTGTTTTCAGTAGCAGTCCAGGCAAATTATAAAATTGACGCATATGTGGATGTTAGACGGCTTTCACACAAGGAAACTGAGTTGCCAGAAACTGGCTAGTTTGTAGGCGAGAAGGGTGTGAGGGGAAATTTTGTGTCTTCCTTTTACGCCCTTCACGCCTAGAAACTAAAAATCGCCGGCAACCCAGTTTCCTTGTGTTTTTCTTTAAATATTTAAAAATCTTATTGAAATTAATGAAATGCTTATAGCTTATTCAATTAGTTTGAGTTTTCACTAACATTCCGTCTTTATTTTGTATTTAGTTACCACTTTCTTATTTGCACACCCTCAAAAAATTATAAACTTGGTTGTCAAACAAACAGCTGTTTTGATTGAGAAAAAAAATTGAGCAGTGAATTCAAGAAGTTTTTGGATCAGAAATCTCCGAAAAAAATCTCAGTGCTCAGTTGAGATTTTTTGTCTCACTTAAAAAATCCTTGAGCGCTCAGAGCGCTCAGTTGATGGTACACGCCTAATGAATGTAATTTACTGCGTTGTTTGATTTGACAGTTCTTTAACATACACAAATGAGGGTACATGCTTCTTTGCTATGGTTAGTGTTGTGATATGTGAATTTTTGTTCGGGATTTTTTTGGGACTTTTTAGGGATTACTAAAGTTTCAAAAATTAAATTTTAACAATTTTTTGAACAACTTTGATAGCATAACCACTGACAACAGGCGCCTGCCAGACGACTGAGCATACCCTAAGCGAAGCGACGCAGTCGCGTGAGCGGGACAGAGGACCCGAAAAGGGAGTTAAAATCCTTGAACCCCCGAAGCGGTCCACCCAAGGTACTGTTTAGTACAAAAAACTTTTATTGCGATCGACTGACAACGTAGGCGCCTGCCAGACGACTGAGTAAACTCTAAGCGGAGCGACGGAGTCGCGTGAGCGGGACAGAGGACCCGAAAAGGGAGTACAAATCCCTAAACCCACGAAGCGGGCCACCCAAGGTACTGTTGAGTATAAAAAACTTTGATTGCAGATCGACTGACAACATAGGCGCCTGCCAGACGACTGAGCGTACCCTAAGCGGAGTGACGGATTCGCGTGAGCGGGACAGAGGACCCGAAAAGGGAGTTAAAATCCTTGAACCCGCGAAGCTAGCCACCCATAAAGTACTTTTAATCGAAAAAAAATATTAATTAGCAAATAATTTCCTAACAAAAAATTCCAAACAAAATCCACACAACACTTACCATAGCGAAGTTGTTGAGTAGTAGAACTGTCAAATTAATTGTATAATTTTTTTATTTAGCGGCCGCAGATTTCATGTATATTGAATGCAATTTTCTAACTTTAAATGATTATTAAAAATTGAAATAAAAACTTGCTCATATTAAAATTGTTAAATTGAATTAGTTAATTTATCAAAACTCACTTTAAAAAGAAATCAAAATTTTAGGCGTACGCCCCTAATGGAAAGTCGCGCCAAAATTGTTTTACTCTCTTGTGAGCGTTCTCTTCTGCCCAAAATTACCAAATTTGTGAGGTGTGAAACAGGATTTTGGCAACAATTGTTAATACTACGTTTCCACCAGACACAAAACCGAGATTTAGCAAGATTATCACAAATCGACTTGAAATCTACAAGATTTACCATACAAATTTTAATCTCCTCAAATGAAGATTTCATATAAAACTCATTCAAATCTACTTGGAAACATTAGTTTGTCAAATCAAACAAATTTTGTTTTCGGAGAATAATTGTGGAACCGAACCATTTTCGTTTATTGACAGATGGAAATGTAAACAAAAACTATCTATCTCACTTCCACTTCATATCAAAAATGAAACACCATGAATGTTTTGCGATGATCCTCATTTTGTGCAGTGGAAACACCAAACAAATCTCATTACCAAAATCTCGGTTTAGTGGTTGGTGGAAACGTAGTACAATAATTGTTGACAATTGGCCGCATTCGGAAACCTATGTAGAGCTATCCAGATACGTTCGAGTTGTTGTAATCCCGTGTAAAATAACAGTGGATTACAAAACAGCTTTTGCTGTTGGATAGCTATCCAACCTATCCGAAAAATGTTGGTATACGTTTGTATCCCCATGCGTTCGAAAACCTATATGGATACGAATCTATACCCATATAACAATTTGAAGTCAGATGACGGTTATATAACCATCCTATATATCCTATATATATATATAAAAACGTTGCAGTGACGTTCTCAAACCCGTAAATGGTCAGGAAGAACAAAACAGTCTAAAAAGGTTAGTAAAAAACTGCCTTTGAACTGTTTTTTATCAACCGTTTCGTTAAGGTCCGATTTAAACGTTATTTTAACGGCTTTATAAAACCGTTTAGATGAAGTTTAAAAAAAAAACATTATTAAGTCAATTTTCGGTTATTTTACAACCTTTACGAAACTGTTTGGATAGAGTTTTAAAATAACTTGTATAATATTGATTTTAGGTTATTTTAAAACGTTCTTCTGACGACATTTTCCAACCGTTTGGATACAGTTCTGTAAAAACCTGTAATATGTAATATTACAGGCTTTTTTGTAACCGTTTCCTTACAGTTTTCAAAAGACCTGTACTGTAACCTGAAATATGAAAATGGTTATTTTTAGACGTTATTTTGACGGCGTTTAAAAAACCTGGGCCGAGATATCCCACTACAGGTTCAATTGAACGATATAGAATATTTTGACAATTGCTTTCTTTGTCTACATACATAATATGTGATACAAAGAGCAATCGTAAAAACGACTATCGTTCTCGACCTAGATTTTCTGAAAAGTGAATTTAAATGGTTTTATAAAAGTTGTTAAAATAATATCTAAAAATAATCATTTTAGTTTAAGTCCTACGTGCTCTTGGTCCTGTGTACTAAATGACTTTCTAACCTGAAAATACATTTTTTTATAAATAAAAAGATGAAATTTAATTTTGTATATTTTATTAAAATAAAAGTTTTTACTTCGTTGAATTTTCTGGTGGGGGTGGTAGTGTGGTCGATGTTGCTTTGGTTGATGATGGTGTAGCTGGTAGCTGGTGTTGATGCAGGCGTTGGTGGTGTAGGCTCTGGTGATTTAATTGATGATGTTGATCTTTTCTTGGCTAGGATTCATTGCTGTTTAAATTAGAAACACAAAAAATAAAAATTTTGTTTATAACTTTGATTGTATTTATAACTTACAGGGGTGATGGTTTTCCCACTCTGAAGGGTGCATGCTTTAAATAGCTCTTAAGGAACGTAGACCCTTCCACATCACTAAAAGTGGGGTACCTTAACCTCACAGCTGCCAAAATCACCGCCAGTACTGCAGTTAATTTACAAAAAGATTTTTTTGTCGCTGTACCTTGCCACCAGTACAGCGACAGATCGTTCTCATAGTCTGAGTGAATTCACCCCTGCCAAATGTTGAGAGCTTATGGATCTACAAAAACAAAACAATAAAGAAATATATGCTTTATTATATTGAAGATATGTTCCTATATGTATAATGTTATGAATTAAAAATGTTGCATATAATAAAAAATATAACTGTTGTTACTAAAACATTTACATATTTTATATTACCATGTTTCTCTTGAAATTAACGTCCTCGTTTAATTTGGACTCCAGTTTGAAGGGGTGATAGCTCCTACCTCTCTGCCAACAAACTTTATCGACTATGCAAGTTAGGGAGACTTCAGTTTTGGCGACAAACTGTTGAAGTATTCCTTTTATTCCCTCAACCTCACTTGCAAGTTTGTTGACGGCATCTATAAGGATTTGTTGATTGGCAGAGAGCTCACCGAGTCCAACGATGCTAGCGGGAACTATACAAAAATTGAATGTATGTACGTATGTAAATATGTATTTATGAAATATTTATCTTAAACGAATATTAATAAATTTATTTACCTTGGACGACATTAAAAAGAGTGGATCCTTCTTTCGTAGGAGTACTGATTCCTTTATCTGTTTGGTCGATATTTGAGGGGGTGAGTGTCACTTCCGAGGGTGCAAATGATTTGTTTTCTGTAAAATTAAATATATTTAAAAATAAAAAAAACAGGTTTTTTAGATTTAATAGAATTTATGCTTACCAGCATCAGTATCAATCATCGTCGACATTAAAGTGCTGAGCTGTTCAGTAGAAAAATCTTCAGTCAGTTTCCCCTCTTCTGAGTTATCGTCCAAGGACATATACTCGGCTTCTTTTTCTTTGTTAACTGCTTGCTCCCAGGAGTCTTTAAAAAAAAAAGAAAAAAACAACATACTGTTTGCATACGCATTAATAGAAAAATGGCATGTAAGTAAGAATTTCTTTAGTATTTTATATTTTTTCAATACTTCAATTAATTTCTTGAAATTGATACAAATTACAATTTGATATTTCAAAAAAATTACAGTCACCCATATTCTGAAACTCGTATTCGACTACAGTCGTATGTTGGTATTCCAAAAGTATATGACTTCACTTCTACAAATATTGAGAAACGGACAACATCGCATACGACTGTTCATATTTTATCATTATTCCGAGTCTAGTATTAATTCGAATTAAAGTCGTATTTGTGTTGTTTATTCGTCGTGTGAAATCTTTTAAACGAGTTACATCTTTTTTCAGATAAAAAGGACAAACCCCTAGTGCATGCAATATGCATATAATGTAGATATTTGTTTCAATATTTATGCTATTTGTTTCATCAACTTGCGAGGGTCACCGCAGCTCTAAGCCCATCGAAATGCACTTTTAAAATGCAAACAAAAAATTAAAGATGTAAAAGATCTCTTCTCTGTGTAAACTATATGCAATCAACCTGGCAGTAATAGCGCGACTCTAAGACCACTAAAATGCAATATTAAAATGCAACACAACGTTATCCATTCCACGTTATCATTCTTAGATTAATGACATGTGTTTTGCTCAGGTTTGTGTTATATCTCATAAATACAATAAAAATAAAATAAATACAAACAAACAATAACATAAACCAATTTTCGTATTGCATTTTGACAGTGCATTTTAGTTGTCTTATACGACATGGTATTGCTTAAATTTAGAGCTGTATAAAACACTTATTTCTTTCTTTTTTGCATTTCGAAAATGCATTTTGGTGGTCCTAGGCCTGCGGTATATCTGCCAGGTTAATGCAATCCTGTTTGCATTGATACAAATAGCATATTCACTAAATATGAAGCTGTATTAAACACTTTTAGAAAATCGTTGAACAAATCTCATATTAAAATAATTTGTTTTACGACATTTTAATGATTTTGATAAATATTATACAGGCAACGATATACGTTGTTTTTGCTTCTGGTATACAACGTATACGACTTGATGGTTGGATGTTGTAGGACGTGGGTAGTCACTGAGTGGCGTCAACACGGCGATGTCCAGTGATGTAACGAATACTACACATCAATTGTGCTTATTTTACCTCCAAGTGGTAACCATCGGGTACTGGTCTCGTCCATCCGGACTTGACTTGCCAAACAAATAAGCGCGAGTGTTGAACAAGAGACAAAAACAGCAACACTATAAATACTCTGTCGGAAATGACTGGCTGTATAAGTCGGCTGAAGTCTTAGACGAGCCCATCAGAAAGAAGGTGTGCGGCGGATGAATTCATCAGCATCAACGGTGGCACCAACAGTATGGACGACAGAGACCTTACAGTGAGCTACTCTGGAATATTTAGAGCTGAGGTCAGTAAGGATTTTCAGTACTAGCCAGGGTACTGAAAAAGAGATGGTGGCGGATGAACCCTTCAAGGGTCAACGGCAGCACTCATATCCCCGTAGTGGGCTAATGGTATCGGATTATCCGGCCTGCTGCCCTAAGGTTACACAAGGATCCGGCCCTCCGGGTCTGGGGGTCGTGTGACGGGTTGGCAACCTACCACATGTAAAGAAATCAACCGCTTCGAATCGGCAACTACAGCCTCGGATAAGGAATGATCTAACGATGACGACTTTTGGCTATCGAACAAGGACAAAGATTGGATTCTGGAATGTTAAAACTCTTCTCGATAACCGCGAAGAAGGCCCTAATAACGCCAGATTCCTCCAACTTGAGAAAGAATTCCTGCGGTACAACCTAGACATCTTGGGTCTGAGTGAAGTTAGATGGTTGAGCGCAGGGCAGGTGGATTCACCTTCGAACAGCACTTTCTTTATTTACTCTGGAAAACCAGTTGGAAGCTCCCGATGTTCCGGCGTAGGTTTAATGTTGACTCCAAAGGCGCGGCAAAGTCTTATAACCTGGAAACCCATCAACGACAGGATATTGACGGCCAGGTTCCAGAGTAAATTAAGAAAAATCACCATCATCCAGTGCTATGCCCCAACTGAGGAAGCGTCGGACACCGAGAAGGACGAATTTTACAGCCAACTTAGCGCGGTTTTCAGAAGCTCGCCGAATGGAGACATCACTATCGTAATGAGAGATCTTAATGCTAAGGTTGGTCAGGACAACACAGCGTTGAAGCACGTTCTGGGTAACCACGGTATCGGGGAATGAAACGACAATGGAGAGCGGTTTGTTGACTTCTGTAACGCAAATCAGCTAGTCATTGGAGGTTCTCTGTTCGAGCATAGGATCTCGCACAAGATAAGTTGTTTATCCACAGATCGTCAATGTACAGCGAACTTAATCGATCACTTTGCTATTAGCAAGCGCTTTAAAAATTGTCTTCTCGACGTCCGAAATAGACGCGGTGCTGATGTAGGTTTAGCTCGCGATCACCATCTTATGATTGCCTACGTTCGACTTCGAATTGCTTCAGTACATGGAAATTGGCAAAACTTCCTGCGTACACCCAGGTACAATACCGACAGATTACGGGATCCTACAGTGCGCCAAAGATATAAGGACCGCCTCGCCGCAGAAGCAGATGTTATCAGCATTGCCACGCCAGAAAATGCAGACCAACACTGGAGCAATGTGAAAAAGGCCTTTGCACCTGCCGCAACTGAGTCTGTGGGTATAAGGCAGAGAAGCCAAAGCACATGGCTTTCTGCAGATACATGGAGTAAGATTGAAGAAAGGAACGCGATTAGATCCCAACTTGCGGCTGCCCCAGTAGGTAAGAGATTTAACATCGAGTCTCAGTACCGTAGGAAAAGGAAAGAAGTGCAGCGTAGTGTCAGACGTGACAAAAGGAGGCGCATAAATGTCCTCGCAGAACAGGCAGAGGAAGCAGCATCTAGGTGCGACAGTGGTACCGTCTACAAAATAACCAAGGAATTGGTTGGAAACAACAACTCCCGAAAACAACACCTCGTCAAGGATGTAGACGGCACCCTGCTAGTTACGGATGAGGATCAGCTCAGGAGATGGAAGGAACATTTTGCTAGCGTGCTCAACCACATAGGCGATAGCGGAGGTGTTCCATCCCCTAACCCAAATGAGCTATTCGTAGAAACTAGTTCCCGTATTCGCACCTGCCCTCCCAGTTTAGCCGAGATAACATCAGCAATCAAATCCCTCAAGAGCAACAAAGCGGTTGGTTTGGACGGCATTCCCGCTGAGCTCTACCAAGCAGATCCACAAACATCAGCGAAGTTGCTACACCCCTTACTAGCACAGGCTGGGAGAACGAAAGTTTCCCCATTGAATGGAAAAAAGGAATGATCGTCAAACTACCAAAAAAGGGAAATCTTACGGATTGCGGAAACTGGAGAGGGATCTGTGTCCTCCTCGCGGTGGCAAAGATAATGGCGAAAATAATCTTGGAACGAATCAAAGAACATCTCGATTATACTCTCGATAAAGAACAAGCGGAATTTCGTGCAGGCTCATCCTGCATTGATCACATCAACACCTTGAGGATCATAATAGAACAATGCGTGGAGTTCCGCTCCCCTCTTCATTTGCTCTTCATCGACTTCGAAAAGGCTATCGATAGTTTGAATCAAGATTTCATTTGGTCAGCTTTACGCAGGAGAGGAGTACCCGAGAAGATTATTGCCATTATAAAGGTTAGCTACGAGGGTGCATCGTGTCAAGTCTTACACAACGGAAAGGTATCAGAGGACTTCGATATTCTTAGCGGAGTTCTTCAAGGATGTTTGCTATCTCCACTTCTTTTCCTGGTGGTTATAGAGGATGTCCTTCATGCAGCTCTAGCCGAGCAAGCGCGTGGAATTCGATGGACGATGTTTTCGTTCCTGCAACATCTTGATTACGCTGACGATATTTGTTTGCTCTCGCACAACATTATGGATCTTCATCATATGGTGACTTATCTGGAATGCGAGGCAAACAAAGTCGGTTTGAGGATCAACGCCGCTGCTTTCGGCATGCTGTCTAAATTTTGGAGGAGCAACGTCTACAGTACGAAGACCAAGCTGCGACTGTTCCGCTCGAACGTAGAGTCAGTACTACTATACGGGTGTAGTACATGAAAAGTGACCGCCTCTGTCACAAGGAAGCTTCAAACTTTCGAAAATAGATGTCTTCGAAACATCCTAAGGATTTTTTGACCGAACAACATCTCCAACCAAGAACTTCTTCGGAGAACGGGCCAAAGTCCTATTGACATCGTTATTAGGAAAAGAAAGTGGCAGTGGATTGGTCACACCCTACGTCGTGGTGCAGACTCTATTGCAAGACATGCAATGGAGTGGGATACACTCATCCAAGATGGCAGAAGACCTGGAGGTCAGAGAAAATCTTGGCGCAGAACAGTCGACAAGGAATCACAAAAGCTCGGTAAAAGTTGGGGAGAGCTAAAACACATTTCCAGAAACCGAACGAGATGGCGTGTAGCGGTAGTTGACGCCCTGTGCCCCTTAGAGAGGTCAAGGATCTAAGTAAGTAAGTAAGTATACGACTTGAAGAATAACGATTTTCATACGATACGAGTTCAAGTTCGAATACGAGTACGAGACAAAATACGACTTGCGGAATATGGGTGAGTGTTATAAACTTAAAATAATATAATCAAAAAAAATCGTACCAATGTTGTCGAAAATGATTCTGCATGGAATTTTTTGCCAGTCTGCCAGCGGAATGATACAGTTTTTCCGGCCTAAAAGAGATTCCTTCCGAGTTGGAGGCCAAAGCAATGTAGATGAATCAACCACCCAGCTTCTCGGAACTGCCGTTACCAACTTCACCAGATCCTTTGCATCTACATCGTTTAAATCTTTGTTGCCAAAATCTTCGACAATTCTATTTGAAATTTGCTCGAGCGGCCTATTTCCAGATCTTATTCGACGTTTCAAATATTGTAAACGATCTTCGTATTTGAACGCACTTATGTTATCTAGAGGACCATGGTATTTTACATCATCCACGATATGATATAAATTGTGAATGTTGTAATTTATGTTTTCAACTCCATAGATCTTAGCGAAGTTTTGTATAAATGATTTGAATAAAGTCTGTGCGATATCAATAAAAACATGTTTACTTTCCTCATATAATTGAAACAGCGCAGTGGAGTTCCATAAAATTAGCATATAATTCATCATGAAAAAGTATGAAATTCGGTGGCCTTCTAAAAACTTATTACATCGAGTCCACGAGCTTTTCTATTGAAGTCGCATGGAGTACATTTTTGTAGTGATACTAAGATGTTAGATATTTTTTCAATGTTCCTTGCGGAAAGTTTTGTTTTAAGGGATCTGTTCTTGATCCATATAGTCAATAACTTCTTCATAACACCTAAGCACAACAGATGCGTATATTCAAGTGGAAAATTCATAATAATATCTATTGGTAGTTTTTCTAACGGGCATGACTGCGTATGGTGTTCCTCGTGTAGCCTAGCCCGGAACGAAGCATTCGTTGGAAGTGATCTTGATAATGTCGGAAAACATATAAATAGCTGGGTTGCTACCAGGAAAAAATATTTTTTCTGCTGGAACACAAGAGAGCGCGACGCAGTGTCGCGCATCCTAACTACTACGTGAAATTGATCGGTTAAGAAATAAATTAGTTATAACGAATCAGGATTGATTGTATTTCCATTTTTATTAAATTCCAATATTAATAAATTGTCTTTTAATTGCACATAAAACATTTGATTTTTCCCTTTTCTGTGGCACTGACAATTTTCAAAGCGGCGCGGCCCTTTCTCGAAAACATTGTGTTTAAGCAAAACAAATGAAATGTCAAATGAAAACTTGTAAATTTTCAGTGTGAACGCATTTCAAGTTTTCGTAAGCCAATTGCCGAAAACCTGGTTTTGGGTTTGGTGTGAAAATGAGGTTATTTCGTTGCAAATTTCCAAAGAAGATCCGAAATTACCTAATTCCCATACAAAATCACATTTCGAAATGGGGTAATTTCAATCTCATTTGAACGAAATTAGGTTGGAAATTAGGTGAATGCATCCAGCAGGAATCAGATTCAAAAGCTACTAAAAGCTTTTGCATGAAAATATCAATGCACTATACTCAACAAACATAAAACAGAAAGAGAAAACAACAAAAATAAACGTCTTACTGCCATTCCATATTCAGAATGAAATGTGATGTCAAATGAAATAAGCAAATTTGATAATGAAAACACTTTTTTGCCAAATTTCGAAATTACCTCATTTCGGCTCTAATGAAAACTTAGTTTTATACATCAGAAACCACTTATGCTAACAAATTTAAACTTGGTGAGTTGCCTGAACCTGATAAGCTTAGAAAATACTGGGAATTTTAAGTTTTGATCCTCCAAAAAGGGTGTAGTGCAGAGTCTGCCTAGGCACTACCGTGCCCGTTGATACCTATCATATATCATATATCTTATATAAAATATGCAAATGAATTATGCTATTGTTGTTTTTTTTTCTATTTAATAATTTTATTTTGTTAATAGTGAAATATGTAAACAAAGAATAGTTATTGTTTTTGTTTGAGTATGCGATTTTTTTTTATTTTGGCACTCTGTGGCACTTTTCGGCACTCAAAAAAATAATTGGTGGCATTAAATTTTTTTCAGCGGCAGCGCTGGTCTTGACTGCACTCTCTATTACCCCGTTTACATGAGGTATTCGAGCGAGCTTCAAGCTCGCTTGGACCCTTTGTATACCTGCGTTGACTTGAAATGAGCTTCAACCGACTCGATTCCACTTCAGGAGCGGAGTCGAGTCGAAATTGTTGATAAAAAACCTCCCTTCAAGCAAAATCACGGACCCAAATTTCTCGGTTCACTTGGGACTCCAAAAAATGAGTGTCTCACAAACAATAACAAATTTTCTGTGTACGCATGTAAAAAGAACGAGAATCGAGAGTATTTTTTTTAAGCACCGAGGAATAGAGAGAGTATAGGCGAAGTATATAGTCATTTTGCCTTAATTTCCACCACTTTTTTTTTAGTTCAGTTTTGTAGGTAGCGTGGCGAAGACAGTTGCTTTTTTATCTCTTTTTTCTTGTTAAAACTTTGAAAAATTTCCAATCAGAAATGCAAGTTTCTATTTATTAAATGTAAATTTATATTTGTGGAAATATGTCATGTTTATTTGTGCGAAATAGTCTTCAGAAAACCTTTTATGAATGATAAATAAAAAGAAAAACTCTTGAAATGAAAAAATTCTGTTTGTTTTATTGTTGTAGACAATGGAGAAACTGGACTAGATGGGATTTTTTTTTTAATACATTTGGGTTGGATATGCCTCAATTCATTCATTTTTTTTGGAACCGTTTTAGATTCCATTTGGTTTCGGTTCTCCGAGTATGGTGAATTGGAAAACTCTCTCTCTCACAAAACATTCACATAATGGCTCCGTGGTGATTCTAATTTCCATACTAATTTGAGCCGCAAAACGCAGGTTTTCGATCCGTATTTGGATCCGAATGCGAAGTCCAACTCGAGCTCTCGATTCTCGATTCTGTTTGTAAACGGGGTATGTATTTCTCTGTGCATAAAAAAATACTCTCGATTCTTGTTCTTCTTTTTACATGCGTACACAGAAAATTTGTAAAAGTGTGTGAGACACTCAGGTTTTTTGGATTCCCAAGTGAACCGAGATTCTGCTTGAAGGGTGCATCATTATAATGATTTATCTATGGTAGAGAACTGTCAAAAGAAGCAAACACAAACAACAAACACAGTTCTTCTTGTGATTTGCATACATTTTTTTATTAAACATTAATTAAAAATTTAAATAAAGTTTTCTCATCTTAAAATTATGATATCTATTACTTTTAATCATAAATCTATCGAATAAAAGTATACCCGTGTAAAAATTCATGCGCCCTTAACGGAAAGTTGAGCTGTTTGTTTTATTCTGATTGCAGTATATTTTTCGGTATGAAACTGAAATAATTTAATCCATTCATGTTTATTTACAATTTGTATCTACAATCCAAATTTACGAGTTCACTCGAACTCATTTTATTTACGTTATACAATAATTATGTTGGGCAAGGCATCGCTGGGTCTTACTTCAAAGACCCCTTTCACACAAAGAAACTGAGTTGCCGGCGATTTTTAGTTTCTAGGCGAGAAGGGCGTAAAAGGAAGACAAAAAATTTCCCCTCACACCCTTATCGCCCGCAAACTAGCCTGTTTCAAGCAACTCAGTTTGCTTACATTCGCAGATGCTATAACGTTTGTGCCGGCTGTGCGACCGAATATGAACATTTATGAACCTGAACATTTGTGAACATGATGGTCGTGATTCTGAATTTCATTTAGTTTTTTTTTTAATTTTGTGAAATCGATAAAATGTGACCTCTGTTCATTTGTATCACAAATTATGTAAGAAGAAATACTTTTATGTGTATATGTATAGTATTTATTTTGTTTTCAGTAGCAGTCCAGGCAAATTATAAAATTGACGCATATGTGGATGTTAGACGGCTTTCACACAAGGAAACTGAGTTGCCAGAAACTGGCTAGTTTGTAGGCGAGAAGGGTGTGAGGGGAAATTTTGTGTCTTCCTTTTACGCCCTTCACGCCTAGAAACTAAAAATCGCCGGCAACCCAGTTTCCTTGTGTTTTTCTTTAAATATTTAAAAATCTTATTGAAATTAATGAAATGCTTATAGCTTATTCAATTAGTTTGAGTTTTCACTAACATTCCGTCTTTATTTTGTATTTAGTTACCACTTTCTTATTTGCACACCCTCAAAAAATTATAAACTTGGTTGTCAAACAAACAGCTGTTTTGATTGAGAAAAAAAATTGAGCAGTGAATTCAAGAAGTTTTTGGATCAGAAATCTCCGAAAAAAATCTCAGTGCTCAGTTGAGATTTTTTGTCTCACTTAAAAAATCCTTGAGCGCTCAGAGCGCTCAGTTGATGGTACACGCCTAATGAATGTAATTTACTGCGTTGTTTGATTTGACAGTTCTTTAACATACACAAATGAGGGTACATGCTTCTTTGCTATGGTTAGTGTTGTGATATGTGAATTTTTGTTCGGGATTTTTTTGGGACTTTTTAGGGATTACTAAAGTTTCAAAAATTAAATTTTAACAATTTTTTGAACAACTTTGATAACATAACGACTGACAACAGGCGCCTGCCAGACGACTGAGCATACCCTAAGCGAAGCGACGCAGTCGCGTGAGCGGGACAGAGGACCCGAAAAGGGAGTTAAAATCCTTGAACCCCCGAAGCGGTCCACCCAAGGTACTGTTTAGTACAAAAAACTTTTATTGCGATCGACTGACAACGTAGGCGCCTGCCAGACGACTGAGTAAACTCTAAGCGGAGCGACGGAGTCGCGTGAGCGGGACAGAGGACCCGAAAAGGGAGTACAAATCCCTAAACCCACGAAGCGGGCCACCCAAGGTACTGTTTAGTATAAAAAACTTTGATTGCAGATCGACTGACAACATAGGCGCCTGCCAGACGACTGAGCGTACCCTAAGCGGAGTGACGGATTCGCGTGAGCGGGACAGAGGACCCGAAAAGGGAGTTAAAATCCTTGAACCCGCGAAGCTAGCCACCCATAAAGTACTTTTAATCGAAAAAAAATATTAATTAGCAAAAAATTTCCTAACAAAAAATTCCAAACAAAATCCACACATCACACAACACTTACCATAGCGAAGTTGTTGAGTAGTAGAACTGTCAAATTAATTGTATAATTTTTTAATTTAGCGGCCGCAGATTTCATGTATATTGAATGCAATTTTCTAACTTTAAATGATTATTAAAAATTGAAATAAAAACTTGCTCATATTAAAATTGTTAAATTGAATTAGTTAATTTATCAAAACTCACTTTAAAAAGAAATCAAAATTTTAGGCGTACGCCCCTAATGGAAAGTCGCGCCAAAATTGTTTTACTCTCTTGTGAGCGTTCTCTTCTGCCCAAAATTACCAAATTTGTGAGGTGTGAAACAGGATTTTGGCAACAATTGTTAATACTACGTTTCCACCAGACACAAAACCGAGATTTAGCAAGATTATCACAAATCGCCTTGAAATCTACAAGATTTACCATACAAATTTTAATCTCCTCAAATGAAGATTTCATATAAAACTCATTCAAATCTACTTGGAAACATTAGTTTGTCAAATCAAACAAATTTTGTTTTCGGAGAATAATTGTGGAACCGAACCATTTTCGTTTATTGACAGATGGAAATGTAAACAAAAACTATCTATCTCACTTCCACTTCATATCAAAAATGAAACACCATGAATGTTTTGCGATGATCCTCATTTTGTGCAGTGGAAACACAAAACAAATCTCATTACCAAAATCTCGGTTTAGTGGTTGGTGGAAACGTAGTACAATAATTGTTGACAATTGGCCGCATTCGGAAACCTATGTAGAGCTATCCAGATACGTTCGAGTTGTTGTAATCCCGAGTAAAATAACAGTGGATTACAAAACAGCTTTTGCTGTTGGATAGCTATCCAACCTATCCGAAAAATGTTGGTATACGTTTGTATCCCCATGCGTTCGAAAACCTATATGGATACGAATCTATACCCATATAACAATTTGAAGTCAGATGACGGTTATATAACCATCCTATATATCCTATATATATATATAAAAACGTTGCAGTGACGTTCCCAAACCCGTAAATGGTCAGGAAGAACAAAACAGTCTAAAAAGGTTAGTAAAAAACTGCCTTTGAACTGTTTTTTATCAACCGTTTCGTTAAGGTCCGATTTAAACGTTATTTTAACGGCTTTATAAAACCGTTTAGATGAAGTTTAAAAAAAAAACATTATTAAGTCAATTTTCGGTTATTTTACAACCTTTACGAAACTGTTTGGATAGAGTTTTAAAATAACTTGTATAATATTGATTTTAGGTTATTTTAAAACGTTCTTCTGACGACATTTTCCAACCGTTTGGATACAGTTCTGTAAAAACCTGTAATATGTAATATTACAGGCTTTTTTGTAACCGTTTCCTTACAGTTTTCAAAAGACCTGTACTGTAACCTGAAATATGAAAATGGTTATTTTTAGACGTTATTTTGACGGCGTTTAAAAAACCTGGGCCGAGATATCCCACTACAGGTTCAATTGAACGATATAGAATATTTTGACAATTGCTTTCTTTGTCTACATACATAATATGTGATACAAAGAGCAATCGTAAAAACGACTATCGTTCTCGACCTAGATTTTCTGAAAAGTGAATTTAAATGGTTTTATAAAAGTTGTTAAAATAATATCTAAAAATAATCATTTTAGTTTAAGTCCTACGTGCTCTTGGTCCTGTGTACTAAATGACTTTCTAACCTGAAAATACATTTTTTTATAAATAAAAAGATGAAATTTAATTTTGTATATTTTATTAAAATAAAAGTTTTTACTTCGTTGAATTTTCTGGTGGGGGTGGTAGTGTGGTCGATGTTGCTTTGGTTGATGATGGTGTAGCTGGTAGCTGGTGTTGATGCAGGCGTTGGTGGTGTAGGCTCTGGTGATTTAATTGATGATGTTGATCTTTTCTTGGCTAGGATTCATTGCTGTTTAAATTAGAAACACAAAAAATAAAAATTTTGTTTATAACTTTGATTGTATTTATAACTTACAGGGGTGATGGTTTTCCCACTCTGAAGGGTGCATGCTTTAAATAGCTCTTAAGGAACGTAGACCCTTCCACATCACTAAAAGTGGGGTACCTTAACCTCACAGCTGCCAAAATCACCGCCAGTACTGCAGTTAATTTACAAAAAGATTTTTTTGTCGCTGTACCTTGCCACCAGTACAGCGACAGATCGTTCTCATAGTCTGAGTGAATTCACCCCTGCCAAATGTTGAGAGCTTATGGATCTACAAAAACAAAACAATAAAGAAATATATGCTTTATTATATTGAAGATATGTTCCTATATGTATAATGTTATGAATTAAAAATGTTGCATATAATAAAAAATATAACTGTTGTTACTAAAACATTTACATATTTTATATTACCATGTTTCTCTTGAAATTAACGTCCTCGTTTAATTTGGACTCCAGTTTGAAGGGGTGATAGCTCCTACCTCTCTGCCAACAAACTTTATCGACTATGCAAGTTAGGGAGACTTCAGTTTTGGCGACAAACTGTTGAAGTATTCCTTTTATTCCCTCAACCTCACTTGCAAGTTTGTTGACGGCATCTATAAGGATTTGTTGATTGGCAGAGAGCTCACCGAGTCCAACGATGCTAGCGGGAACTATACAAAAATTGAATGTATGTACGTATGTAAATATGTATTTATGAAATATTTATCTTAAACGAATATTAATAAATTTATTTACCTTGGACGACATTAAAAAGAGTGGATCCTTCTTTCGTAGGAGTACTGATTCCTTCATCTGTTTGGTCGATATTTGAGGGGGTGAGTGTCACTTCCGAGGGTGCAAATGATTTGTTTTCTGTAAAATTAAATATATTTAAAAATAAAAAAAACAGGTTTTTTAGATTTAATAGAATTTATGCTTACCAGCATCAGTATCAATCATCGTCGACATTAAAGTGCTGAGCTGTTCAGTAGAAAAATCTTCAGTCAGTTTCCCCTCTTCTGAGTTATCGTCCAAGGACATATACTCGGCTTCTTTTTCTTTGTTAACTGCTTGCTCCCAGGAGTCTTTAAAAAAAAAAGAAAAAAACAACATACTGTTTGCATACGCATTAATAGAAAAATGGCATGTAAGTAAGAATTTCTTTAGTATTTTATATTTTTTCAATACTTCAATTAATTTCTTGAAATTGATACAAATTACAATTTGATATTTCAAAAAAATTACAGTCACCCATATTCTGAAATTCGTATTCGACTACAGTCGTATGTTGGTATTCCAAAAGTATATGACTTCACTTCTACAAATATTGAGAAACGGACAACATCGCATACGACTGTTCATATTTTATCATTATTCCGAGTCTAGTATTAATTCGAATTAAAGTCGTATTTGTGTTGTTTATTCGTCGTGTGAAATCTTTTAAACGAGTTACATCTTTTTTCAGATAAAAAGGACAAACCCCTAGTGCATGCAATATGCATATAATGTAGATATTTGTTTCAATATTTATGCTATTTGTTTCATCAACTTGCGAGGGTCACCGCAGCTCTAAGCCCATCGAAATGCACTTTTAAAATGCAAACAAAAAATTAAAGATGTAAAAGATCTCTTCTCTGTGTAAACTATATGCAATCAACCTGGCAGTAATAGCGCGACTCTAAGACCACTAAAATGCAATATTAAAATGCAACACAACGTTATCCATTCCACGTTATCATTCTTAGATTAATGACATGTGTTTTGCTCAGGTTTGTGTTATATCTCATAAATACAATAAAAATAAAATAAATACAAACAAACAATAACATAAACCAATTTTCGTATTGCATTTTGACAGTGCATTTTAGTTGTCTTATACGACATGGTATTGCTTAAATTTAGAGCTGTATAAAACACTTATTTCTTTCTTTTTTGCATTTCGAAAATGCATTTTGGTGGTCCTAGGCCTGCGGTATATCTGCCAGGTTAATGCAATCCTGTTTGCATTGATACAAATAGCATATTCACTAAATATGAAGCTGTATTAAACACTTTTAGAAAATCGTTGAACAAATCTCATATTAAAATAATTTGTTTTACGACATTTTAATGATTTTGATAAATATTATACAGGCAACGATATACGTTGTTTTTGCTTCTGGTATACAACGTATACGACTTGATGGTTGGATGTTGTAGGACGTGGGTAGTCACTGAGTGGCGTCAACACGGCGATGTCCAGTGATGTAACGAATACTACACATCAATTGTGCTTATTTTACCTCCAAGTGGTAACCATCGGGTACTGGTCTCGTCCATCCGGACTTGACTTGCCAAACAAATAAGCGCGAGTGTTGAACAAGAGACAAAAACAGCAACACTATAAATACTCTGTCGGAAATGACTGGCTGTATAAGTCGGCTGAAGTCTTAGACGAGCCCATCAGAAAGAAGGTGTGCGGCGGATGAATTCATCAGCATCAACGGTGGCACCAACAGTATGGACGACAGAGACCTTACAGTGAGCTACTCTGGAATATTTAGAGCTGAGGTCAGTAAGGATTTTCAGTACTAGCCAGGGTACTGACAAAGAGATGGTGGTGGATGAACCCTTCAAGGGTCAACGGCAGCACTCATATCCCCGTAGTGGGCTAATGGTATCGGATTATCCGGCCTGCTGCCCTAAGGTTACACAAGGATCCGGCCCTCCGGGTCTGGGGGTCGTGTGACGGGTTGGCAACCTACCACATGTAAAGAAATCAACCGCTTCGAATCGGCAACTACAGCCTCGGATAAGGAATGATCTAACGATGACGACTTTTGGCTATCGAACAAGGACAAAGATTGGATTCTGGAATGTTAAAACTCTTCTCGATAACCGCGAAGAAGGCCCTAATAACGCCAGATTCCTCCAACTTGAGAAAGAATTCCTGCGGTACAACCTAGACATCTTGGGTCTGAGTGAAGTTAGATGGTTGAGCGCAGGGCAGGTAGATTCACCTTCGAACAGCACTTTCTTTATTTACTCTGGAAAACCAGTTGGAAGCTCCCGATGTTCCGGCGTAGGTTTAATGTTGACTCCAAAGGCGCGGCAAAGTCTTATAACCTGGAAACCCATCAACGACAGGATATTGACGGCCAGGTTCCAGAGTAAATTAAGAAAAATCACCATCATCCAGTGCTATGCCCCAACTGAGGAAGCGTCGGACACCGAGAAGGACGAATTTTACAGCCAACTTAGCGCGGTTTTCAGAAGCTCGCCGAATGGAGACATCACTATCGTAATGAGAGATCTTAATGCTAAGGTTGGTCAGGACAACACAGCGTTGAAGCACGTTCTGGGTAACCACGGTATCGGGGAATGAAACGACAATGGAGAGCGGTTTGTTGACTTCTGTAACGCAAATCAGCTAGTCATTGGAGGTTCTCTGTTCGAGCATAGGATCTCGCACAAGATAAGTTGTTTATCCACAGATCGTCAATGTACAGCGAACTTAATCGATCACTTTGCTATTAGCAAGCGCTTTAAAAATTGTCTTCTCGACGTCCGAAATAGACGCGGTGCTGATGTAGGTTTAGCTCGCGATCACCATCTTATGATTGCCTACGTTCGACTTCGAATTGCTTCAGTACATGGAAATTGGCAAAACTTCCTGCGTACACCCAGGTACAATACCGACAGATTACGGGATCCTACAGTGCGCCAAAGATATAAGGACCGCCTCGCCGCAGAAGCAGATGTTATCAGCATTGCCACGCCAGAAAATGCAGACCAACACTGGAGCAATGTGAAAAAGGCCTTTGCACCTGCCGCAACTGAGTCTGTGGGTATAAGGCAGAGAAGCCAAAGCACATGGCTTTCTGCAGATACATGGAGTAAGATTGAAGAAAGGAACGCGATTAGATCCCAACTTGCGGCTGCCCCAGTAGGTAAGAGATTTAACATCGAGTCTCAGTACCGTAGGAAAAGGAAAGAAGTGCAGCGTAGTGTCAGACGTGACAAAAGGAGGCGCATAAATGTCCTCGCAGAACAGGCAGAGGAAGCAGCATCTAGGTGCGACAGTGGTACCGTCTACAAAATAACCAAGGAATTGGTTGGAAACAACAACTCCCGAAAACAACACCTCGTCAAGGATGTAGACGGCACCCTGCTAGTTACGGATGAGGATCAGCTCAGGAGATGGAAGGAACATTTTGCTAGCGTGCTCAACCACATAGGCGATAGCGGAGGTGTTCCATCCCCTAACCCAAATGAGCTATTCGTAGAAACTAGTTCCCGTATTCGCACCTGCCCTCCCAGTTTAGCCGAGATAACATCAGCAATCAAATCCCTCAAGAGCAACAAAGCGGTTGGTTTGGACGGCATTCCCGCTGAGCTCTACCAAGCAGATCCACAAACATCAGCGAAGTTGCTACACCCCTTACTAGCACAGGCTGGGAGAACGAAAGTTTCCCCATTGAATGGAAAAAAGGAATGATCGTCAAACTACCAAAAAAGGGAAATCTTACGGATTGCGGAAACTGGAGAGGGATCTGTGTCCTCCTCGCGGTGGCAAAGATAATGGCGAAAATAATCTTGGAACGAATCAAAGAACATCTCGATTATACTCTCGATAAAGAACAAGCGGAATTTCGTGCAGGCTCATCCTGCATTGATCACATCAACACCTTGAGGATCATAATAGAACAATGCGTGGAGTTCCGCTCCCCTCTTCATTTGCTCTTCATCGACTTCGAAAAGGCTATCGATAGTTTGAATCAAGATTTCATTTGGTCAGCTTTACGCAGGAGAGGAGTACCCGAGAAGATTATTGCCATTATAAAGGTTAGCTACGAGGGTGCATCGTGTCAAGTCTTACACAACGGAAAGGTATCAGAGGACTTCGATATTCTTAGCGGAGTTCTTCAAGGATGTTTGCTATCTCCACTTCTTTTCCTGGTGGTTATAGGGGATGTCCTTCATGCAGCTCTAGCCGAGCAAGCGCGTGGAATTCGATGGACGATGTTTTCGTTCCTGCAACATCTTGATTACGCTGACGATATTTGTTTGCTCTCGCACAACATTATGGATCTTCATCATATGGTGACTTATCTGGAATGCGAGGCAAACAAAGTCGGTTTGAGGATCAACGCCGCTGCTTTCGGCATGCTGTCTAAATTTTGGAGGAGCAACGTCTACAGTACGAAGACCAAGCTGCGACTGTTCCGCTCGAACGTAGAGTCAGTACTACTATACGGGTGTAGTACATGAAAAGTGACCGCCTCTGTCACAAGGAAGCTTCAAACTTTCGAAAATAGATGTCTTCGAAACATCCTAAGGATTTTTTGACCAAACAACATCTCCAACCAAGAACTTCTTCGGAGAACGGGCCAAAGTCCTATTGACATCGTTATTAGGAAAAGAAAGTGGCAGTGGATTGGTCACACCCTACGTCGTGGTGCAGACTCTATTGCAAGACATGCAATGGAGTGGGATACACTCATCCAAGATGGCAGAAGACCTGGAGGTCAGAGAAAATCTTGGCGCAGAACAGTCGACAAGGAATCACAAAAGCTCGGTAAAAGTTGGGGAGAGCTAAAACACATTTCCAGAAACCGAACGAGATGGCGTGTAGCGGTAGTTGACGCCCTGTGCCCCTTAGAGAGGTCAAGGATCTAAGTAAGTAAGTAAGTATACGACTTGAAGAATAACGATTTTCATACGATACGAGTTCAAGTTCGAATACGAGTACGAGACAAAATACGACTTGCGGAATATGGGTGAGTGTTATAAACTTAAAATAATATAATCAAAAAAATCGTACCAATGTTGTCGAAAATGATTCTGCATGGAATTTTTTGCCAGTCTGCCAGCGGAATGATACAGTTTTTCCGGCCTAAAAGAGATTCCTTCCGAGTTGGAGGCCATAGCAATGTAAATGAATCAACCACCCAGCTTCTCGGAACTGCCGTTACCAACTTCACCAGATCCTTTGCATCTACATCGTTTAAATCTTTGTTGCCAAAATCTTCGACAATTCTATTTGAAATTTGCTCGAGCGGCCTATTTCCAGATCTTATTCGACGTTTCAAATATTGTAAACGATCTTCGTATTTGAACGCACTTATGTTATCTAGAGGACCATGGTATTTTACATCATCCACGATATGATATAAATTGTGAATGTTGTAATTTATGTTTTCAACTCCATAGATCTTAGCGAAGTTTTGTATAAATGATTTGAATAAAGTCTGTGCGATATCAATAAAAACATGTTTACTTTCCTCATATAATTGAAACAGCGCAGTGGAGTTCCATAAAATTAGCATATAATTCATCATGAAAAAGTATGAAATTCGGTGGCCTTCTAAAAACTTATTACATCGAGTCCACGAGCTTTTCTATTGAAGTCGCATGGAGTACATTTTTGTAGTGATACTAAGATGTTAGATATTTTTTCAATGTTCCTTGCGGAAAGTTTTGTTTTAAGGGATCTGTTCTTGATCCATATAGTCAATAACTTCTTCATAACACCTAAGCACAACAGATGCGTATATTCAAGTGGAAAATTCATAATAATATCTATTGGTAGTTTTTCTAACGGGCATGACTGCGTATGGTGTTCCTCGTGTAGCCTAGCCCGGAACGAAGCATTCGTTGGAAGTGATCTTGATAATGTCGGAAAACACCCATGGTGACTTTTATAATTATAATCTCCTTCTACATTTCATCTTTCGCATGCGAAATATCCATTATGACCTTTTATTCCTTTCAAATAGGAGCGCGCGGGGGCATCGCAAATGAAATTTCGTACTTTAAAATTGATCTTTTTTGCACCAATATTTAAATCACCAATTGTAACTGCCTCCTCAAGAAATAATCTCAGGAATTCATCTACTTTTGAAAGGCTTTGCCATGCCGTAATAAACACCTATCACTAGGGGTGGCAAACGAATCCCAACAGGTGAACATAGAATGGGCCAAAATTGACCCCTAGAACTTTTGCTTACCAGAATGCCATCAATATTAAAGTCCAAAAATATTTTTGTGGGACATGTATCTACACTTTCAAAAGCGATAGTTAAAGCGCGATCCAAGCCGTAATGCCAATATCTACCCGGTGGAACTTCGAAAACAAAATTATTAACTGCCAAGGAAGTATGCAAAAGTTTTCGAGGGTCTAATGGTAAATAAGGATGAGGATCATGTAAAATTTTAAGCAGATCACGTAAGCAAACATGAGACGTATTATGCTTAATAGCCCAGTTAGATAGTTTTTTGGTAAAATCCTCTGGATTTGTTTTAGGATTTGAGGCGTTCTTAAAACTATCTTCGCAGCTTTCACTATCACTGTCACAAACTCGCTGACTATTACAAACTGGCACAGTGTCATTTGATGGATATTGCAGCACCTGAACTTCAATTTCTTGAAATAAACCATAATTATTTGATTTTCCCTGATCACTTAATCTCGTTTAAATATTTTTCATTTTTCTTTCAAATGTGGTCCTACTGCATAACTTATTTTTAATTATGGAATTCATTTTTAAAAATCCGCACTCAAAACTACTATTAAAACAACACAGTCCAAGAAGAACAAGAACACGAATGAAAAATGTATCCAAAATGAAGAAAAAATGTTACTGTTGATGGCGTCTTAGGTCAGAAATTAGTTATTTAACCATTTCCTAACCCTTAGTTAACAATAAGTCAGCAAAAATCCAATATGAATTGGCACACACATATCTAAGGTATTATCAGGCGCAGCTTGTCAAATTTCAAGATGGCTGCCCCTTGTGTTAGCACACAGAAAACAAATTATGACTGCCCCTTGTGTAAGTATACAGCAAACAAAACCAATTTGAAGAAAATGAAAACTCTAGTGATATTACCTGTAATATATGTATCTTGTTAACCAAGTACCTACTTTTTTTTTTCATCGTCGTCGGAAACCCGAAAAATGTTTAATTTTCTGAATTTTATAGATTTAAATGATATCTGTTAGCTACAGCTAAATAAATAAAAGGAAAAAATGATTTCCTGTATAATATTTTCTAATACAGAGCTTCACACTTTCAGGTTTCACCAACGCCCCGACAATATTTTATGGATTTGGAACATAAAATCCAAATAATAACAATATACAAATATAATTAAGTAACTCATCAAGGCTTTTATCACTAAAAAAGTAAATTAAAAACACTTTTCGATCTTATATTTAATATTTTATCGCGAAACAAAACTTTTAAAGCGCGCGAACAAATAATGCACAACCACTGAACAAAAACAATATGATGAAAGAGAGAGAGATTTAATGAGAGGTGTGTATGCGTCTGGAAATTACATGTTGTGAAGTTGAATTGGAGTTGGAAATAAGTTGAAATATGTCTTAAGTTGTGGATTGGTTAACTAAAGGTTAACATTAGATCAGTTTTGGACCAATAAATAATATTTTGGGTTCAAAAAAGTTTAAATTATGACTTATTATAAACTTATGTCTGGATTTCGTTGATTTTGAACCAATAAATAATATTGTGTGTTAAAAAAGAAGTAATTTAAGGACTTATTCTTAACTTATGTTTGGATTTCGTTGATTTTCAATTAATAAATAATATTGTGTGTTGAAAAATAAGTTAGTTAAGGACTTATTCTAAACTTAAATCTGGATTTCATTGATTTTCAACCAATAAATAATATTTTGTGTTGAAAAAGAAGTTAGTTAAGGACTTATTCTTAACTTATGTCTGGATTTCGTTGATTTTCACAAATAAATAATATTTTGTCTTGAAAAAAAGGTTAGTTGAGGACTTGTTCAAAAATTTTCTGGATATAATTGACTTTTAACCAATAAATAATATTCTGTAGTGAAAAAAAGAGTAATTTAAGGACTTGTTTAAGACTCTTGTCTGGATTTGGTTGATTTACAACCAATAAACAACACAGTGATAAAAAATAACAACTTCTCAACCAAAAAATAACAATGAGTGTTCAAAATTGAGTTATTTAAAAACGTATTTCAAATTACTGATTAGGAATAAGTGGAAAAAGTACCCAAATTCAACATACCTTCATATATCGGTTGTTTTTAAACCATTCAAATCATGAAGTTGTTAATAAATAGTAAGAAAATATCTTATATTTCACCTTAAAGTTATAAAATGATTTTTTTCCAACCAAAAATTTGACAAACGTTCTGATTGGGAGAAAAAGTTACGCCAAATCAACCTTGAAGTTTAGATAGGGAGAAAATTTTCCTTGAGTCTAACCTAAAGACAAATTTGGGATTATTTCTACCTTATATAAACTGATAAGGGCGTATTCATAGTCGCAGATAGACCCAGGTTTAACTAAACTACAATTTAAGACAATTTTCCCTCAATGAATACAGACCCATTTTAATTACAAATTGTTGATTTTATATTTTTTTAAGATAATTAACTTCGTATACAACACAAATAGCTTCAAATATTTTGAAATGATAAACTTAAAAAAATAGAATCAACGTCCGAAAATTCAACTAAAGCTATGTTTAACTTAGACCCAGGTCTAAAATGACTATGAATACGCCCCATAGTATTTATATTACTCATTTCTTACCAAATTATGACGACAGTCATTTAAGGTTTATTTTTTACCGCGGTTAGTATGTAACTCAGGTTTCAAATTGTTATTTGGGTATAAGATAGGCTATCGCATAGGTTTCCGAATGCGGCCATTGGCAGTTTTGGTCAAGGTTGGGAACCGACCTATAGTATCTTAGATTTTTTTGGGATTCGAACCAAAATAATAGGGGTACTAATGCAATGGCGTAAAACCCAGATAAACCTGGTAAACCATTTTTTTGTTTATAAAATTATATGGTTCACCAGGTTAATCTGGGTTTCAAGCCGTTGCATGAAAACCCCTAATATAAAAAACAAGAAAATGAGGTCGCTCCCGCTCAGAAAGTTGTGCTCTTTGCAGGAAAAATGAAAAAGTCCAAGAAAGTGCATTATTCACTCCATGTTTTTTTTTTTATTATTTTGCTATATAACTTTGGAAATATGCATCTTAGGAAAACCATCAAGCAAGATTTGTTTGTTACAAAATTTTTCACAAGGTGACATTTATATAAAACTTTCTGATGTTGAAGTCAGAAAAAAGCTGTAAAAAACAGTAGTTTTGAAGCGCTAAACTGACAGATAAAAAATGGTCCAATTCTACTATAAAAATGTCTGTTCCCATAAGCTGGCTTTAGACCTTCGGTGTTATCATTGGTGAACGTTTTTCGTTGTTCTTCGTACGCGGAACAACGAAAATTTAAATGATAAAACCAAAAAACGAACTAAGAACGAATGAAGAACATGCAAATTCAAATCAGGTCAGAAATTTCGGTGTTCGTTGTTACCCGAATAACGTGTGTTTAAGTGCGAAAACTGTTTAAATGGACATTGTTTTGGGGTGTTGTGCAACATGTAGGGATATTTTCGAAGATTTTTTTTATCACTGAATGGCACACGAAGCCTAGGTTTATAAATAAACAATTTTGTATATACATAGGTTTTAGCTTTCTAATGTAAATGCTTTCTTTGTTGTCCGTTGTTGAGAGAAGAACAAACAACGTTCACCGAACGAAGAACGAAAGTCTAAAGCCAGCTTTATGGTGGATTTACATGTATCTTCGTCTGCATAATGCAGAAAAGTAGAGCAGGACAGATGTATACAAAAAATCCGAGCGAGTGAAAGAGAACCATCGAGAAGATGAACATCTTCGTCTTCATTTCTGCATTATGGAACTTTCCTATAATGCAGAAACGAAGTTCTTTTGCATTTTGATCTTTTCTCTCTATCTAACAAATAAACTTTTTTTGTGCAGAAACCAAATGCAGATACATGTAAATCCACCATTACTTTAAATGTCTGTGATTTTCTGTGCAATTGTGTGATTTTCAGTCCAAAGCCGATCGCGTTATCAAAAATTTGGCAGTTTTTGACAAAAGACAACCCTCACGAGAGAGTAAATAACTTCCCCACCTGTGATTTTCACAGCATTGAATCACAGCACAGCATAGTGTCATTTTGAGAGTAAAAGAATGAAAGCCAAACATCGTGCCGTACTTGTCTTGCGCATTATGTAATACCATTGAATAATAACATATAGAAGGGACACCCAGCCAAACTGCCAGTAGGTGGCTAATGTCACAGTGTCACTCTATCATATACAACAACCATTATATGAATATGTTCCTTCCGGGAAATTAGTTCCATTTGGGCAATCACTTCTTTGTTTTAGGAAGAATAGGAAAGCATGTTTTTTTCATTGGGAATGAAAACGAACAACAAGGACGACATAAATATTATGAGCGAGGAAATTAAAATTAAGAGGCACATTTTCGTTTAAAAAAAATGGAAAGCAACAACAATAACAACCGCTTCGTTTTTTTCTGATCGTTTGCTCCCTTCAAGCAAGCGAGCTCGTTTTCGGTCCGCAAACGTATCAAACAACGTATGGACGGCTTCGCATTCGGATCCAAATACGGATCGAAAAACTGCGTTTTGCGGCTCAAATTAGTATGGAAATTAGAATCACCATGGAGCCATTATGTGAATGTATTGTGAGAGAGAAAGTTTTTCAATTCACCATACTCGGAGAACCGAAACCAAATGAAATCTAAAACGGTTCCAAAAAAAATTAATGAATTGAGGCATACCCACCCCAGTAGTATTAAAAAAAAAACTTCCCATCTAGCCCAGGTTCTCCATTGCCTACAAAAATAAAAAAAAACAGAATTTTTTTCATTTCAAGAGTTTTTTTAATTTATCATTCATAAAAGGTTTTCTAAAGACTATTTCGCACTAATAAACATGACATATTTCCACAAATATAAATTTACATTTAATAAATAGAAACTTGCATTTCTGATTGGAAATTTTTAAAAGTTTTAACAAGAAAAAAGAGATAAAAAAGCAACCGTCTTCGCCACGCTACCTACAAAACTGAACTAAAAAAAAAAGTGGTGGAAATTAAGGCAAAATGATTGTATACTTCGCCTATACTCTCTCTCTATTTCTCGATGCTTGAAAAAAATACTCTCGATTCTCGTTCTTTTTACATACGCATACGTACACAGAAAATTTGTTATTGTGTGTGAGACACTCATTTTTTTTTGGAGTCCCAATTGAACCGAGAAATTTGGGTCCGTGATTTTGCTTGAAGGGCTGTCTGCATTATAAGTCAATGCCAATCACGAATCACAAAGGAAGTTAGTGAGGGTTTTTTTTTTTTTTTTTTGGTGTTGTTGCTCGCAAGTATGTAATTGGGGATTATGAAATAAAAAAGATGTCAAATTACAGTGGGCACTTAATCATTCAACTAGAGTCATCTACAATCTTGAAAATTAATGCAAGACGATACCTATTTAGCTATCGTCCCAACGCTATCGTTTTGACGATAGCGTTTTGACGATTATCGACTTACGTGAAGCAAATAAAGGCAACGCTATGGCTTAAACGATATCGTCTGCCGATAATCGAGTTACGGAATGACCCCCCTGGGAAAATCAAAGTTTTTTGGCAAGGGATGTGAAGAGTAAAGAATGAAAAGAATAAAATGTTAATAATTGTTTCGAATGGAATAACAAAATTTAATTACAAAATGTCCCAAATGTCATAATTTTTTTTCTTAGACACCGAGCAAAAATACATTGAACCTACGAGTAACAGAAATATAAAATGTGCATAAATAAACAAAATTCGTAAATGTTGTGCAATCAAAAAAAACTTAAATTTCACTGTTAGTGGGTGATTGTGGGTGGTAAGACTATATTTTTTAAAAAGCTGTGAGTTTTCTCAATACTTTCTCAATACTAATTACATTCAGGACTAGGTTAAAGCTTTACCTAAACTTCAAAGAAAAATAAAAAAAAGCAACTTTAACCTCTTCGGAGATTATAACTTTTAAAATAAAAATCAAAATATCACTTAAGAATTGATAAAATATTCTACACACCTTGTGTTTGTAACTCCATTAAAACGAAAATTCCAAAAAATCCCTTTGATAAAAAAATTCACTTTAAAAATAGTTGAATTTGCGCACAAATATGGATCTATGTTGAGACCGTGCAATTAACTCACTTTGAATGAGAAAACAATACTGATAACATGATATTTGTGACGAAATGTTTGTAACAGTAAATATTGCCCCATTATCTATTATAAAAAGTCAAGAAACAAACAAAACAGGCACTGTTATTTTTTCATTTTCGTTGTATGGGCGAAACTACTGTGCAATGGTTTGTATGAAAAAGAGTAGATATGTCGAAAAAAAAAACAATTATTTTGATTTCATTTTGATAGATAAAACAATAAATAGGAAATTTTTGTATGCAAGTTATGGCCAATATCGCAATTTATTGATATTATAAAACAATTATATTATTTTCACGATTTGCACACCCATATAAATAATCCACGCGACGCCACTCCTATATACGTAATACACGGTATACAAGTTTTCAAAGACACTTCTTAAAAAATCTTATGGTTTTCGAGAAATTTTCAAAACTACTGGATTTTTCCGCTTTCACCAACCAAAATCGAAAGTCCTTGTCCAAATTAAAAAAAAAAAAATCTGCTTTTTCGGAGTTATATTTCAAGTAAAATTCTAATTTTATCGAAATATTTAAACAAAAATGTTTTATTTTTGTTTGATTTTGAACCTGTTTCATTGGGGTCAAACGAATACAACTTTTTTTATCTAAGCATAGCTTCGGCAAATTGTATACCTTTTCATAAACTACAGAAAAATAGAAAAACAAAAAATAGAAAGATAAAACGGCTTTTGTGCTATATGAATTTTGTGCAGGTAGCGTTATGACATTATTATCTGTAAAATAAAATTTATCCGAGGTTGATATCTTTATTCGTTCTCGAGATATGTTGGATGAAAAAAGAACTCCGAACGTACGTACATACACACATACAGACATCTTTCTAAAAACGACGGATTCTGGTTCTAGATACCTCAAAACGTAAAGATTTGTCAACATTTTCAATTCGACAAATCGCACCAATTACAATAACTTCCATAAGTGCAAGTTAATAATTAATTAATTAATTAATAATTAACAAATGCCGATATAACTTGCAATCGTAATTGCCGTCGTACTCGGTGAAAATGGACTCCAGCGCGTGAATTTTATCTTTGATCCTCCGGGATCACTTTTTAAAAAATTGAAATAAAACCCACAATTTACATTTGTATGATCTACTTTTATTTTTAATTTCAGAGCTTCAGATCCCTAACCACTGGTGGGGGAAATCATTAGCTATATTGAAAGATATTGTGATTAAACTGAATACTTAATACTGAACTTTTTCTCGTCATGCAAGACCTTTTTATACTTTATAATTCTCTTTGCAGTGATGCTGCATGTACATTGACATTCAGAATTCTTCTTACTAATTAGGTATATGTTAAAAAGATACATTTATAGCATATCATCATTTTTGATGATGATTCAAAAATATTGGATCGTTGGCGATCTTTGTTTACATTAGTTTTATATCATATCATCATTTTTGATGATGATTAAATTTTATAGTGATGGAAAAAGTTTGATCGTTGACGATCTTTGTTTACATTAATTTTATATCATATCATCATTCTTGATGATGATTATATTTTATAGTGATGGAAGAAGTTTGATCGTTGACGTTCTTTGTTTACATTAATTTTATGGAGATACTTTGTTGATAATTTATTATGTCTATTCAACGAAATATGCTTGGTGGGCATTTAATATTTGATTGTATTTTCTTTATAAAGCGATATGGAATACGCTTGGTATGGTTTTGTTATGATTGGGAAGCAATTCTATAACTCCTCCCCCCTTTGATTTTTGTTTCTCCTGGAACAATTTTTTGTATAAAATTATAAGTATTACACAAATTATAACAATTACAAATATATTTATACCAAAATGAATATTGGATTGGTCTGAAACTTTTTCTACTATTTCTTTAATATTTTCAATTTTTGTCAAATTATAATCTGCAATTTTTAAGTTAATGTCTGTTAAATTAAAATTATCTTCCACATAAATATTTACTGGTTGTTTTACAATTGAATGTTTGTTAACATATTCTTTTTCGTTAATCTCGATCTTACAATTTCCAAAATTAATTAATACATTTTTTTTATTGGAATTACTTTTCTTTCATCACAAGAACTTTGTATTTTATAGTTGCTATTTTTAACAATTATTATTCCATTTTGAAGTTCTTTTACAATATTTTTTTCTGTATTCTTCCTTTTAAGGCAATTAGTTTTATTTATACAATTAGTATATACTTTAAGGTGTTTTTGTTGCAGAGTTTTGGCGGATATCTATGAATTAAAAATTGAAGGAAGAATTAAAAAAAACACAACTTACTCGTTTGAGATTTGGCAAGAAAAGAAGGAGCCAGACATTTTATTAAAAGGAAGTTTTATAAAAGTGATGCCAAAAGCAATTGTATTAAAATATATAAATTCAGTGAATACAAATTACAATTAGTTGAGTTTGATATGGAATTCATTATACGTTATTGAAATCAAAGTAAAGCTCAATATTAATGTTATAATAATAAATAATAATCTTATTTCAACATTTCCTCTAGATAATTATTTGTATTATTTAAACAATAGATTCGGCACAGTAGTTGTTCTTCAGCGCTGGAAGTGGTTTTGTAAGTGCATCAGCAACCATTTTTTCTGTTGGCATTTGTTCCAATATTATCTTGCCATCGTTGATAATATTTCGTATGTAATGATGCTTAACATCGATGTGCTTCGTCCTGCTGTGATAACTGTTTGTAGATTCCAGATGTGTGGAACTCTGGTTATCGCAGAATATATGCATCTTAGGTGAGTTCGGTTGAAGTTCTTTTTGAAGATTTTGAAGCCATAAACCTTCTTGCATGGAAAGGCTTAATGACATGTATTCGGCTTCCGTCGTTGAGAGGGCTACCGTAGGTTGTTTTTTTGAACACCAAGAGATGGATCCACCGTGCTTTTTAAAAATGTACCCTGATGTTGATTTTTGTTCATCTATATCACTTGCGAAATCAGAGTCACAATAGCCAGTTATGCGTGGAGGTTCGTCTTCGTGCTGTTGGAAACAAAGTTTATATTTAGACGTTTGTTTAAGATACCTTACAATTCGTTTCACGGCTATCCAGTGAAGCTTGCCTGGGTAGTTATTAAACCTGCTTACAGTGTTAACTGCATAACAAATGTCGGGCCTCGACACTTGAGCCACAAACAGCAAACTTCCGACCAGTTCTTGATAAGGGCATCTAAGCATATGTTCCCTTTCTTCTTCTGACTTTGGAGACATACTCTTTGACAACTTTTGGTTGATATCCATTGGTGGTGTTGACGGCTTGCAATCACTCATTCTAAATCGATTTATGATGCTTTGTATATAGCTCTCTTGGTCCAGCCATATTTTACGTTGTTGACGATTTCTGTGCAGTCGCAATACCAAAAAAGTATGAGCCGGTCCAATATCTTTCATCTGAAAGATATTCATAAGAATTTTCTTTAAATTATTTTGCATATTTTGATTATTGGATAATATTAAAAAATCATCCACATATACAGCAACAATCAATATATTTTGACCATCGATGGTGAAATATATGCAAGGATCAACCTTCGACTGTTGCATATTTAGACCCTTCAGTTCATCATCGAGTTTTTTGTTCCATACACGGGAAGATTGTTTGAGTCCATAAATGGACTTTTTAAGACGCAGTACCTTACTCCCATTCTTGTAACCTTCGGGCTGATCAATGTAGCTTTCCTCTCTAATGTCACCTCGTAAAAAGGCGGAAACAGCATCCATTTGGTCAACATCTAAATCCATCTGAGCAGCTAAGGCAAAAAGAAATATCGGATGACTGGTGAAAAAGTCTCTGTGTAATCGAAACCTTGTCTCTGGCTGCAGCCTTTCGCTACAAGCCGTGCCTTGTATTTGTAAATTTCACCTTTAGGATTCAATTTGGTTTTAAAAACCCACTTACAGTTTAATTTTCTTTTTTCAGGTGGTAACTCAACCTCTTACCACGTACGGTTTTGTAGTAGCGCTTGGTATTCAACATTAATTGCCTCTCGCCATTGTACTGCATCTTCTCTCGAAATCGCTTCTTCATAGGTAAGCGGATCTCTTCGGCAACTACAGCATAGGAAATGAAATCATCTCGTTTTATAGGTTTCGGTGGGCGGTTGGATCTTCTTTGGAATTGGCCATCATCATTGGTTGGTGTGACTTGATCTGCGGGTGATGGCGTATAGTCTTCGTCATCGTCGGTGAAGAACATCTCGTTTTCGGATTCTGAAGGAGTACAATTTTCAGAGATATTAACATCAGTTTGTTCAGATATCTGTTCTTCGGTTTCATCAGAAATTTCCTCTTCAGGTGTTAGGCTTTCACTCTGCTCTTCGTCTTCAGGATCATCTGTAATTTCATAGGTTAATATGTTTTGGGGAAAAATATGTTAAATTTTATCAGTTATTTTATTTGAATAGAGTGTATCTTCAAAAAATACTACATCACGACTGATAGTTAATTTTTTTAAAATAGGATTGAACAATCGGTATCCTTTTGTATTCTCGCAATACCCTACCATGATGCATTTATCGGATTTTGGATCCCACTTGGTTCTTTTTTGTTTCGGTATATGTACCATGGCTACACATCCAAACGGTTGATGCGATATGTGGAAGTAGCAACAGCTTCACCCCAACTTCGTGCAACTATGGTCCTATTCATCCTTTCAGCTTTCCCGTTTTGCTCCGGTGTGTACGGTGCACTGGTTTGATGACGTGTGCCAGCATTTCGTAGGTAACTTAAAAATTCGTTGATACAGTATTCACTCCCGTTATCTGTGCGCAAGGCTTTAATTTTCTTTTTAGTTTCATTCTCTACAAGGAGTTTGAACTCATGAAAATTCTCCTTCACTTGAGTTTTTGAATGTAGCATGCAGACAAAAATTTTTATAGAGAAATCATGCAGTAACAGGAAAAAATACTTTGCGCCTCCTAAGGATTTTTGTGGCATCGGTCTGCAAAGATCAGAGTGCACAATTTCTAACACCTCTTTAGAAATAGAACTTGAAGATTTAAATGGCAACCTGGATTGCTTACCTTTTAAGCAAGTTTCGCACTGTTCCTTGTTTGTGTCCACAAAATCCATGGCTATCACACTGGAGTCCTTCATTATTTTAAGGTTGTCGAAGTTAATATGACCTAGCCGCAGATGCCAAAGGTTATAAGAAGTATTTTTGCAGATATTTTCTGACTGACGAGCGCCATCCAATTTAAAAATATTTCCATGTAAAGTGGCAGTGGCAAGTAACCGACCCGTATGATTGAAAATCTTGCACATGTTTTCAGAGAAAATAACCTCATTACCATTGCTGATCATTTGACTAACCGAGAGTAGGTTTGCACATAGTCCTGGCACGTATAACACGTTCTTTAAGCTAATCGCAGCACTAGTGTTATTTGCAAAACTCTTAACGTTTTGTTATTCGCAATAGTACTAAATCATTGAGTGAGGGTGTAATATTTTTCAACCAATCTTTGCGCATAGTCATGTGCGCGGACGCACCTGAGTCGATGTACCACTCGTCAATGTTTTTCACATTTGCAGTCAATGAGGCTAAGTGTACCTTCTCATTTTTTCCCTTAGAAGTACAATCTTTCGAGATGTGCCCATATTAGTTACATTCATAACATCGGGGGCCTAGTTTCTTTTTCATTTTCTTGTACCTTTTGCCACCAGCACCACTAAAAAACACAGTTCCCTCACCAACGTTTCCTCCTGCATCAATTTCGTTTTAATCAGATCACCAGAAATCTTCGCACCAGAATTTTCGAGACCCATGATCATCGGTCTATAATGATCTGGCAGGTCAGCAAGCAAAAGCGTCCCGATCCACTGTTCATCAACAGACCTACCTAAACTATTTAATTTATGTGCGGTCATAATAATTTTATTCACGTACACTTCTATCGAAGAACAATTATGTAAATTAGTTGTGACCAATGTACGAAGAAGGCTGACTTTCCTTGTGAGACCAGAATCGTCGTATGCATGAGGTTATCCCAAACTTCTTTTGCGGTAGTGGCTTCTCGCACGTGGACATAAGCTATCGGATCAATCAGCATAATCAACTTTGATTTCGCTTTTAATAATTTAACAGCATCCTTCTCATCTCCCGTCACACAATTCCAGAGCATCTCGTGCTCCAGGTAGTTCATCACGGCGAACTTCCAAGAATCGAAGTTTTTCCTTCCTTTTAGACGTTCGATTGCAGGCAACATGGAAACAGACATCTTTCGCACGATGTATTGCCAACAGGAATCGAACAAAAAAATCTACGGAATTCGCGCACAGAAAATAAAACAAAAATAGTTTCTTTTTTTATCTTACAATTTCGGATACCTGGGCCCATAACCTGTTGCAGACTTTTGGCGGATATCTATGAATTTAAAATTGGAGGAAGAATTTAAAAAAACACAACTTACTCGTTTGAGATTTGGCAAGAGAAGAAGGAGCCAGACATTTTATTAAAAGGAAGTTTTATAAAAGTGATGCCAAAAGCAATTGTATTAAAATATATAAATTCAGTGAATACAAATTACAATTAGTTGAGTTTGATATGGAATTCATTATACGTTATTGAAATCAAAGTAAAGCTCAATATTAATGTTATAATAAAAAATAATAATCTTATTTCAACAGTTTTAAATCTTTATTTTCAACATATTTATAAAAAGTATCATTTATTTTTATAACATTTTCATCATCTATTTCTAATTCAATATTTTCCTCGTTAGGAATAGAAGTTATAAGATATTTATCAAAACTAAAAATTTTTTCTGGTATTTGAATTATAAAGATTAAAAGATCATTATCATATTCGCCTATAGAGAGTTTAATATTTTTTAGTTTGAACAAATCAATATCATAATATTCTATTTCTTCAGCCGTTAATAAGCTATTTGTCATTATTTGTAATCTACTTGCTAAAATGATATTTTGTATTTTTTCAATGATTTCTTTTAATTTGTCAACTCTTCTAGTATACTGTAGAATTATAATTCTTTTTCCCAGTAGTTTAAATTTCTCTTCAGTACCTTAATATTTTTTTATTTTTGTATCAATTAAATGTTTTAATTTCCTGTTGAAGTTGATTATTTATATCCACCTGTTTATTATTATTAATTATTAACTCGTGATTATTTACGGTTAGTGTTCTTAATCGGTTTTCTATCTCAGATTTGTCCTCGTCATCCATTGTTCCGAAAAGGAAGTTTAATACTCTACCTCCTATATTTATAAGACTTCTAGTTTTTCTTGTAATAGGCTTATGTCCCTTAATACTTCTTAATTTTTCTTCAATTAAATTTAGTTCACTGTCTATGTTTGTTGTAATTATAATATCTTCTGGAGATTTCACTATCAAATTCTTTTGTTCTAACCACTGTTTGTTGTTTTTGTTAATAACACATTTACTTCAGTTAAATTAATTATATACAATATAAAATTAAATTCGTTAACTATATGAACCTCATCATATTTGATGACCGCGTAACCATTATTGTTTATTACTTCTTCAATAATTTATTTGCTGTTTATTAAACCAATAATAGTGAATAATACACGAGACTTTTCATTTTTGCGACTTGTTTGAATTGTATATGAATCTAAACTAAATTCTTCTCTGAGATTTTCTATTAACTTGGCTTGCTTTGATTAGATTGTCTTGGTTTATATGCCTGCTCTTTCTTTCTTTCTGAATATTCTTTGTATGCTGATTTTCGAGTTTATCATGCTTATATCTTGGAGCTGTCTTATGACGGTCTGTTCTAGAATTTTTAACAAATCCTTCCGTTCTCTTTTCATCATATTCCTCTCTATTCATAATTAGTTTGCCTATTATTTTTTTTTAATTTTTGGTCATAAGATCATGAAGTTGATTTTTGTCTATACTACCTTTCTGTATATCATATGGTTTTTGTTTGGTAGTAGAATGTATAGAAGTGTTATAGAAGAGATTAGCTTTGTGTACAGCTACTCGAATTTCATGTATATTTGGGTTAGTTTTTCCGTTTAAGAGTGCCCTTACTTTTTCAGCTAATGTTCTATGAAAAACTTCTATGTCTGAATTTCCTGTATGACTATTAGGTTTAGTAAAATGTATTTCTGTATCAAGGTCTTCTTATAATTTTATTATTCTTGGAAAATTAAATTCGTTGTCCATTACAAGTCTTTTTGGTTTACCGTTCGTTGCTAATAATTGTAACATAGTTTCTTCTTAAGTTTCATGAGAAACATTTGGAACATACATAGCAGTAGTTAGCTTACTAAATTTATCTATTGAAGTTAAGTATTTTGTTTTATTAATGCAATAAATATCTAAGTGAACTATCTCATTAATATCTTTTGGGGTTTCTGTCAAATGAAATTTTTCTTTAACTGGTCGTCTATCATACTTTGATTGTTTACATATGTTGCAACTATTGATTACGTCATTAATTAATTCTTTTAATTTCTTAAAATAGATTTTTGTTCTAAGTCCTCTATAATTTTCTTCAATTCCTGAATGACCTGTTTCTTTTTCACGATACAGTTTTTTTTTGTTTAATGGCTTCTTCTTCTGTCTCCAAGTCTTTATGAAAATGTTCACATTTATAGAATTTTATTCTTGTTCCAAATAACTCTATCAATTTTTGTTGAAGAATATTATATTCACTCTCTGTTAATTCAGTATAAATTCCTGTACTAACTTTTTCTATTAATGGTATTATTAAATCATTAAAATTATCTTTGTATAATTCATTAATTCCAATATTTATTCTTTTATATTTAGGACTTTTCTTTAATCCATTTCCTGGATTTAATATTATTTGTTGCTTAAATATGTTCACTGCACTATCTTTAATTATAAAGTGATCATTCATTTCTTCATGTTGTGAATCTACTGTAGGTCTGACTGAATCTTGTTCTAACATGTTTATTTATTGTATGTCCTTAATTTTTCTACCTTAAAAATCTACTACAGTGTTGCATGTACCTTTTAAATATTAGATTTCAATATCGTATTCTCCTAATTGGAGTACCCATCTTTGTAATCTAGGTGAAATATCCCTGCCTAAATTTTTTGTCTAAAGCCATTTTAAAGGCTGATGATCTTTTATAAGTTCAAATCGTCTCCCATATAAATACGGTCCTTAATATGTAACTGACCAAACTATAGCTAGCAACTCTTTTTCTGTTGTACTGTAATTCTTTTTATGTTCGTTGAGAGTTCTACTTATAAATGTAATTGGATGCCCTTTTTGCATGAGCACTGCTCCAATTGCATAATTGGATGCATCTGTCGTTAAGACAAATTTTTCATTAAAATCAGGATATGCAAGTACTGGCTCTGTTTGAAGTGCATTTTTTAATTCTTGATGTGCTTTAATATAATATATTTCATTTTTGTCAATTTTTGTATCTTTTTTTAAATATTTAGTTATTGGTTGTGCAAATTGCGCATAGTCTTTTATAAATTTTCCATAGTAACCTGTTATACCTAAAAATTATTTAATTTCTTTTGCAGTAGTCGGAAGTTGTATTTTTTCTATAGCTTCTGATTTGTCTACATTGGGTTTCACACCTTTGTCTGTAATTGTGTGTCCTAAAAATTTAGTTTATCTCTTAAGAAAATTAGTAGTAGTCCGTAGCATAATGGTTAGTGCGTTAAACTGCCACGCTGGAGGTCTGGGTTCGCTTCCCAGCCTCGTCCACCTAAAAACTAAAAAGTTTTTTTTCAGGGCTACTGCCTCTTGCGAGGAATTGACAAATCCTCCAAGAGTATCACTTGTCACGAATAAGTGCTTCTCGTCTAGCCGTTCAGATTCGGCATAAAATTGTAGGTCCCTTCCATTCCTGTCGATAGGCGCACAGAGGAATGGTTGCGAGTTGTTAGTCACTAGGCCCTGGTTCTTCATGAGCCGTTGTGCCACCCGATTTATTTTTTATTTATTTTTTTCTTAAGAAAATTGCATTTGTCTACCTGTACTTTAAGGTTATATTTTTTTAATCCTTGTAACACTAATCGAAGATTAATCATGTGCTCTTGCAGTGAAGAACTAAAAATCAGTATACCATCAAGGTATACTACGCAAATTTTATTTATTAATCCTTCTAAAACTTCATTCATCATTCGTTGGAAAGTGGCTGGTGCATTTTTTAAGCCAAATGGCATTCGTAGTGACCATATGGAGTTGAAAAAAGCTGTTTTTTTCAGAATCAGCGGGATTCATTTTAATTTGATGAAAACCTTTAGCAAGGTCAAGGGTTGAAAAATATTGAGCTCTTCCTAATTTACCCAATATCTCGTCGATATTAGGTATAGGATGTTTAAATTCAATTGTTTTTTCATTTAATTTTCTATAGTCAACCACTATACGCCTGAATTATCAACTTTTTTTGGGACTACCCAAATAGGTGCATTATAAGGGGAAACTATTTTTCTTATTATACCCTGTTGTAATAAATCTTTAACTTGGCGTTCAATTTCTTGTTCGTGAATTTTAGGATATCTATATATCTTTCTAAATATTGGGCTATCATGCTCAGTCCTAATGCTATACATAGTTTGTGTTGTTGAAGTTAGTTTATCACCTTCTTTGAAAAATACATATTTATATTCGTCTATAAATTTTTTTAGTTCCTGCTTTTCCTCAAAATTTAAACTCTCGTCTACTCTCGTTTCGATGAATCTCTTCTTCGATGGATTAGAAATTACCTTTCGGACCGTTCAATACAAGTTGTATTGGACGGTTTCAAGTCTGAAATTCACAAAATAAATGCTGGTGTGCCCCAGGGCTCCGTTTTGTCTCCGACTCTCTTCCTTATATTCATAAATGATCTTCTGTCTGAAACGTCTAATCCATTAAACTGTTTCGCTGATGACAGCACCCTCAGCTTCTCATATTCGTTTTCAGATTCACATCCATGTCCTTCGGATGTGGAACTTGAACGGCAGCGTATGATTAGCTCATTAAATTCCGATCTTGACAGCATTGTCCAATGGGGAATTAAAAACCGAGTGGAATTTAATGCTTCAAAAACCCAATGCTGTCTACTGTCATCTAAGAGAAACCCACCCCCTATGCCACTATCCATGAGTGGCACTTGCATTGAGGAAACCGAAAAGCTTTCAGTCCTCGGTATGTGTATAACAGACCACCTTCTGTGGAATGACCACATATTCGACGTCGCCAAAAATGCTGCTAAGTGCTTAGGTTTTCTTCGGCGATGCAAGAAATTTTTCTCTCCTTCTGATCTGGCTGTAATCTATAAAGCCTTTATTCGTCCAAAACTCGAGTACAACTCCCATGTTTGGGCAGGTGCTCCAATAACCCATTTAAGCCTATTGGATAGAATTCAAAGAAGAGCTATGAAAATGATAGGTGAAAGAAATATAACTGATACATTTGCTTCTCTAGAACACCGCCGCAATGTTTCTTGTATTTCATTATTTTATCGTTATTTTCATAAACAGTGCTCTAGCGAAATAGCCAGTTGCATTCCTCCCCTTAAACAATTCAACCGTAATACTCGCGCTGCTAGGAATGCCCATCAGTTTACCCTTGAGCCCAACTTCGGACGTACTGTCAAGTTCAGGGATTCTTTCTTTTCCCGCACCACGCGAATGTGGAATGCTTTACCCGACTCTATCTTTCCCTCCCATTTTAATATTCAGAACTTCAAAACCAATGTGCATCGGTTCCTCCTCTTAAATCCTTCCCTATTTTCCTAAAGCTCGCACTGTGTTCAACATATTAAGGGTAGTCACAACCCCTTTAGTGCGCGCACAAATAAAAAAAAAAAAAAAAAAAAAACTAATTGGCTCATATGCTTTGAGTTACAATATTCTAGAGTGTGAATTTCTTCATATTCATATATGCTTTTAATTTCTTTCTTCTCACTGTCATAATTCTCAAAGTATGATTTTCTGTTATTTATTTCAATTTATCCCTCTTTTAAATTCAATTTCGCTCCTATAGGTTTTAATAAATTATGACCTATGATTCCTACAAATTTACTATTTTTTATTCTCACCAACTTCCATGCCATGGTAGCTTCTTCTTCATTGAATTCTACCGGTACTTCAGTTATAATCTCAAATTTTATTATATTTTCATGATTAAGTGATTTAACTCTGATTGGAAATTTCATTAAAGTTCTCGGAATTTCTAATAGTTGTGACTCATCAAATATACTTGTTGTTGAGCCAGTATCTATAAGAATATTAAATTTTTTATTATTTAATGTAACTTTTACTATGGGAAGTGTTTCTTCTTCCCGGCTATAGTAAAATTTACCTCTTCATGTTTAATTTCTGTATTATTTACATCCATAGATTCTTGCCTGGAATTCCTATTATTGTCATAATTATTATTGCTATACTGCCCTGAATTGTGTAGTCTTTGGTTATTATTATTAAAATTTTCCTGATTGTTATTTATGTTAAATCCGAATCTAAAATTATTTGGATTTACGTTTCCAAATATTCTGTGATTGTTTTGTCTCCCTTGCTCTGAAGATATTCTATCATATTGGGGCCTGAAATTGTTATTGACATTATTTTGTCTAAATGAGTTGTTGGGATGCAAATTATTTCTAAAAGGATTCCGATTTGGATTTTGATTAAAATTATTTTGATTTGACTTTTGTATATTTTGATATTTTATTTGTTCAGGGATTTTTCTAATCATATTATTACTCTCTAACAGGTCGAAAGCCTCCATAATATTAATTGGTTGGCTTGCAATCACTATTGCCTTTTGGCTAGGTGACAATGTATTTTTAAATGATTCTAAAGCTATACATTCATTATTTTTCTGAGTGTAAACATTATCGGGCTCAAGTTGAGTTTTTGTTTGCAACTCTTGCAACAAATTGTCAATTTTATAATAATTTTTAATTGTGTCACTCTCATTGACACTATTTATATCTGTTACTTACTTAAGATATGATTTTCTTACACCAAACTGTCTTAGGTTAGGTTGATGGGCTGCCGGTAGATCTTGTTCCCGTCACATTTTGATCAATGTTGATTCTTTGTGATACCCCGATGGATTAGACCACCCCTTTAAAATATGTAACCTATGAAATTCTATGGAGTATGGAGCCATTTGGAGGCGCTGATAAAGTTCATTAAATTTAAGATGTTCTTATCTGTTGACTTCGAGATTTCTGCTAAATCGTTGAAGAAATAGCACCCCAACAATTGTTTTCTTATGTTGCAGAGTGCCGGACTTTGACCTAGGTAGTGAAGGGTGTCCTCCACTTCTTCTTCGTCTCCGCATCCTCTGCATAGGTCTACAGTATTCAGTCCCATTTTGTTTTTATGATACCCTAAGAGATTATGTCCTGTGATAATTCCTATCAGAAGATGCAAGGATCTCTTTTTCAGGTTCATAATTTTCTCTGTTTTTCTCTTATTGTAGCTGGGCCACAGATTCTTTGTAGTGGTACACGTTACAAGTGAGTTTCACCTGTCATTGGTAAGTTCCACTATCTTCTTACTTATCGTCTGTTTAACGGCACAGGGTGGAATTTTAACACTGGATTCTGTTAGGCTTGTATCTAATGATGAACCAGTCCTTGCCAGTTTATCTGCTTTTTCATTACCTTCAATTCCACAGTGTCCAGGGACCCAACAGAGTCTGATGTTGTGTTGTGTGGCAAGAACTTTAAGCTCTTCACGACAGCATGAAAACAGTTTGGATTTTATCTTTACTTTTCTTTGACTTAATTTAAACAGAAATATACTTCAGACCGCCGTCGTCGTATCGCGCGTCGTTACCTTACTTCTTGTCGTCGTCGTAGCTATTCTTGAACTGCCTTCTGTGTTTTTTCGCCGTCGCTTAGACAAGATCCCATACCATCAACCTTCGCATGAGTCGATACCAGGCAAGAGCCCTGGTGGCCCAACTCCATAGGCAGCCAACCCCTACCACTCCTCCCAGTAGCAGCAGAATCTTGATGAATCGATTTGGTATGCTTGGCATTGTTTTTGTTTTGTTCTCCTCCTTACGATGTGCATGGCTATTTAAATGCATTGAATTAGGTCATGTTTCGTCGGTCGTTGTCATTGCTGGATATTTGGATCTGTTCAGTGCATTGACCGGTGGTGTATGTTTGCTGTTCCATTCTTATCTATCGTCGTGGGTGTATGGTTGCTATTCATCGCCGCGGTGGTGACAGGTCGTATTCCGTCCAGTGGAATGTGCTGATGTTTATTTTGCTTCTTGATCATGACGACGGTCTGAAAGTATAGTATCTGCGTTATCTAATATACAATAATATACTCTTATTAAATACTTAGCTTTATGTTATTACTCATCGATCCCACAGGTATACAAGTGCTCTTTTTACCGCATCATTTTGTACATTGTTGAAAGCTCCTTCAATGTCCAGAAAAGTAGCTAGAGTGTACTCTTTGTTCTTGAGTGTTGTTTCTACTATGCCTACTAAGTTGTGGAGTGATGTTTCAACAGTTTTTCCTTTCGTGTAAGCATGTTGGACAGGTGACAACACATTTGGTTTTAGATTACTTCGTATGTGTATATCTATTAGTCGTTCGAAGGTTTTTAAAACAAACGATGTTAGACTAATGGGTCTGGAGTCTTTGGCTTCTGTGTGGTTTGGTTTTCCAGCTTTCGGTATGAAGACTACTTTTGCTTCACGCCATGCCAAGGCAATGCATCCCAACTTAAGGCTGCTTACAAAGAAGCGCTTAAGATATTGGGTGACATGTTTAGTGCTCTTCTGTAACATCAAGGGGAAGATGCCGTCTGTTCCCGGAGATTTGTAGGGTGAAAACGAGTTTATCGCCCAGTTTATTTTATCCTCCGTTATAATATCTGGTGGCACCGGGTGCTCCGTTTGTGCTGCATCTTCCGTGTTATTAACATCAAAGTTACAACCAGGGAAATGAGTTTTGATAAGGAGCTCCAGTGATTCTCCACATGATTCAGTCCATTGATCATTAGAGCCTTTAACCCTTTCGGTACGGATGTGGTACAAGTCCATATAAATGATCTTTGTCTTGTACCACATCCGTACCGAAAGGGTTAAGAGACCCTAGGGGAACTGGTTCTTTGGCTAGAATTTTTCTAAGTCTTGCTGATTCGTTTGTTCCTTCAATTTGAGTGCAGAAGGTTTGCCACGAGCTGCGTTTCGCCCGTTGTGTTTCAGCTTTGAATTTTCTTTGATTATTTTTGTATGCTTCCCAGTCTAATTCATTTCTTGTTCGTTTGGCTGTATTGAAAAGTCTTCTTGTTTCTTTTCTGATAAAGTCCACCAAGGTGGTTTATTATTGCCTTTCCTCACCTGTTTAAGGGGACATCCTTTTTCAAAAGCCTTATTTAGAATTTCTGTGAATTCTGTGGTGGCTCTATCTAAGGATTCAGGTCCAATTATTGAATTAATTTCTAAGGAGTTAATCCTAATCTCTAATTCCCTATTGAAAGAGTCCCAGTTCGTATTACGAAGGTTCCTAAATGGTTTCTTGGAGGCTATTGTGTCTGGTATGAGAAATTCAATGATTTTGTCATCAGAGAAAGATAGCTCTTTTGAAACCCTCCATTTTTCTATTGGTATTGTGCCTGAGTTGTTTGTTACAGTAGCACCTCCTTGCAATTTTTTGTAATAAACGTTGGTTCTCTACCCCTATTTGCTATTAATAAATTGTTCTTAATAAAAAATTCAAAAACATACTCACCTTTATTATTGATGTCAGTGCTATCCCACTGGGAATGATGCGCATTTGCATCGCATCCTAGCACTAAATCGTGTCCTGTTTCCTCAGCATGAAGTACTAACTGGCATGTTAGTTCAGCTGGTGGCCCTTCCGTCCCGTTCCCAGGCATATAACATGAAGCTATAATGAGCGGTGGCAGCCCATCTCTCTCCAACTTGACGGCCGTTTGATCTTAATTACTGTATTTGGATAGAAGAAAAAGGTTAAACTGTTTTCTATCTACAATACATGTTCTAAAGCTACTGTTTCTTCCCACCTGAGCAGTTTTGTACAGCATAGTTTATTTTGTGTTCAGCCCTCTGATTTTGTCTCCTGCTAAACAGGGTTCTTGCACGAGGGCGACGTCAATTTGTCTATTCTCCAAGAGATAGACTAGGTTGGCACTGGCAGCTTTACTGTGGTGAAGATTTATTTGATAAAATTAGATTAGTTTTTAACTACCGACCCCCCATTTACCTTCTTTTTGTTCTGATTCGCTACTAGTCTAAGTTTGCATCGGTTTGTACCCATGCGAACCTTAAAACCAATTTTTCGTAGAAGTGGCAACGATTTTTGGCTAAGTAGCACCGTCACTTCTGTCCCTTCGGCGGTCTGTTCTCCCACATCGACAACATCCCAGTTCTGGCTGAGTTGTTCGGTGTTTAGGGATCTGAGATATCTTTCGATACGGTCCCTCGGGATTTCGCCTTAGGCTTAGTAATGTGCTGATCTCATCCTTATTAATAAGGCGGAGTTCAGCATTTTGCCAGGGAACATTGGTTTTCTTCACGAAGTCTTGGAGCCATGCATAGGTATATTTATCCTCGCATGCTAAAAGCTTGAATCCTTGCAGGGTTTGGAGGGTACCGAAGAGGGGCAGTGGCCCATTCTTAACGATAGCCTCGTTCACCGCGTCAAGGATTCTAGACTCCAAGAGTTTCCATTGGTCTTCCGTCAGTTTCCGTGATGGGTTTCCAAAGTCGGCAATTGCCGCCTGTTGGCCCTCCGCGGTCACCTTCGAAAACCTAGCCTTTTTCCTCTTATTTTCGGGTGAGGAGTTCTTTGGTGATATCGTGTCTTTTGGTGATATCGTGTATTTTTCTTATTATACCCTGTTGTAATAAATCTTTAACTTGGCGTTCAATTTCTTGTTCTTGAATTTTAGGATATCTATATATCTTACTAAATATTGGGGTATCATGCTCAGTCCTAATGCTATGCATAGTTTGTGTTGTTGAAGTTAGTTAATCACCTTCTTTGAAAAATACATATTTATATTCGTCTATAAATTTTTTTAGTTCCTGCTTTTCCTCAAAATTTAAACTCTTGTCTACTAATTGGCTCATATGCTTTGAGTTACAATATTCTAGAGTGTGAATTTCTTCATATTCATATATGCTTTTAATTTCTTTCTTCTCACTGTCATAATTCTCAAAGTATGATTTTCTGTTATTTATTTCAATGTATCCCTCTTTTAAATTCAATTTCGCTCCTAAAGGTTTTAATAAATTTTGACCTATGATTCCTACAAATTTACTATTTTTTATTCTCACCAACTTCCATGCCATGGTAGCTTCTTCTTCATTGAATTCTACCGGTACTTCAGTTATAATCTCAAATTTTATTATATTTTCATGATTAAGTGATTTAACTCTGATTGGAAATTTCATTAAAGTTCTCGAAATTTCTAATAGTTGTGACTCATCAAATATACTTGTTGTTGAGCCAGTATCTATAAGAATATTAAATTTTTTATTATTTATTGTAACTTTTACTATGGGAAGTGTTTCTTCTTCCCGGCTATAGTAAAATTTACCTCTTCATGTTTAATTTCGGTATTATTTTCCTGATTGTTATTTATGTTAAATCCGAATCTAAAATTATTTGGATTTACGTTTCCAAATATTCTGTGATTGTTTTGTCTCACTTGCTCTGAAGATATTCTATCATATTGGGGCCTGAAATTGTTATTGACATTATTTTGTCTAAATGAGTTGTTGGGATGCAAATTATTTCTAAAAGGATTCCGATTTGGATTTTGATTAAAATTATTTTGATTTGATTTTTGTATATTTTGATATTTTATTTGTTCAGGGATTTTTCTAATCATATTATTACTCTCTAACAGGTCGAAAGCCTCCATAATATTAATTGGTTGGCTTGCAATCACTATTGCCTTTTGGCTAGGTGACAATGTATTTTTAAATGATTCTAAAGCTATACATTCATTATTTTTCTGAGTGTAAACATTATCGGGCTCAAGTTGAGTTTTTGTTTGCAACTCTTGCAACAAATTGTCAATTTTATAATAATTTTTAATTGTGTCACTCTCATTGACACTATTTTTATCTGTTACTTACTTAAGATATGATTTTTTTACACCAAACTGTCTTAGGTTAGGTTGATGGGCTGCCGGTAGATCTTGTTCCCGTCACATTTTGATCAATGTTGATCCTTTGTGATACCCCGATGGATTGGACCACCCCTTTAAAATATGTAACCTATGAAATTCTATGGAGTATCGAGCCATTTGGAGGCGCTGATAAAGTTCATTAAATTTAAGATGTTTTTATCTGTTGACTTCGAGATTTCTGCTAAATCGTTGAAGAAATAGCTACCCAACAATTGTTTCCTTATGTTGCAGAGTGCCGGACTTTGACCTAGGTAGTGAAGGGTGCCCTCCACTTCTTCTTCGTCTCCGCATCCTCTGCATAGGTCTACAGTATTCAGTCCCATTTTGTTTTTATGATACCCTAAGAGATTATGTCCTGTGATAATTCCTATCAGAAGATGCAAGGATCTCTTTTTCAGGTTCATAATATTCTCTGTTTTTCTCTTATTGTAGCTGGGCCACAGATTCTTTGTAGTGGTACAAGTTACAAGTGAGTTTCACCTGTCATTGGTAAGTTCCACTATCTTCTTACTAATCGTCTGCTTAACGGCACAGGGTGGAATTTTAACACTGGATTCTGTTAGGCTTGTATCTAATGATGAACCAGTCCTTGCCAGTTTATCTGCTTTTTCATTACCTTCAATTCCACAGTGTCCAGGGACCCAACAGTGTCTGATGTTGTGTTGTGTGGCAAGAACTTTAAGCTCTTCACGACAGCATGAAAACAGTTTGGATTTTATTTCTGTGGCAGAGATGGCCTTGGAAGCGGCCTGGCTGTCAATGTAAAAAGTGGTATCAGCCCGTGGTATCGCCATCATTAGTATTTGTTCTGCACCATTAATCACTGCCAGAACCTCCGCTTGGAAGACACTGCTGTAATCGGGGAGTCTATAAGATTTGGCTAAATTGAAGGTTTCTGAGAAGAATCCCGCACCTACACCCGTATCCATCTTCGATCCATCGGTGTATATTTCTACCAACGGTTCATCTGATTGTTGTAAACCAGCATCCCATTCCTCTCTTGTGGGGATGGAGACAGAAAACGGTTTTTTTTAAATCTGTACGGGGTGTTGTGTAGTCTGTGCATACATACCCTTCCGTAATTTTATTGATGATTTGTGCGTGACCTACAGAGTTCCTTTTCCAGCTATTGGTTTGGCTTAGTCTTAGGGCACTGTAGGCCGCAGTTTCTTGTACAAGTAGATCTAGGGGCTTTAGGTTGAGTATCGTTTCCATTCCCGCAGTGGGTGTGGATCTCATTGCTCCTGTAATTCCTACACACGCTAGTCTTTGAACTTTATTAAGCGTTTTGCAATTTGTTTCTTTGTCCATCGCGCTCCACCAAACCAGGCTACCATATGTAAGGATCGGTCTTATAATGGCCGTGTACATCCACATTATGATCTCAGGGTTTTGACCCCAGGTCTTACCAAAGTTCCTGTTGCAGGAGTAAAATGCGATCGTGGCCTTCTTAGCTCTTTCTTTGATGTTCAAACCCCAGTTTAGCTTTTTGTCAAGAATTATGCCCAGATATTTGGCATTTTCTGAAAGACTAAGTTGGGTTCCTTCTATGGATGGTAGGACAAAATCTGGTATTTTCCTTTTGTTAGTAAAAAGTACCAGTTCGGCTTTTTGCGGGTTGACCGAGGGTCCACATTTCCTCGTCCAGCTACAAACTTTCGACAGAGCGTAGTTAATCTGTTCACTGGTTGTGGAATGAAATTTACCAGTCGCTAGCAGTGGCAAGTCGTCTGCGTATGCGACTACTTTGACACCGCTGTGTTCCAGTTCGATCAGGATTTCGTTCATAACCAATATCCACAAAAGTCGTAAGAGAACTCCTCCCTGTGGAGTCCCCCTGGATGTGGATACTTTGATCTGTGCATCCCCTAGTTCTGAGTTAATCCGTCTGTATTTCAACATATAAAATCCAGTTTATGAGGGAATTATCTACTTCAAGGTATACAAGTGCTCTTTTTACCGCATCATTTTGTACATTGTTGAAAGCTCCTTCAATGTCCAGAAAAGTAGCTAGAGTGTACTCTTTGTTCTTGAGTGTTGTTTCTACTATGCCTACTAAGTTGTGGAGTGATGTTTCAACAGTTTTTCCTTTCGTGTAAGCATGTTGGACAGGTGACAACACATTTGGTTTTAGATTACTTCGTATGTGTATATCTATTAGTCGTTCGAAGGTTTTTAAAACAAACGATGTTAGACTAATGGGTCTGTAGTCTTTGGCTTCTGTGTGGTTTGGTTTTCCAGCTTTCGGTATGAAGACTACTTTTGCTTCACGCCATGCCAAGGCAATGTATCCCAACTTAAGGCTGCTTACAAAGAAGCGCTTAAGATATTGGGTGACATGTTTAGTGCTCTTCTATAACATCAAGGGGAAGATGCCGTCTGTTCCCGGAGATTTGTAGGGTGAAAACGAGTTTATCGCCCAGTTTATTTTATCCTCCGTTATAATATCTGGTGGCACCGGGTGCTCCGTTTGTGCTGCATCTTCCGTGTTATTAACATCAAAGTTACAACCAGGGAAATGAGTTTTGATAAGGAGCTCCAGTGATTCTCCACATGATTCAGTCCATTGATCATTAGAGCCTTTAACCCTTTCGGTACGGATGTGGTACAAGTCCATATAAATGATCTTTGTCTTGTACCACATCCGTACCGAAAGGGTTAAGAGACCCTAGGGGGACTGGTTCTTTGGCTAGAATTTTTCTAATTCTTGCTGATTCGTTTGTTCCTTCAATTTGAGTGCAGACGGTTTGCCACGAGCTGCGTTTCGCCCGTTGTGTTTCAGCTTTGAACTTTCTTTGATTATTTTTGTATGCTTCCCAGTCTAATTCATTTCTTGTTCGTTTGGCTGTATTGAAAAGTCTTCTTGTTTCTTTTCTGATAAAGTCCACCAAGGTGGTTTATTATTGCCTTTCCTCACCTGTTTAAGGGGACATCCTTTTTCAAAAGCCTTATTTAGAATTTCTGTGAATTCTGTGGTGGCTCTACCTAAGGATTCAGGTCCAATTATTGAATTAATTTCTAAGGAGTTAATCCTAATCTCTAATTCCCTATTGAAAGAGTCCCAGTTCGTATTACGAAGGTTCCTAAATGGTTTCTTGGAGGCTATTGTGTCTGGTATGAGAAATTCAATGATTTTGTCATCAGAGAAAGATAGCTCTTTTGAAACCCTCCATTTTTCTATTGGTATTGTGCCTGAGTTGTTTGTTACAGTAGCACCTCCTTGCAATTTTTTGTAATAAACGTTGGTTCTCTACCCCTATTTGCTATTAATAAATTGTTCTTAATAAAAAATTCAAAAACATACTCACCTTTATTATTGATGTCAGTGCTATCCCACTGGGAATGATGCGCATTTGCATCGCATCCTAGCACTAAATCGTGTCCTGTTTCCTCAGCATGAAGTACTAACTGGCATATTAGTTCAGCTGGTGGCCCTTCCGTCCCGTTCCCAGGCATATAACATGAAGCTATAATGAGCGGTGGCAGCCCATCTCTCTCCAACTTGACGGCCGTTTGATCTTAATTACTGTATTTGGATAGAAGAAAAAGGTTAAACTGTTTTCTATCTACAATACATGTTCTAAAGCTACTGTTTCTTCCCACCTGAGCAGTTTTGTACAGCATAGTTTATTTTGTGTTCAGCCCTCTGATTTTGTCTCCTGCTAAACAGGGTTCTTGCACGAGGGCGACGTCAATTTGTCTATTCTCCAAGAGATAGACTAGGTTGGCACTGGCAGCTTTACTGTGGTGAAGATTTATTTGATAAAATTAGATTAGTTTTTAACTACCGACCCCCCATTTACCTTCTTTTTGTTCTGATTCGCTACTAGTCTAAGTTTGCATCGGTTTGTACCCATGCGAACCTTAAAACCAATTTTTCGTAGAAGTGGCAACGATTTTTGGCTAAGTAGCACCGTCACTTCTGTCCCTTCGGCGGTCTGTTCTCCCACATCGACAACATCCCAGTTCTGGCTGAGTTGTTCGGTGTTTAGGGATCTGAGATATCTTTCGATACGGTCCCTCGGGATTTCGCCTTAGGCTTAGTAATGTGCTGATCTCATCCTTATTAATAAGGCGGAGTTCAGCATTTTGCCAGGGAACATTGGTTTTCTTCACGAAGTCTTGGAGCCATGCATAGGTATATTTATCCTCGCATGCTAAAAGCTTGAATCCTTGCAGGGTTTGGAGGGTACCGAAGAGGGGCAGTGGCCCATTCTTAACGATAGCCTCGTTCACCGCGTCAAGGATTCTAGACTCCAAGAGTTTCCATTGGTCTTCCGTCAGTTTCCGTGATGGGTTTCCAAAGTCGGCAATTGCCGCCTGTTGGCCCTCCGCGGTCACCTTCGAAAACCTAGCCTTTTTCCTCTTATTTTCGGGTGAGGAGTTCTTTGGTGATATCGCGTCGTCTCTTTTGGATGACCCTGCAGTAGGGTGTGGGTCAGAGAGGGGCGGGGGGCCCGACTGCGCATTCCCCAGCACCTTCCTTTGGGTAACTTTGGAGTTTGTTTTGTTTGTCGTGTTCGTAGTCGCGTCCTGTACCCGCTGATACGATCTGTCCAGGGCTTGCTTTTCCTTTGTCGTTAATGACTCCGGATTCCTTCTGCTGAGCCGCCGAATGATCTCAGCGTTTCGTTTTTGTCTTCGCTGTATTTCCCTGTCACTTAGGGGACCCTTTGCCTAACGTTCGTGTTACAGATACAGCTTTGTCTTTGGTCGTTCTGCTTGGTTCGAGGGAATTTTCCGCATTTGGATTGAATTTAGGGCTATGACCCATAAGGTTTACCACTTGCGTTTCCTTCCCTCTGGCCTCATCATCGATTGTCTTCTCACCTTCCAGACAAGTTGGAGCAAGAGGCTCCATGCTTTGTATGGTCCTTGAGAGAGACGAATCACTGATGCGAAATTTTTAAGTGTCGATACTACCTACGGGATTCGGGGGATTTAAAGCCTTTGGGTTGCGTGAGGGGCTATGGCCCCGCACGTTCCCCTGGTGCATGAAATCTCCGAGATTCTCACCCGAGTTACTCGACGCATCTCCCAGTCCCATATAAATGATCTTTGTCTTGTACCACATCCGTACCGAAAGGGTTAAGAGACCCTAGGGGGACTGGTTCTTTGGCTAGAATTTTTCTAATTCTTGCTGATTCGTTTGTTCCTTCAATTTGAGTGCAGACGGTTTGCCACGAGCTGCGTTTCGCCCGTTGTGTTTCAGCTTTGAACTTTCTTTGATTATTTTTGTATGCTTCCCAGTCTAATTCATTTCTTGTTCGTTTGGCTGTATTGAAAAGTCTTCTTGTTTCTTTTCTGATAAAGTCCACCAAGGTGGTTTATTATTGCCTTTCCTCACCTGTTTAAGGGGACATCCTTTTTCAAAAGCCTTATTTAGAATTTCTGTGAATTCTGTGGTGGCTCTACCTAAGGATTCAGGTCCAATTATTGAATTAATTTCTAAGGAGTTAATCCTAATCTCTAATTCCCTATTGAAAGAGTCCCAGTTCGTATTACGAAGGTTCCTAAATGGTTTCTTGGAGGCTATTGTGTCTGGTATGAGAAATTCAATGATTTTGTCATCAGAGAAAGATAGCTCTTTTGAAACCCTCCATTTTTCTATTGGTATTGTGCCTGAGTTGTTTGTTACAGTAGCACCTCCTTGCAATTTTTTGTAATAAACGTTGGTTCTCTACCCCTATTTGCTATTAATAAATTGTTCTTAATAAAAAATTCAAAAACATACTCACCTTTATTATTGATGTCAGTGCTATCCCACTGGGAATGATGCGCATTTGCATCGCATCCTAGCACTAAATCGTGTCCTGTTTCCTCAGCATGAAGTACTAACTGGCATGTTAGTTCAGCTGGTGGCCCTTCCGTCCCGTTCCCAGGCATATAACATGAAGCTATAATGAGCGGTGGCAGCCCATCTCTCTCCAACTTGACGGCCGTTTGATCTTAATTACTGTATTTGGATAGAAGAAAAAGGTTAAACTGTTTTCTATCTACAATACATGTTCTAAAGCTACTGTTTCTTCCCACCTGAGCAGTTTTGTACAGCATAGTTTATTTTGTGTTCAGCCCTCTGATTTTGTCTCCTGCTAAACAGGGTTCTTGCACGAGGGCGACGTCAATTTGTCTATTCTCCAAGAGATAGACTAGGTTGGCACTGGCAGCTTTACTGTGGTGAAGATTTATTTGATAAAATTAGATTAGTTTTTAACTACCGACCCCCCATTTACCTTCTTTTTGTTCTGATTCGCTACTAGTCTAAGTTTGCATCGGTTTGTACCCATGCGAACCTTAAAACCAATTTTTCGTAGAAGTGGCAACGATTTTTGGCTAAGTAGCACCGTCACTTCTGTCCCTTTGGCGGTCTGTTCTCCCACATCGACAACATCCCAGTTCTGGCTGAGTTGTTCGGTGTTTAGGGATCTGAGATATCTTTCGATACGGTCCCTCGGGATTTCGCCTTAGGCTTAGTAATGTGCTGATCTCATCCTTATTAATAAGGCGGAGTTCAGCATTTTGCCAGGGAACATTGGTTTTCTTCACGAAGTCTTGGAGCCATGCATAGGTATATTTATCCTCGCATGCTAAAAGCTTGAATCCTTGCAGGGTTTGGAGGGTACCGAAGAGGGGCAGTGGCCCATTCTTAACGATAGCCTCGTTCACCGCGTCAAGGATTCTAGACTCCAAGAGTTTCCATTGGTCTTCCGTCAGTTTCCGTGATGGGTTTCCAAAGTCGGCAATTGCCGCCTGTTGGCCCTCCGCGGTCACCTTCGAAAACCTAGCCTTTTTCCTCTTATTTTCGGGTGAGGAGTTCTTTGGTGATATCGCGTCGTCTCTTTTGGATGACCCTGCAGTAGGGTGTGGGTCAGAGAGGGGCGGGAGGCCCGACTGCGCATTCCCCAGCACCTTCCTTTGGGTAACTTTGGAGTTTGTTTTGTTTGTCGTGTTCGTAGTCGCGTCCTGTACCCGCTGATACGATCTGTCCAGGGCTTGCTTTTCCTTTGTCGTTAATGACTCCGGATTCCTTCTGCTGAGCCGCCGAATGATCTCAGCGTTTCGTTTTTGTCTTCGCTGTATTTCCCTGTCACTTAGGGGACCCTTTGCCTAACGTTCGTGTTACAGATACAGCTTTGTCTTTGGTCGTTCTGCTTGGTTCGAGGGAATTTTCCGCATTTGGATTGAATTTAGGGCTATGACCCATAAGGTTTACCACTTGCGTTTCCTTCCCTCTGGCCTCATCATCGATTGTCTTCTCACCTTCCAGACAAGTTGGAGCAAGAGGCTCCATGCTTTGTATGGTCCTTGAGAGAGACGAATCACTGATGCGAAATTTTTAAGTGTCGATACTACCTACGGGATTCGGGGGATTTAAAGCCTTTGGGTTGCGTGAGGGGCTATGGCCCCGCACGTTCCCCTGGTGCATGAAATCTCCGAGATTCTCACCCGAGTTACTCGACGCATCTCCCAGTCCCGTAGGAGCGTGAGGCTCCTTGCAACGACTGGTTGATTGCTCCGATTCCCCTGGCTTAGGTTTATGTATGTCTGTCGATTGTCCGGTTGATGGTGTCACCTTCCCCTTACCTCGAGGTTTCCCTTCGCAAGTGTTGGGTGGTCCCATCAACTGATTTACGTCCAAGGCCTTCGCAACAGAAACCTCCTCTGATGTACAGGCGTGAGGCATGTACGCTGCTGTTGCAGAAAGTCTTGTGCGTTTTGTAGTCGTTTCCGTTCCAGTTTCGTCAGGTCAATCCACCTCCTTGAACCAAGTCGCTTGATTGTCTTTTTACTGTTGACGGTCCGCCTCGAGGCGGTAGACAATCTTGAAATATTGGAGCTAGCCTCGGAACAGCAATCACTGATATCATCAATGCCCATTGTTCCGACACTAGTTCCATCTCTCACTCCGAGGTTCGGAAAGGGGTCGAGAAGAAGGTCTTCTTCCTCCTCTGTCAATATCTTGTCAGTTTCGTTTATGTTCATGTATTCGTCGTCGATGTTACGAGTGGAAAGTTTTGTCACTGGCGACTTATATCCTTCGGTTAACGAAGGAGTCAAGCCCACGCCGGCAGCCGTGACTTCTGCTGACGTTTTGGCACATATCTGTACCAATGGTTTTTTCTTTTTGGTCGTACTTTCCATAATTTCATAGTTTTGAGTTTGTTAGTTAGTTTGGTTCCGCACCTGGATTGCTGGAGAACCCCACATAAGCTCCCCCACCAACGTCAAGGTCAAACTCTCTGGGGAGACCAAACTGTCTTACCAGCTGTACTTTTACGTCTGTCCAAGATGCAAGATGTTGTAGACTGTTAAATGCTCTCAATGCCTCGCCTTGAATTTTCTGATGCACCACAAAAACTGCTTGTTACATGTAAGTTGGATCTTGGATTCTCCCAAGTAGATACTCCTTCGATGATATAAAAAGAGCCAGATTGTCTGATGATCCTTTAAATGGGTTGATCATCTTCAACTCTTTTAAATAAAATTGTTGCTGTTCTGTCGAAACTGCATGTTGAACTGGATCCATGGGGGCTTGTGCTCTTGCTTGAGCTTGCACTTCGGCTAGTTGTGCTTGCTGATTTGCAAGTGCAGCCTGTTGAGCTTGATGTTCTGCAGCGTTCATTTTATTTATGTTTTCCTCTTGTATTTTAAAAATTCTTTCTTTCAACTCCGCAAGTTTTTCATTAACTTGTATTTTTTTTTTTTTTTAATTTATCTCTTTTTTTTTTTAACCGTTTGTCTTCTGCGGAGACACTTTGTCTTTTACGTAGACAATATTTTTTTCGTTGACACTTACTTGATTATTTTACTTATCTTTCTACGAGAATGCGTGTATTAAAAAAATTTATGAACACTTAAGTAAACGACAATTTTAACATTGAAAATGTTTATAGGCTGTTTTGCCCAAATGATGGTGTTACTTAAATGAATAAAGTACAAATGAATACAAATGAAAATGAACCTTAGCGTAGTAGTGGCATTTTGCGAAAAATTTGGTTGGTGTTACCACAGAAGCTACCTACATAATTAAAATGAACATATTTTTGTAAGCGATGAACATCACAGCGTATCGAATTGTTGGTTGGGCGATGTTTCGTGCTTGTGCAATTTGCTTGTGCTACCAAAAAAGTAAGAAGAGAATGAAAAATAAACGATGACAGAAATAATGAGCTACATGTTTGTAGGTCTTTTATTGGCAGGTGCAGACTGCAGAACACAACTACAGCAGAGTATCGAATTTTCGGTTGATATGTTGTGTTGTGTACAGTCACAGTGCGTGTTTAGTGTTTACATAGGTTGGGGGGTAGAAAAGGAACGGAGGATAAAGGGATACCATGCGAAATTTACCACAGTAGAATTTACAAAAGTTTTGAACCTATTTATAATATTATATAATAATAAATTTAAAATTAATTTTTCACAAAAAAAAAAAAAAAAAAATAACTTTTCTACAAAAAAAAATTACTTTTTTACAAAAAAAAAAAAACTTTTTTACAAAACCAAATTATCTTTTTTACAAAAGAAAAATAACGTTTTTACAAAAAAAAATTAACTTTTTTACAAAAAAAAAAAAATCAACTTTTTTACAAAAAAAATAACTTTTTTACATAAAAAGAATAACTTGTTTACAAAAAAACTAAAAACTTTTTTCAAACTAAATTTCTTGTAAAAATAAATATCTTTGGTTACTTGCTTAAACAAAAGTGATGAGAAATTATTCAGTTATGTTTTATATTTTTATTATAAATAATACATAAAAAAAATGCATATATTAACGCTCTTTTCTGACTAACTGACTGGGTAGCGCTGGTAAAATTAGAAAAAACCACTCCTGCTCCTAAACGAAAATGTTAAGGGTTGCCAATTTTCTGGAATTAACTTTTTTATGAAAGTGAACGGACGGCGCTTATAAAAATGCTTATGCTCCAAATGCATTTGATAAACAAATAACACATCTCCACCTGTGACGTCAGTGGTCTAAAGCGGTGGAGTGCGTAGTGCACACGACTGCTTAGACTGAGCAAATCTGATATGCGTGGGTTCGAATCCTATGGTGTGCATAAAAAGTTTTTCAAATAAAATTGGATTAAAGGTCAGCACCACAAAAAGAAGACTGATGAGTGCAAAAGTGGCAAAGCACGAAATAGCTATATCTCCATTCAAACAATTGGTGGTAGCGCCTTTAAGTTGTTGTTGTTGTTCAAAAATTCAATTTTAGTTATTGTTTTTTTTTCACCTACCTAATTTACTCAATTATTCAGAAATTATTAATTTAAATTCGTTGGTTGGCATATTCTTTACATAAACTAGAGATTACAAAGTTGGAAATCTAATATCAAATTCAAATTTAATGCTTTTTGAATTATGGTTTTTAAAGACAAGCTGTTGTGACACTCAATCGGTCAGATAAATGATAAAATCGTTCCTTACTTTATACTTTACTGAAGCTGTGCACTTATTGAAAGCTCCAATTCTGAAACAAACAACAAAAACTATTCTTATCTATTCTAGCAATATAGCAGTAGGTTCACTTGTAGTTGAAGATAGCTAGTATACAATCGACGAAGTCGAAAGGAGAAAACATTATACAATCGAGCCCGTTCATAGGCATATGAAGATGAAATAAAAATAATGTGCTTTTATCCGACTGCAAAGTTGGTTTGGCTCACAGAAAAAAAGATTAAATGACGATAACAAACACGAAAAAGTTCCAGTGTTACTTGCAGATGTTAATTGTCAAACAAAATTCGGTGCAATATAAAATTGAGAAAATTTCAACTTTTTAGGTAGTCAATTAAGTCAGAAAAAGTTATTAGTCAGTAAAAGTAGAATAACAGATTCAGGTAAGATGAAAATTGCCAAAAAAATTAGTAATGATAGGAAGAGGTACCTAATTCGATTGGAACTTCAACCTTCGAAGTACATTGGGAAATGGTTAAGCCTAATGGTGTAGGTAGCTATGGATGAAGCTTGTATGTCACTGTCAAAATAAAAAGATACGAAAACAGTGAAGAGCTCTATAATATAACGTTTTAATTGTTGCAAGAAATGTATGGTATGACACAAAGTTGAGCATTTTTCATTGAAGTTCCAGTCTTGTGTTCAGCCATCAGTTACCTACAACTATTTTTGTAGCTTTCACAAATGAAAAGCTTACCAAATTAATATAATTATAATGTACCTTATTGCAAGAATTTTATAATTCAAAAACGTATGGAATTAATTATTTTAATTGTGTATTTATGTTAAATGAGGAGTTCTATATAACATATCTTAATTCAACTTAATTTTAATTAATGGAATTTTGTTTAAGTGCAAACAATTAGTTATGTTTTTGTTTTATCTAGCAAATGCAAGTCATTTTCAATGCTCCCATTCTTAGTCTATGAGTGAAATCTATAAATTTTGTTTGTGTGATACAAAATTTTCTTTTAAATTAATTTTTTTTTGTCTTTACTTCAGCAAAAGAACAAAATTGTTTTGTCCACTAAAACACTTCATTGTTATTAATTTTCACAAAACACATTTTAATTTTGATCGTTCAATAATGTTTAGATAATGTACGTTGTACTTTAATCCGCGCCAAAATTCTACCGTTTAAAAAAACTTTTTTTTTTCGGTCCGATCACTGAATCTGATCTATTCATTATTTTCCGTTTAATTTCTTAGTGAGATCCTACCAACTGCGCCAATTTTATCTTTGATCCTCCGGGATCACTTTTTAAAAAATTGAAATAAAACGCACAATTTACATTTGTATGATCTACTTTTATTTTTAATTTCAGAGTTTCAGATGCCTTACCACTGGTGGGGGGAAATCATTAGCTATATTGAAAGATGTTGTGATTCAACTGAATACTTAATACTGAACTTTTTCTCGTCATGCAAGCCCTTTTTATACTTTATAATTCTCTTTGCAGTGATGCTGCATGAACATTGACATTCAGAATTCTTCTTACTAACTAGGTATATGTAACAAAGATACATGTATAGCATATCTTCATTTTTGATGATGATTTAAAAATATTGGATCGTTGGCGATCTTTGTTTACATTAGTTTTATATCATATCATCATTCTTGATGATGATTAAATTTTATAGTGATGGAAGAAGTTTGATCGTTGACGATCTTTGTTTACATTAATTTTATATCATATCATTATTCTTGATGATGATTAAATTTTATAGTGATGGAAGAAGTTTGATCGTTGACGATCTTTGTTTACATTAATTTTATGGAGATACTTTGTTTATAATTTATTATGTCTATTCAACGAAATATGCTTGGTGGGCATTTAAAATTTAATTGTATTTTCTTTATCAAGCGATATGGAATACGCTTGGTATGGGTTTGTTATGATTGGGAAGCAATTCTATAACTCGCGCGGTATCTGGGGGAGGGGGGGGGGAAGAGAGGAAGGAGGTCTGTGCTACCAGCATCAAGTGCAGAGGACCAGTGGAAACACTGTCAACAAGTCATCAGAAGTGCCGCCTCTGATGTGCTGGGTTTCACTAGGTGAATTCAGCGAAACCCCTGGTTCGATGAAGAGTGCCGGCTAGCGCATGCAGTTAAGGACGAGGCCTACCAGGCAATGCTGCAGACTCGAACAAGAGCTGCTGAGAGAGTAGCCCGGGAGTTCTACGTGCTGAAACGAAAAGAGGAACGCTGACTTCTCAGGATTAAAAAGAGAGAGCACGAGAAGCGGGCGGTAGAGTCTATTGAGGGTTGTAGCGGTAGGGGAGATGTTCGAAAATTTTATCAGAGGGTGAAGCGATCCACCCAAGGATTCAAGGCTTGAACGGAAGCCTGCCAAGATGAGAGTGGGAATATGGTAGTAGACACACAGTCAGTGCTGAGGATCTGGAAAGAACACTTCTCTAGACTGCTTAATGGCGAAGACAGCCAAGATGCCGCTAATAGGCAGAACGCTCCACTCAACTTGGACGATGATGGCCAAGAGTTCCGTCCACCCGACCTAACCGAAGTGCGGCTGGCGAAGCGAGCTGTGGCAGGGGCATTTGCGATCATTGAATCGGAGGCGGCTAGAATGGGATTGGCGGTTAATGACGATAAGACGAAGTATATGCTGTCATAGAGTGAGGAATCTCAACATCGTCGACTCGGCAAAATATCACGATGGACAGATATAACTTCGAAGTTGTCAAGGACTTTGTCTACCTGGGCTCCACTATTACATCGCGGAATGACATCAGTGCAGAGATCAAGCGAAGAATTACTCTTGCCAACCGCTGTTCCTTCGGTCTTAGAAGGCATTTAAGTAGTAAGGCCTTCTCTCAGCGAACCAAGGAGACTTTATACAAGACCCTAATCATCCCGGCCCTGCTTTATGGGTCAGAAGCATGGACACTGAAAGATTCGGATAAAAATCTGCTAGGGTGCTTTGAGAGGAAGATTCTTCGTTTGATTTTCTGTCCGGTGTGTATCAAAGGAGTATGGAGGAGAAGATTCAAAGACGAGCTATACGGGCTATACAGCGACGTTGACCTGGCCAAAAAGCTGAAAATACAGCGGCTGAGATTGCTGGGGCACGTGGAGCGTATGGACAGCAACGCACCTGCCCGACGAGTCTTCGAATCCAACCCCGATGAGGTACGCAGCAGAGGAAGAACCCGTAACAGGTGGCGCAAACAAGTGAATGACGACATCAAAGCACTCGGTGTGCGCAACTGGAAGCGGCTAGCTAGGGACAGAGGTGACGAGGGGGCTTGTTAGTTGAAGCCGAAGCCTATCCTGGGCTGTGAGTGCCATCAAAAGTAAAGTAAGTAAGTGTTTTGATCCCTAATGGGTTTGGAAATTGAACGATGAAAAAAGGAAATATTGTCTTCGTATTGTCACGACCGCATCACAGCCGCGCTTTGTAGATGGAGTAATGTTCGATGTCCACTTCTATATGTTATTATTCAATGGTAATACGAAATTTGGTTGAATTTGCGTTCCCGTACTTTTGCACAGTTTTGATATTTTTGAGAATATTTCAACGTTGCGCTCCAAAATCTAACAGCTTCTGGTTTTCCACGATAAACAGATATAAGGTATGCTCATTGCGTTTTAACAGATGTGGTGTGACGTCATCTCGTTCGAATATAAGATAGAAGAAAAGAATACCATTTCACTGGACTATTTTTATAATTTTTCTATTTGTACAGTTAATTTCACCTTCAAATAATTTGTTTAAATGGTTAATTCTAAAATACAGTCTACACTTAAGAAATAGTCTATTTGCATTAAGTCTAGATGCACAGATTCAGCATTTTTATATTGGTTTTCCAGGAACTTCCCTTTTGTGTATAGATGTTCCTTATTGTTTTTAATAATAATGTTTTTTAACCCCCATATTAATAAACGGAGCTAGCGGCGAGTTATCATTTTCTCGTGATAAACTAGGAGTTAAATTTCTGCCACCTACTAGCTAGCTAAGCCAATAAGGAAGGTGGTTTAGCGAAGGGTTGAATAATATAAGTAAATATACGTTTTAGTTCACCAATTGTCTCTTTATACATGCTCACACAAGAGCTCGAAAGTTACAGGTGAGTTAAGCGCTGTTTTTAATAATATGGCTTTAAAAGTCTAACATTTTCAAAGAATGTATCACTTCGGTTCTAAGTCTACCTTCCAACTTTTCATCCATCAACTAAAGCTGAAGGATGTATAAGGGTCATGGTACTGATTCTTTAACTGTATAGTCACTCTTAACTAAATGTCCTGAGCAAACACGACTGTTTTCAAGTATAATCGTTTTTATTCCCACAAGCACTTATCCACAATTTGCACATTTTAGCGTCGTTCAAGAAATAGTGATATGTAATTTAATTTTTGTTCACTGTTTTTTTTTCTGTCCGGTGTATTATTACACCCCAAAACAGCACAAACAACCAATTTCTAATTTTAAAATTCACTTTTTAAACCGAAAAACAAATAAAATAACAAAAACCAGTTGAAAATTTCCAATTAACGACCTCGCTTGCCAAACTCGCAGATGATGATGACGTCACAACATAAGCAAGATGGCGAATTAGGTTTATCTAATGAGCATACCTTATTTCTGTTTATCGTGGTGATTTTCTGTGCACAAAGTAAAGGATCGGACCTATTGTGGACTCAAGTGCTCTAGGGAATTACAAAATGAAATATTGAAACCCGTTTCAAATCGATTCTATAGGTTCAACATGAGAGATAATATTAATTAAGTGCAACGCAAAACTTTTTGGCCAATGCTGTGGTAAAAGTTGTAGTCTAAGAGTCGGCAGCAAATTTTGGGAGTGGATTGATAACCAAAATATGAGTATGTGGGTTTGTAGGTGCATATATCGCGGTATCAAAAACAACCGTCTGGTGGGGGTTTGAAAATACCGATTTTCCCGTTTATTTTTTCAGAGGTATTGACACTTCAATAAATTTAAAAAAATATATTATGTGATGCTCTGTCATTATCTTGGCAGTCCGACCAATAGAACTCAAGATATTAGGTATTTAAGCGAACCTTAATCGACTTTTTTTGGCGACTTTGTTTTGTTGATATTTTGTGTTTTATAATTCTCCAAGAAAAAGACGAAAAGGCCCTCTTAAAAAGCTTATATTTTGAGTTCTATTGGTCGGATTGCCAAGATTATGACGTTTTGACTTAAAGAAAATGACATCACGGCATATATTTTTTAAATTTATTGAAGTGGTAATACCTCTGACAAAATAAATTTGAAAATCGCTATTTTTAAACCCCCACCCCCACCAAAGGCTGAAAAAGAAACCTGCCAGACGGTGGTTTTTGATACCGCGATATATGCACCTACAAACCCTCATAATCATATTTTGGTTATCAATCCACTCCCAAAATTAGCTGTGGGCTCTTGGTCTATTAGGCATTTGAGGTGGCGCTAATTTTCATTTTCGTAAACATACTTGAAACCTTTAACTATCGTAAAGTATCGTTATAATATTTATATTATTTATTTATTTTAACTAACTTGTGTAGCGTATCGTATGGAAAATTCTTCTTTTAATAAAATAATTATTATAATAATTATTTTTTCATACGAATTTGGTTCGTTTAAAATCGCTTCAACAAAAATTAGCGCCAAACTAAATGTCTAATGCCGTTTTCCTTTGGACGTCCGGAAGCGTCCAGAAGCGGCCGGAAGTCTTCTGAAACCATTCCATTGGCACAAAAAATACGCTTCTGAGAAGAGAAATTCGCTTCTGCACTAAGCACTAATACATTCAAATTCAAACTTCACAACAAACTGCAATGCACTCTTGGTTTTTTTTTTTAACTTTCCATTTTAATTTATTTTGCATCCAAAATCAAAGTATTTGATAAAGATTAATTAAAAAATCAAGAAAAATTTAATCAAAAAATATTATTTGAAAGTTTGGAGATGATACAGTCGTGTTTTACATTTTACGTTTTGTTTGGCAGTTAATAAATTCTATTTGGTGATTCACCTATACATATACTAAACAGCATTGACACAAAAATTTACCGATGCGCTTAATTAAAATTCTCTCATGCCGAACCTATCAGACCGATCTGAATCGGGTTTCGATATTTCAATTTCTTATTTTCTAGATTACTTGAGTCCACATTTATGGTAGAATTAGACCATTTTCTAGCTGTCAGCTAAGCGCTTCAAAACTACTCTGTTTTGAACAGCCTTTTTCCGACTTTAATGCTATATAGCAAAAATAATTTAACATCAGAATGTTTTATAAAGATTATCTTGTGAACAATTTTATAACAACGTCTTGATATTTTTTTTACCTATGATGCATATTTCCAAAGTTATATAGGAAAATAACAGAACACAGGGAGTGAATACTGCACTTTTTTGCACGTTTTGATTTTTCCTGCAAATATCACACATTTTTGGGGGGAGCAACCTCATATTCTCGTTGTTTATATTATTTTTGGTTGAATGCCACAAAAATCTTAGATACTATGTTACATCCATGCCAAAAGTCTATTCGACTTTTTTTTTCGATTCTATCAAACTTGAAATGAGTGTCGCCTTGCTCAGTAGACTCATTGATAGAATCGATTTTTGAAATTACAATAATAAAAGCTCAACTATTAAGACTTTTGAACAAAAAACGCATTTTTGTGATACGTTTTAAAAATGCACAATTTTTAAGGAATGTTAGGTTTTATTTCTATAAATTATTATGGTTAGGTTTTGTTTCTATAAATTATAATATTCACATAATATGTACATATTTTACAATAATAAAGCATGGCTATTTGCCGTCTGCCTACTTTAAAGAATGTATTATATGTAAGTATATATTAATCTTTAAAACAAAGTATTTTGGTAGCAAATTTTATATTGCAGCGTATGTTAAGATGATTGAGCGTCTAGAAGAAAGGACACCAAACATAGATGACTTTATAAAAGTACACATTATACCAAAAGATATTCTTTTCCAATAAAATACATTCTTATTATAGATTTAAAAAAAAAACATTTACACAAAAGTCAATCAAAAATTCCTGATAAAAACAAATTTATTTAGTAGGTAGAAAAAAATTGATTCTAATAGAAATTCGAAATATAGTTAGGGCGTTAAAGCCATATTTTAGTTCAAACCTTGCACTTCATTCTGACGGGATGAACTTTGGTACACCAATGGTCCACATCCTAGGTTTACTTTTAAGAAGTGTTTCCACGGTGGCAACACTGGCAGACCGGGGATATTAGAATTCTTGATGCCATAGGAATATGTTCATATGCGGAAAAGTTCTTACATCAAAAAAGTCCATAAAAATAGCTGGGGCTAAAGGGTGTTTTATTGAGTGAAACAGAAAATTTTAAAACTATGCCCCGTAACCCCCCACCCAGATTTAGTACATTGATGAAAGTTGGTAGAAATGTTTAGTTTTTTATTGTTACCAAGAATAAAAAAAGGTAAACCAAATATCTATTGTCAAAGGTGGTTTTTGAGGGAAAATGTTTTATCTCCTCTACTCAAAAAATACATTAATTTTTCCTTATTTTATGAATTTGACCAATTTTTTTGTGTAACTTTTCCACTGTGATTGTTAAGGATCTTTTGGTCTATTTGTAGAAAATACGAATAAAAACAATCTTATTCCATTATTTTCCCAACGTTTCGTGAGTATTACTCACTTCTTCAGGGGTTATGTTTATTCAATCTAATAAAAAAAATTAATTAAGTTTCTAAATAATAAAACAACAATATCTTTTTTCTCTCTTACTTGACTGTTACAAAACTACATAATTTGCTTCTAAATTCCCGGAGACGACACTGACAAAAAATTGAACATAAAAACAAATAAATAATAAATTAAGAATAATCAAGCAAAAAATAATCAAACACAAAATTAACAATGACACTTATATCACAGTTGAGCTCAGGTACTTTTATTAAATTGCTACAGCAAAGCTTTGTTTAATGCAGTCGGTGTCTTCTTTTGTGTTCATAGTTCGTTTTATTTGTTGCTGGATTCTAAGACTCTCCAGAGTACGTCTTGTATTGAGTATGCTCTCCTTGTCCAGTATTGTTACATTTTTAAAATCCACCGAGTGTCCGCTTCTTGCTAAATGCTGCGAAAGCTCTGTTGTCTCTTTATGTTTTCTTACTTCCGCTTTGTGTTCCGCTAATCTTGTTGATAAATTTCTCTTTGCTTGTCCTATGTACACAAGATCGCAGTCTTCATTCTCTTTTCCCAATGCATTTGATTTCATAAACCACGTTATGTTGTTGCTGTTTTTTATTTTTGATTTGGTATTTGTGAAAATTGATTTGAGTGTGTAATTAGATTTATGTGAAAAAGAAATATTCTCTTTTTTCATTATTTGATGTAAGCTTCTGCTGTTAGTAAGCTTAGGTACATATAGTACCGCGAAAAACTTTTTGGTGTTGTTGGTAGTTATTTTTTTGTCTGTATTATTGTTGTTGTTATTACAGCGGTTTGCTTCTTTTGTTTTTGTTCTTGTTTTTAGCAGGCTGTTTATTATATAATTTGGATAGTCGTTTAGTTTTAGAATTGTTTTTGTTTTTTTTTTGTTATCTATTTCATACCTTTCGTCACTAAGTTCTAAGACTTTGTTAATTAGCACAAAAACTCATGAATGGGTAACTTGCAAAGGCAAGACTAAGTAGAAACGCCAAAGCTTACCTTGCGGAATATACTGTTAATTTTAAATATTACTGTGAAGAGTGCCAATCTATCACGCTGTCACATATTATGCTCGCAGTCAAGTGTAACAACGAAAATATTACTCAATTGTCTGAAACCATCAAGGAACTTAAATCCAATATTCGCACCAATTTTAGCAAAATAAATGAACTTATGGCTGAAAATAATGATTCTTCCACCAAATGCCTAGATACTTATCATACGGGCCTGAAAACTTAGCTTTCAAGCATCGACGTATCTTTAAAAAAGACTCTTTAAAAAAGTTCTGAATGCCTCGACAATTCCAACTCTATCCCCAACTTGAGTTCTCAGCTTAACAAAATGTCCAAATGCATTACTGATACTAAGTCTTCGTTCGAAACAACAGGTTCCTCAATACAATCAATTGAAGATAATCTGTCGAATGTTGTTGATGCCATGCAAGAACAATCGGCTGCGATCAAGGCTATTGATAGATATTTTACTTCTACCTTCGAGACAATTAATAATAGATCTGTTATTCTCGCGGATTTTTTAATAAAAGAAGCTAAATCCATCCACCTAGCAATCGATGAGCTAACAGAGGAAGTGAAGCTTGGTTCCTAAAAAAATGATCTAATCCCAACTGACCCTTGCAACAATAACTCTCTACAAGCAGAGCTAAAAGCCGCCGCAGAAACAACAGACATCGACTCATCAACCATATTCGCTCCATCTTCATCTACTTATCCTACTTCAGCGACCCCAATCAGCAATAACAACTCTACATCGCCCGACCCTCCGATTCCTAGCAACAACAAATCACTACACATCGAAATGCATGATTTAGATCCTCCCATCGTACATAAAAACATCAGCCTTTCAACTCACCAAGACCAAACATTTCCATCTTCTACCCCTCAACCATCTTCTTTCTGCATCAATAAATTCGGTATCACCTTTACACTTGAAGAATGGAATAGCCGCCTTGAGAAACTTAAAACCAACCAACAAGTCAACTTTATTGTAAAAGGAGCACCTCGATATGCTAACGATATCTGGCTTCAACACTTTTTTGAAAAAAACTACCGTTTTCGTCTATCCAACTGTGACCGTCTTTATTTTGGTACATTTAAAATTTCCTTTCCTTAAGCCTACGAATGGTTGTTCTCAAAAGCTCATCCGTTTCTCATGAACAGTATGATGCAAATTGTGCCATGGATTCAAAAACCACCTAAAACAAGAAATAATGTATCTAAGTTTATATCTAAGTTAAATCTCGAAAAAAAACTGTGTTTCCTCAAAAAGTTAATAATACACATCCTCCCACAGTAATTAATACAACTGGTCCCAAGAAATCATCAAGCAATCCCAATACCAAATATCCCAACTTCAATTTCTCACATGTTCTTAATCCAGATATTCCTGTATCAAGTAAAGCAGCCTCCCAACCCTCACATAATATTTCTCATAACCAACCACTTCTTACAAATAACCCATCATGTTCCAACGCAACAGCTAACGTACCCCGTTTCCTCGATCCCCTTCTCCCTCCCACTGTCAAATTGACTATGCGAACATCAGATTCGCCAGAAGCCCGATATACAATATCTAGACTTAGAGACCGCCGCATATATGATAACGTTCGGCTTTACCTGGCTTACCTTCATGACAAACCAGAGTCTATCTGTTTTGAAGGAAAAACTAAAACAAATGTTATGGTTTCTATTCACCAGGAAGGTTTACCTACGAACCCCGTCATTCTTCGAAACATATTTAACTCTTTTCATGAAGCCTTAAACGTTACCGATCAAATGGTCTCAGATGACCTAGCAGCCTATGGTACATATGTTAACTCTAGGAGATTCTCTCATCCTCAGCGCAATCAAGCCAATCGTAACTTTTTTCGTCCCTAACCATGCCTCTTTTAATCAACTAAATAATAATCTTCCAGCTTGTCTCACAATATATTATCAAAATGTAAGAGGGCTGCGTACTAAAACATCTACTATTTACTTAAATTCACAAAAACTACCCTACGATATTTTTGCTTTAACAGAAACCAATCTTACTCCCGATTTTCTTAGTAGTGAATTATTCACCGCAGATTTTACAACTTTTCGAGCTGATGGTATTAGTGAAGACGATGACTTACATGGTCGCGGTGTTCTATTGGCTGTCAATAACTGTGTCGATGTCTCACTTTGCAAGTCCTCTCAGTCAACCGACTTTGAATTCATTATATTAAAAGTCAAATTGTCATCTCGGAATTTATATATTATGTGCTGTTTTATTCGTCCTTCTCAACCTATTAGTTCGTATCAACTTGTTGTCGATGCAATTGATTTTGTTTTTGAGGTAGCTAGCACTAATGATGATATCATCTGCATGGGCGATTTTAATCTTCCACACATCCAATGGTCTCCAACTGATGAGGGCACCTACTACTATCCAACCAACGCTAAATCGGAAAAAGAGATATTATTGATAGATGGTACTGCGGACTCTAGTCTCTTTCAAGTGAGTGGTGTTAAAAACAATCTTGATCGACAACTTGACCTCATATTCACATCCGACCCTGATAACTCTATTGTGACCGAAAGCGATCATCTACTTTCTACTCTTGATCAGTTTCACCCTCCTCTCCTAATCTCTTTTTCTTATGAAAAATGTTATACTGCCACTGTTCCAGAATATTACTTTAACTTTCGTAAAACTAATTTTCAAAAATTAAATATGCTTCTCAGCAAAATTGTATTTAACTTTGCTCATAGTTCAATTGATGACGCAATAACGACCTTCTATACTGAAATGTTCAGCTGTTTTGCACAATCTGTTCCTTTTATGCCACGTACAAATTTTTCCTCTTCTCCACCTTGGTTTAACAAAGAACTTCGATCTCTTCGTAACCGAAGAAATAAATTGTGGCAGAATTACTTGAAATCAAAATCTCTTTACGATCAACAAGCTTTCTCAAATACTTACTTACTTACTTAGGTCCTCGGACCTATTACGTCCGTGATGTTTCCCTTACGGGACATAGGGCCTCCACTACACCTACGCGCCATCGTGTACGATTTCTTGAAATATATTTCAGCTCTCTCCAACTTTTCCCCAGTCGTGCCGATTCCTGTTCGACCGTTCTTCGCCATATACTTCTAGGCCGGCCCACTTGTCTTCCCTCCTGTGTGAGCGGGTTCCACTGCATTGCTTGAGATGCAATGCACCGATCGCCTTTTCGAAGCGTATGGCCAATCCACTGCCACTTTCTTCTTCGTATAATGGAGTCTATGGGCTCCTGACCCGTTCTCGCATGAAGTTCGGCTATTAACGAAGGTATGCAGCATTCTAGTGACAGTGTCAGTGAGTTTCCAAGTGCTGCAGCCGTAAAGCAGAACGGATTCAACATTGGAGCGGAACAGTCGTAACTTGGTCTCCCTAACATATAATGGGAATTCTTCTTCTGATCCGACCGAAATAACCAATTTCTTTGCTTACTATTTCAAACATTCGTTTTCTGATTGCGACACAGAACCTTATGTCCAATATTTCCACTACTTAAAGAATTCTTTTCAAACCACATTTACAACCCCAAACATTATACCAGCTATGGTAAAAGACAAAATTGAAAAGCTTAAAGACGATTACTCCACAGGACCAGATGGTGTACCGGCAATCATCCTAAAAAAAATGCATAAATGCCTTTATTCAGCCGTTGACTGACCTTTTTAGAATATCCATTTTGCAAGGTACCCTTTCCTCAATCATGAAAAGTATCGTACATAGTTCCTATCCACAAAAAGGGACCACAAACTAATGTGTCAAATTATCGCCCTATAGCTAAATTATCATGCATTCCAAAAATGTTCGAAAGCATTATATACGAAACCCTTTCTTTCCACTGCAAATCAATTCTTTCCACCATACAACATGGTTTCGTATCGGGTAGATCAACAACTAGTTGAATTTGTTTCCCATGTTTTATGCACAATGGTCGATGGAGATGAAGTGGATGTGATTGCTACCGACTTAAGCAAAGCTTTTGATAAAATGTCACATAATATAATCATCTTTAAATTAAATTCCTTGGGGTTCCCTACACTCTTTATGCTGTGGTTGATGTCATATTTGACCGATAGAAAATATGTCGTCCGATTTAGATCATCTCTTTCCCTTCCTTTTAACGCTCCTTCAGGAGTACCACAAGGAAGCCATCTGGGACCAATGCTGTTCATCTTAGCAATCAACGATATTGCTTAAGTTCTTGACTGTGGTTTATCAATATATGCGGATGACATGAAAATCTTTAAACGAATTTCAACTGCTGCTGATATTTGTTTTTTACAACAGAATCTTGAAAAATGTTCCCTATGGTGCCAAAAAAACCTACTTGAGCTCAATGTTAGCAAATGCCACAGCTTGACTTTTTCACGTAAACGGCTCCCTCCTCCTCCAAAAAACTATCATATAAATGGTGATCCTGTATCCATAGTCGACTCCTGTCGAGATTTGGGAGTAATTTGTGATAAGGAGCTTAACTTTCGATGCCACATTGACAACATCATAAAGAAAGCTAATTCGACACTTGGCTTTATCAAGCGCTGGTCAAAAGAGTTCTCTGACCCGTATATTGCCAAATCTCTTTTCATATCATTTGTCCGACCCATCCTAGAATATGCGTCTCAGGTTTGGTCCCCATATCAAATTACCCAAATTAAAAGAATCGAAGCTGTCCAGCGTAGGTTTATTCGAATCGCCCTTCGTAATCTGCCATGGGATGATAATTACCGACTTCCTCCATATCCAGATCGCTTACTTTTAATTGATCTTCAGTCGCTTGAAAAACGATGTGAAACCGCAGATGTGGTTTTTATTCATGACATATTGACTGGTAATATTGACTGCCCTACTCTGTTGAGTCTGATTTCAATTAATACCATCCGGCGAAATATTAGATCAGTACCCCTTTTCCGTATTCCTTTTCACCGAACTAACTATAGCTACTATAATCCCATGTCTCGTATGCTGCGAAATTCTAACAACTCCGCAAATACTTTTGACTTTAATATATCAAAAACAGTCGTCCGAAATTCTCTCCTCTCCAACTCATCACAATAACCTTTTCACCCGGCCCCTACTTTTATTATTCCTAGTATTATTATACTTATAATGTATTGTTATATTTTGAAAAAAAAAAAATTTATTAACTAGGTCTTATTTTATTTTTGTATATATTTTGTATGTTATTAACTACATTTGTATTTATTTTTAAATATGATGTATTAGTTTAAGATATACTTGCTTGAAATAAGTGCACAATAAATTAAATTAAATTCCCTTTCACTCAAATAACACCTTTTAGCCCCAGATATTTGTATGGACTCTTTTGATTCTTATTTCTTACGACAAATGAGCAATGTGTGCCAAGTTTCATCACCATACCATTGAAATTTTGTAATGTTATGCTCGTTTCACTGAAATTTAGTCATCATTTTATAAAAATGTTATAACTTTTTCTAGAGAAATTATACTATAATAATTTTGATTGCATAATAAGATTGGGCATTCAAAATTACCCTAAGGTCATGTGCCATATGCTTAGATTACACCAACACGAATATATAGGGGTTTGATATACTTCCACCTTCCCCTCCCCCCATTTTGAAAGCGATTATACAAAAAACTAATATATGGATAAAAACGGACCTCGGATATGCTGTAGAGTATGAAATTCTACGTCGACGCTCATCTTAAAATTTTATGAATATTCATTTTACAACCATTATTTTCTGACAAATAAAAACCCTTATCCGCCGAGCGTATTTTGCCTCCCCCCCCCCCGCGTACGTACAAGTGGAGGAGGGGTCAACAAATTAACATTTTCCTATGGCTTTAAGAATTTTCAATCCAACGAGATATTCCATGATATCAACCGATGTCTGGTTTCCGATTCATAGGATAATTTATGTGAAATTTCGTGTTAAAACATGGTCAGAAGGCAACCTTTATTTCTCCGGTCTGCCAGTGTTGCCAACGTGGCAAAACACTTCTTAAATGTTAATTTAGGATGTGGACTATTAGTGTACCAAAGCTCATCCCGTCAGAATGAAGTGCAAGGTCGCCCTAACTAATACCGATGATAAACTATAAGTTTACTCGACTTTTGTAAGTCTATTCTGAAAAGACTCGCAAAAAGACCAAGAGTATCAGCACTGAAATAGGAATACATTCTTTTCGTTTCAGAACGAGTGTACTTTTTTATTTGATCGGATTGAAAATTTAATTGACATTTGTAATTAATTTGAGTTTTTAAGTGGAAATTTAAATCCGTAAGAACTTATATTTTGCGAGAGAGAACAACTTAAAATCCGCGGTGCCAGTTATGTTTCATGTTTGGATATTGGTTTTTGCGAAAGTGAAATTCGGAACACTTTTTTTTTTGAATCCTTACTGAAGTCCATATACGGATTCAATTCGATAAAAAAATCGCAACAATGGTGAATATGCGAATTTAGAAAAAGGGAATCTCAGTTGCGTGAATAGGATTTCTCAGCAAAAAATATCAGTTTGGCAGTCAAAATACTGAGGACCAAATATGTTTGGATTCGTTTGCTCAGTTTTTTTGGAGCAAAATCTCAAATATCTCTTCTGTGTTGAGTTGTTAAGGAACGTGCCAATTCTTGTTCTGGTACGTTTTTGTGAATTGATGATGCACCGGTGGAGTTGATTGTAAGGTAAAATTATATCTCCTTACTTTGTAGGAGCTACTCAGAAAATCAAGGAATTAAATATTGAAATTGGTTTAAATCGGTTCCGGGTGCCCTGGGTGAAAAAAGTCCCTTTTAAAATAAAAAGAAATAATCGAGTTCAGGAAAAGTAGATTTTAGAGATTCTTAGCAATCTCAGTTGCTCGAACATAATTTCCTATGAAAAAGTCTCAGTTTGGCTGTCAAACTAGAAGCAAAAACATTTTTAGATTCACTTGCTCAGCTTTTGATGCAGCGAAATTTCCGATATCTCTCTTTCCTGAACGCGCCTATTATTATTGTATTAATTACTTATTTACTTATTTTAGTAAAAGAAATTCTCTAAAGCGAAATGAACAAAAATAGACTGTTTCATATAAAATTAAATTGATAATTATATTAAATAATACTAGACTTTTTCAAAAGTGTTGATGAGCTTTATTAGAATCTGACCACAAAATTTCTTCATTAGGGACCACTTGGAAAAATTAATAATTATTTTGTCCCAAAATAAATCTATTCATTAATTAAATTAAAAACTATAACTGGCTCCTTAAGTACAAAGAAAATATGAGCTTAAGTTGCTTCATTAAATATTTTTTCTATAAAAACTAAGGATTCTGAAAAACGTAGTACTAAACTCACAATAAAGTATGTAAGGTGAGGGCCATCTATGTTTTTTTTTTTTAATATTAAGCGCGCACTTAAGGGATTTTTACTTACCTTAAAGTGTTTAAAAGCAGTGCTAGGTTAGGAAAAAAGGAAATGGCAGCGAAAAATAGTGCCGGGTAAAGCATTCCACATTCTTGTAGTGCGACTAAAGAAAGAATCTCTATATTTAACACTACGTCCGAAGTTGGGCTCAGTGAACTGATGGGCATTCCTAGAAGCACGGAGGATTGCAACTGGCTATTTCACTAGAGCAATGTTTATGAAAATAACGTTAAAATACCGAAAGGCATGTAACATTGCGGCGGTGTTCGAGAGGTGCAAATGCTTCCATTATATTTCTATCACCTATCATTTTCATAGCTCTTCTTCGTATTCTAACCAATAAACTCAAGTGGTTTTTTGCAGCACCTGCACAAACATGAGAATTGTACTCAATTTTGGACGAATAAAAGCTTTGTAGATCACAGCCAAATCACAAGGGGACACAAATTTCTTACATCTTCGGAAAAAACCTTAACGCTTAGCAGCATTTTTGGCGACGTCTCATTCCACAAATGGTGGTCTGTGACACACATTCCGAGAACTGAAAGCTCATGGAAGCGGCATTGGAGGTGGGTTTCGTTTCAACGCCAGGAGACAGCATTGATTTTTTGAAGCATTAAATTCTACGCATTTTTTGATTCCCCATTGGACTATGTTGTCGAGATCAGAATTTAATGAGCTTATCATACGCTGCCGTTCAAGTTCCATATCCGAAGGACATGGATGTGAATCTGAAAACGAATATGAGAAGCTGAGGGTACTGTCGTCAGCGAAACAGTTTAATGGATTAGAAGTTTCAGACAAAAAATCATCTATGAACATAAGGAAGAGAGTCGGAGACAAAACGGATCCCTGGGGCACAAAAGCATTTATTTTGTGAATTTCGGACTTAAAACCGTCCAATACAACTTGTATTGAACGGACCGAAATGTAATTTATAATCCAACGAAGAAGAGATTCATCGAAACCAAATGCGTGCATTTTCGATAAGAGAACTTGATGCCAAACTCTTTCAAACGCCTCAGAAACATCAAGTGCAATAATCTTACTTTGAGATAAACCATCAGATCACCAGTGGACCTATTGCTACGAAAGCCTTACTGCCAGTCATTAAGAAGCTTTCGTTCTTCGAGATATTTCTTGAGCTGAGCATTAATCAGCGTTTCCATGACCTTGGAAAGAAGGGACTTAAGTGCAATTGTTCGATAGTTTGATGATGAAGAAGAACACCTCTTCAGAACAATGGGATGTATACTATCCGGCCAGTGGATTTGTGTATATCGAGATCTCTCAGAACTCTAGCAACTGCACGATTGCGAAAGAGGATTTGTCCCATAAAACCGTTTACGCTCTCAAGTACAGGCGGAGTTCTTTCACTTATTGGCAGAGTCGAATCAACAGAAAACTGTGCGGCAAGCAAATGGGCTTTATCTTGCGAGCTGACAGCAGGTAAGTCGTTGAAGAGGAGCGTTGGAACCGCAGACGAAGTAGTCAAGTAGTGTTTCCAATGTTATTTGCAAATGACCAAGAATTTTTACTACTATTGGGACATTGCAGTATTTTTTGCCTTAATTTTTTGTCATGCAAAAATTTAGTTCTTTCAATATGGCCGTATCAGGTCTTCCTGGCTTGTTGAAACTTCTCCCGGTTGTGTTTATTTTTTTTTTTTTGCTTTCTGTCTAAAATGTGATTTTTTTCTCATTTCTTTGTCACTCTTCAACAGACTGGATGAATGATGATATTTGTTTGTAATGTCAATGATTATTTTGTTTTGACTGTGTTTCGTTCATTACGAAATTTAAAGTGCTTTTGGGCTTTTAAAAAAAATTATTTCGTAACGTTTTATATGGTAAGTTTTTAAGAAATACACACCGCTCCACTTGATTAGAAACAAATTTTTTTTTTTACTATTAGAGCGTGTAGCGCTTTGGTACATTAATAAATTCACCTTTTAGTTTTAGTTCCTAAAAGAGGGATCTATTGCGAATAAAACTGCAGGGACAGAAAAATTCAGGAAAATACCATAAGGTTATTTGTTACCATTTTTCTAATTACTTCATTTAAAACACTGATTTTTTTTTGCGCCACGTGCATAGAATCATTCTCTTAAATAAGGTAAAAATTGAAAAATGCAATAAAAGAGGGTAGTTTTTTATTTGTAATCATATTTTCATAATGTGTGCTACCACCTTTATTTGAAATAACCGGAAAAACCCTGTTGGAGATTGAATAATGCAATTATTTTTATAATTTAAAGAAATTGCATTTCATGCTTCTTTGATTGCACCAGTAAGGGATTCTTTGTCCTCGTCTTGTCTGTCAGAATCGTAAACTCTTCGTACCATCCATCCCAATACGTTTTCAATAATCAGCCCTATCACGAATTCCATCGTAATCGGAAACTTCTTAAAAATCCCTTAAAAACGGATCACAGAATTCATCGTAGTGGAAAATCCCATACAAATTGCAACTACGAACGGATTTGGTGATAGTTTTTTTGGGATTCGTAAAATGTTTCCGATTACGATGAAATTTGTAATAGGGCTCAATATTTATGTCCGGAAAATACGGTTGCCATTGAAGTAAGGTAACATTTTTCTCGGAACCCAACTGTAAATGATCCTTGCGTTGAGGATTGGCACGATGTCTTGTTGAAATGTCCATGGTATTGGTCCAAAGGCATCGGTTAACTTAGGGAAAGCGACTTGCAATATTTCCTTTTAAGAGTTTGCCTTCATTTTCAATGTTGGAAACTCCAGATCAATCGTTCCAAAGCAGTCAATCGCACCCAACACCACTTTCTCGGCTTTGGTGGCGCTCCAGAAACCTTGGTTCCTTCCTCATAACATGAAAATAGTAATATTATCTGTCCGGACCATCTAAATTAAATTTTGTTCATCAGAAAATAGCACGTTTGTCCACTCTTCCTAACACTCATATTCTTCCTCCAAAAATCTATTATATTGTGTCTTCGTATTGGATTTAACGGTGGTTTTTGCTTCAATTTTAGGTGCTTTAAATATTGTGACCCACGAATAGCACGTCTAATAGTGTTAAGACTCGCTGTAATACCACTCTTCGCCTTGATTTTAGCAGTAGCGTCGCTTGAATTTGAAGCCAGTCTGATTATCTTTCTTTGGTCTGCTTCTGTTGTGGCTCTTGACCTTACCTTACATATTTTTTCCATAGTTTTCTTTATTTCTAAGGTTTGGCCAAACAATTTTCACACTTTTACTATTTTCGTTGGCAATTGTGCGTAGAGGAAGCTTGTTATCCGCGGCCCATCTTTTCTTTGATAAAACAATTATTATTTTTAATCTACACTTCCATTATTAGAACAATATTTTTTCTTCTTACCGTAATCTATAGACTTGACGGTATTCAGTTACGGCTATTCAAGCGGCGCAAAAAAAAAAACAGTGTATTTAATGAAGTAATTAGAAAAATGGTAACAAATAACCTAATGGTATTCTCCTGAATTATTCTGTCCCTGCAGTTTTATTCGCAATAGATCCCTCTTTTAGGAACTAAAACCAAAAGGTGAATTTATAAATTTACCAAAGCGCTACACACTCTCATAGTAAAAAAAAGTTTGTGTCTATTCAAGTGGAGCGGAGTGTATATACATACATACATAATATTGAGCTTTTAGATTTTTTACTTTTTAATAAATATATACATACATAATTAATTAATTAATATATACATACATAATTGGGCAAACTGTCAACTGTTTAACACTGACAAGGTGAACTTCACTGTGCTCTGTAAAATACGATCAATTTAACTGTTTAAAAAATATCTATTAATACAAATTGTTACTTATTGTGCACTACATAAGCCAAAAAATCAGAAAACATTGAAATTCACGTGAGTTATAGTCATAATTCTCTATTCACTGTAAAAAGGATTCGCTGCATCCTAACCTCATTTTAAACAAATACGTACCTACTTTGTTCATACAAGACAAAAAACGTAAACTTGGCCAAACCTCTCCTGAAGTATTTGGTGTTAACAAGAAAAATCATTCTGCATCCAGCAACGCGATTCAGCCAACTGAGATGGCACAAACCTCACTTAAAGAGTTGGATGATAAACGCATTTGCACTAAGGACACTAAACTTTTTTTAATTGCCAAAAACGAGGAGCTAACAGCGCGAGTGGGCGGCTTAGAAACAAAATGCGCGTTTCTAGAAAATTCAATCGAATCAATGCAAATCAAAAACCTCGAAAAAAACCTTATTGTACACGCATGCCAAACGTTCAAGGAGAGGACGGCACAGAAAAAGTTAAAAGTATCTGCATTAACCTTCTACAGCACTGCCCCCAAGCCAGAGTGGACCATGTTCGCCAGCTGGCTGCAAATCCAAGAAACAATGGTACCGTCAGCTTCATCGTAGAATTGAATTCAAAGCTGAGTGTGACCAGCGCTTTGAAAGGAGCCAACAACCTTCGATCCACTGGTATTGCAGTTCAAAAAGACCTCCCACATAATAAAATAAAAGCAGGCTGCTTCACATCCGGCAGATAATCAGGAAACATGCTACTTATGCAAAGGTCGGTGTCAGTGACGATAGTGTGGTCTTTGCTGCGAAAATCTTCAGCTGGAATTCAGAGCTCGGTTTGAGATGTGGATATACGGAGGGTTACCACATTCTAAATGAAACACTTACAAGGGAACGCATTTCTTTACAATTTCAACCAAACAAGGAAGATCCTTCAACTTTTGTTTACTCTACTAATCTTATTGCAAGAGACGTCACTGCAGCCACTGACATTCCTGTCATTCCAAGCTCGAGCAGCCAACGTGAGAAAGAAAAAATTGGGCGGCCTAAAAGTATACTGGGTGTAAGAACTAGGAAGTAGCCGTCTGCCATAATAAAATTGTAAAAAGTTCGTTACTTTCAAATCTATGTAATTTAAATATTTTATCATATAATATTTCCGGATTGAACAATAAGCTTTTATTTTTTTATTTTTTTTTATTATATAAATAAAATGGATTTTATATTTCTTTTTGAGTAGAAGATGATTTTTGTAAATTTGAAAATACATTTGTAAATTATTACTTTAAATGGGTACCAGCAATAAAAGAAAGCAGGTCTGGACGTGCTTCATTAGGCTGCTACTTTGGAGTCAAGAAAAATGTTGCCAACTTATATAAATGCGAATTCATAAGTGCTGAGAACGGTGTAATTTTCTTAAAGCTCGAGGCTCGCTCCCAAAAACTATTTATCTTCCCGATTTACATAAACTGCAACAACAAAAAATGGAATGATGAGCTTATCGCTTTGGAAGAGGCAATATACACTACGCATAGTCAAAACATACTTGTGATAGGTGATTTAAATGGAAGGATTGGTAATTTGGAAGGTGAATCTAATATGAGGCAAGAAATTAAAAGAAATTCGAAAGATTTAACCATTAACACATGTGGCCGTAAGTTGTTGGATTTCTTGGACTCTCTGGACTTGAGAATTGTGAATGGAACTTCGAAGTCAGACCAACAAGGAGAATTAACCTACGTCAAAGGCAAACATCGATCTTTAATTGACTATTGCTGTATAGGAGGAGACTGGTGCTCCCTTATTTCAGATTTTAAGGTCGATTCTTTCCCATACTCCGACCATCTCCCTATTATTGCAAAGAAGGCGTCGAAGTGGATAACATGCGCGTAATTAATCTTCTGCCAAAATATGTTTGGGTCAATTCGATGGCTGAAACCTATAGGCTTAAAATTAATAACCTACTATCTGAGCGATCTTTATATCAAACTTAGAAGAAGTAATTAAACTCTATTCCAAACCGAACTCCTTCAGAAAATAAAAGTCAAAATACAATCTTCAAAAGTCAATGGTTTGATAAGGAGTATTTAAAAGCGAGACAGAAAACATTTGCTTACCTCAAATCGTTTAGAAAATTCAACACCGCAACTTTCCAGGAACTTTATAATACAGCCAGCAGTCACTACAAGAAGTTATGTCGAGCTAATAAGAGGGAACATTTTGAATCGGAAGCCAAAAAACTTGCAAACTGCAAAAATGCTTCGGACTTTTGGAGCGCAGCAAATACATTAAAAGGAATTAAACCAAAGGTAAACATCGAGTTAACAGTCGAAACTCTTAAATGTAACTTCCAAAACCTCCTAAGCCCACCAAATAAGAACTTATACTTTCTTTACGGTAGACCAAACCATTTTAATGAAACTTTAGATAAGCCAATCTCGATCTCAGAAGTTGAGGAAGCTTTAGCCAGGGCGAAAGATCAAAAAGCACCAGGATTAGACCAAATACCCATGGAATTTTAAAAATATAGTTCAACCGAATTCAAGATTATACTAACAGAAACATTTACTATTATATTTGAAACAGGAATCATACCGATTGGTTTATAGCAAGCAATAATTTACCCGTTTTTAAAAAAGGTGATTTCACAGATCCAGCCAGCTATAGGGGAATTTCACTGTTGAACTCCTCAGCTAAAATTTTTACAAGTATTCTCCAAAACCGGCGAGAACTTTGAATCTACGAAAACAAGCTTTTGAAAGAATTTCAAGCTGGCTTTCGTCCTGGTTATGCCACGGCCGATCACATATTTGTGTTGCGCAGCATAGCCGCAAACTATATTGCTAAAAAACAAAATTTATATGCTTTCTTCATAGACTTTAAAGCCGCTTTTGACACCATTGATCGTAAAAAAATGTTTTACAAGCTATATAACTATGGAATGAGCCAAAAATTTGGTAAAACTTTAGAAAACTTATATGATGAAACTAAAGCAGCTGTATGGTGCGGAAGCGACTTGTCAGAGTGGTTTACAACAGGAAGTGGAGTCAGGCAAGGATGTAACACAAGTCCATCAATTTTCGCCCTATATATCGAAGACATCATTGATCATCTCTCCGGTGGAATCACTTTCGCAGGAATGCATATCAAGGCTCTTTTGTACGTTGATGACATTGTCATTTTGGCTAAATCACCCGAATCTATGCAAATGATTATAAGTCGAGTTGCGGAATACTGTAATCTTTGGGACCTTGAGCTTAACCTAAGCAAATCAAAATCATGATATTCAAAAGTGGTGGAGGTAGAATGTCCAGAGCAGAGAAATGGGTATTACCTTCGAAGAACCTTTCTGCTACCCGGATATTCACCAAATTATATGTTGATGATTGAAACAGGAATGTCCGCTTAATTTATTCAAACTCTAAGACTCAATATCAACTTTATACTAAAAGCAATCAAAATGGAAGCCGATACACTACCGCGGAAACTTAATAACTTTGAACTGGGACTCAAAAACATACATATGACAAAATGCGAATAAAATGGAGAGAAGATGCAGATGCTTCCACTCACAGAGAAATTTACAGGACCTTGGAATTTAATTTGGGCTCCGATAACTATTTCAAGGACTGTCACAGCGCCCAAAAGATTTCACTTATCTTTAGAGCATGAGGAGAGGTGCTTCCGTTAAATTTTGCACCCCATAGAAGTGATCTACCGCTCTTTTGCTCCATATGCAACATGGTACAGCGAGAGGACTCAATTCATTTCATATAAGTATGCCCAGCGTTTAAAGACATCAGAAGGAGTTGCTTTGGGAAACCCAGTTTGACAGCCGAAGAAGTGAAAAATGCTTTAAATGGACCCGACTGGGAAGCAATCAACAAATTTTGTAAGACTTCACTAAATTATCGAAAAAGGATAATTGATGAAGACTTTTGAATCCAAATCCACCGACTTAAATATTGTAAAACTTAATTTATATTAACAAAGCGAAACTTATGCTAAAACTCTTAAATAGTATTAATAATAAATTTTAAAAGAAAAAAGAAATAATGAATTAAAAGACATGATGTTTATGTACTCAAAAATTGATAGTTCTTGGCAGACGGCTTTTAGCCATGTCCTTAGGATAGATAGGATTAAAATGTTAAAATGTACACTTAATTTATGTAAATAAAACTATTTTTGAATTGAATTGATTGAATACATACATAATATTGTTCTTTTTATAAGGATGTTTTAATACTCTTGTATTTTATTTTTTAATGTTAGATCATTTTATTTGTACGTGTTCCGTATTTTTGCGCAAATATCGATCTTCTTCCTCTGTGATTCTTTCTTTTTCTTTCCAAAGTTACCTATAGTTGACTAAAGTGAACTTCCATCGTTCCTTTATTATAGAAAAAGTTACTTTGTGTAACCGTATGACGTCATCAAAACGTTCCTAAATTCAAAGTAAAAGGGTCAGAAAGTAGCTTTGAGTAACTTTTTTCAACTCATATCTTGATGTGTTGAAATATTGTTAACTTTTCGTCTTCCGATTTGGCTTTGTTTTCAATTTTGTAATTATTTATTATCAATTTAATTGTTTTTATTATTGATTTTTATATTTGGAAAGATTATGAATATTTCAATTTTTTTCGAAATTTTAATCTTCCGATTTGGTAATTTTTTTAATAATTTTTTAATGTGCTCATAAAGAATTAACAAAAAAAGGCAAACACAAATTAAAAATATTTTTTATAATTATTCGATTTCGTGCAAAAAGGAAGTTGATTGTAATTTAATTTGTAAAATACACTGCGCGTCATAAGGTTAGAAGCAGTCATTTTTGAGAATTGAATTTGATTTGTCCCGTATTATACACCAAAGAGATCGAAAGTTTGTAGAACACAAGGAGACTATTTAATGTGCCATAGCAAAACCTATGCTTGCACTTCAAGAACAAAAATTAACGGCAGCCAAGAGAATAAATGTTAGCTGAGTCACTTTTTTAAGTAATTTTATCGCGTCATAAGGTTAGAAGCACATACAAAATTGAAGAAAAACTATGGTTTAAATTTTTTTTTAATTTTTTTTCGACAAATTTATTTACTTAACAGTGTGTGCTGCCGCCAGATTAAAACAAGAATTCAAAATTTAAGAGAGTTATACAGTGATTTAAGACAAGTGAAATTTTAATTAAGGCCAATTTAACGGTGTGAATCAGTCAACGCTTTGCTTCGATTTTTCGTATACTTTTCATGTGAGCCATCCCAATAAATTTTCTTTTATTTTGAAGTCCGGTGAATAGGAAACCAAGGCAGCAATGGAATTTTTTTCCTTAAAATAATGATTTAAGCACTCGAGCTGCATGAAAAGGAGCATTATTTTGTTCAAAAACTAATGCGGTTTGTCCGAATAGATCATTGGATCGCGGAAAAAATGCTTCTGGCAATATTTTGTAGTACCAAGATGCCTGGAAATCAGGTATTTTAGTACTTTCAACTGCCAAGTTAATTGTTCCCTAATAGGATATTACAGCCCAGATCATAACGCCTCCAAGCCTGTTGTAATGAAAACCCGACTTTTATCTTTAAAGGTAGGTTCCCTTCGAAGCCAACTCAAAACTCATGTAAATGTTTTTCAATGTATCTTAAATGATATATTAGTCAAAGAACGTTACTCTCTTCATTATCAAAGTCAAAATTCCGAATTTCCAATTACTCTATCTTTCCTCTTGATCTTTTTTTCTTTTAGGGCGAGGGATAGATTTACGCACAAGCAGCCAATCAAAGAACGAGGTATACAAATTCACACAGCAAGATAATGGATGAACAACGTTGCATGATAAACAGGTTTTTTTTTATGTCTAGTCTAGTTAGGTAGATTTGTTGTTGTCTTCGAATTTTATAAAGCAAGTGAGTATTTCTGCTGTCGATGGAGATGTTTTTCTTGATTTTGTTTGTAAAGAGGTTCTTGTTTTTTTTCTGGCTAGGGAGCTAGATACCTACCTATATATTTTGTCGTTGTGTTTTGCTGGTTCGAATCTTATAAAGCAAGTGGGTATTTTTGTTATCCATGGAGATGTTTTTTCCTGAATTTCTTTTGTTGGTCGACATTTTCTAATAATTGAAAAGATTTTGTTTTCTATTTTAATTTTTTTTTTTGAGAATTCTTTTTTTGATAGTCGACATTTTCTAGCAATTGAGAAGATTTTGTTTTTTTTTTTTGAGAATTCTTTTCGTGGAACTGGTAAAAACAAAAGAATCGGAGTAGTCTCACTAGTATTTTATTTCGGAACCTGGGGGAATTGCTCTGACGACGATTATGACGACCATAAATTGGACGTAGCGCTCTTAACGTTGAGGCCACTGACTCCGAATTTCGGTAGTAAATTTTAATAATTTCGAGTCGTTGTTGGCTCGTATATTTTTCCATCATGAAATGGCAGACTGAAGAGAAATGTCAAAAGAGCGGCAAGAAATATGGTGTCGTTTGCTGTCCCTGTTGCTCTACTTTTGTAGCGTCCCTGTTGAAAAACCCTATATTAGTCAAAGAACGTTACTCTCTTCATTATCAAAGTCAAAATTTCGAATTTCCAATTACTCTATCTTTCCTCTTGATTTTTGTTTATCTTAGAGCGAGGGATAGATTTACGCACAGGCAGCCAATCAAAGAAATAGGTATACACATTCACACAGCAAGATAATGGATGAACAACTTTGCATGATAAACAGGTTTTTTATTATGTCTAGTCTAGTTAGGTACGTTAATTGGGTCATCGAGCAAGGATGCTTGTGACCGCCATCTCTACCTAGTTAGGTAGATTTGTTGTTGTCTTTTGCATGTGGTTCGAATTTTATAAAGCAAGTGAGTATTTCTGCTGTCGATGGAGATGTTTTTTCTTGATTTTGTTTGTAAACAGGTTCCTGTTTTTTTTTGTTGGCTAGGTACCTACCTAGACATTTTGTCGTTGTGTTTTGCATATGGTTCAAATCTTATAAAGCAAATGGGTATTTTTGTTATCCATGGAGATGTTTTTTCTTGAATTTCTTTTGTTGGTTGACATTTTCTAATAATTGAAAAGATTTTGTTCTCTATTTTAATTTTTTTTTGAGAATTCCTTTCGTGGAAGTGGTAAAAACAAAAGAATCGGATTAGTCTCACTAGTATTTTATTTCGGAACCTGGGGGAATTGCTCTGATATTGATGTTTTTTTGAAATGTGGGAAATTAGATTAAGAAAGAAGTTTGCGAGGAGAGTACGATATTTTATTTTTTTTTTCTCTGGAACTATAACAGTTATTCTAAATTTTTTTAGGAATTCTGATTTATCGGTCCTTTAAAAAACTGCATTTAAAAATGTAGTTACAAAATTTAAATTATAATTTATTTCGATTTTTCGTTCTCAATCCTCAGCAGTTTTTGTTCTTTTTTTTTGATTATCATAAAGTAATAAGTTTTTAAAAAAATTGCATTAAAACATGAAAACAAATTAAAAATAATTTACTTAGATTTTTCAAAATATTAAATATTTTTATTTTGTATGTATTTATTTCTTTTTTCTTATCAACAAAAGATTTTTTAAATGATTTTTTTTTATCAATATCTTGTTTAAAAACCACATTCAAAAAAATTAATAAAAAAAAATTTAATACTTAAAAAATTAAAAAATATTTAATATTTAAAAAAATCGAAATAAATTATTTATAACTTGTTTTCATTATTTTTTTTAATGCAATGTTTTTATATAACTTATAACTTTATGATAATCAATAAAAAAAAACAAGAAAAACTGCTGAGGATCGAGAGAGAAAAATAAGAGAAAAATATATAATATTAAAGTATTTTTTAACTTAAAAAATCGAAATAAATTATAATTTGAATTTTTTTAATACATTTTTAAATGCAGTTTTTTAAAGGACCGATAAATCAATCATAATTCCAAAAAAAATTAGAATAACTGTTATAGTTCCAGAGAAAAAAAAAATAAAATGTGAAAAGTGTAAGGTTCCCATACAAATTTGTATGGGAAAAGTATGGCCTTAGAGGCACGGGTTAGTGACCTCGGAAACATTTTTTTTTGTCAATAATTTTTTCTTTTGGCATAACCTTTCGATGGACGGGGTGTGCTATCCAAAAAAATGAGTTTGGGAAATAATGGACACCCTAATATACGGGTAGATTTTGCCAACAAAAAAAAACAAACAAATTCTATATACGAGTACCTGCTTAGTACTTTTATAGGAACAAAATGCTTATAAGAAACAGGTTTATAAAAAAAACTCGCTAAAAAAAAACAAAAACACCGTGTCCTTTTTCATAAACATCATTCATAAACATTTGAATATCAAAGTAACACCTCACCTCTTATTGGAAAGCCCTATATATAGGTAAATAAACTTCTTTCTTGAACCTTGAACCTTTCATAAATATACCTGTAAGTAGATACGAGTACCCACAGGTTTTTAAACTAAATTTGATTAAAATAACGCGAATATTAATATTGAAATATGAATGAAAGTGCAATACACTTGACCACGATGACTTACTTCCCACCCTGCCTTTCAATTTTTTCTGAACCACTACCACCACTGACATGCGGCAGTATGTGCCATATACTTTTTTCCACTTAGAATACTCTCCACCCTCCTTCTCAAATATTTCTAATCAACCACCAAACACTGAAGTAGGTTTGTAATTTTACTAATCATTCTTTATTTACATAATAATTCTAATGACAGATATTTAAAAAAACCTTCCAACAGGTGAGCCAATAAAAAACATAGGTACATACGGATAAGCTACAGAAATGTGCAATTTATTTTATTTCACAAAACAATTCTCTCCAACCCACCCTAACTTTTGCAATATTCCTAATCAACCACCAAACCTACTAAAAATGCAACAAAAAAATGACAACGATACGAGTATGACACATTCAAATTATGCATTGCGCTAAAAAAAAACATTCCACCCCAACTCTCAAAATTATCTGACAAACTATCGAACCAACAAAAAAAATTCTGCTAATTCGTCTATGGCAAGTTGAAAAAAAATAACATGGATGTATATTGAAGAACAGGTTTTTTTTCTCAAATTATCTACTTTACTGCAAGATGAAAGGTCGGAAAAGAAGACACAAAAAACTATATGCGAGTGCACGTGCCCTATACTTTTTTTACTCCTCCTCCCTTCAAAAGACCTTTCAGCTAAACAAAAAAATATCCTACAACACTTTTTTTATAATATTCTGTTTATGTCGCGGGATGAGATATCGAAAAAGAAAAAAAAAACTTCATTCATAATGACAAAAAAACAAGAACAAAATAATATATGAGAGCGCATGTGCGATATTGGTTTTAGAGAAAGACCAAAGAGAGTTGGCGCTGTTACTGCAGTGGATTTCTTCTGAACTGCAAACTTCTTTGTGTGCGTGTGGAAAGAGTTTTTTGGTATAAAAACGCAAAAAAGGCCTTTTTTCGAAAATTTATATAAAAAAAAACTAATGGATGTTATGACTTCTTTTAATTGAATCTAATAGAAAAAATATAAAAAAATATAATAATAAAAATAATTTAAATCTGTAACAGTTCTCCTTTTTTCACAGTAACATTGCACTTCTTGAAATGTTAAATTGCTATTTTTAATGAGAAAATGTAATAGGGGGATGATGTTAGCTTCTGTGTAAAGACGCTCGTTGCTGTGAAGTCTCATTCGCGGCCGATCAAAATGTAGTCCGGTAGAAATCCTTTGTAACTTTCTTTCGAACATTTGAAGTTCCTTCATGGCCGTCTTCAAGATGGAGAACCAGACAGGGAAGGAATAGCCGATTACAGGCCGCAGGAGCTACTTTTACATAAGTATCTTCGTCTTCTGGCTTAATCCGTTTCTGCGTCGCATCAATGGGTGGAGTCGGTGAAAGGCCCAGTTGGCTTTTTTGAGGACGTTTTGTGAGTGCGGGTTGAACATTAACAACTCTTTGAAGTGGATGCCTAGGTACTTCACGTTATTTTTGGCTGCTATTGTAGATCCGTCCGGAAGTTTCATAACCAGACTTCTGCACTTGGCTGCGCTGCAAACTACCTCTACTGGGTCCCCTGAAACACACAAGCTCCGATTTTCAGGTGTTTATCCGGATGCCCCATTTCTTGTAGAAGGCGTAGAGTCTATTTACGTGGTGCTCAACTTTTCGTAAAGCTACCAGAGGAGACATCGAGGCGGCATACGTAATTGAGTCATAAGCATACAGGAGATTTTGGCATCCAGATGGCAATGGTTGGTCAGATGTCATCAGACTGTAGAGGAAGGGGCCTAGTTTCGTACCTTGGACAACTCCGGCTTTGATGTTCTTCACTTGTGATTTGCAGTTGTCCATTTGTACGTAGAATTTTCTGGAAGAAAGAAAAGAAAAAAGAATTTTTATTAAAGACGGAGGTAAATGTAATACTCGAAGCTTATGGATAAGGGCTTCAATCCATACGCTGTCGAATGCTTTCTCGACATCCAGAAAGCATCCAACGGTGACACGATGGTTGTTGAGAGCTATGGTGATGTCATGCTGGAACTTCAGGAGCGGATGCAAAGTGGAGTGCTTTTCCCTAAAGCCAAACTGCATGTCCGGGATGATTGCGTTTTCGCTGCAAAACCTCTTTAGTCTCCGAAGTAATACTTCTTCCAGTATTTTACTTATGTTGTTCAGAAGCGAGATTGGCCTGTAATTGGACACACGATTGTTAATGCCTTTCTTCGGGATGGCCACGATCTTAGCTGTTTTTCAACTTTTGGGGAAATAGCAGTTATTGATGCAGTTGTTCATGATGATAGTTAAAAGGATAATCACTGCATGCGGCAGCCTCTTCAGGATGTAGTATGAGACTCCGTCTGGTCCGGCTGACTTTTTTGGCTTTGAATTCACGATGATGTCTGCTACCTCCTCCATATTGCAGAGATGTGTGCTATTGGTTGGGTCACTTGCTGGATTTGGCCGCAGGGTTTGCTGAATGGATGCTTCGACTACGTTCAGAAACGCTGGATCATGAGGCGGGTTTGGTGTGAAGTTTCCCTCGAAATATTTGGCGAACATTTCCACTTTGTCCTCTGTTGATGATACTTCAATATTGTTGTGAATTAGGATTTCCGGAATCGGGGCCTGATTTCCAACGATTTTATTAATGTTCTTGAATGCTCCTGCTCCTGGCTTGATCGCTTGTAGCCTCTTCAGGAACTGGATGTTGTTATGATGCTGCACAGAGTTTCGGAACATGACGTTGACACATTGCAACTCGCTCCAAACTGTCCGGTAGATGCTGTTAGTGGTGTTCAGCTCTCTCTGGTGAATCCTTTGGAGTCGTTTCCTCAGCCGCTGTTTGTGTGCGTACAGGTTCTGTATGTACACGGGAAGATGTTGGTACCTATCTCTTGACGTCCTAGGCCGCTTTTGCACATCCAATGCATCTCTGACAGCTTGCTCCAGACTATCTATAGCAGCGTCTATTTCCCTGTCCAGCAGGTTCCGGTTTGAAGGGGGAAGCGTAATAATTTCTTCAATGTACCGCTGGAGTCGTTCAGCATCCAGTCGTCTGTAATTAATGAAGTTCTCTGTTGGCTCTGTTTCTAGACAGATGGGTTGGTGGAGCTTGATGCTAAGCTGAACAGCATCATGATCCGAGTCGCTAGTCACAAGTTTACAGGTGAAGTTGCAGATTTCTGGAAGTAAATAAACAAAATTAGAAGTTGAAATAAAAAAATCCAATGTAGATGGTGTTCGGGGAAAAGTTGGTTTCGGTTGAGAAACAACCACCAATGAATGCTGGTCCTAGTTAGCGTCCAACCAATCTACAATCGCTTTTCCCTCGGGTGAAACAGTGGTATCCAGCCAAAGGTGATGTCTTGCATTGAAATCTGCACCGATTAGTCCATATGTGCTCCTTTGAAGTACACTGTTGAAAATGTGTAGGTCGCTTTGTATATTTCTCATGCTGGAATGGCATTTGAAATACACGCCGATTATGGTGAGGGTCTCATCTCTTCCTATTTGTATGGTGACGGCGGTGGCTTCACTAGTTTTCAGAACAGAAATGGTGACTTTGTTCGTTGGTGTTGGGCGACAGGTTCTTCCACACGTAAATAGCTGTGCCTTTCCGGTCCTCCTTGTCCTTCCGGAAGGATTTGTAACCGATGATGTCAATGTTGTTGCATTTGGTTACGTTGGTCTGGCTGATGAGGGCAATGTCCGGGTTGTTGTTCTTCATAAACAAATTGAATGACGTCCTTCTTTCCAGGCTGTATAACGAGTAAGCGTTATACGTCAGTGTTCGGAGTTTCTTTAGTTGCATAACTGGAATACGAAGGTGGCCAGCGCCACGGACTTTTCCCCTACGCTTAGCTGACCATAGTTATGTGGTACAGCGCTCGTCAAAAATCCTCGTATCAAACCCTCCTAGTGGGTGCCGGGCGGTTAATGGTCACCACAATTTTTATCTTGTGCGATGTCAAGATGGTGATCAGCTGAGGTCAGGTCGAATTGCTGAGACGTTCCTTTACTTCTCAATAGTTTAACACTCAGCAATGCGATTTGACCATAGATACGGGGTCTCTAATTTTCAGTGGTGGTGTGAGCGACTTTCATAATCCGTGCCGAAGAAATGGAAGGCTGGGGGGTAAACCAGTCGCTAACGAGCTCTTTCGGACGCCTTGGCAGGGTCCGTCATACTCTTTGCCTTACCCCGGTATATCGGCTCTGCCGGGGCTGACCTTTCCTTTCCGACCTACTCGTGGGACTCTTATTTAATTTTTCACACTATGGACGATTTAGACATGACAGACGTTTTACCATCCGCCGACACAGAGGATGAACTTTTGGCCTCCAGTCAGGAGACCATTGTAGGGCAACCTGCAGAAACTGGAAGCACAGGCAGTACCAGCCACAGTACCCCTGTGTTTCGACCGACCAAACCCAACGTACCCTCAGGTAGCAACGCCAGCCATAGCGGTGCTGCCCGGGGTAAAAAGCAATCAGCGGGTGTTCTTCGCAGGTTGGAGTTCAAGAAGGCCACCTTTATTCTTGACAAAATTGCCAAGAATGAGGAGGCTGGAATTATTCTTGAGAAGGACCTCGCTGACAAAATTACGTGCCAGAAGATCGTTGAAGAGTACAACTGACTTCTGGATACTAAAGCCAAAAACACCGCCAAGCGCAATAGGTCTCGTGAAGAGACCAGCCAGCCTATGAAAAAAAGCAAGCTTGACGGTACGAAAGGGTCTACCAAAGCGCCATCTTCCGGAGCAGCGCAACCGCGTACTCTAAGTGAGGTTGTCAGAGACGACCTCCAAGTAGCGGTTGTAGATGAGCTCACCACAACCAGCAGAGCTCTGCTTATTGTGTGGAACTCCATCGAGGCCAAGCTCTCGGAGATGGTGTTTTTGTATACCATTTCGGCGATCGAGGGCCCTTACCCTAGTTTTGACTCTGACGAGGTGCTCAGGGGGTACAGGGTAATCAGGTGCGCAGACGTGTTCTCTAGGGAGTTCCTTAGGACCTGCATCGCTAAGATTAGCAATGACTTGGAGGGCTTGAAGCTCAAGCTCATCCCAGCTAAGGACATCCCTAAACGACCTAAGGCTCGCATCTGGTTGCCCCTCATGAGCATTAAGCCAAGCGGACAGGAGCTGATCCGTGGTCTTCAGAGGTTAAATCCACTGATTCCGATGCACGACTGGACAGTCATTACAGCGGAGGAGCCGCAAAGGAACAGTGCATCTTACCTTCTGATGATCAGCGAGGAAAGCATTGGGGCTCTCGAGAAAGCCGAATTCAAGTTGCGTTTTGGCATAAGATGTGCGAAAATTAAGATTCTGCAGAACCAGGGAGCAGACACCGGCAAACTTGGTGACAACGTTGAGCTAGACGATGTCACTGATGGAGTCGAGGTCCCTAGCGAGTCGCCGGGCTCGCTTTGCAGAATCAAAAGAAAATTAAAAAACGCGCTGCTAAAAGTCATTCAGATTAACCTGAAGCACTCAAAATGTGCCTCGGATAATCTGAGAGTTTTCCTGAGTGGGGAAAATATAGATGTAGGCATCGTCCAAGAACCATGGGTCAATCGCTCTAGAGTGAGAGGCCTCCAAGATAAACAATACGACCTGATCTACAAGATCGCAAACACAGACGATGGTAAGCCTAGAACTTGTATTTTAGCTAAAAAAACACTTAAAAGCTTTTCTGTGTCCTAATCTTAGCACTCCTGATCTGACAGTCGTCAGGTTAGAAGCAAAAAATGCAGACGGCTTAATCTTGGCATCTGCTTACTTCGGGCATGACCAGCAGTCACCACCAGAAGAAGTGTGCGCACTCATAGCCGAGGCGAAAGTGCAAAAAACAAACCTCCTGATTGGATGTGATGCAAACGCAAGACACACCCTTTGGGGAAGTTCCAAGATAAACGAACGAGGTGAGTCTCTTTTTAATTTTGTCATTGATAATAACTTAACTGTTTGTAACAGAGGTTATACTCCCACTTTCGTCTTTCCGAGCTCTGAAAATTTTGAAGGTTGGGAGGATGTGCTCGACGTTACTATTGTCAGCAATAACTTTAATCTATTAGTGGAAAATTGGAGGGTATCTCTTCTGAATTCGTTTTCGGATCACAGGTGGATACTCTTCAGCATAGGTTGTGAGTCTGAAACCCCTCCTCCTTATAGAAATCCTAAACGAATTGACTGGAAGAAGTTCAGTAAAATTTTTAATTCTAAACTGCGCAATATACCCACTCTGAGTCCAGAATCGGTTGCAGATCTAGAGTCAAAGGTGAAAACCTTTGAAGCATCTGTGAACACGGCGTTCAAGATCTCTTGCCCAGTTAAATATAGCCGAAAAACTCTCCCTCCATGGTGGAATGAAAATCTGTCTGAACTCAGAAAATCGACAAGGAAAATTTTCAACATCTGCCACAAAAACAAATTTTATCAACCGTATAAAAATAGCCTTAGAGTATACAAGCGAGCTGTCGCATCAGCCAAGAAACAAGGCTGGAGGGAGTACTGCGCGTCAAGAGAAAACATCAAAGACTCCGCAAGACTTGGTAGAGTTCTGCCAAAAGAGCATTGCAACCCGTCTTTTTTGAAAAAGAACGATGGGGAGTGGGCAGTCTCTCCAGCTGAATCTTTGGAACTACTGATGACGACACACTTTCCGGGGTGTGAAAACAATAAACCGGAACCACTTGAAACTCAAATCACACCGTTAGTTCATGTAGAGCATATCAATACCGTCATAACAAGAGAAAATATTTCCTGGGCAATTAATTCCTTCTCTCCATATAAATCTCCAGGCCTGGATGGCATACTGCCTATTATGCTTCAAAAACTGCAAGATGTGGTTGTTCCTTGGCTGGAAATAATTTTCAAAGGTTGCCTCTATCTCAACCATGTACCCGAGACATGGAGACATGTCAGAGTAGTTTTCATCTCGAAGGTCGGTAGAAGGGGCCATGAATCCGCGAAGGATTTTCGACCAATTAGTCTGACCTCTTTCGTGCTTAAAACGATGGAGCGCATCCTAGACAAACACATTAGGGACATCCTAGTTGGATGCCCTCTTGAAAACTCTCAACACGCATACCTAAAGGGTAAGTCCACGGAGACGGCCCTTCACGAGGTAGTTCGTACAATTGAGAAAAGTATTAACTTCAAAGAATATACACTCGCCACCTTCTTAGATGTAGAAGGGGCTTTCAACAACGTCCTAACTGAGTCCATTCTAGAAGCCCTTATTGACTTTGGTGTAGAGCTCTACATCCGGGAGTGGATAGTTTCCATGCTCAGGGATAGAAGGATTCAATCTACGTTAGGAAATACAATATTAACCAAATACGTCAGTAGAGGAACACCCCAGGGTGGTGTTCTGTCTCCTCTTCTTTGGCTTTTAGTCATGAATAAAATTCTCGCTAAGTTGGAGAGGGGTGGAGTGAAGGCGGTCGCGTATGCCGATGATTTGGTGCTACTAGTGTCGGGTAAGTTTACCCCTGTGATAAGTGAGATCACGGAGGTGGCTTTAAGGAAGGTTAGTAACTGGGCTGCGAGCTGCGGACTGGGTATTAATCAAAGCAAAACTGAATTTATACTTTTTACTACCAAAACAAAGAGACCCCTTCAATCTACCTCGACTCAACGGTCAAACACTTTCGCTCTCCTCCAGTGCAAAATATCTGGGTGTAATTCTCGACCCTAAATTAAACTGGAAATTAAACATTGAAGAACGGGTTAAGAAGGCCTGTATAGCTTTCTATGCCTGTAGCAAAACTTTTGGCAAGAGGTGGGGCCTCCAGTCAAAAATGATTTTATGGACATACACAGCCGTGGTGCGACCTATTCTCACGTATGGTTCGATTGTGTGGTGGCCAGCATTAAAGAATTTGTATAATATCAACCAACTTAGGAAGGTTCAAAGAACAGCTAGCATTGGCACCACAGGGGCTATTCGATCCTGTCCAACAGATGCTTTAGGAGTTTTTCTACACCTTTTACCACTAGATTTGCACATTAAATACCTTGTATCTTGCAGCGCGATAAGACTAAAAGAATCGAACTCCTGGTTTGCCAAACCCTATGGGCACAGCAACATCACGGGATTAATTCCTACCGAAATGTTTTCGACTCCGACTGATTACTGCACCCCTTCAATGAGCCTCGGTAAAGATTTTAAAGTTATATTCCCATCCAGAAATGATTGGAATGATGACGTCGTGACGAAAGACTTCGACACAACTATCTTTACTGATGGGTCAAAGATGGAGTGCGGTGTTGGTGCGGGTATTTTCTCAGAGTCCCTAAATATATCCAGGTCTTTTCGGCTACCTGACTTTGCTAGTGTCTTTCAGGCTGAAGTACTGGCGATCAGGGAAGCATGCAAGCTACTTAAACAAAATCCAAACCAGAACCGAAATACAGCTATTTTCTCAGACAGTCAAGCGGCTGTCAAAGCCATTAATTCGGCTACATCATCCTCAAAATTAGTACGACAATGCCAGGAAGAGCATTTGAGTCTGAACACTAACCTCAGGGTCACTCTTATCTGGGTTCCGGGTCACAGTGGCATTGAGGGGAATGAGCGGGCTGACGAGCTGGCCAGGCAAGGTTCAGCCCTTCATAACTCACTTGCGGAAAGAGTCAGTATTCCTCTTGGAGTTATGAAGGGCAATATATTCTCAATTTTTCTCTCAGAATCTAATCGTAGGTGGAATAGTTTAACTAACTGCATTATTGCTAGAAAAATCTGGCCTACCTATAATAAATCCCGAACTATTAACCTAATGTGCAGACCCAGGCGAGACATAGCAAGGATTGTTGCAACATGCACTGGCCAATAGGAGAACATGCGGCGAAGCTTGGCATCCCCTACAATAATCACTGTCGTAGTTGTGGGGACCAGCAGGAAAAGGAAACAGTCTTTCATTTCCTCTGTAAATGTCCCACTTTGGCCAGAATGAGGCAACAATCTTTTGGGAAGCCCTTTTTTGACGACCTTCACGAACTCTCCGGAACGAAGATCAAAGATTTGACTTCTTTCCTCAACGCGACGAAATGGATCTAGGATTTACTTCGGTTCCTCTTGCACCGTCTTCTTCCCCAAACTCCTATGACTGCGAGCTAGCAGACTAACGGTTTTTGAAGGTGGCTCATGGTGCACGAGGACCGGACGATCACACAATTGGGCCGATCTCCGCTTCAATACCAGCCAACAAGTGCCTAGATGGCACAGTGTAGATGGGTGTTAGTTGCGGACTTCGACCCTTTTGAGTGTTTTCCTATTTTCAAGTTCAAGAATGTTTCAAAGGATCTAGAATTAACTTCGGTTTCCTTTTGCACCATTTTCTTCCCCAAACTCCTATGACTGTGAGCTAGCAGACTACTGGTTTTTGAAGGTGGCTCATGGTGCACGAGGACCGGAGGATCACACGGTTGTGCCAACCTTCGCTTCAATACCAGTCAACAAGTTGCCTAGTTGGCACAGTGTAGTTGCGAACTTTGGTCGGGTGTTTTTCCTATGTCCAAATCCTTAATAAGTTTCATCACATGTCTAAATCCAATAAAAGCGTCTGGTCATACAGGCGGGTGGTACTTTCTCTGGTAACCACAAGTCATGTTGTGCAAACAGACGGAGGTGTACAGAGATTACCATATCCGAGTGTGCGACTAGACGATCACCCTAAGGGATCAGATCGTATGCGTCCCGGGCAAATCAGCAAATTGCTTAGCGTAGCATACTGCAGCTGAACTCGGGCGTAGGCGATGATCCGTTGGGAGATCTATCACCAAATACCCTCTTTTTCTTTAAAAATGTTCTTTTAACCCACAGGTCAAACGAGTTATGGTATCAAAACGGCGCATTACCGCGTTAATTGGGTCATCGAGCAAGGATGCTTGTGACCGCCATCTCTACCTACCTACCTATGTGGTACAGCACTCCTGGATTTTTCCATCACGAACATGAGGTTGGATCCGAAAACACGTTGAACTTCTGAGCTGAAGTTCATCGCTGACGAAGCTGATGTTGGTCTGGATATCTTTGCTGGTGCTGGACTTGCTGGAAGGGTTTTGGCTGGGGTCCTTGTTGGTTGCGGCTGTTTCTGCTGCTGGTTTGGGTGGTATGCCTCCTTTGACCACGTTAGCGAAACTGACTGTGGGGCGGGTTACGGTACAGGCTGACTTCGCAACAAACTCCTTTGAGATTTTTTCCCGGCAAGGACCTTGTTCCTTTCGGTCAGTTTTGCTTTAAGAGTTGGGCAACCCTTAAATCTTGTTGGATGACCTTCCTTTTGGCAGTTCGCACACCATACGTCCGATCCCGCTTTTTCCTTGCGTTTGCACATTCCAGGATCGTGTTCCTCCTCGCACTTTACGCATACATATTGGCATCCACAGTTAGTTGCAACGTGTCCAAAACGCTGGCAGTTTCGACATTGTACAAGGTCATTGGATTTCAATCGCTCCCAGTGCACTCTCTGGTTCATGATCAAGGTCTTCGTGTAGACCTCGCTGACGTCACAGGATTTTCCCAGCTCTACAACAAAGTTGTTGTATACCTTGCCTGGTCCCTTCTTGGCTTTAAATGGTGTGACCTTCACCACTGGCAGTCCTTCAATCTTGAGTTCGTCTTCCACTTCAATGGCTGCATGCGAGTAGTGAATCCCTTTAGGAGCAGTAGATTTTTCCTGTCCTCTCGTGGCGTGTAGGAGTTATATTGGATCTTTCGCTCCTTAAGGAATTTTTTCACTTCCTCGAAAGAATCCCGGTTTCCTGCGCTTCAATCGTAGTTTTGGTGTTCCGATTCTTAAATGTTTGACTCAATTTTCTGCCTTTGCAGAACCTGCTGATTTCAGCAATGTTTCCAGAAAAGCAGAAAATTGGTGGCATTCCAGAGGCCTTGGCTGGGTTGGTAGTGGTGTTATTAGGAGTGGATGGCTGGGTTGGTGGTTCCAATGGTCGTATTGCCGGTTGGGTTAAAGTTGGCTTGTTGACTGCGGCTGTGGGAGCTGACTGCTTCGTTGTGAGATAACCTGTTATAAGCTGTTGTGTTGGTAGCTGGGGTGGTGTCTTCACTGTGTGGGCTTCACGACTCGATGGTTAGGTCTGCTGCTTTTTCGGCATGGTGGCTGGCTTTCTCGACTTGCGGGCCCGTTTCTGCCCAGGTTTGGGTGATTCGCTGCCATATTCGGAGCTACTACATGTCTCGCTCGTCTCTTCCTCACTCAATATCTCTTCTCCGTTACAAGAGGTGATAGCTTCTTCGCTGTCAAAGGACTCAGTTTCCATGACCTCGTTTTCGTTGTTGCTGATGACTTGATCGTCTTCTTTGTCCTCGATATTGTTGGGCTGGATAATGTTTTTAATTGTAATAGATAATCTTGGTCCGTATTCGGGGCCCAGGTCGTTGACAATCCTTTTCAGCAACGCCTCTAAAGCCGCAAAAGCTGATTCGGGATTTATTGGCTCACCCATTGATGGATTAGCTACTTTTCTCTTTGCCACTTTTATCACTTTATTAAGGATTAACTAGGTATAGCACAAACACTTATTTAAAAATAAAACTTGCACTAACATTAATCTGGATTTTTAGTGTGGGTTTTACCCTTTTGGAAATCCTTTGGGTAATAAACACAGGTAGCCGGCACGTATACCTGTCTTTGTTCCTTTTATTTTTTTAATTAGGGGTGGTTTAAAATTCACTGACTTATTTTCTTCCGCTAGCACGTCCGTGTGTGTTGACTGACTTAATTATTGACTGACAATTTCTTTTAGATTTACTTAACTATTTATACCATAAATTCTACAAACATAACATACTATCCCTACCATTTTACAGGGGTCAAAATTCGTAAAATGTTGGTTATAATAATTGAAATGCTAAATGAGCATTTCACAAACTTAAATTCTATCTTCCGCATATTTCGTAAAACATTAAAACAATTCCTTCAATAAGTTGCACAATTTTGTTGCCCTACTATTATTGAAATGCTATATGAGCATTTCACTATTTTATTGTTTTTTGCACTTTAATCGTATGATGCATTTGTGGTATTCGTCATCGGTTTCGAATTACCTTAATGCCATTTGGATACACAAAATGATCGCGTTCTATTTTTGCTGAATACGACGAACTGAAGTGTTTATTGCCTATTCGCTTGGTTTGGCTTTTTTGTTTTTGGTATTCGTCTGATAGTGATGAGTGATGACTATTATATTATTCCCTTAATTCACCCTCTTGGTTCTTCTAAGCGAGGAAGAACTTTTAAGATCTTCCTCTGAAGCCGAAGACGCTGACCAAACGGTGCTGGAGGTTGATCTGACCGACTGTGGTAACAATGCTGCAGCTGATTCAGATTAATCTCCAACACTGTATTATGGCAGGGTGGTGTTCTGTCTCCTCTTCTTTGGCTTTTAGTCATGAATAAAATTCTCGCTAAGTTGGAGAGGGGTGGAGTGAAGGCGGTCGCGTATGCCGATGATTTGGTGCTACTAGTGTCGGGTAAGTTTACCCCTGTGATAAGTGAGATCACGGAGGTGGCTTTAAGGAAGGTTAGTAACTGGGCTGCGAGCTGCGGACTGGGTATTAATCAAAGCAAAACTGAATTTATACTTTTTACTACCAAAACAAAGAGACCCCTTCAATCTACCTCGACTCAACGGTCAAACACTTTCGCTCTCCTCCAGTGCAAAATATCTGGGTGTAATTCTCGACCCTAAATTAAACTGGAAATTAAACATTGAAGAACGGGTTAAGAAGGCCTGTATAGCTTTCTATGCCTGTAGCAAAACTTTTGGCAAGAGGTGGGGCCTCCAGTCAAAAATGATTTTATGGACATACACAGCCGTGGTGCGACCTATTCTCACGTATGGTTCGATTGTGTGGTGGCCAGCATTAAAGAATTTGTATAATATCAACAAACTTAGGAAGGTTCAAAGAACAGCTAGCATTGGCACCACAGGGGCTATTCGATCCTGTCCAACAGATGCTTTAGGAGTTTTTCTACACCTTTTACCACTAGATTTGCACATTAAATACCTAGTATCTTGCAGCGCGATAAGACTAAAAGAATCGAACTCCTGGTTTGCCAAACCCTATGGGCACAGCAACATCACGGGATTAATTCCTACCGAAATGTTTTCGACTCCGACTGATTACTGCACCCCTTCAATGAGCCTCGGTAAAGATTTTAAAGTTATATTCCCATCCAGAAATGATTGGAATGATGACGTCGTGACGAAAGACTTCGACACAACTATCTTTACTGATGGGTCAAAGATGGAGTGCGGTGTTGGTGCGGGTATTTTCTCAGAGTCCCTAAATATATCCAGGTCTTTTCGGCTACCTGACTTTGCTAGTGTCTTTCAGGCTGAAGTACTGGCGATCAGGGAAGCATGCAAGCTACTTAAACAAAATCCAAACCAGAACCGAAATACAGCTATTTTCTCAGACAGTCAAGCGGCTGTCAAAGCCATTAATTCGGCTACATCATCCTCAAAATTAGTACGACAATGCCAGGAAGAGCATTTGAGTCTGAACACTAACCTCAGGGTCACTCTTATCTGGGTTCCGGGTCACAGTGGCATTGAGGGGAATGAGCGGGCTGACGAGCTGGCCAGGCAAGGTTCAGCCCTTCATAACTCACTTGCGGAAAGAGTCAGTATTCCTCTTGGAGTTATGAAGGGCAATATATTCTCAATTTTTCTCTCAGAATCTAATCGTAGGTGGAATAGTTTAACTAACTGCATTATTGCTAGAAAAATCTGGCCTACCTATAATAAATCCCGAACTATTAACCTAATGTGCAGACCCAGGCGAGACATAGCAAGGATTGTTGCAACATGCACTGGCCAATAGGAGAACATGCGGCGAAGCTTGGCATCCCCTACAATAATCACTGTCGTAGTTGTGGGGACCAGCAGGAAAGGAAACAGTCTTTCATTTCCTCTGTAAATGTCCCGCTTTGGCCAGAATGAGGCAACAATCTTTTGGGAAGCCCTTTTTTGACGACCTTCACGAACTCTCCGGAACGAAGATCAAAGATTTGACTTCTTTCCTCAACGTGACGAAATGGATCTAGGATTTACTTCGGTTCCTCTTGCACCGTCTTCTTCCCCAAACTCCTATGACTGCGAGCTAGCAGACTAACGGTTTTTGAAGGTGGCTCATGGTGCACGAGGACCGGACGATCACACAATTGGGCCGATCTCCGCTTCAATACCAGCCAACAAGTGCCTAGATGGCACAGTGTAGATGGGTCTTAGTTGCGGACTTCGACCCTTTTGAGTGTTTTCCTATTTTCAAGTTCAAGAATGTTTCAAAGGATCTAGAATTAACTTCGGTTTCCTTTTGCACCATTTTCTTCCCCAAACTCCTATGACTGTGAGCTAGCAGACTACTGGTTTTTGAAGGTGGCTCATGGTGCACGAGGACCGGAGGATCACACGGTTGTGCCAACCTTCGCTTCAATACCAGTCAACAAGTTGCCTAGTTGGCACAGTGTAGTTGCGAACTTTGGTCGGGTGTTTTTCCTATGTCCAAATCCTTAATAAGTTTCATCACATGTCTAAATCCAATAAAAGCGTCTGGTCATACAGGCGGGTGGTACTTTCTCTGGTAACCACAAGTCATGTTGTGCAAACAGACGGAGGTGTACAGAGATTACCATATCCGAGTGTGCGACTAGACGATCACCCTAAGGGATCAGATCGTATGCGTCCCGGGCAAATCAGCAAATTGCTAAGCGTAGCATACTGCAGCTGAACTCGGGCGTAGGCGATGATCCGTTGGGAGATCTATCACCAAATACCCTCTTTTTCTTTAAAAATGTTCTTTTAACCCACAGGTCAAACGAGTTATGGTATCAAAACGGCGCATTACCGCGTTAATTGGGTCATCGAGCAAGGATGCTTGTGACCGCCATCTCTACCTACCTACCTATGTGGTACAGCACTCCTGGATTTTTCCATCACGAACATGAGGTTGGATCCGAAAACACGTTGAACTTCTGAGCTGAAGTTCATCGCTGACGAAGCTGATGTTGGTCTGGATATCTTTGCTGGTGCTGGACTTGCTGGAATGGTTTTGGCTGGGGTCCTTGTTGGTTGCGGCTGTTTCTGCTGCTGGTTTGGGTGGTATGCCTCCTTTGACCACGTTAGCGAAACTGACTGTGGGGCGGGTTACGGTACAGGCTGACTTCGCAACAAACTCCTTTGAGATTTTTTCCCGGCAAGGACCTTGTTCCTTTCGGTCAGTTTTGCTTTAAGAGTTGGGCAACCCTTAAATCTTGTTGGATGACCTTCCTTTTGGCAGTTCACACACCATACGTCCGATCCCGCTTTTTCCTTGCGTTTGCACATTCCAGGATCGTGTTCCTCCTCGCACTTTACGCATACATATTGGCATCCACAGTTAGTTGCAACGTGTCCAAAACGCTGGCAGTTTCGACATTGTACAAGGTCATTGGATTTCAATCGCTCCCAGTGCACTCTCTGGTTCATGATCAAGGTCTTCGTGTAGACCTCGCTGACGTCACAGGATTTTCCCAGCTCTACAACAAAGTTGTTGTATACCTTGCCTGGTCCCTTCTTGGCTTTAAATGGTGTGACCTTCACCACTGGCAGTCCTTCAATCTTGAGTTCGTCTTCCACTTCAATGGCTGCATGCGAGTAGTGAATCCCTTTTAGGAGCAGTAGATTTTTCCTGTCCTCTCGTGGCGTGTAGGAGTTATATTGGATCTTTCGCTCCTTAAGGAATTTTTTCACTTCCTCGAAAGAATCCCGGTTTCCTGCGCTTCAATCGTAGTTTTGGTGTTCCGATTCTTAAATGTTTGACTCAATTTTCTGCCTTTGCAGAACCTGCTGATTTCAGCAATGTTTCCAGAAAAGCAGAAAATTGGTGGCATTCCAGAGGCCTTGGCTGGGTTGGTAGTGGTGTTATTAGGAGTGGATGGCTGGGTTGGTGGTTCCAATGGTCGTATTGCCGGTTGGGTTAAAGTTGGCTTGTTGACTGCGGCTGTGGGAGCTGACTGCTTCGTTGTGAGATAACCTGTTATAAGCTGTTGTGTTGGTAGCTGGGGTGGTGTCTTCACTGTGTGGGCTTCACGACTCGATGGTTAGGTCTGCTGCTTTTTCGGCATGGTGGCTGGCTTTCTCGACTTGCGGGCCCGTTTCTGTCCAGGTTTGGGTGATTCGCTGCCATATTCGGAGCTACTACATGTCTCGCTCGTCTCTTCCTCACTCAATATCTCTTCTCCGTTACAAGAGGTGATAGCTTCTTCGCTGTCAAAGGACTCAGTTTCCATGACCTCGTTTTCGTTGTTGCTGATGACTTGATCGTCTTCTTTGTCCTCGATATTGTTGGGCTGGATAATGTTTTTAATTGTAATAGATAATCTTGGTCCGTATTCGGGGCCCAGGTCGTTGACAATCCTTTTCAGCAACGCCTCTAAAGCCGCAAAAGCTGATTCGGGATTTATTGGCTCACCCATTGATGGATTAGCTACTTTTCTCTTTGCCACTTTTATCACTTTATTAAGGATTAACTAGGTATAGCACAAACACTTATTTAAAAATAAAACTTGCACTAACATTAATCTGGATTTTTAGTGTGGGTTTTACCCTTTTGGAAATCCTTTGGGTAATAAACACAGGTAGCCGGCACGTATACCTGTCTTTGTTCCTTTTATTTTTTTAATTAGGGGTGGTTTAAAATTCACTGACTTATTTTCTTCCGCTAGCACGTCCGTGTGTGTTGACTGACTTAATTATTGACTGACAATTTCTTTTAGATTTACTTAACTATTTATACCATAAATTCTACAAACATAACATACTATCCCTACCATTTTACAGGGGTCAAAATTCGTAAAATGTTGGTTATAATAATTGAAATGCTAAATGAGCATTTCACAAACTTAAATTCTATCTTCCGCATATTTCGTAAAACATTAAAACAATTCCTTCAATAAGTTGCACAATTTTGTTGCCCTACTATTATTGAAATGCTATATGAGCATTTCACTATTTTATTGTTTTTTGCACTTTAATCGTATGATGCATTTGTGGTATTCGTCATCGGTTTCGAATTACCTTAATGCCATTTGGATACACAAAATGATCGCGTTCTATTTTTGCTGAATACGACGAACTGAAGTGTTTATTGCCTATTCGCTTGGTTTGGCTTTTTTGTTTTTGGTATTCGTTTGATAGTGATGAGTGATGACTATTATATTATTCCCTTAATTCACCTCTTGGTTCTTCTAAGCGAGGAAGAACTTTTAAGATCTTCCTCTGAAGCCGAAGACGCTGACCAAACGGTGCTGGAGGTTGATCTGACCGACTGTGGTAACAATGCTGCAGCTGATTCAGATTAATCTCCAACACTGTATTATGGCAGGGTGGTGTTCTGTCTCCTCTTCTTTGGCTTTTAGTCATGAATAAAATTCTCGCTAAGTTGGAGAGGGGTGGAGTGAAGGCGGTCGCGTATGCCGATGATTTGGTGCTACTAGTGTCGGGTAAGTTTACCCCTGTGATAAGTGAGATCACGGAGGTTGCTTTAAGGAAGGTTAGTAACTGGGCTGCGAGCTGCGGACTGGGTATTAATCAAAGCAAAACTGAATTTATACTTTTTACTACCAAAACAAAGAGACCCCTTCAATCTACCTCGACTCAACGGTCAAACACTTTCGCTCTCCTCCAGTGCAAAATATCTGGGTGTAATTCTCGACCCTAAATTAAACTGGAAATTAAACATTGAAGAACGGGTTAAGAAGGCCTGTATAGCTTTCTATGCCTGTAGCAAAACTTTTGGCAAGAGGTGGGGCCTCCAGTCAAAAATGATTTTATGGACATACACAGCCGTGGTGCGACCTATTCTCACGTATGGTTCGATTGTGTGGTGGCCAGCATTAAAGAATTTGTATAATATCAACAAACTTAGGAAGGTTCAAAGAACAGCTAGCATTGGCACCACAGGGGCTATTCGATCCTGTCCAACAGATGCTTTAGGAGTTTTTCTACACCTTTTACCACTAGATTTGCACATTAAATACCTAGTATCTTGCAGCGCGATAAGACTAAAAGAATCGAACTCCTGGTTTGCCAAACCCTATGGGCACAGCAACATCATGGGATTAATTCCTACCGAAATGTTTTCGACTCCGACTGATTACTGCACCCCTTCAATGAGCCTCGGTAAAGATTTTAAAGTTATATTCCCATCCAGAAATGATTGGAATGATGACGTCGTGACGAAAGACTTCGACACAACTATCTTTACTGATGGGTCAAAGATGGAGTGCGGTGTTGGTGCGGGTATTTTCTCAGAGTCCCTAAATATATCCAGGTCTTTTCGGCTACCTGACTTTGCTAGTGTCTTTCAGGCTGAAGTACTGGCGATCAGGGAAGCATGCAAGCTACTTAAACAAAATCCAAACCAGAACCGAAATACAGCTATTTTCTCAGACAGTCAAGCGGCTGTCAAAGCCATTAATTCGGCTACATCATCCTCAAAATTAGTACGACAATGCCAGGAAGAGCATTTGAGTCTGAACACTAACCTCAGGGTCACTCTTATCTGGGTTCCGGGTCACAGTGGCATTGAGGGGAATGAGCGGGCTGACGAGCTGGCCAGGCAAGGTTCAGCCCTTCATAACTCACTTGCGGAAAGAGTCAGTATTCCTCTTGGAGTTATGAAGGGCAATATATTCTCAATTTTTCTCTCAGAATCTAATCGTAGGTGGAATAGTTTAACTAACTGCATTATTGCTAGAAAAATCTGGCCTACCTATAATAAATCCCGAACTATTAACCTAATGTGCAGACCCAGGCGAGACATAGCAAGGATTGTTGCAACATGCACTGGCCAATAGGAGAACATGCGGCGAAGCTTGGCATCCCCTACAATAATCACTGTCGTAGTTGTGGGGACCAGCAGGAAAAGGAAACAGTCTTTCATTTCCTCTGTAAATGTCCCGCTTTGGCCAGAATGAGGCAACAATCTTTTGGGAAGCCCTTTTTTGACGACCTTCACGAACTCTCCGGAACGAAGATCAAAGATTTGACTTCTTTCCTCAACGCGACGAAATGGATCTAGGATTTACTTCGGTTCCTCTTGCACCGTCTTCTTCCCCAAACTCCTATGACTGCGAGCTAGCAGACTAACGGTTTTTGAAGGTGGCTCATGGTGCACGAGGACCGGATGATCACACAATTGGGCCGATCTCCGCTTCAATACCAGCCAACAAGTGCCTAGATGGCACAGTGTAGATGGGTCTTAGTTGCGGACTTCGACCCTTTTGAGTGTTTTCCTATTTTCAAGTTCAAGAATGTTTCAAAGGATCTAGAATTAACTTCGGTTTCCTTTTGCACCATTTTCTTCCCCAAACTCCTATGACTGTGAGCTAGCAGACTACTGGTTTTTGAAGGTGGCTCATGGTGCACGAGGACCGGAGGATCACACGGTTGTGCCAACCTTCGCTTCAATACCAGTCAACAAGTTGCCTAGTTGGCACAGTGTAGATGGTTTTTAGTTGCGAACTTTGGTCCTATCGGGTGTTTTTCCTATGTCCAAATCCTTAATAAGTTTCATCACATGTCTAAATCCAATAAAAGCGTCTGGTCATACAGGCGGGTGGTACTTTCTCTGGTAACCACAAGTCATGTTGTGCAAACAGACGGAGGTGTACAGAGATTACCATATCCGAGTGTGCGACTAGACGATCACCCTAAGGGATCAGATCGTATGCGTCCCGGGCAAATCAGCAAATTGCTTAGCGTAGCATACTGCAGCTGAACTCGGGCGTAGGCGATGATCCGTTGGGAGATCTATCACCAAATACCCTCTTTTTCTTTAAAAATGTTCTTTTAACCCACAGGTCAAACGAGTTATGGTATCAAAACGGCGCATTACCGCGTTAATTGGGTCATCGAGCAAGGATGCTTGTGACCGCCATCTCTACCTACCTACCTATGTGGTACAGCACTCCTGGATTTTTCCATCACGAACATGAGGTTGGATCCGAAAACACGTTGAACTTCTGAGCTGAAGTTCATCGCTGACGAAGCTGATGTTGGTCTGGATATCTTTGCTGGTGCTGGACTTGCTGGAATGGTTTTGGCTGGGGTCCTTGTTGGTTGCGGCTGTTTCTGCTGCTGGTTTGGGTGGTATGCCTCCTTTGACCACGTTAGCGAAACTGACTGTGGGGCGGGTTACGGTACAGGCTGACTTCGCAACAAACTCCTTTGAGATTTTTTCCCGGCAAGGACCTTGTTCCTTTCGGTCAGTTTTGCTTTAAGAGTTGGGCAACCCTTAAATCTTGTTGGATGACCTTCCTTTTGGCAGTTCGCACACCATACGTCCGATCCCGCCTTTTCCTTGCGTTTGCACATTCCAGGATCGTGTTCCTCCTCGCACTTTACGCATACATATTGGCATCCACAGTTAGTTGCAACGTGTCCAAAACGCTGGCAGTTTCGACATTGTACAAGGTCATTGGATTTCAATCGCTCCCAGTGCACTCTCTGGTTCATGATCAAGGTCTTCGTGTAGACCTCGCTGACGTCACAGGATTTTCCCAGCTCTACAACAAAGTTGTTGTATACCTTGCCTGGTCCCTTCTTGGCTTTAAATGGTGTGACCTTCACCACTGGCAGTCCTTCAATCTTGAGTTCGTCTTCCACTTCAATGGCTGCATGCGAGTAGTGAATCCCTTTTAGGAGCAGTAGATTTTTCCTGTCCTCTCGTGGCGTGTAGGAGTTATATTGGATCTTTCGCTCCTTAAGGAATTTTTTCACTTCCTCGAAAGAATCCCGGTTTCCTGCGCTTCAATCGTAGTTTTGGTGTTCCGATTCTTAAATGTTTGACTCAATTTTCTGCCTTTGCAGAACCTGCTGATTTCAGCAATGTTTCCAGAAAAGCAGAAAATTGGTGGCATTCCAGAGGCCTTGGCTGGGTTGGTAGTGGTGTTATTAGGAGTGGATGGCTGGGTTGGTGGTTCCAATGGTAGTATTGCCGGTTGGGTTAAAGTTGGCTTGTTGACTGCGGCTGTGGGAGCTGACTGCTTCGTTGTGAGATAACCTGTTATAAGCTGTTGTGTTGGTAGCTGGGGTGGTGTCTTCACTGTGTGGGCTTCACGACTCGATGGTTAGGTCTGCTGCTTTTTCGGCATGGTGGCTGGCTTTCTCGACTTGCGGGCCCGTTTCTGCCCAGGTTTGGGTGATTCGCTGCCATATTCGGAGCTACTACATGTCTCGCTCGTCTCTTCCTCACTCAATATCTCTTCTCCGTTACAAGAGGTGATAGCTTCTTCGCTGTCAAAGGACTCAGTTTCCATGACCTCGTTTTCGTTGTTGCTGATGACTTGATCGTCTTCTTTGTCCTCGATATTGTTGGGCTGGATAATGTTTTTAATTGTAATAGATAATCTTGGTCCGTATTCGGGGCCCAGGTCGTTGACAATCCTTTTCAGCAACGCCTCTAAAGCCGCAAAAGCTGATTCGGGATTTATTGGCTCACCCATTGATGGATTAGCTACTTTTCTCTTTGCCACTTTTATCACTTTATTAAGGATTAACTAGGTATAGCACAAACACTTATTTAAAAATAAAACTTGCACTAACATTAATCTGGATTTTTAGTGTTTTACCCTTTTGGAAATCCTTTGGGTAATAAACACAGGTAGCCGGCACGTATACCTGTCTTTGTTCCTTTTATTTTTTTAATTAGGGGTGGTTTAAAATTCACTGACTTATTTTCTTCCGCTAGCACGTCCGTGTGTGTTGACTGACTTAATTATTGACTGACAATTTCTTTTAGATTTACTTAACTATTTATACCATAAATTCTACAAACATAACATACTTTCCCTACCATTTTACAGGGGTCAAAATTCGTAAAATGTTGGTTATAATAATTGAAATGCTAAATGAGCATTTCACAAACTTAAATTCTATCTTCCGCATATTTCGTAAAACATTAAAACAATTCCTTCAATAAGTTGCACAATTTTGTTGCCCTACTATTATTGAAATGCTATATGAGCATTTCACTATTTTATTGTTTTTTGCACTTTAATCGTATGATGCATTTGTGGTATTCGTCATCGGTTTCGAATTACCTTAATGCCATTTGGATACACAAAATGATCGCGTTCTATTTTTGCTGAATACGACGAACTGAAGTGTTTATTGGCTATTCGCTTGGTTTGGCTTTTTTGTTTTTGGTATTCGTTTGATAGTGATGAGTGATGACTATTATATTATTCCCTTAATTCACCTCTTGGTTCTTCTAAGCGAGGAAGAACTTTTAAGATCTTCCTCTGAAGCCGAAGACGCTGACCAAACGGTGCTGGAGGTTGATCTGACCGACTGTGGTAACAATGCTGCAGCTGATTCAGATTAATCTCCAACACTGTATTATGGCTTCGGCCTCCCTTCTTCTCCGTCTGAACACAAACGGGGAAGATATTGTCCTGATCCAGGAACCATGGATTGCTAACTCCAGTGTTCAAGGACTCAGGACTCCGGGCTATTACACGCTGCATGCGCCAGATAAAGGTGAACCTAGATCTTGCATAGTAGCTAAATGTAATACTAATGTATTTTCCTCTTGCACCGTCTTCTTCCCCAAACTCCTATGACTGCGAGCTAGCAGACTAACGGTTTTTGAAGGTGGCTCATGGTGCACGAGGACCGGACGATCACACAATTGGGCCGATCTCCGCTTCAATACCAGCCAACAAGTGCCTAGATGGCACAGTGTAGATGGGTCTTAGTTGCGGACTTCGACCCTTTTGAGTGTTTTCCTATTTTCAAGTTCAAGAATGTTTCAAAGGATCTAGAATTAACTTCGGTTTCCTTTTGCACCATTTTCTTCCCCAAACTCCTATGACTGTGAGCTAGCAGACTACTGGTTTTTGAAGGTGGCTCATGGTGCACGAGGACCGGAGGATCACACGGTAGTGCCAACCTTCGCTTCAATACCAGTCAACAAGTTGCCTAGTTGGCACAGTGTAGATGGTTTTTAGTTGCGAACTTTGGTCCTATCGGGTGTTTTTCCTATGTCCAAATCCTTAATAAGTTTCATCACATGTCTAAATCCAATAAAAGCGTCTGGTCATACAGGCGGGTGGTACTTTCTCTGGTAACCACAAGTCATGTTGTGCAAACAGACGGAGGTGTACAGAGATTACCATATCCGAGTGTGCGACTAGACGATCACCCTAAGGGATCAGATCGTATGCGTCCCGGGCAAATCAGCAAATTGCTTAGCGTAGCATACTGCAGCTGAACTCGGGCGTAGGCGATGATCCGTTGGGAGATCTATCACCAAATACCCTCTTTTTCTTTAAAAATGTTCTTTTAACCCACAGGTCAAACGAGTTATGGTATCAAAACGGCGCATTACCGCGTTAATTGGGTCATCGAGCAAGGATGCTTGTGACCGCCATCTCTACCTACCTACCTATGTGGTACAGCACTCCTGGATTTTTCCATCACGAACATGAGGTTGGATCCGAAAACACGTTGAACTTCTGAGCTGAAGTTCATCGCTGACGAAGCTGATGCTGGTCTGGATATCTTTGCTGGTGCTGGACTTGCTGGAATGGTTTTGGCTGGGGTCCTTGTTGGTTGCGGCTGTTTCTGCTGCTGGTTTGGGTGGTATGCCTCCTTTGACCACGTTAGCGAAACTGACTGTGGGGCGGGTTACGGTACAGGCTGACTTCGCAACAAACTCCTTTGAGATTTTTTCCCGGCAAGGACCTTGTTCCTTTCGGTCAGTTTTGCTTTAAGAGTTGGGCAACCCTTAAATCTTGTTGGATGACCTTCCTTTTGGCAGTTCGCACACCATACGTCCGATCCCGCTTTTTCCTTGCGTTTGCACATTCCAGGATCGTGTTCCTCCTCGCACTTTACGCATACATATTGGCATCCACAGTTAGTTGCAACGTGTCCAAAACGCTGGCAGTTTCGACATTGTACAAGGTCATTGGATTTCAATCGCTCCCAGTGCACTCTCTGGTTCATGATCAAGGTCTTCGTGTAGACCTCGCTGACGTCACAGGATTTTCCCAGCTCTACAACAAAGTTGTTGTATACCTTGCCTGGTCCCTTCTTGGCTTTAAATGGTGTGACCTTCACCACTGGCAGTCCTTCAATCTTGAGTTCGTCTTCCACTTCAATGGCTGCATGCGAGTAGTGAATCCCTTTTAGGAGCAGTAGATTTTTCCTGTCCTCTCGTGGCGTGTAGGAGTTATATTGGATCTTTCGCTCCTTAAGGAATTTTTTCACTTCCTTGAAAGAATCCCGGTTTCCTGCGCTTCAATCGTAGTTTTGGTGTTCCGATTCTTAAATGTTTGACTCAATTTTCTGCCTTTGCAGAACCTGCTGATTTCAGCAATGTTTCCAGAAAAGCAGAAAATTGGTGGCATTCCAGAGGCCTTGGCTGGGTTGGTAGTGGTGTTATTAGGAGTGGATGGCTGGGTTGGTGGTTCCAATGGTCGTATTGCCGGTTGGGTTAAAGTTGGCTTGTTGACTGCGGCTGTGGGAGCTGGCTGCTTCGTTGTGAGATAACCTGTTATAAGCTGTTGTGTTGGTAGCTGGGGTGGTGTCTTCACTGTGTGGGCTTCACGACTCGATGGTTAGGTCTGCTGCTTTTTCGGCATGGTGGCTGGCTTTCTCGACTTGCGGGCCCGTTTCTGCCCAGGTTTGGGTGATTCGCTGCCATATTCGGAGCTACTACATGTCTCGCTCGTCTCTTCCTCACTCAATATCTCTTCTCCGTTACAAGAGGTGATAGCTTCTTCGCTGTCAAAGGACTCAGTTTCCATGACCTCGTTTTCGTTGTTGCTGATGACTTGAACGTCTTCTTTGTCCTCGATATTGTTGGGCTGGATAATGTTTTTAATTGTAATAGATAATCTTGGTCCGTATTCGGGGCCCAGGTCGTTGACAATCCTTTTCAGCAACGCCTCTAAAGCCGCAAAAGCTGATTCGGGATTTATTGGCTCACCCATTGATGGATTAGCTACTTTTCTCTTTGCCACTTTTATCACTTTATTAAGGATTAACTAGGTATAGCACAAACACTTATTTAAAAATAAAACTTGCACTAACATTAATCTGGATTTTTAGTGTGGGTTTTACCCTTTTGGAAATCCTTTGGGTAATAAACACAGGTAGCCGGCACGTATACCTGTCTTTGTTCCTTTTATTTTTTTAATTAGGGGTGGTTTAAAATTCACTGACTTATTTTCTTCCGCTAGCACGTCCGTGTGTGTTGACTGACTTAATTATTGACTGACAATTTCTTTTAGATTTACTTAACTATTTATACCATAAATTCTACAAACATAACATACTATCCCTACCATTTTACAGGGGTCAAAATTCGTAAAATGTTGGTTATAATAATTGAAATGCTAAATGAGCATTTCACAAACTTAAATTCTATCTTCCGCATATTTCGTAAAACATTAAAACAATTCCTTCAATAAGTTGCACAATTTTGTTGCCCTACTATTATTGAAATGCTATATGAGCATTTCACTATTTTATTGTTTTTTGCACTCGTATGATGCATTTGTGGTATTCGTCATCGGTTTCGAATTACCTTAATGCCATTTGGATACACAAAATGATCGCGTTCTATTTTTGCTGAATACGACGAACTGAAGTGTTTATTGCCTATTCGCTTGGTTTGGCTTTTTTGTTTTTGGTATTCGTTTGATAGTGATGAGTGATGACTATTATATTATTCCCTTAATTCACCTCTTGGTTCTTCTAAGCGAGGAAGAACTTTTAAGATCTTCCTCTGAAGCCGAAGACGCTGACCAAACGGTGCTGGAGGTTGATCTGACCGACTGTGGTAACAATGCTGCAGCTGATTCAGATTAATCTCCAACACTGTATTATGGCTTCGGCCTCCTTTCTTCTCCGTCTGAACACAAACGGGGAAGATATTGTCCTGATCCAGGAACCATGGATTGCTAACTCCAGTGTTCAAGGACTCAGGACTCCGGGCTATTACACGCTGCATGCGCCAGATAAAGGTGAACCTAGATCTTGCATAGTAGCTAAATGTAATACTAATGTATTTTTACTCCCTGAATATAGCGATCGAGATGTAACGGCCGTCAGATTACAAACCGAAAAAGGGTTGTACTGGATAGTGTCCGCCTATCTTGGCCATGACGATCTTGGCCCTCTCCCCAGTGTAAAGCTAAGGAGACTGATCGCTGATGCAGAACGGCAGAATATACGCCTAATTATCGGGTGCGACGCAAACGCGCACCATACAGTATGGGGGAGTTCGGATATTAACGACAGAGGTGAGTCTCTTTTCGATTATATTCTTACTACTAACCTACTTCTAAGTAATGTTGGAAACGTACCAACTTTTGTAACTAGAAATAGACAAGAAGTCTTAGATATCACTCTTGTCTCAGATATGGTTCATCAATCGATATTGGATTGGAAAGTATCTTCTGAGCACTCGTTCTCAGACCATAGATACATTCAATTCAGTCTAAATGATGAAACTGAAAAGCCTCCTTCCTTCCGGAACTACCGGAAAACAAATTGGCTCCTATATAGGGAAACTCTTAAAAAGTTAATCAAACCTGACCTTTTTAATCCTCCCCTGAACAGAACTGATCTCGATAATAAAGTCAAAGATCTAACAAATGCACTCAACAAATCAATGATCACTTCCTCTCCTCTAACTAAAATTAGGGGCAAAAAGAAACCTCATTGGTGGAAGCCAGGGCTCGAACCGCTCAGAAAAGAATGTAGGAAACTTTTCAACAGATCTAAATACACCAGAGAGAGTTTAGATTGGGATATATATAAGAACTCGCTGAAAGTGTATAAAAAACAAATGAGGATAACTAAAAGAACTTCTTGGAGGAACTTCTGTGACAAAATAGAAGATTCTTCAGAAGCATCCAGACTTAGGAAAGTCCTCTCTACCAATCCAGGGATGCCAAGCTCTCTTAAAACAGCAGATGGCTCCTGGACCAAATCCTGTGAGGAATCACTAAATTTGCTACTTGATACTCACTTCCCAGGTAGCTCACAAATTGTCTCAAATACTGAATTCGCTCAGTCACATGACTTGGTCAATCAAATACCAGGTCTGATTACAAGGGACAAGCTCCAATGGGCTATAGACAGCTTCCAACCTTATAAATCCGCGGGACCAGATGGCATTATACCTGCTGAACTTCAGAGATCCTCAGATATCATAATTCCTTTACTGGAAACTATACTGATCGGTTGTCTGAATTTCATTCATATTCCTTCAGTATGGAGAGAGGTGAAAGTTGTCTTCATACCCAAAGCTGGAAAATACTCCCAAATTAATCCAAAAGACCTGAGACCAATTAGCTTATCATCATTCATTCTTAAACCTTTCGAACGTCTGATTGATATCCACCTGCGTGACACTATAGAGCTTAACCTTATCTCTAAAGCACAACACGCTTACTGTAAGGGAAAATCGGTGGAAACTGCTCTTCACACCTTAGTAAGATCTATCGAATACTTCCTGCACCATAAAGAGTACACGCTTGCGGCTTTCCTTGATATAGAAGGCGCCTTTAACAACGTCAGCGGCCGTGCAATAGTAGGAGCACTGGAAAATTTGAAGGTGGACGGCCTACTGATTAAGTTGATAGACCATATGTTGGGAAGTAGGGTCATCAACTCTGCATTGGGAGGCTATTCCACTAGAAGATCTGTCACTAGAGGCACACCACAAGGTGGGGTCCTTTCACCACTTCTATGGAACTTGGTCATAAATGACTTACTGACTGTCCTGGAGGGTGAAGGATTCAAAGTGATTGCGTATGCCGATGATGTTGCAATAGCTATATCAGGGAAACACCCCCAGGTTCTTACAGAACTTCTTCAAACCGCTCTTAACAAGCTAATAAAATGGGCAGAACGCTGTGAGCTAGGTGTAAACCCCCGCAAAACAGAACTTGTCCTCTTCACAAGGAAATATAAAATACCACAGATAAATCCTCCAACAATTAATGGTGTTCCACTTTCCTTTTCAGATGAAGCCAAATATTTAGGTCTCATACTGGATAAAAAACTAAGTTGGAAACCTAATATTCAAGAGAGAATTAAAAAAGCCACTGTTGCTTTATTCTCCTGTAAAAAAGCTATAGGTACTAAATGGGGTCTATCCCCTGCCATAACTCACTGGCTCTACACTGCGGTCGTAAGACCGATTCTCACTTATGGGGTAACAATTTGGTGGACTGCTCTAGATAAAGTCACGTACTGTGACCAGCTGAGCAAGGTCCAGAGATCAGCAAGTATGTGCATAAGTGGAGTTCTCCGCTCGACACCATCAGCTGCACTAGACATACTCCTCAGCCTCACACCCCTCGATATATATGGCAAGCAAATGGCTGCGAACACAGCCGTCCGCCTTAAAGCCATTTCTCAATGGACCAACAACTCTATCGGTCATACTAAAATTCTAGACTTATATGAATCTATTCCTTGTCATTCCGACTACACCACATCCAAACTAAATTTCGACAAAAGTTTCCAGGTCACCATACCCTCAAGAGAATCTTGGGACGTTGGGGACCCTCTCAAAGGTGATTCAGTTCATTTTTATACTGATGGGTCGAAAACTGAGGAAGGTGTGGGTGGCGGAGTGTACTCAGACAGACTTAATTTAAGTCTCTCCTTCCGGCTTCCTAACCACTGTAGCGTATTCCAAGCGGAAATTCTGGCAATTAAAGAAGCTCTGTCTTGGCTGAGAGAAAACGTGATATCAACATCGGATATACGCATCTTCTCAGATAGTCAAGCAGCACTTAAATCTCTCAACTCTGTATCTACCAACTCCGTTACGGCCCAAAACTGTCGATCGTCTCTTGAAGAGATGGCGGAACAGTTTAATATTCACCTTCTTTGGGTGCCGGGCCATAGAGATATTCCGGGAAATTGTAAAGCCGATGAACTTGCCAGAAATGGAACTCTAATGCCCGTTTTGCCTAACAGGTGGAACATAGGTATACCGATCGCTACGTGTAAACTTTTGCTAAAACAAAACTCTGCAAGGAAAGCAAACTCTAGATGGACAAACCTTACTACATGTCTGGCCACAAAAGAAATCTGGCCATCGCTAGACCCTAGGCGCTCTAAAAGTTTGCTATCACTTAGCAGATCACAAATTAGCTCCGTAATAGGTGTCATAACAGGACACTGCCTTATAGGAAAACACGCCACAAGACTTGGCGTTTTCTCAAATGACTTCTGTAGAAGTTGCATGGACGAAGAGGAGGAGGAAACAATTCCTCACCTCCTCTGCACATGTCCTGCTCTTTCACAGAGGCGCAGACTCCTTCTTGGGGACTACTTTTTCAATGATCCAAGCGATCTAGCTAATACAGACATACACTGTCTCTCTCGCTTCATAAAAAGCTCCGAATGGTTTTCGTAATGAGGATAATCTCCTCATTCCTATCATGTGGTATCACAACGGACCTAATTATGGTCTAAGTGTGTCAGCCGTTTTCCTGACAGCCACTTTAACCTAACCTAACCTAACCTCTTGGTTGGGTTTTTTGTTGTTGATATCCGTTATTCGAATATTATTAATTAAATGCACCTCTTGGTTTGGCTGACCTTGATATTAATTTTATATTAATATCGTTGTTATTTGGTTGGCCGTTAAGTAAGGGCATGGTTATATGGTTATTTGATAACCTTGAACAACGAGGAGGTATGTTTTGGCTTATTTTCTTGCATGTTGCCTTTGTTTGTTTTGTTTGTTATCTGGGAGTAAACACTTAAGTCGTGTTTCATCTCACATAACACCTCGCCCCTTCGAAAAAGTGCATATTTTTGTTTGGAAGAGACAAAGATTGCGGGTATTCTTGCCTGGGTTTTCCTTCCTTCTAGATGACTTCTTTCGGACACATTGATGCTTGTTCATTTTTTTTTGTTTTAAGTTTGTTTTGATGACCTTTTTTCGGATATGAGCTGCTCGTTGGTGTTGATGTTGGCGATGTAGTGACTGTCGTATGTGTAGAAAAAATGTTTTTCAAAAAGGAAAAGTTTGATAACTTATTTAAAAAAATTGAAGCATTAAATTGTTTCTTTTCATAATATGTTTTATTATTTATTTATTTCAAATAAATTTCAAATTTATTTATTTAGTTTAGAAAAAGTAATTTAAAAAAAAATAAAAGCCAAATATGTTTTGAAGCCAGTATAATTATCTTCCTTTGGTCTGCTTCTGTTGTGGCTCTTGATTGCCTACCTTACATATTTTTGCCATAGTTTTCTTTATTTCTAAGGTTCGACCAAACAATTTTCATACTTTTACTATTTTTTTGGCAATTGTGCGTAGAGGAAGCTTGTTAGCCGCGTGTACTTCTATTTTGGCTTTTTCTGCAGGGTTTTATGGTTTTCCGCGGCCCATCTTTTCTTTGATAAAACAATTATTATTTTTAATCTACACTTCCATTATTAGAACATTATTTTTTCTTCTTACCGTAATCTTTAGAGTTGACGGTATTCAGTTACGGCTATTCAAGTGGCGCTGAAAAAAAACAGTGTATTTAATGAAGTAATTAGAAAAATGGTAACAAATAACCTAATGGTATTTTCCTGAATTATTCGGTCCCTACAGTTTTATTCGCAATAGATCCGTCTTTTAGGAACAAAAACCAAGAGGTGAATTTATTAATTTACCAAAGCGCTACACGCTCTCAAAGTAAAAAAAAAGTTTGTTTATATTCAAGTGGAGCGGAGTATATACATACATACATAATATTGAGCTTTTATATTTTTCACTTTTTAATAAATATATACATACATAATATTGTATGTATGGTTTAATACTCTTATATTTTTATTTTTTAACGTTAGATCATTTTATTTGTTGAAAATAAACCAAAGTCAAAATCAGGGTCGGACCAACCTTATGTGCAAGATGTGCAAATACACAGGGCGCAACATTCTGGGGGCACATTACCAGGAGAAAGAAAATGTATCTGATCTTGCGCAAACAAATATGTACTACCATCTGCATTTTAACCACAAACATTCTTCAAATAATCCCTAAGGGGCCAGTTATAGCTATCATTGGAAACCATAATTGAAAAAGTTAGCTGTTTATTGTCAGACCCTTGGAAAGGTTAATCATTGAATATTTTAATGCAGAAATATAGCTTACGACTGCAAAATTATTTATCCTCCAAAAAAAAAAAAACCTTTTGACCAACATCTTCCCCATAACGCAACTTTTAATTTTTTCAATGATCATTGGTAAGGTAGTTCATCATTGAAAAATTAAAATTCATTTTATGATAAAAGTTGTCCAAAATGGAATTTTTTTTTACCTAGAAATAAATATTAAGTCAATTAGCTTTACTTTGGCATCAAAATAATCATATATTTTTTCTTCAAAATCTCTTAAAATTGACAATTAATATTTTCAATGATGATTTCCAATGATAGCTATAACTGGGCCCTAAATAACATCCATCACAACCGTGGTAAGTTATTTCTTGCACACTAACTAACATCACTTTCATTGTTGCATTCAAGGAAAATTTAACTCAAGATTCAAGATATCGTACAATTAAAAATCCCACTAGACCCATGCAAGTTCAATCTTACCTACCTAACTTCAAAATATTTCACCCTGTTCGTACAAAAGAAAAAATCTCAACACAAAAAAGTTCCATGCCATCTCATATGTGCTAGATTTATTTCATGCACACTGAGTCCCAAAATTAACATAGAGAATATGACAACGAAAAATACTTATTCATATGAATCATGTGGGCTAGAACGTGCAGGTTTTGTATTACTCACCGTACCTCTGAATGTGACTTCTCATCTACGAAAAACACTACAAAAAAAGGTCTCCGAAAAAGAGAACAGGTAGGTTGCTGTGCTACCTACTACTACAATAGTCAATGGATGTGCAAGTTTTTTTTTTGCGTACTGAGTATCGAAACTAACATGGGAAAATATTAAAAAAAAAACTTATGTATACGAAATCATAAGGGTCAGAGCGTACAGGTTTTCTTATTGCACACTGTAACTGTGTAAGGGTTAAGTGCCTGCTTACACAGGAGATGGAATATGGAAATTTTAATAGAATGGAAAAGGAGAATAGAGTCGCGTTGTATCTGGTCTGGTGCAGATTGTTTTAATTGTTTTTACGCTTTGTTGGTTAAGATTAAATAAATACCTATCAGTTTTTAATAGAAGTGACGTATTTTGTGAAAGTGTTTATTATTCGTTTTTCCAATATGGATAAAAAAAGCATTTGGGCAGAATTTAGAAAAAGGCGAAGGCTTGTTGAGGCCGAAAATAAAGAACAGAGCAAGCATTTCGCAAAATTTTAAAAACGCAGCGAGGAACAAGCAGATGGAGAAAATGTAAGTATTTAAATAAATAAATAACAATAAATATTTACTCTGTAACGCTGCAATGCAATTTTACAAAAAAAAAAACAACTTAAAAAAAAAATAACTTTTTAACAAAAAAAAAAATCACTTTTTTACAAAAAAAATTAACTTTTTTACAAATAAAAATTAACTTTTTTACATAAAACAAACTTTTTTACAAAAAAGAATTAAGCTTTTTACAAAAAAATAAAAACGTTTTTTACAAAAAAATTTACTTTTTTACAAACAAAAATTATCTTTTTTACAAAAAAATTAACTTTTTTACAAACGAAAATTAACTTTCTTACAAAAAAAAAATAAACTTAAAAAAAAAATTAAACTTTTTTACAAATTACAAAAAAAAATTAACTTTTTTATAAAAAAAAATTTTACAAACAAAAATTAACATTTAACAAAAAAATTCTTTAGACTTTGATAATCTCATTTCTGAATTTGCAAAATGTAAGGCCAGAAAAGTAAGTTTAAACGTTTCCCCTCTGCTCATTTCTTCGCTGCGTTTTAGTTTATGGTTTTACTTTTTTTGTATTAAAAAAAATTAACTGAAGTTCCTTTTTATTTTTATATGTATATATACATATGTATGTATATATATTATTTTATTTTTAAATTAATTAATTAATTTATTTTTTTTAAATGAAGTTCATATATTTTTTATTTTGTATATGTACAGTGTCGGACAAAACAAAAGCACTCAATTTCACTTGGTTACATCTTGCTTAGCTAAATTTCTAAACTTGAATATATTTAAATGAATTTTATTTGGTTAATGCAAGTATGCATTAGCCCTTCAATCGCAAAGAAAAAAAATATATAAGTTACACAGTTAAGGAAATACGACAAAAAATTTACAAAAATATTAAAAGTAATTGCGACAAAACTAAAGCACATAATTAAATTCTGTAGTTGTTTTCCAATATTTTGTTATGAAGCCACTATTTTTGATAACTGATACTTGACAACTACCAGGCATTTACTCAGTCAAGTGCTTTATGATTTCCTGGGGGATACTTCCAAGCAATTTTGGTTAGAACAACAAGAAAATCCTTGTTTTTGCAGAAATCACGTTGAATCTGGCGATCTTAAAACTCCAATTATTGTTTTTATGGGGATGAGGTCAGGTGACTGTGCCGGCCTAGCGTTTTGCAATCGGTCAGCGGACTCGCTTCATTCCATCGGACCCATGGACTGGACTGTTGCCAAATAGAAAGCAGTGTTATATTCGGACGAATCCAGAAGTTTAATGTGCAATGTTCTGATGGAATGACGCAAAGGGCTAAACCCACGTTTCACAAAGGCACAATAAACCACGGAGGAGGAAATGTTTTGGCCTGGTGATGTTTTTCTAGTCAAAAAATCGGCCAAACTCATAGAAAAGATGGTATCATGGATCGTTTTGTGTATGATGACGTCCTTCAAAACATCATGCTGCCACACACAGAAGTAGAAATGCTCTTCAAATGGACATTCCAATATGACATCGATCCAAAACATACCGCTAAATTAGTTCAAAATTGGTTTTTGGAAAATAAAATCATCGTTTTCAAGTGGCCAAACACAGTCACCTGACCTCATCCCCATAAAAAACCCTATTAGAGATTGAAGATCGCCAGATTCAACGCGAGAGCTGCAAAAACAAGGATTTTCTTGTTGTTCTAACAGAAATTGCTTGAAAGTATCCCCCAGGAAATCATAAAGAACTTGATTGAGTCAGTGTATGGTAGTTGTCAAGCACCAGTTATCAAAAATAGTGGCTTCTAAACAAAATATTGGAAAACAACTACAGAATTTAAATATGTGCTTTAGTTTTGTCGCAATTGCTTTTAATATTTTTTTTTTAATTTTTTGTTGTATTTCCTTAACTGTGTAAGTAATATATTTTTACTTGCGATATACGTAGTAAAGGGAAAGTTTAGGATTCGTGCAAAAAAAAAATCGAGATAATAATTTTCCCTAACATAACGATGATAGAGAACACGAAAAAGGTGGGTCTCGTAATTCTGTCTGACTGTCTGTCTGTACCTCGACCTGCAGCCCAAATGGCTGAAACGATTTTCTTCAAACTTTGGACTTAAGGTCCTTTGGTGATTCCCTAGAAGGGAAATTGAAATTTGTTTTAGCTCAAAAAATAACGGTACCTGCCATACAACCAATATACAAGAATTGATTTATTTCAAAAACGGCTCTTACGATATTGAAAAAAAAATTACGAGCTACTATAATTACTGCAGTTTATATTTTGGTAGAAAAAAAAAATTGTAACGGTTATTACGGGACCTGTCATAGAACAGATATATTGGTTTTTAAATTTCTCGTTAACGGCAAGACCGATTTCAACCAAATTTTTTATGTAAGAGGTCCTTTACAATTTTGCATATAAAATTTTTCGAAAAAACTATTTTTGGATTTTTAAAAAAATATTGAATTTTTTTTTTTTTTTGAAAATTCAATATCTTGAAAACGGGCTAATGAAAATTTTTTTAACTTTGTGTAAAAATGTATTTCATTTATTTCTAAAAGTTGGCATACCTAATTTTATTTAAAAAAAAAACTCAAGAATTTTTATATATAAAAAATTAATTTATAAGAAAACCGCTCTAACGATTTTTTAAATTTTTTATTCATAAATTCATATTTAGCAAACTTTTTTTAAGCTCTATCTGTTTTAGCTATTAAAAAAAATTGTATTAAATTATAGTAATAATTTTAAATTGATTTTAAAACTTTTTTTAATGATATAATAATGTTATAGAACAACTATATACATATGTACATTTTCAATTTAAACTACGTTCAAGTTGTTAGCTACGAGAGCAAGTTTGTGCGATCCAGTCGTGCCCATTTTTTTCTTTGCGATTGAAGAGCTAATGCATACCTACATTAACCAAATAAAATTCATTTAAATATATTCAAGTTTACAAATTTAGCTAAGCAAAATGTAACCAAGTGAAATTGAGTGCTTTTGATTTTGTCCGGCACTGTATATATAAATGTATGTATATGTATTTTTATTTTATTTTGTTTTTAATTTATTTACAATTTTTTTTAAATATGTACTTTTATTACATTTGATACATACAATCATATATGTAAACATATTTGTTTGTTACTGAGGATAAGGCCTACCGGGAATACCTCAATAGGAAAAACGTATTGAAAGTCTACCTCCTGGGTAATGTGGAAAAGGCTTATGCAAATGTATCAGTGTATGTGTGAAAATGTAAAAAGGGGCGCTTTCTACAAATCTTGCTCAGGGCGCAAGTTTGGCTGGGGCCGGCCCTGGTCAAAATTGTGTTAACGTCAGTACGTGTTCCGTATTTGTGCGCAAATATCGAGCTTCTTCTTCTGTGATTCTTTCTTTTTCTTTCCAAAGTTAACTTTAGTTGACTTTAGTGAACTTCCATCGTTCATTTATTATAAAAAAAGTTACTTTGTGTAACCGTATGACGTCATCAAAACGTTCCTAAATTCAAAGTAAAAGGGTCAGAAAGTAGCTTTGAGTAAATTTTTTCAACTCATATCTTGATATGTTGAAATGTTGTGTTAACTTTTCGTCTTCCGATTTGGATTTGTTTTCAATTTTGTTATTATTTATTATCAATTTAACTGTTTTTATTATTGATTTTTATATTTGGAATTATTATGAATAATTTACTTTTTTTCGAAATTTTGTTCTTCCGATTTGGTAAATTTTTTAATAATTTTTTAATGTGCTCATAAAGAATTAACAAAAAAAGGCAAACACAAATTACAAATATCTTTTATAATGATTCAATTTCGTGCATAAAGGAAGTTGGTTATTTGTAAAATACACTGCGCGTCATTGGGTTAGAAGCAGTAATTTTTGAGAATTGAATTTGATTTGTCTCGTGTTATACACCAAAGAGATCGAAATTTTTTATGACACAAGTAGACTTTTTAATGTGCCATAGCAAAACCTATGCTTGCACTTCAAGAACAAAAATTAACGGCAGCCAAGAGAATAAATGATAGCTGAGTCACTTTTTTAAGTAATTTTATCGCGTCATAATAGGCCTGCAACTAGCTCCTATTTTTCAGCCTTGAGTGGAAACTGAAAGATAACTCTATCTAACACATACTAATCGAAAGTATAAGATTAAAGAGTACTTTGGTTAAAAGTTTCCCAGAATTACTGTGGCGGAACATGTTCAAATCCTGTTTTAAAGTTGCCTGCACACTGTTTTCGATATTTTATTTTTTACCCAGAAAAATTAGAAAACAAATTGTAAAAATCTGAATTTTTGTGGAAAGCTTTATTAAGATGCCCTTAATATGGGGTAAAAATTTATCTTCATTTCACCCACAAATTTTTTCGTGAGGGGGGGGGGATAAAAGAGGTGAAAAGAGGATTTGCACCTGTTTTTTTTTCCCTTACAGAAAAAATGTCAAGGCACAAATTATAGCTTATACAATTCTACACAAATTAGGTCTTGGTCTATTGCCAAAACTTCAAAAAAAGTTATAAATAAAATCTTAAGATGGGTATCGACGCAGAATTTGAACCTCTACAGCATATCCAAAGTTTCACGAAATTCACGCATTGGATTTTGTATTAGTCGCTTTTAAAAGGGGTGAAAGTAGGAGAGTAGGGGGAGGTTGGAGTTTATCACACTCAAATATTTATTTTGATGCAACCAAAACATATGGCACATGATATATAGGTAGTTTTTAACGCCGAATCCAATAAAATCAATATTAATTTGATGTGACTTCAAACAAAAAAGTTATAGTCCTTTTTATAAAAGGAAAAATGCATTTTCATAAAACATGTTATGCTAATGTTGAAACTTGGAATAAATGAAAACAAGAGTTCATAAAAATATGAAGATGAATTTAATTGAATGGAAAAGTCTTCAAGATCTTAAAATAAAATTATTTTTTTTAAATAGTTAATTTTGTTCATATATTATGTTTGAAACTGGCAGGTACGTAATGACATTGCGCAACCTTAGACTGACTGGCGTCGAGTCGTTCGGCGTGGAAGAAGACATTTTTGTTTTCTTTTTTCTTGAATGAATTTTATGAAGGTGGTTTATTTCGATACATAATCAAGTAGGTAAAGTTCTGGTAAAAATCAGAGCAAGTTGATAGGTGCTTGTTTATGAATTATGATAGGTAATTCATATGAAATGTACACCTATTTCGAATGGTCTTATTGTTATGTCCATAACTGTATATGTAAATCAAGTGAAAGCACAAGTAGCTAGACTGGACAAAATACATTTGAAATCAACTACAAACACCCATGATGCTATGTGAAAAAATAATAAAATTAGCTAGGTACCTACAAAAGCAGGATAAAACATAAAAAAAAAATAAAACATGTGAGAGTAGGTTCATAAAAACGTGAAACTATTATAACAAAATTACCTACATTCATTCTACGAGCTCCAAAAATTGGTGTTTTAGGCATTTTTTCATTTAAATTAAATAAAATGGAAGGATAAACACACAAGCACTCTTTTTTTATTTTAAACTATATCATCTTACGATCAGAACAAACACTATATAAGTGCACTGGCACTCTTTTTTTTGTAAGTAACTGCAATCAGCACAACACTATACAACTATCACATCACCGAAATGAAAATCTTGATTTAATTGTTTATAAATTGTTTTTTCTTTTTGTTCAAATCCAATAAAATCACCAACAATAGATTAAAAGTATCCGTTTCTTTAAAAAATAAAAACAATACTGGCACTCAAAAAACATGGACATTTTCCACCAAATTAAAATCACCCATTCATTTGCATACCTATTTAACTTTATATTTTTGTAAAGGCGTTTCAACATTCCCCACATGCAAACAAAAGAAGACAGGTATCCTTTTTAAAATGAATGTCCAGAAACCGCAATATATCAAAATTTTGTGTAGGTATATTATGTATACCTAACTTACATAGAGACAAGTGTTGCAGATATTGATGATCATGTGTTGTATAACTGTATTTTCAACCAAACTACCCTTACATCCATTCATAAATCTTTTCTAAACTATAAACACAAAAATAGTAACCAGTTTTTTTTTGTCAAATCCAACCCATTTCTAAAAAAACACTGAATAAACAAAAATAGATACATATATAACTGACCTACATACGCCCTACTAAATTTTTGATGAATTAAAATCATTCTTTCATAATAATATAATACCATATTTCACCTACATACAAACACAAAAACTAACCCCTTTTTAAAACAAATGCGCCCAAGCACCACGTAATTCCAAATTTCTTGCGAATTTAAACCACCGACAAAGAGTACCGACCCTAAATCAATAAACAAATCAAAATAAATATCTTAAATCTACCTACCCTGGCATGAACAAAGACGACGACCGATCCACGACAATGCATCGAATTACACTTGCATTTGGTTGTTCATGAATCATGATGTTCATGATGAAAAGCGCCGTTGTGTCATATACTTTTGCTTCCACCTGGATCAACCTCCCACCATCCATCACATAATTTTTTGCCAACCAGGGGCCTATTTCTCCGCTACTACATCAGCTACAATGTAGTAGTATAACAGTTGTATTACATCAATTCTGTTTCAAACATACATTGGTTTTTCAGGTGTAGTACATCGATGTAGCATTGGAGAATCGACTGGAAATATGTACTGGAAAAATGTATGATGCTGTTTCACAGCTTTTGATACTACATTGTTGTAGTACAACTTACTGTAATTTTTTGTTACATTTTCACAATCAAAATATTTGCTGTAATTGCTGTAACAGAATAAAATTGTTGCATTTAAAATAAAATATATATATAAAATAATATAAATTTTTTAAACATAAGAAATTCAAAAAATGTATGATTTATCTATTGATTTTTTGTATAGTCGGTGAAAATTGATTCGTTGTAAATACACCTTCGGTCTTCTTTCAATTCTTATGTTGAATTCAAAATCTTCGTCGAAAATTTATATCGAAATCCATTTTTTATTTTATTTTATTTTATTTATTTGTGTCTCTTTAAAGTTCAAATATCTCACTTCTAAAAAAAAAACAATATAAATGGCCTCGTTCACGTTGCAGTGAGATATGTTATCTCGAACAATTCAACGTAAAATGTAAATTTGAAGTCGGCTGTTGTTGACATTTCTCTTCAGACGTTCAAAATATATATTTTACCTTCTTTGAACTCTTAAGGCAAGACCGCACTCAACTTCAGCGGAACTAAGCTTCACGACGCGGTAAATTATTATTATTTGTATAAAATTGTATGAACTATTTTACACTAAGCGGCAACTGAACTTCATACAATTTCATACGAATCCGTCTGAAGTGTAGTTCCGCTTCAGTGCAGTTCCGTCGAGTGCGGTGTAACCTTTATATTAAATTCGAAATCATCATCAAAAATATTAAAAATCTCAAAATCCTTTATATTTTATTATTAATTTTCTTTCGTTATTTTGACGTTCATGTATTTTTGGGTTATTTTGTGATAAAAAAAAGTTTTTTAACCACTTCATTCTCAAATATACTCGTATATAAATTGTACTCAATTACGAAAAACTATTATCCAATTCAATCATTTTTATTCAAATCGTTTTTTGCTAACTTATGGTGAATTTACATGTATTTGCGTCTGAATAATGCAGAAAAGTAGAGCAGGACAGATGCATAAAAAAAATCCGAGCGAGTGAAAGAGAACCATTAAGAAGATGAACATGTTCGTCTTCATTTCTGCATTATGGCACTTTCCTATGATACAGAAACGATGTTCTTCTGCATTTTAATCTTTTCTCTCTATCTAACAATTATACATTTTGTATTTGGTATCCCTTTTTTTTGCAGAAACCAAATGCAGATATATGTAAATCCACCATTACAGACGAGATACGAAACAACCGAAAAAACGAATGGTGTAGTCTACATCATCCAGCTACATCATACAACTCTTCCAGTGAGATATGTGAAACAGAAAAATGTAGTTGGTGTAGTTGTAGAAAGTAGTTGTATGATGTAGTTAACTGATGTAGTAGCGCTGAAATAGGCCCCAGTAACCACCGTTTTCTCGGTGGTCAGCTGAAGAAAAAACCCAATGCATATTCAACAAAAGATTTTTTATATACTCTAGTTCAGCTGTGAACAAATACATATATGCAAAAAACAGTACAAAATAATATGAGAGCGCATGTGCGATATTTGTTTTTTTAAGAGAGTTGGCGCAGATACTGGAGTGGAATTATTGTGAACTGCAATTCCTTGTGTGCGTGTGGAGAGCATTTTTTTTTTGTTAAAAAAACCAAAAAAAGACCTCTTTTCGAAAATTTATATAAAAATAACTAATGAATGTTTTGACTTTTTTTTAAATGGATCTAATAAAAAAAAATATCAAACAAAAATAATAACAATACCTTAAATTTGTGAAGGTTATCCTTCCTTCACAATAACATTGCACATCTGGAAATATTAGATTGTATTTTTTAATGTGTAAATTAAATATTTTTTTTTTTAAAGCATATCTTTTATATAATTCAATAGACCAATTATTAGAATGAACATCAAAAATATTAAAAATTAAACCTGAGAGCCCTTGACTTTGAAGTTCAAAAATGGTAATATTACTATTTGTTCTGTTAAAACACCCTGTTAAACAAATAATACATTAATCCGAATCAATTCCCTGTATGCGTTAAGTCATATTCTATTATATTTTTTTATTTAATTGAAAATAAATAAAAAATATAAGATATATCAGGTTTAATTTTCAATATTTTTGATGTTCATTCTAATAATTGGTCTATTGAATTATATAAAAGATATGCTTTAAAAATAAAAATATTTAATTTACACATTAAAAAATACAATCTAATATTTCCAGATGTGCAATGTTATTGTGAAGGAAGGATAACCTTCACAAATTTAAGGTATTTTTATTATTTTTGTTTGATTTTTTTTTATTAGATCCAATTAAAAAAAAGTCAAATCACAATTAAAAAGTACAAGTGACCTCAACTCCAGAAATTATTGTATTTTGCCCAAGTCAGTCTGTTATACCCTACTAAGACACAAATTTTGGTCGATGTTTACCGACTCTTATAAAAATCACAGCAAAAAGATACTGTGAATTTTATTATTCTAGGGGAATTTGTTTAAACTCGTGCACCTAGAAAATAAATACCCGTGGTCAGGTTTTTTATAATAAGAAGGTGAAGAAATTTAAATATTAAAATATTGACATTACTTCTGTTTTAAGTACAAGTGACCTCAACTCCAGAAATTATTGTGTTTCGCCCAAGGTATAACAGTGGGCTCTTCAGTCAGTCTGTTATACCCTACTAAGATACAAATTTTGGTCGATGTTTACCGACTCTTATAAAAATCACAGCAAAAAGATACTGTGAATTTTATTATTCTAGGGGAATTTGTTTAAATTCAATTTCAACGATTTCAAATGATTTTTTTTTCAAGTATTTTTTTTTAAAGGTTCAGAATTTATAATATGTTTATTTTTTTCTCATAAATCAAAAAAAAAAAAATTAATAAAAAATTAATTGAAATAGATGCCCCACTTTTTGAAAAATGAGTCCCAGTTTAAAAAAAAAATAAATCACCCTTAAGGGTAAGTTTCCTTTGAAATTTGATGGTAGTGCGTTTACTGATTGTTATACAACTTTTTTATTTGTGAAACTAATTTGTTGAAATTTTGTTTTCACATAGTTAATAAATATACGCACATACGTATATCATTAAAATCATATAAATATTAAATTCACTGATTTTATGAGGAAAAGAAGTGATTTAATTTTTTTTTTTTTGACTGGGACTCATTTTTCAATTTTTTTTTTTTTTATTTTTGATTTATGAGAACAAAGAAACATATAATAAACGCTGAACCTTTAAAAAAAAATCATTTGAAATTGTATCAATTAAAATGAACGTTTTTAAGTATATCTTTTATATTTTTTATTTATTTTCAATTAAATAAAAAAAATATAATAGAATATGACTTAACGCATACAGGGAATTGATTCAGATTAATGTATTATTTGTTTAACAGGGTGTTTTAACAGAAAAATAGTAATATTACCATTTTTGAACTTCAAAGTCAAGGGCTCTCAGGTTTAATTTTTAATATTTTTGATGTTCATTCTAATAATTGGTCTATTGAATTATATAAAAGCTATGCTTTAAAAAAAAAAATATTTAATTTACTCATTAAAAAATGCAATCTCATATTTCCAGATGTGCAATGATATTGTGAAGGAAGGATAACCTTCACAAATTTAAGGTATTGTTATTATTTTTTTTTGATATTTTTTTTATTAGATCCAATTACAAAAAAGCCAAAACATTCATTAGTTTTTTTTTTATATACATTTTCGAAAAGAGGTCTTTTTTGCGTTTTTTTTAACAAAAAAAATGTTTTCCACACGCACACAAGGAAGCTGCAGTTCACAATAATTCCACTTCAGTATCAGCGCCAACTCTCTTAAAAAAAAAAAAAACAAATATCGCACATGCGCTCTCATATTATTTTGTACTGTTTTTTGCATATATATATTTGTTCACTACTGAACTAGAGTATATAAAAAATCTTTTGTTGAATATGCATTGGGTTTTTTCTTCAGCTGACCACCGGAAAACGGTTAACTACTAAAACATGTTCCTACTTAAAAATAACTAAAGCTTTAAGTTTCGTTATTACTTAATTAATTTTGTTTTCGTTTTTTTTTTGTTATATAAGGACATGTATGAATGTTTGTTAGGTATTTAATATTTGTTTTTTAATCATCGATATGGAAGTTTTTATATAGATTTTGAAATCTAGCATTTTGTTTTTTGAGCTCCCATACGATCTAGCATTATAAAATTTGAAATCTAGCATTATGAAATTTGAGATTATGGCAGCACTGCTCGGTGGTTTAAATTCGCAAGAAATTTGGAATTACGCGGTGCTTGGGCGCATTTGTTTTAAAAAGGGGTTAGTTTTTTGTTTGTATGTAGGTAAAATATGGTATTATATTATTATGAATGAACGATTTTAATTAATCAAAAATTTAGTAGGGCGTATGTAGGTCACTTATATATGTATCTATTTTTGTTTATTCAGTGTTTTTTAGAAACGGGTTGGATTTGACAGAAAAAAAACTGGTTACTATTTTTGTGTTTATAGTTTAGAAAAGATTTATTAATGGATGTATGGGTAGTTTGGTTGAAAATACAGTTATACAAAACATGATCATCAATATCTGCAACACTTGTCTCTATGTAAGTTAGGTATACATAATATACCTACACAAAATTTTGATATATTGCGGTTTCTGGACATTCATTTTAAAAAGGATACCTGTCTCCTTTTGTTTGCATGTGGGGAATGTTGAAACGCCTTTACAAAAATATAAAGTTGAATAGGTATGCAAATGAAAAAGTGATTTTAATTTGGTAGAAAATGTCCATGTATTTTGGTTGCCAGTATTGTTTTTATTTTTTAAAGAAACGGATACTTTTAATCTATTGTTGGTGATTTTATTGGATTTGAACAAAAAGAAAAAACAATTTATAAACAATTAAATCAAGATTTTCATTTCGGTAATGTGATAGTTGTATAGTGTTGTGCTGATTGCAGTTACTTACAAAAAAAAGAGTGCCAGTGCACTTATATAGTGTTTGTTCTGATTGTAAGATGATATAGTTTAAAATAAAAAAAAGAGTGCTTGTGTGTTTATCCTTCCTAAAACACCAATTTTTGGAGCTCGTAGAATGAAACATGGGTTTAAAAACAAGAAGGTATGTATGTAATTTTGTTTTAATAGTTTCACGTTTTTATGAACCTACCCTCACATGTTTTATTTTTTTTATGTTTTATCCTGCTTTTGTAGGTACCTAGCTAGTTTTATTATTTTTTTTCGCATACCTATCATGGGTGTTTGTAGTTGATTTCAAATGTATTTTGTCCAGTCTAGCTTCTTGTGCTTTCACTTGATTTACATATACAGTTATGGACAAAACAACAAGACCATTCGAAATAGGTTTAAATTTCATATGAAGTACCTATCATAATTCAAAAGTTTCCACTATTAAAAAGCACATATCAACTTGCTCTGATTTTTTAATTGTAATCAGTCTCACGCACAAAATCTGAATCAAATTTGCAGAACCGTATTTTTCGGTGGATTTTTGGATGATTTATTTGTATTTGTTAGCTTATCTTAGTCCATTTACAGATTCACAGACACAAAAACACACCAATACCATAACAAACAAAAAATAAATTCAAATATCATTCCATTTGCCACGAACAAAATCAAATTCCGCATCAAATTCTTATTTTACCGATGGAAAACCCCAAAAGGAAATCTTTCCCATTACTTTAAGATCTGACGAACCAACAAAATGTAGGTACCAGAAGCTTTCCTACCTACTTGAATGTGTATCGAAAAAAACCACCGAGATTGCTTCATAAAATTCATTCAAGAAAAAAGAAAACAAAAATGTCTTTTCTTCCACGCCGACCAACTTGACGCCAGTCAGTCTAAGGTTGCGCGATATCAATACGTACCTGCCAGTTTCAAACAAAAATATTTTTTTTTTAAATCTTCAAACTAGAAAATAAGAGAATAATATATAATTTTAATTTATTTTTAAACTTAAAAAATCGAAATAAATTATAATTTAAATTTTTTAATACAGTTTTTTAAAGGACCGATAAATCAATCAGTATGGGAAAAGTATGACCTTAGAGGCACGGGTTAATTACCTCGGACAAAATTTTTTCTTTCGGCATAAACTTTCGATTGACGGGGTGTGCTATCCAAAAAAAAGAGTGGGAAATAATTGACACTCTACTATACGATATATAGTACCTCCTAAACGGGCCGAGATAGACCCCATGTTAAAAAAAAATGCTTTGTTTTGACCCCTCTAGATAAAACCGGTATCAATTTTTGGGGCAAGGGTTATCGTACTCTCCCCGCAAACTTTTTTCTAAATCTAACTTCCCACATTTCAAAAAAAAAATCATCAATATCAGAGCAATTCCCCCAGGTTCCGAAATAAAATACTAGTGAGACTACTCCAATTATTTTGTTTTTACCAGTTCCACAAAAAGAAATCTCAAAAAAAAAAAAAAAAAAAAAAAACAAAATCTTCTCAATTGCTAGAAAATTTTGACTAACAAAAAAAAAATTTAGGAAAAAACATCTCCATGGATAACAAAAATACCCACTTGCTTTATAAGATTCGAACCAGCAAACACAACGACAAAATATATAGGTAGGTATCTACCTACCTAGCCAGAAAAAAAACAAGAACCTCTTTACAAACAAAATAAAGAAAAAACATCTCCATCGACAGCAGAAATACTCACTTGCTTCATAAAATTCGAACCATATGCAGAAGACAACAACAAATCTACCTAACTGGACATAAAAAACACCTGTTCATCTGCAACGTTGTTCATCCATATCTTGTTGTGTGAATTTCTTTGCTTGTTGCTTGTGCGTAAATCTTTCCCTCGCTCTGAGAGAAAAAAGATCAAGAGGCAAGTTAGAGTAATTGGAAATTCGAAATTTTGACTTTGATAATGAAGAGAGTAACGTTCTTTCACTACTACATTGAAATGCATTTACATGAGTTTTGAGTTGGCTTCTGAAGGGAACCTAAGTCCCGATCTACATTGCCCGATTTTTCCACGAAGATTTTTCCAGAAATCGTGTGAAATGTACACACAGAACGATTTTTTCCATACGATTTTTTCCTTTTCTTCTTCCTTGTTTTATTGCTGTGCTCTTCATTTTTCATTGATATTCACTCACACCATCAAACGAACGGCACGCTGATACCGAACACACACAAAAAACTGGAAAGGAGAAGAGAGAGAACATAAACAGACTGGAAAAATCGTTCGAGTTTCCTGGTACAAACGATTTGATCCCTACCCCTCACTTTTCACTCCCTTCACCAACGAACAAAAGATCGGCACTGGAAAAATCGTTCAATGTAGACCGGGACTTTCCTGGTACAAACGATTTGATCCCTACCCCTCACTTTTAACTCCCTTCACCAACGAACAAAAGATCGGCACTGGAAAAATCGTTCAATGTAGACCGGGACTAAGTCCCGGTCTACATTGAACGATATTTTCAGTGCCGACAAAAAATTGTTGTTGTAATCGTGTGCGATTGAGAGGTACAGCCGACATGATCCTTCCAGTTTCGGCCGATTTTTCCATTCAGCACAGGAAAAATCGTTCAATGTAGACCGGGACTAACCTACCCTTAAATTAATGAGCCAGCGAATATACTACGCCATTGTGCTCAGCCAGCAGGCATGAATTGTTTGCGGAAGAAAAGAACAAAACAAAAATAACAAAAAAAAAAACAAAGCAGGTACCCGTTGATTGCTCTTGAATAGCATTCTTGGATATAAATAATTCAAAAAAAGTGATAACTTTCAAAAGTTTATGTAATTATTGCTCAGCTTGTATGTAAAAGATATTGGTCTTAAAATTTTCGTAAGAATGTTGAGTTTATCAAAAAATTCTTATTATTTTAAAATATTAAACGGGTTTGACTGTATGAGTGAATAATTGGGACAAACTCTTAGAAAAGAGGTGACAAAAAATTGAAAAAAAAAAACAAGAATAGTCTGAAAATTTAAACAAATTAAGAAGTTACAATACCCTTAAACCGTCTCATCGACATAAAGAAAATTAAAAAATTTGTTTCGCGTGAATCAGTAAATTATTTTATAAGTTATGCGCGAAGGAACAAAATAATTCTTTCGTATTTATATAGTAGTTAAGATAAGATTAAGAAGTAAAGATTAAGATGTATTTATCTTTTTATCTACATATGAATAACATTTTTTGCATTTAATTGGGCAAATTAAATCACTACTTATTTATTTTTATCTATATAGATAAATGAATTATTTACGTCCGGTTAGATTAAATATCATTTATTGTTTTATAGGTTTCTACAGAATGATAGCTCAATAAAAACTAAACAATTATTTATTATAAACTTCTAAAATTTCTCTCAAAACATAACCAGATTATTATAGAAATCTCTATTATACATATCTCCACAACTATAAATAAGCCTCAATAAGTTCCCTTGTTTAAAACAAGAAATGCATTTTCATGGAGATCCATTACCAATTCCTAATCAAGTATTGCTTAAATTTATTCTGTTTTTCAGTTAAAAAGATTGTATATCATTCAGTAACCCATGAAGTTAAGTCATACCAGATCAATTACTGAGAAGAAGTCGTTACAGCTAGTTGACAATGACATTTAAGCTATTTCGTAGAGGATCAGCGAGGTGTATCGGTCTGCTTTCAGCTTTTGTGACCATATTGATTTGCCTCTACTACATATCCATAGGTCAACCTTCTGTTGTTGAACAAAAAAACTTACGATTAGTCGGACAATTTGAAGAAAATCGAAGCAATGGAAAACAACGCCAAGAACGACGTCAAACACAAACAATTAAAGATTCAAATTCATTTACCAAACAAGAACCTACTTTTGCTGTAGATAGTAGAAAAACATCATTATCGTTGCTCAACAAATGTTATACTCTAAATAAACAAGAAACAAATATCACAGCTTTCAATGAGTACTCCCGCTTTAATTTTCAGGTAAGATTTATTAACCGAAAAATTGCACAGATATGTTTGTTGCAAATGCTATGATATTTAACAGCCAGAATGGATACGAACGAAAGAATATTGGGATAAGTCATTTGAGGATCGATATGAGCAACAAAAAAAAGATGATTTTCGTCAACCTTTAAAAGTAAGTAAATATTAATATTTCATTCTTATAATTGGCCTTAATTTATATATTTGTTTGAAGATAATTATTGTGCCACATTCTCATAATGATCCTGGTTGGCTTAAGACGTTCGTTAACTACTTTCAATCGGATTCCAGACAAATTTTGAATTTAATTGTCACTAAAATGCAAGAATACACGGACATGACGTTTATATGGTCTGAAATAAGTTTCTTGCAACTTTGGTGGGATCAAGCTCATCCAACTAAGCAACGAGTAGCTAAATTAAAAAAAAAAATAAATGAAAACATACTTTAAATGCGTAGTAATGTTATTTAAATTTTCAGGCCTTAAAACGATTGATAAAATCAGGGCGATTTGAAATAACAACTGGTGGATGGGTAATGACCGACGAAGCCAATGTTCACTTGTTTCCAATGTTGGACCAATTAATTGAAGGTAAATTATAATACTCAATAACGTATTTTAGTAAATCGCATTTTATGGGGTAAGAATGAAGAATAAATAAATCAGATAGAAGCGTTAATTAAATAAAAAACATATATGGATTGAAAGAACATTGATTGTAGATATCACCTTTTATTTTAAAGGTATCCCGGGACTGGTTATTTTAATAAGCAAGGTGTGTCTTCGAAATAGATAAGAGGAATACAGAACAAAACCACCGTCGTAGATTAAAAAAAAACATACCTACATATCTACTAGGAACATTAGAATCCGCCACAGCTTCAAAGGACAAAACATCGAAAACGGAGTTTCACAAATACAAATAATTCCAGAAAAGATATTTAAAAAACAAAAAAAAAATTATAGTCTGGGGAAAATTGACCTCAACCCAAAAATGTCGGTATATACAAAATGTTTTGATGGTATCCGCATGGAAAAAGAGTGCTCAATCTGAAAATGCTGGGTATACCTCTGGCAACATTGAGAATTTTAAATATGACGTTTTGAATGGGAAGAGGTTGTTATGCATCAGACGGAAAACATTACTTTGGTACAATCTATGTATATGGCACATGATTTCAACGTACTCTTTAATGGAGAACCTAACGACACTAAATCTAAGACGATAGGACTACCCAAACAAAAGGTACAGTCCTTTTTATGTAAGTGTGACTATATTTTCAGTACGATATGTAAATATTGCGGAAATCCTTTGGAAATAATTGCCCGTTAATAAAACTTTATATAACTGTTGCATTCCTTATGAATTAAAGAATAAGAACATTTGATAAAAATATCTGTCGTAAGAAGGTGCTTTTCCGTTCAAAATCGCACATTTTATTTAACTCTAAAAAACACACCCTTCCTTCTTAAATACTTTTATAGACTCTTTTGATTCTTTATTCTAGTGACACTTTTAAGATTTGCACCAAGTTTCATGAACATGGCATTTTTTGACACAAGTGTTTTGGTAAAGTCCAATACTTTTTCCTCCCTGTCAAAAAAGCATCATTTTAGAAAAGATATTTTTATCGAAAATTCTTATTCTCGGTTTGGATAAAAAATGCAAAATTTATACCAAGTTTCATCAACGGACCAATATTTCCAAAGGGTTTCCGCAATATTAGCATATCGTACTGAAAATAAAGTCACACTTCCATAAAAAGGACTGTAACTTTTGTTTGGGTAGTCCTATCGTATAAGTTTTAATGACATAAGGTTCTCCGTTAAAAAGTACCTGGAAATCATGTGCCATATGCATAGATTGTACCAAAGTAATTTTTTCCCTTTGATGCACAACAACCTCTTCCCCTTCAAACGTCATATTTAAGAATCGTCAAGGTATACCCAGCATATTCAGATTCAGCACTCTTTTTCCATTAGAATACCATCAAAACATTTAGTATATACCGACATTTTTGAGTTCGGCCCAAAAATGCCACTTTTTCCCTAGACTATAGACAAGCATGGCGGATTCCACATTTTCTTTAGGAATTTGGGGTAGCAACGGTATGCATTGTATGTGTAGTGTTTTCAATATTTTATATTTCTAATGCGAAAACTTTTTATAACTTTGAATATCCCTAGTCTCGTCAATACTTTACTTATACAATAAAAGTACACTTCCCCAGAAAGTCAGTTGAAAAAAAGCAGGAATAAATTCTGAAAATAAACATTTTAGAACTTTAAACACTGTCGGTCGATGATAAACTCTAAGTTTTACCACTTTCTTTTCATTTTGTAAATGTATTAATTGATTCATTTAAGTGGTTATTAATTTATATGCAAATTATTACCAGCAACCAGAGATCAGAAATAACTTTCAACCTTTATTTTCAATTGGTTTCACTCAAAGCTTAAGAAAGATTTTGGTTTCGGGTTGAGATGTATTAAAAAAAAAATTAATTTAGGTCATCGGTTGAGATTTATTTTTTATTTTCAAAAATATCTCTCAATGGTTGAGATTTTTACGAAAAAATTAATGCAAAAGGTCAACCTTTAACCTTTTTCGCTGAAAATAAATCAAAAATAGTTAATTCAGAAGAATTTGGAATTTGCTGAGAACATGTTTATTTTTCAAAAATAAATACATATGAGGTTTTTTTCTTATTTTAGGTATTAAATCTTACTAATAATCGCTTAAAATAAAATGCAAAGACGAAAATGCCTTTTCGACTGTGACTTAAGTTACAGCACAACCAATGCAATTTCGAAAAATCCCAATAGTCTGCATTTCCGCATGCATCAGTGCTTACAAAACACTATTGGTCATAATAACGGGCATTCTTATTGATAAAATTGCAGATGAGATTTATTTTTGTTCTCTCAGGAATAAATCTGGTTGACGTAACCTAAAAAAAAAAAAAAAAAAAAAAAAAAAAAAAAAAATGATTTCTCTAAGACCTTAACCGATATATTTGTTTGTTGGGAATAAAGGTTATAGTGTGACCTTTATTGAAAATGACAACAAATAATTGAACATTTTGAATGAAACAACAACAACTCAAGAGTTCTACCACCAAGTTATTATTGAAAAGCTTTGCCTGTCATTGGGATTGAACTTAAGACATCAACTGTGACTGGAATTCGGAAGCCGACGACCTACCCATCGCGCTACCAAAGCCACATGTCAAGGTCCATCTCAGTGCAGGTTTTGTTGCTTATCAAATGCATTTAAACGACTAGCATTTTTATTAGAGCACACAAGCTTGCTGTTGTCACATTCGGTTTCTTTCTTTTTTCTCCGTACCCGATTAGTATGCCAACAATTCGTTTGTCATACAAGGGGGGAGAGTAGTGAAAGATTTGACGCTGGTCAAGGACAACAAATAACAGTTATTAAAAAACCTTTCAAAAGTTTGAGATTTATTTGTGATCTCTGCCAGCAACTATTCTTCGGCATGTTTTTCTACATTTTGATTGTAACTTTTTTTTTGTTGAAACTCTTGGCGTGTTTTGTTGAGCTTCTGATGTACCGATCTACATTGCCCGATTTTTCCACGAAAATTTTTCCAGAAATCGTGTGAAATGTACACACAGAACGATTTTTTCCATAAGATTTTTTCCTTTTCTTCTTCCTTGTTTTATTGCTGTGCTCTTCATTTTTCATTGATATTCACTCACACCATCAAACGACGGCACACTGACACCGAACACACTCAAAAAACTGGAAAGGAGAAGAGAGAGAACATAAACAGACTGGAAAAATCGTTCGAGTTTTCTGGTACAAACGATTTGATCCCTACCCCTCACTTTTCACTCCCTTCACCCACGAACAAAAGATCGGCACTGGAAAAATCGTTCAATGTAGACCGGGACAGTGTGAACATTAAGAAAAGTTTCACATTAAGCTTAAGTTTTACATGAAAATGCAACAACAAAAATTTAACAGCACATTGAATCTTCAGTAAGTCCCAATCTACATTGCCCGATATTTCCACGAAGATTTTTTCCAGAAATCGTGTGAAATGTACACATAGAACGATTTTTTCCGTGAGATTTTTTCCTTCGCTTCTTCATTTTTTATTTCTGTGCTCTTCATTTTACATTGATATTCACTCACACCATCAACCCAATGGCACACTGACACCGAACACACACAAAAAACAGGAAAGAGGGCGAAAGAGAACATAAACAGACTGGAAAAATTGTTCGAGTTATGTGGTACAAACGATTTGATCCCTACCCCTCACTTTTCACTCCCTTCACCTACGAACAAAAGATCGGCACTGGAAAAATCGTTCAATGTAGACCGGGACTAAGTCCCGGTCTACATTGAACGATTTTTCCCGTGCTGAATGGAAAAATCGGCCGAAACTGGAAGGAACTTGTCGGTTGTACCTCTCAATCGCACATGATTACAACAACAATTTTTTGTCGGCAGTGGAAAAATCGTTCAATGTAGACCGGGACTAACTCTAATGTGAACATTAACTTTCCATTGATTTCCAAGGAAATGTTCGTTGAGTATGGTAGTTTTTAGCAGATTTTGAAAACAAAACTTTTAAGTTAAGTTAAGATTTATTGAACAAAATAGTATTTACAATTGACTTATAACTAGTTATATAATTTTATACTTTGTCTTAATTTTAAATGATTATAAAAATAAAATACATGTCAAGAAAAAATAATTCTAAAAGTCGGTTGACTTTATCGTCTTCGGGTGTTCCGTCCCGGTTGTCAAGTTGTGGTTTAGGTGGGGGGACTGGAAGGCATTTAGGCTCGGTGATATGCTGACCCTGTGTCAGCTTAGAACGAAACTGTTTGCTCGTGTCCGTGATGATGTTGTCGTCCAGGATGTCCATCGTACCGAGATATCTCGGCTCGGGATGTCGTTGCTGAGTGGCCATTCTTCTCATCAGTTAATTCGGGTGACTGTTGGTGAGTCCTACTAGCTTCTTTGCTTGAAGCAGTAGGTACCTGTCCAGGGGGATGATGATCGCCTCTGTATAAAGACGGTCGTTGCTGTGATGTCTCATTCTCTGCCGATCGAAATAGTTACATAATTTGTTTTCAAAATAAGAAAAGAAAACAAACTAATTTTAAGATTTAAAAATAAAAAAAAAAAAATATAATAATAATAAAGATTGTTCCCTACGACAAGCTCTTGTTGTTGTTACTCGATGATGTAACTGACCTACCTTTTATCTGCACTTATATAAGACAGTAAAAGTTTTATGAGTGAGGATGAGACAGACGAAGTGCCTATGAGCGAGAAAATACAATTAAAACAAATGAGTAAGTTCTTCTTAATTGGTAAGGTAAATGGGGAGGGGGTTTAGGCATTGCAGCTGAGCGAAAAAGAAAGAGCTTGCAGAATTCCTGACTTAAAGATGTATTTGAGTTGGAAAACGAGTCGGTTACTTTTCAAAAAAGAGGAAAAGCTTCGACTCGAAATTTAAAGATCAATGCCTAAAGGGTTCATTGATCCTGGAATTAGGGGAAGTTTGCAGAAAATTTACAATTTTATTTATGTAATTGTGATGCAGGACTGAAGATAAAAACAGAAATAGGTACCGGAATCAATAGTCAATTACTAGTCTGAACGGAAAGTCTAATTCCGCAACCCAACCTAAAAACTAACCAAATCTTTTGCGCGATTTATATTTCTTTGTATCGTGGCACATATACATACATACATATATGGACATAATTATATGTTGCAATCGCAATTTAAATAAATTAATTTGAATTGAAGAGAACTAACTAAAACTAAAAAAAAAGTTCTAAGTGAAATTTAATACCTACTCAAGGTTTAAACAAACCAAAAGTTTCGAGATTACATCTTAATATATGTACCTAGTTAACTAACTGGTAAGCTCACCACAAAGAAAATCAAATTAAAGAAAAAGAAATCTTTTTTACATATATCTATATGTATCCTCGCTTTGATCGCTTGGCTAATTTAAGTTCTTTTTGTGATAAGTTCGACTTGAAATTGATTCTGATGTGCGATATTCTGTTTGTATAAGTACCTACATCAGTAGTACCTACATCAGTAGTACCTACATCAGTAGTACCTACATCAGTAGTACCTACATCAGTAGTACCTACATCAGTAGTACCTACATCAGTAGTACCTACATCAGTAGTACCTACATCAGTAGTACCTACATCAGTTGAAGGACATACAAACAAAGGAATTGTTTCAATTACAATACCCACTTGTTAGGAAAATACAGCGGTAGATCCGGTCCGATTTAAGCTCACAGTGGATTCGAGTTTCCGTAGAAGCACCATAGCGCTGAGCGTTAGGCCGTAAACCAAATTTGCTAACGACTCCAGGGGTCTAGGGTTCAAATCACCACCCTAGTCAAATAACTTTCTTTTATTTTTTTTTTAATTATTTTTTTTATTAATTAACTAAATTTTTTTATTTGTGCCTCGAAGTGGTTTCAGTGTCGTTAATGATCAAATTTTTTAGTATCGAAAAGAATTATCGTTACGCGAACCGAGTGTTTTAAATTTTAGTTCGCGGAAGTAACGGTTATCTATATTTAGTTATTATAACTTATTAAACAAAAAGTACATAAAATATGATGGATCCGAAAATGTAACGGATTTCTTATTCAAAGTAGATATGCTACAGGCGTCGTCACCGTATACCGACGAACAGGTTGCGGCGAAATTTCACATTTTGCTTGGTGGTAAAGCCAACAAATGGTTTCGGGGGTTTTTGAAGAGGAACCGTACGGCAAAATTGGCGGAGATTAAGGTGGCGATGAAGAAGGAATTCGGTAGGTTGGAAAGTGACGTAGACATCTACATGAGATTACTTACTAGGAAGCAGGGAGTGAAAGAATCTTTCGACGACTTTTATACGTCAGTAGTAAGTCTTAACGACCGATTTAAAGAGCCCTTCGATAGTGGGAAACTAATCCATGTCATGCGGAACAATGCTAAAGACAAAATAGGGGAAATTTTGTTATCTGCTGATGTTAAAAACTTAGAGCAATTGCGAAATAAGGCGAGAGAAGCTGAGAGGTTCTTAGCGAAGCGTTCTTCGCCTCAAAAAACTGTTCATGAAATAGCAGTCGAAAACGAATATTTATCGGATGTGGATCCGGAAGGTGAGGAAATAGCGGCCATTTCATCCGGTCGAAAACCCGTTTCCACGGCCAACTATGTTTGTTGGAACTGTGACCAAAAAGGGCACGCCTATCATTTTTGCCCGTCGAAGGTTAGGAATTTGTTTTGTTTTCTGTGCGGTGCGAAGGGGGTAAATACCGTTGAGTGTGGAAAACATTCGGGAAACTGCGCGAGGGACGAAAGGAAGAGTGGGGAGATTCGTTCCTCAAGGAACAAAACCGACCCACAGAAATAAAACCAAACAGTACCCTTAATACCGTTAACGTTCCTCTTAAGATCTTGGAACGAAGAGAGCCTCTCAGCTCTCAGATCACTCAGTCTCATCCGGTGAACACATACGCTTTAAAATCCCTTCACGAGCGAAAGCTAAATTACTATAAAGTTCGCTCTCGAATTTTTGGAACTAAAAGTGGTTTAGCTAGCGCTCACGTTCAAAAATGCCGGCTTCGGTTTCGTAATAGAAAAAAATTTCGCAAGCAGATTCTCGAAACCATCATAACGTCAAACTCAGATGGTAGGATGTACGCTAATGTTTAATTGAACGACGAATCAGTTTTTGGGCTTTTAGATAGCGGGGCATCCGTATCGGTTTTAGGGACTGACTGTTGGGAATTGGTAAAAAGGATTGGTGTCGAAGTAAAACCGTACAAAAACGTCGTGCGTACTGCAGACGGTAAGTCACATGACATAGTAGGTCACTGTGAAATTCAGACGCAGTACAATGGTATCACGAAATCCCTTTCTTTTTACTTAATTCCCAATTTAACTCAGAAATTGTATTTGGGAATGGATTTTTGGCGAAATTTTAATTTGATGCCTGAAATAAGTGAGATACAAGCCGACGCCGACGTCGGATTAGGTGAAGATGAGGTAAACTTTAAGGATGAGGCTGAGTTAATCAAACTTTCGCCGGAGCAACATTTTCAGCTAGAGATTGTGAAAAAGCTATTTCCTAATTTTGTCATGCTAGGGCTTGGTAAGACAAATCTCGGTTGTCACGTCATCGATACGGGAAACGCGGTCCCTGTCAAATCTAGACACTATCCATTGTCTCCGGTTCGTCAGGAAGAGGTATACAAGGAATTGGACCGCATGCTAGGACTTGGGGTTATCGAGGTTAGCAATTCCCCTTGGAGTTGTCCTGTCGTTTTGGTGATAAAACCTGGCAAGGTGCGCCTGTGTTTAGACTTTAGAAAAGTCAACGCAGTCACCGTTAAGGATGCGTACTCTTTGCCCCACATTGAAGGCTTACTCAGCCGTATCAAGGACACCCATTTCATCACGGGAATCGATCTAAAGGATGCGTATTGGCAAATACCTTTAGACGAAAAATCAAGGGAAAAGACAGCTTTTGCGGTACCTGGTAGACCACTCTACCAGTTTAAGGTTATGCCGTTTGGCTTAAGCAATGCTGGTCAAACGATGAGTAGAGTGATAGACCAGGTAGTGCCAAGTACGCTTCGTGAAAATGTCTTTGTTTATTTGGATGACTTATTAATTTGTACGGCTGACTTTGAGTCGCATATACGCATCCTTTACGAAGTGGCTGCCTGTTTAAGTAGGGCTAAGCTCACAATTAACCTCGATGAAAGCAAGTTCTGCATGCGGGAGATTAAGTATCTTGGATACATTGTTGGTCAGGGTATTTTAAAAACCAATCCTGACAAAATCGAGGCAATGGTGAATTTTCCCTTCCCTACAACCGTCAGACAAGTTAGGAGATTTTTGGGATTGACCGGATGGTACCGAAGGTTTATTAAGAACTACTCGGATTTAACGGCTTCACTTACTGATTGCCTGAAAAAGAAGACCAAATTTGAGTTGACACCGGAGGCGCTGGAGGGGTTTAGCAAATTGAAGACGGCACTTTCCTCGGCTCCTGTGTTGTCACAACCCGATTTCAGCAGGCCATTTACTATCCAGTGCGATGCGTCTTCAGAAGCGGTAGGCGGTGTTCTCCTTCAGTTGGATGAGAACGACAACGAGAGACCGATCGCTTACATGTCGAAGAAGCTTAACAAGTCACAGAAAAATTACACTGTCACTGAGCAGGAATGCCTAGCAGCTGTCTTGAGCATTCGAAAATTTAGGCCCTACGTTGATGGTCTCCCTTTCAGAGTAATAACGGATCATTCAAGCCTCAAATGGCTTATGTCAATGAAGGAGTTAAGTGGAAGGCTTGCTCGGTGGAGTTTGGAGCTCCAAGGTTTCGACTTTTCCATTGAACATAGTAAGGGGTCCCTCAACGTAGTGCCAGATACCTTGTCTCGCATGGACATGGAAGAGATTTCTGCGAAGGCAACCGTGCGGGAAAATGAGTTTGATGTAGACGATTCGACATTGTTAGGCGGTGAGATCGATCTCGATTCAGTTGAATTCGATTCGGAGAAATATGCCCAACTGAGAAAGAACATCACTTCGGATCAATCTGCGCTTCCTGACCTAGTGGTATTGGGAAAATATGTGTACAAATGGGTTAGGTTCAGGACAGGTGAGGTGACCGAGGAGGATTCGCTTTGGCGTCTTTGGTTGCCGGACACACTTACTCACAGATGCATTGAGTTGTCACACAATACCAAGCTAAGTTGCCATAGCGGCTTTGCCAAAACGTATGCTCGGATAAGGAATAGGTATTACTGGCCAAAAATGGTTAGCGACATCAAGGCATTCGTGAGTGAGTGTGAAACGTGCAAAATGGTTAAGGCTCCAAAAGCGATTCTTCGTCCACCTATCATCTCGCAGATTGTGACGGAAAGGCCTATTCAGCGGTTGTACTTCGATTTTTTGGGACCATATCCGCGCACGAAACGAGGAAATGTGTTTGTTTTCATTGTGGTGGACCACTTCACCAAATTCGTTTTTCTTAAAGCTCTGTCAAAAGCCACATCGTCTAAGGTCATTGGGTTTTTAGAAACAGACATTTTTCATACTTTCGGCACCCCTGAATGGATTCATTCCGACAACGGCCGGCAGTTCGTATCCAAAGAATTCCAAAATTTTTCGGCCGATTATGGTGTAAAGGCTCTCCCAAACCAATGCGGAACATTCGTTGCGGCGAAGAAACATTCGCATGTCAATATTTATTTACATGGTTATATATGACAGTGCCCACACCAACGCGGCGGAGAAACATATGAAATAATTTTGACTGACAAATGTTTCTTCGCCGCAACGAATGTTTCGCATTGGTTTGGGAGAGCCTTAAAACATGTGCGAACGGCAGTGTGCTCGCCGCAGGCTAACATTTCCGAGCGAGTAAATCGAAGTGTTTTGAGCAAACTTAGAGTTTTAATTTCGAAAGAGCAAAACGATTGGGATGTCCATTTGTCTAGCATTGCATGCTCACTGCGTTCGGACACCGACGATTCGATAGGATTTCAACCATGTTTTGCGCTTTTCGGACAAAATATGACAAATCACGGTTCAACCTATAGTATATTACGCGATTTAAATGCTCTACACGACTCGGAAATGTTAGTTTTGCCTAACGCACTGTTCAGGGCACACGTTAAGTCCAAAAACACTTATAATTCACGTGCTAAACCGGTAACTTACCGAGAAGGGCAAGAAGTGTTCCATCGAAAATTCGCGCAGAGTAATTTTTTGAAGCGCGTAATGCCAAACTACTTCCCAAATTCGTACAATCCCGTGTTCGTAAGGTGATTGGCAACTGCACGAACTTGAGACGCAAGCAGGAAAACCTTTGGGAATATTTCACGCCAAGGACATGCGTCAATAATTGCCTTCATAAATCGAAAAACCATTAAAAGTATATCGAGATATATTAAAATGAATTTCAACATCTTTGAAGCAAAGATTTAATTTTAGCCCAGCTAGATAAATGGGTTCGCGACCCACGTTTTTCTTGTAATGTTATATCTTGCTGTCAAACTAATTTATATAAACTTTATTCTGTTTTAGAAAACATATTTTGATTTGTACAATTTAACTAAATATGCACTTCCGTCAAAGGTAAACAACCAAATTAAGTATAACAAACACTTTTGTTTGTTTTCCCGACGGCAAAAATAATTTGTATTCGTTTTGCCGACGGCAAAACACACATGTAACTATGTATACAATTGTAATCTAGTTTACTGTATACCGTCTCTTACTATTCACCAAAATAATAAATAGGATACAATCGTCTCTTTCGTAAAAAGGAATAAAAACGAAGTTTTGTTTATTGTCGATTTTTGTTTGCAGTTTTAACTAACTACATCTTACCTACGGAAATGAAAATTATAAATAATGCAACAATTTACACTAAAACTAATTGTGATTCGTAATCGTGAATCGTAATCGTTTACTGATTAATGCGTGGGTTCATTTGCAATTTTCGGGATATCGACATATCCAGAAAAAGCAAAGCCCTGTTACATAATTTGTTTTCAAAATAAAGAAAAGAAAACAAACTAATTTTAAGATTTAAAAATAAAAAATATAATAATAATAAAGATTGTTCCCTTCGCGTCGGCAAACGACAACTAGAAGCGCGGCACGACAAGTTCTTGTTGTTGTTACTCGATGATGTAACCTTTTATCTGCACTTATATAAGACAGTAAAAGTTTTATGAGTGAGGATGAGACAGACGAAGTGCCTATGAGCGAGAAAAGCAAATTAAAACAAATGAGTAAGTTCGTCTTAATTGGTAAGGTAAATGGGGAGGGGGTTTAGGCATTGCAGCTGAGCGAAAAAGAAAGAGCTTGCAGAATTCCTGACTTAAAGATGTATTTGAGTTGGAAAACGAGTCGGTTACTTTTCAAAAAAGAGGAAAAGCTTCGACTCGAAATTTAAAGATCAATGCCTAAAGGGTTCATTGATCCTGGAATTAGGGGAAGTTTGCAGAAAATTTCCAATTTTATTTATGTAGTTGTGATGCAGGACTGAAGATAAGAACAGAAATAGGTACCGGAATCAATAGTCACTTACTAGTCTAAACGGAAAGTCTAATTCCGCGACCCAACCTAAAAACTAACCAAATCTTTTGCGCGATTTATATTTCTTTGTATCGTGGCACATATACATACATACATATATGGACATAATTATATGTTGCAATCGCAATTTAAATAAATTAATTTGAATTGAAGAGAACTAACTAAAACTAAAAAAGAAAGTTCTAAGTGAAATGTAATACCTACTCAAGGTTTAAACAAACCAAAAGTTTCGAGATTACATCTTTATATATGTACCTAGTTAGCTAACTGGTAAGCTCACCACAAAGAAAATCAAATTAAAGAAAAAGAAATCTTTTTTACATATATCTATATGTATCCTCGCTTTGATCGCTTGGCTAATTTAAGTTCTTTTTGTGATAAGTTCGACTTGAAATTGATTCTGATGTGCGATATTCTGTTTGTATAAGTACCTACATCAGTAGTACCTACATCAGTTGAAGGGCATACAAACAAAGGAATTGTTTCAATTACAATACCCACTTGTTAGGAAAATACAGCGGTAGATCCGGTCCGATTTAAGCTTACAGTGGATTCGAGTTTCCGTAGAAGCACCATAGCGCTGAGCGTTAGGCCGTAAACCAAATTTGCTAACGACTCCAGGGGTCTAGGGTTCAAATCACCACCCTAGTCAAATAGCTTTCTTGTATATTTTTTTAATTATTTTTTTTATTAATTAACTAAATTTTTTTATTTGTGCCTCGAAGTGGTTTCAGTGTCGTTAATGATCAAATTTTTTAGTATCGAAAAGAATTATCGTTACGCGAACCGAATGTTTTAAATTTTAGTTCGCGGAAGTAACGGTTATCTATATTTAGTTATTATAACTTATTAAACAGATAGTGTGCAGAAAAAGTGCGCACCAACAAATGTACTACCCATATTCTTCAGCAGCAGTGGCCACTACGAGCGGAAGGACAGTGGTGAGTTTGTTTTGTTTTATATTGCTTTTATTATTGGTGTTATAAAGACACAAACCTATATATATATATAACCTAAATAAAAACAAATATACTTACGCGAACTAAAGGGTGGTTATACACTGGGGGACTAAAGTTTTAATTAATGACATATAGACAAAAGAGGACCGTAGATCCCAAATTTATTAAATAAATCGAAGTCGAAATTGTGATTCTTTTTAGTAATATAATTTTTGATTAAAAGCGGCACGGTTGCTACTAGAGCTAGAATTATATAAATTTAACTGATTTTAACCCTTTTAAATATAATATTCATTTGAAGTCAATTGTAAAACATGAAATAGAAAAAATTAAAATAATTTTTATATTTTACCATGAAATATATCAACAATTTCTTTTCATTTTGAAATAAAATAGATTAAAATAATGAGTACTTAAATTTTGTTTAATAAAAAAGGATGAGAAGAAGAATGGGAGAAGGATGATGTAGCGGGGAAGAGGAGGAAGCCTGGAAAAGGGGTTGCTCTAGCGAGGGAGGCAACCAAGGCAGGGAGGGTAGAGGCAAATTTCTCGCGCATCGCTACCACCGGGATGCAAGTCTGGCCAAGAACCACGACCACAGCTGAGCTAGGGGTTTATATTGCCAGCAAGGACCTCAAGGCAAAATAGCACGTTACAAAATGTAGTCCGGTACAAATCCTTAGTAGCTTTCTTTGAATTTGAAGTTCCTTCATGACTGTTTTCGAGATAGGAATAGCTGATTACGGGCCGCAGAAGCTGCTTGTACATAAGAAGCTTCGTCTTCTGGCTTAGTCCGTTTCTGCGTCTCATCAATGGGTGGAGTCGGTGGAAGGCCCAGTTGGGATCTGTCCGGATGCCCCATTTCCTGTAGAAGGCGTAGAGTCTGTTGAGGTGGTGCTCAACTTTGCGCAAAGCTACCAGAGGAGACATGGAGGTGGCATACGTAAGGGAGTCATCAGCATACAGGAGATTTTCGCATCCAAATGGTACAGGCTGGTCAGATGTCATCAGGCTGTAAATGAAGGGGCCTAGCTTCGAATAATAAAAAAAACTTGGGAAACTCCGGCTTTGATGTTCTTCACTTGTGATTTGTAGTTGTCCATTTGTACGTAGAATTTTCTGGAAGAAAGAAAAGAGAAAAGAATTTTTATAAGTGACGGGAAGTAATACGCGAAGCTTATGGATAAAAAAAAATTTTATACGAAGATTTAAAACTGTACAACAAATTGTTTCATGAAAAAATAACAAAATATAGATACAATTATTTTATTAAAAATTAGTCTCCCCAATTGCTTAGAAATTATATGACGACAATCTCAGAGCACAAAAGAAACATTGGTTGGTAACCATTTTTAATGAACACATCCCTTTGGTTATTAGAATTGAAATATTGCACTTCTCGAACAGCTTGAAGAAAATATTATTTTGACATGTGTTTAGGACCGTCGGTAGCTCATAAAGAAAACACAATAAAAACCTGCTCTTATTTTTAAAGGTTCGGAAATGTTAGTTTTGCCTAACGCACTGTTCAGGGCACACATTAAGTCCAAAAACACTTATAATTCACGTGCTAAACCGGTAACTTACCGAGAAGGGCAAGAAGTGTTCCATCGAAACTTCGCGCAGAGTAATTTTGTGAAGCGTGTTAATGCCAAACTTCCCAAATTCGTACAATCCCGTGTTCGTAAGGTGATTGGCAACTGCACGAACTTGAGACGCGAGCAGGAAAACCTTTGGGAATATTTCACGCCAAGGACATGCGTCAATAATTGCCTTCATAAATCGAAAAACCATTAAAAGTATATCGAGATATATTAAAATGAATTTCAACATCTTTGAAGCAAAGATTTAATTTTAGCCCAGCTAGATAAATGGGTTCGCGACCCACGTTTTTCTTGTAATGTTATATCTTGCTGGCAAACTAATTTATATAAACTTTATTCTGTTTTAGATAACATATTTTGATTTGTACAATTTAACTAAATATGCACTTCCGTCAAAGGTAAACAACCAAATTAAGTATAACAAACACTTTTGTTTGTTTTCCCGACGGCAAAAATAATTTGTATTCGTTTTGCCGACGGCAAAACACGCATGTAACTATGTATACAATTGAAATCTAGTTTACAATTACTATTCACCAAAAATAATAAATAGGATACAATCGTCTCTTTCGTAAAAGGGAATAAAAACGCCGTTTTGTTTATTGTCGATTTTTGTTTGCAGTTTTCACTAACTACATCTTACCTACGGAAATGAAAATTATAAATAATGCAACAATTTACACTAAAACTAATTGTGATTCGTAATCGTAATCGTTTACTGATTAATGCGTGGGTTCATTTGCAATTTTCGGGATATCGACATATCCAGAAAAAGCAAAGCCCTGTTACATAATTTGTTTTCAATATAAAGAAAAGAAAACAAACTAATTTTAAGATTTAAAAATAAAAAAATATAATAATAATAAAGATTGTTCCCTACGCGTCGGCAAATGACAACTAGAAGCGCGGCACGACAAGTTCTTGTTGTTGTTACTCGATGATGTAACTGACCTACCTTTTATCTGCACTTATATAAGACAGTAAAAGTTTTATGAGTGAGGATGAGACAGACGAAGTGCCTATGAGCGAGAAAAGACAATTAAAACAAATGAGTAAGTTCGTAATTGGTAAGGTAAATGGGGAGGGTTTAGGCATTGCAGCTGAGCGAAAAAGAAAGAGCTTGCAGAATTCCTGACTTAAAGATGTATTTGAGTTGGAAAACGAGTCGGTTACTTTTCAAAAAAGAGGAAAAGCTTCGACTCGAAATTTAAAGATCATTGCCTAAAGGGTTCATTGATCCTGGAATTAGGGGAAGTTTGCAGAAAATTTCCAATTTTATTTATGTAGTTGTGATGCAGGACTGAAGATAAGAACAGAAATAGGTACCGGAATCAATAGTCACTTACTAGTCTAAACGGAAAGTCTAATTCCGCGACCCAACCTAAAAACTAACCAAATCTTTTGCGCGATTTATATTTCTTTGTATCGTGGCACATATACATACATACATATATGGACATAATTATATGTTGCAATCGCAATTTAAATAAATTAATTTGAATTGAAGAGAACTAACTAAAACTAAAAAAGAAAGTTCTAAGTGAAATGTAATACCTACTCAAGGTTTAAACAAACCAAAAGTTTCGAGATTACATCTTTATATATGTACCTAGTTAGCTAACTGGTAAGCTCACCACAAAGAAAATCAAATTAAAGAAAAAGAAATCTTTTTTACATATATCTATATGTATCCTCGCTTTGATCGCTTGGCTAATTTAAGTTCTTTTTGTGATAAGTTCGACTTGAAATTGATTCTGATGTGCGATATTCTGTTTGTATAAGTACCTACATCAGTAGTACCTACATCAGTTGAAGGGCATACAAACAAAGGAATTGTTTCAATTACAATACCCACTTGTTAGGAAAATACAGCGGTAGATCCGGTCCGATTTAAGCTTACAGTGGATTCGAGTTTCCGTAGAAGCACCATAGCGCTGAGCGTTAGGCCGTAAACCAAATTTGCTAACGACTCCAGGGGTCTAGGGTTCAAATCACCACCCTAGTCAAATAGCTTTCTTGTATTTTTTTTTAATTATTTTTTTTATTAATTAACTAAATTTTTTTATTTGTGCCTCGAAGTGGTTTCAGTGTCGTTAATGATCAAATTTTTTAGTATCGAAAAGAATTATCGTTACGCGAACCGAATGTTTTAAATTTTAGTTCGCGGAAGTAACGGTTATCTATATTTAGTTATTATAACTTATTAAACAGATAGTGTGCAGAAAAAGTGCGCACCAACAAATGTACTACCCATATTCTTCAGCAGCAGTGGCCACTACGAGCGGAAGGACAGTGGTGAGTTTGTTTTGTTTTATATTGCTTTTATTATTGGTGTTATAAAGACACAAACCTATATATATATATAACCTAAATAAAAACAAATATACTTACGCGAACTAAAGGGTGGTTATACACTGGGGGACTAAAGTTTTAATTAATGACATATAGACAAAAGAGGACCGTAGATCCCAAATTTATTAAATAAATAAAAGTCGAAATTGTGATTCTTTTACGTAATATAATTTTTGATTAAAAGCGGCACGGTTGCTACTAGAGCTAGAATTATATAAATTTAACTGATTTTAACCCTTTTAAATATAATATTCATTTGAAGTCAATTGTAAAACATGAAATAGAAAAAATTAAAATAATTTTTATATTTTACCATGAAATATATCAACAATTTCTTTTCATTTTGAAATAAAATAGATTAAAATAATGAGTACTTAAATTTTGTTTAATAAAAAAGGATGAGAAGAAGAATGGGAGAAGGATGATGTAGCGGGGAAGAGGAGGAAGCCTGGAAAAGGGGTTGCTCTAGCGAGGGAGGCAACCAAGGCAGGGAGGGTAGAGGCAAATTTCTCGCGCATCGCTACCACCGGGATGCAAGTCTGGCCAAGAACCACGACCACAGCTGAGCTAGGGGTTTATATTGCCAGCAAGGACCTCAAGGCAAAATAGCACGTTACAAAATGTAGTCCGGTACAAATCCTTAGTAGCTTTCTTTGAATTTGAAGTTCCTTCATGACTGTTTTCGAGATAGGAATAGCTGATTACGGGCCGCAGAAGCTGCTTGTACATAAGAAGCTTCGTCTTCTGGCTTAGTCCGTTTCTGCGTCTCATCAATGGGTGGAGTCGGTGGAAGGCCCAGTTGGGATCTGTCCGGATGCCCCATTTCCTGTAGAAGGCGTAGAGTCTGTTGAGGTGGTGCTCAACTTTGCGTAAAGCTACCAGAGGAGACATGGAGGTGGCATACGTAAGGGAGTCATCAGCATACAGGAGATTTTCGCATCCAAATGGTACAGGCTGGTCAGATGTCATCAGGCTGTAAATGAAGGGGCCTAGCTTCGAATAATAAAAAAAACTTGGGAAACTCCGGCTTTGATGTTCTTCACTTGTGATTTGTAGTTGTCCATTTGTACGTAGAATTTTCTGGAAGAAAGAAAAGAGAAAAGAATTTTTATAAGTGACGGGAAGTAATACGCGAAGCTTATGGATAAAAAAAAATTTTATACGAAGATTTAAAACTGTACAACAAATTGTTTCATGAAAAAATAACAAAATATAGATACAATTATTTTATTAAAAATTAGTCTCCCCAATTGCTTAGAAATTATATGACGACAATCTCAGAGCACAAAAGAAACATTGGTTGGTAACCATTTTTAATGAACACATCCCTTTGGTTATTAGAATTGAAATATTGCACTTCTCGAACAGCTTGAAGAAAATATTATTTTGACATGTGTTTAGGACCGTCGGTAGCTCATAAAGAAAACACAATAAAAACCTGCTCTTATTTTTAAAGGTTCGGAAATGTTAGTTTTGCCTAACGCACTGTTCAGGGCACACATTAAGTCCAAAAACACTTATAATTCACGTGCTAAACCGGTAACTTACCGAGAAGGGCAAGAAGTGTTCCATCGAAACTTCGCGCAGAGTAATTTTGTGAAGCGTACAATCCCGTGTTCGTAAGGTGATTGGCAACTGCACGAACTTGAGACGCGAGCAGGAAAACCTTTGGGAATATTTCACGCCAAGGACATGCGTCAATAATTGCCTTCATAAATCGAAAAACCATTAAAAGTATATCGAGATATATTAAAATGAATTTCAACATCTTTGAAGCAAAGATTTAATTTTAGCCCAGCTAGATAAATGGGTTCGCGACCCACGTTTTTCTTGTAATGTTATATCTTGCTGGCAAACTAATTTATATAAACTTTATTCTGTTTTAGATAACATATTTTGATTTGTACAATTTAACTAAATATGCACTTCCGTCAAAGGTAAACAACCAAATTAAGTATAACAAACACTTTTGTTTGTTTTCCCGACGGCAAAAATAATTTGTATTCGTTTTGCCGACGGCAAAACACGCATGTAACTATGTATACAATTGAAATCTAGTTTACAATTACTATTCACCAAAAATAATAAATAGGATACAATCGTCTCTTTCGTAAAAGGGAATAAAAACGCCGTTTTGTTTATTGTCGATTTTTGTTTGCAGTTTTCACTAACTACATCTTACCTACGGAAATGAAAATTATAAATAATGCAACAATTTACACTAAAACTAATTGTGATTCGTAATCGTGAATCGTAATCGTTTACTGATTAATGCGTGGGTTCATTTGCAATTTTCGGGATATCGACATATCCAGAAAAAGCAAAGCCCTGTTACATAATTTGTTTTCAATATAAAGAAAAGAAAACAAACTAATTTTAAGATTTTAAAATAAAAAAATATAATAATAATAAAGATTGTTCCCTACGCGTCGGCAAATGACAACTAGAAGCGCGGCACGACAAGTTCTTGTTGTTGTTACTCGATGATGTAACTGACCTACCTTTTATCTGCACTTATATAAGACAGTAAAAGTTTTATGAGTGAGGATGAGACAGACGAAGTGCCTATGAGCGAGAAAAGACAATTAAAACAAATGAGTAAGTTCGTCTTAATTGGTAAGGTAAATGGGGAGGGGGTTTAGGCATTGCAGTTGAGCGAAAAAGAAAGAGCTTGCAGAATTCCTGACTTAAAGATGTATTTGAGTTGGAAAACGAGTCGGTTACTTTTCAAAAAAGAGGAAAAGCTTCGACTCGAAATTTAAAGATCAATGCCTAAAGGGTTCATTGATCCTGGAATTAGGGGAAGTTTGCAGAAAATTTCCAATTTTATTTATTTAGTTGTGATGCAGGACTGAAGATAAGAACAGAAATAGGTACCGGAATCAATAGTCACTTACTAGTCTAAACGGAAAGTCTAATTCCGCGACCCAACCTAAAAACTAACCAAATCTTTTGCGCGATTTATATTTCTTTGTATCGTGGCACATATATGTACATACATACATATATGGACATAATTATATGTTGCAATCGCAATTTAAATAAATTAATTTGAATTGAAGAGAACTAACTAAAACTAAAAAAGAAAGTTCTAAGTGAAATTTAATACCTACTCAAGGTTTAAACAAACCAAAAGTTTCGAGATTACATCATTTTATATGTACCTAGTTAACTAACTGGTAAGCTCACCACAAAGAAAATCAAATTAAAGAAAAAGAAATCTTTTTTACATATATCTATATGTATCCTCGCTTTGATCGCTTGGCTAATTTAAGTTCTTTTTGTGATAAGTTCGACTTGAAATTGATTCTGATGTGCGATATTCTGTTTGTATAAGTACCTACATCAGTAGTACCTACATCAGTTGAAGGGCATACAAACAAAGGAATTGTTTCAATTACAATACCCACTTGTTAGGAAAATACAGCGGTAGATCCGGTCCGATTTAAGCTTACAGTGGATTCGAGTTTCCGTAGAAGCACCATAGCGCTGAGCGTTAGGCCGTAAACTAAATTTGCTAACGACTCCAGGGGTCTAGGGTTCAAATCACCACCCTAGTCAAATAACTTTCTTTTATTTTTTTTTTAATTATTTTTTTTTATTAATTAACTAATTTTTTTTTATTTGTGCCTCGAAGTGGTTTCAGTGTCGTTAATGATCAATTTGTTTAGTATCGAAAAGAATTATCGTTACGCGAACCGAGTGTTTTAAATTTTAGTTCGCGGAAGTAACGGTTATCTATATTTAATTATTATAACTTATTAAACAGAAAGTGTGCAGAAAAAGTGCGCACCAACAAAGGTACTACCCATATTCTTCAGCAGCAGTGGCCACTACGAGCGGAAGGACAGTGGTGAGTTTGTTTTGTTTTATATTGCTTTTATTATTGGTGTTATAAAGACACAAACCTATATATATATATAACCTAAACAAAAACAAATGTACTTACGTGAACTAAAGGGTGGTTATACACTGGGGGACTAAATTTTTAATTAATGACATATAGACAAAAGAGGATCGTACATCCCTAATTTATTAAATAAATCGAAGACGAAATTGTGATTCTTTTTCGTAATTTAATTTTTGATTAAAATCGGCACGGTTGCCACTAGAGCTAGAATTATATAAATTTAACTGATTTTAACCTTTTTAAATATAATATTCATTTGAAGTCAATTGTAAAACATGAAATAGAAAAAATTTAAATAATTTTTATATTTTACCATGAAATATATCAACAATTTCTTTTCATTTTGAAATAAAATAGATTAAAATAATGAGTACTTAAATTTTGTTTAATAAAAAAGGATGAGAAGAAGAATGGGAGGAGGATGATGTAGCGGGGAAGAAGAGGAAGCCTTGAAAAGGGGTTGCTCTAGCGAGGGAGGCAACCAAGGCAGGGAGGGTAGAGGCAAATTTCTCGGGCATCGCTACCACCGGGATGCAAGTCTGGCCAAGAACCACGACCACAGCTGAGCTAGGGTTTTATATTGCCAGCAAGGACCTAAAGGCAAAATAGCACGTTACAAAATGTAGTCCGGTACAAATCCAACAAGTCCGGATGCCCCATTTCCTGTAGAAGGCGTAGAGTCTGTTGAGGTGGTGCTCAACTTTGCGTAAAGCTACCAGAGGAGACATCGAGGTGGCATACGTAAGGGAGTCATCAGCATACAGGAGATTTTCGCATCCAAATGGTACAGGCTGGTCAGATGTCATCAGGCTGTAGATGAAGGGGCCTAGCTTCGAATAATAAAAAAAACTTGGGAAACTCCGGCTTTGATGTTCTTCACTTGTGATTTGTAGTTGTCCATTTGTACGTAGAATTTTCTGGAAGAAAGAAAAGAGAAAAGAATTTTTATAAGTGACGGGAAGTAATACGCGAAGCTTATGGATAAAAAAAAATTTTATACGAAGATTTAAAACTGTACAACAAATTGTTTCATGAAAAAATAACAAAATATAGATACAATTATTTTATTAAAAATTAGTCTCCCCAATTGCTTAGAAATTATATGACGACAATCTCAGAGCATAAAAGAAACATTGGTTGGTAACCATTTTTAATGAACACATCCCTTTGGTTATTAGAATTGAAATATTGCACTTCTCGAACAGCTTGAAGAAAATATTATTTTGACATGTGTTTAGGACCTACGGTAGCTCATAAAGAAAACACAATAAAAACCTGCTCTTATTTTTAAAGGTTCGGAAATGTTAGTTTTGCCTAACGCACTGTTCAGGGCACACATTAAGTCCAAAAACACTTATAATTCACGTGCTAAACCGGTAACTTACCGAGAAGGGCAAGAAGTGTTCCATCGAAACTTCGCGCAGAGTAATTTTGTGAAGCGCGTTAATGCCAAACTTCCCAAATTCGTACAATCCCGTGTTCGTAAGGTGATTGGCAACTGCACGAACTTGAGACGCGAGCAGGAAAACCTTTGGGAATATTTCACGCCAAGGACATGCATCAATAATTGCCTTCATAAATCGAAAAACCATTAAAAGTATATCGAGATATATTAAAATGAATTTCAACATCTTTGAAGCAAAGATTTAATTTTAGCCCAGCTAGATAAATGGGTTCGCGACCCACGTTTTTCTTGTAATGTTATATCTTGCTGGCAAACTAATTTATATAAACTTTATTCTGTTTTAGATAACATATTTTGATTTGTACAATTTAACTAAATATGCACTTCCGTCAAAGGTAAACAACCAAATTAAGTATAACAAACACTTTTGTTTGTTTTCCCGACGGCAAAAATAATTTGTATTCGTTTTGCCGACGGCAAAACACGAATGTAACTATGTATACAATTGTAATCTAGTTTACAATTACTATTCACCAAAAATAATAAATAGGATACAATCGTCTCTTTCGTAAAAGGGAATAAAAACGCCGTTTTGTTTATTGTCGATTTTTGTTTGCAGTTTTCACTAACTACATCTTTCCTACGGAAATGAAAATTATAAATAATGCAACAATTTACACTAAAACTAATTGTGATTCGTAATCGTGAATCGTAATCGTTTACTGATTAATGCGTGGGTTCATTTGCAATTTTCGGGATATCGACATATCCAGAAAAAGCAAAGCCCTGTTACATAATTTGTTTTCAAAATAAAGAAAAGAAAACAAACTAATTTTAAGATTTAAAAATAAAAAATATAATAATAATAAAGATTGTTCCCTACGCGTCGGCAAATGACAACTAGAAGCGCGGCACGACAAGTTCTTGTTGTTGTTACTCGATGATGTAACTGACCTACCTTTTATCTGCACTTATATAAGACAGTAAAAGTTTTATGAGTGAGGATGAGACAGACGAAGTGCCTATGAGCGAGAAAAGACAATTAAAACAAATGAGTAAGTTCGTCTTAATTGGTAAGGTAAATGGGGAGGGGGTTTAGGCATTGCAGTTGAGCGAAAAAGAAAGAGCTTGCAGAATTCCTGACTTAAAGATGTATTTGAGTTGGAAAACGAGTCGGTTACTTTTCAAAAAAGAGGAAAAGCTTCGACTCGAAATTTAAAGATCAATGCCTAAAGGGTTCATTGATCCTGGAATTAGGGGAAGTTTGCAGAAAATTTCCAATTTTATTTATTTAGTTGTGATGCAGGACTGAAGATAAGAACAGAAATAGGTACCGGAATCAATAGTCACTTACTAGTCTAAACGGAAAGTCTAATTCCGCGACCCAACCTAAAAACTAACCAAATCTTTTGCGCGATTTATATTTCTTTGTATCGTGGCACATATATGTACATACATACATATATGGACATAATTATATGTTGCAATCGCAATTTAAATAAATTAATTTGAATTGAAGAGAACTAACTAAAACTAAAAAAGAAAGTTCTAAGTGAAATTTAATACCTACTCAAGGTTTAAACAAACCAAAAGTTTCGAGATTACATCATTTTATATGTACCTAGTTAACTAACTGGTAAGCTCACCACAAAGAAAATCAAATTAAAGAAAAAGAAATCTTTTTTACATATATCTATATGTATCCTCGCTTTGATCGCTTGGCTAATTTAAGTTCTTTTTGTGATAAGTTCGACTTGAAATTGATTCTGATGTGCGATATTCTGTTTGTATAAGTACCTACATCAGTAGTACCTACATCAGTTGAAGGGCATACAAACAAAGGAATTGTTTCAATTACAATACCCACTTGTTAGGAAAATACAGCGGTAGATCCGGTCCGATTTAAGGTTACAGTGGATTCGAGTTTCCGTAGAAGCACCATAGCGCTGAGCGTTAGGCCGTAAACCACAGTCGATCTCGTACTGTGGAAGTGTGTAGACGTTTTCGGCTTTCACAGACTTTCAAGTAAATATCGCGTGTGGTTAAGTACAAATTAAGCCAAGCTATTTTTATATAGTGAAGTAGCACAGAGGAAGAAGTGTACCCAACTTGGTAAAGCGCCGCTCCATTACCACAGCTGAGCTGCCAGTTGAATGGAAGGAGACGGTGCACAATGCCAACAACACAGCAGCAGCCGAGAAACAGAAACAAGTGTTCACCTCGCCATCTGATGACGAGGAAATTGAAAATATGTCCGAGGGTGGAGAGGGACTATACAAATCAGGTGATAGCCAACAAATAATCGGCCTCACCTCACCAGAGGCGTCAGAAGAAGAAACTGAGGTTCAAAACTTAGAAGATGAGATAGGCAAAGTGCGGGGGGCGATTGAGACTCTCCAAGCTAGGCTCACCCCCCTAATCGAAGCATTAAAAGAAAAGCAGCAAGCTCGTCGAGAGAGAGAACGACAGGAGCGGCAAGCTAAAAAAGCAAGACAGGCCCCACTAAAGGAGGCCCAGTCAAAAAGTGGTGATGCGGAGCTGCAGCCCCATGAAGCACAGCAGCAGAGAAAAGAGCCGCTGCTGACAAGCAAACAACTACAGCAGGCGAACAAAAAATCAAACGAGCAGAAGCAACAAAACCAACAGCAGCAGACACAACAACAGCAGAACCAGCAGCAGCAGAGACAACCGCAGCAGAACCAGCAGCAGCAGAATCAACAGCAGCAGAGTCAACAGCAGCAGCCACAGCCGCAGATAACCAAGAAAGAGAAAGTGCCGCCCATTAATGTTTATATGATGGACCTTAAAGAGACCATAGAATTATGTAAGTCGGCCATAGGCCAGAACTTTTATATTAAACGTTTAAGTATAGATAGGCATGCTATCCACTGCATGACTGTGGAACAGCACAAAATAATTAAAAATTTATTAAAAGTCTCCACAACTGAATTCTTCAGCTTCACGCCGAAAGTTGATAAATTACAAACGGTCCTCTTGAAGGGCATAGATTCCTGCACGGATCCGAAGGACCTCTTAAATGAGCTCCGCCAAAAAGCGAGTGACGATCTCGACTTTATCGAGGTCAAGCCGTTTACCACAGTCCGAGCAAGACGGGAGAAGAGGAATTTGTCCATCTTCCTAGTGCAGCTCTCACCCAATAGCAAACTGGATAGTTTGAGGAGTATCTCCGTCCTCAACTACCAGTGTGTAACCTGGGATAGATTAAAGAGGCGCGGTGACATGCTTCAATGCATGCGCTGCCAAAGGTTCGGCCACGCTGCAGCAAACTGCGAAATGCAGTCACGCTGCGTTAAGTGTGGTGAGAACCACATAAAAGGAGAATGTAAGCTAGGTGAGGAAAGGGTCGAGGACAAGGCCCTGCTCAAATGTGCACTCTGCCGGAAAGACGGACACCCCGCTAGCTATCGGGGATGTCCGATCTTTCAGGAACTGAAAAATAAAAAAGTAAGGCAAATAGAAGTAGAGAAACGCCCATTAACGCGTGCTCCCACAACAATGTCCGTTAACCCCCAAATCTCGTACGCCCAAATGGTGTCAGGGAGGGGAACAACGGTACAGCCTACGCCAAAGGCAGCCCCACAGGCCCCCGTGCCTAAGGCTCCGGCGGCACAGGCGGATATTATGACCTTGTTGGTGGCCATTCAGGGCCAATTAACAGGTCTTCAAAAACAGATCGGGGAGCAGGCAAAGCGGGTAGACCATCTCTACTCCTATTTGCCAAGCTTAACGCAATTTATAGGTTAAGGGCGCGCTGCCGGAGAGGCCCTTTAGGATCCTTGCTGTGAATGTAAATTCACTGGTTAGGACCGAACGTAGAGCAAATCTATTCCAATTGTTGAAGGATCAAAGTCCAGATGTGTTTATGGCCAGCGAAACTAAGCTGAACCAGAAACATAAAATGACTAACAATAATTACAATATCGTACGAAGAGATCGGCCCAACTCCACTTTTGGGGGAGGTGTCGCAATCTTTGTACGAAAAGGCATTAATTATAAAGTTATATATAATAGTGAAGTACGCAGATTTCGGTTGCTTGAGGCGTGTATCGTATGCATTCCTCTCAAACATGGGAAGCGGATGTATGCGATTGCGGCTTATGCACCGGAATCACCTCAGCCAACTGAATTTTTAACAGAGCTCGAAAAACTTTTTCAATGCTTACAACTGAACTCGGAAGAGAATTACTATCTCATGGCCGGTGATTTGAATGCCAAACATGTAGATTGGGGAAATCAAATACAAAATCCGAGAGGTAGCCATCTATTTAATTGGATGAATCAATACAACGTTGAGTATACGCTCGACCTTCTGGCTACTGATAGGCCTTCGTTTCCAAGAAGCGGGTCCTATCTGGATGTTTTGCTTAAGGACTCAAGACTGACTATTATTGACACTGTGGGTCAACGACCTAGAAACTGTTTACGAACGATAGAGTACAACAGTGACCACTGCGGACTTGCTGCCGTAATTCAACTTCCGAACGAGCTCGTGGAGTTGGAAGAGTATGTGCCAGTGCATTCTTACAACTACAGTAAGATTCGCTGGCCACGCTTCACCAGCGCTTTATCGAGCGAACTAGGTACTAACAATATATCCCCACCAAATGACAGGAATTTAACAAATACGGAAATTGACGATTATCTGGAAAAAATGGACAGTACAATCCAACGAACAATGGAAAAAACAATACCGAAATACAAAGAACGAGAAGCCACCGACATGTACCGCAAAGCAACTATCGACGCACTACACAGACAAAAAAGTGGACTTTTGACAAGACTGAAACTCTTGTACAGACGATTTACTGACCGACACGATCTGGAGATTAGGACACTGAAGTCGTCTATCAAAAACATCAACCAACTGATCAAAGAAAACTACCGGTTGTCTATTAATTTGTACTGGGACAACAAAATTCGGGCCGTTAATTCTAGTGACCCGAGTATGTTTCCTCAAATTAATAAAATATTTAGACGGAATGATCAGAACGAACTTCCGTGTCTTAAGCTTCAGAGAACGACAGAGAACAGAGACGTACTTCTGATAGCAGGCATAGATCCAGAGGAAGCCGTCTTGGACGATGACCTCTTTATAATCGAAGATCCTCGTGAGAAAGTGGAGGCTGTGGGGCTGCTTTCCAGCAAGTGTATAAGGTGAATGCTAGCATTCGCCCGAACCATGACCTGGAGAACAGAGCCTTGCTTCACCACTTCTACCTTCGAAATGAAATGACGCAATGGCGATCAGAGAATCTCGGTTTCACCGGGTTCAATGAAGAATACTTGGCAAACGCCACCATCGCCGAGCGAAACGGGGCTAATTCCCTGTTAATTTCGAAAGTTGAGCTCCAGCTCATCTTCGCTTCATTAAAGAAAAAGAAGTCAGCAGGAATCGATGGTATATCCAACGTTGTACTGCGACATCTGCCTCAGGAAGCAGTTGACATTTATGCCTCACTGTTTAACAACGCTCTGAATAATGCATATTATCCAGGGCGCTGGAAAACAGCTGTGGTTCATCCTCTCCCGAAAAAGGGAAAGGACAACTCCAATCCGGCGAATCTCCGGTCGATAAGTCTTCTTCCAAGTATCAGTAAGGTATTTGAGAAAGTTATAAATAGAGCTCTGTCCAAGTGGGCGGAGGACAACAATATCATACCGGATAATCAGTTCGGCTTTAAGGCGGGACATGAAACCATTCATGCCGCGTCTAAACTCGTTTCTGATGTCCAATGGAACAAATCTAAAAGACAGTGTACAGGTGCTTGTCTGGTTGACTTGGAGAAAGCTTTCGACACCGTATGGTTAGAAGGTCTCTATCTAAAGCTAGCCAGACTTGGCACAAGTAAACCACTTTTATATATGCTTTATGATATGCTCAATGGTAGAAAGTTTGTTGTCAAAAGTGGCAATGTAACTTCTACCGCAACCTTTGAAATTAAAAATGGTCTTCAGCAGGGAGCGGTGAACTCACCGATTCTATTCAGTATTTACACCAGCGATCTGATAGGTAGTCTAACCCATGCCATAGCGTATGCCGACGATCTAATTGCGTACAGAACAGCTCCAACAGTTGAGGTCATCAGAATTCTCTTACAGCGTGACTTCGACAAGATTCAGCGATATTGCGATGACTGGAAGTTGAAAATCAACTTTCAGAAATCCGAAACTATTCTGTTCAGGACTCCACTGCATGGAGCCCCTAGGGATACAAGAAAGAACTGGCGCAAGCTGGTGATCGTGGGGCCACATGGACATCCACTGGCGAATAAAAGTGTAGTAAAGTACCTTGGCATCTGGATGGATCAGTATTTGTATTTCGACAGACATATAAATGCTGCTCTGACCAGAGCCAGGGGAGCTTTCGCCCTGACAAAACGGTTGTTTTTTAGCAGCCGTCTTGATAGCAGGGTTAAGGTGATTTGCTACATGGCCCTTATCCGGCCAATGATTGCCTATGGATGCCCGGTGTGGTTCAACGTTGCCCCATCTCAAATGGAAAAGATTCGGGTGTTTGAGAGACAGTGTCTTCGACGCTGCCTTGGATTACACAGAACACCAGAGTCGGAGTACAAACATTATTATTCCAACGAGGTTCTATACAATGGAGCCAACATTAACAGAATCGATAATTTTATACTCAAGCTGATTCGGGGTCACATTGCAAGAGCGATGTCCTCGGCTAATAGCTTAATTTTTGGGGCTTACTACCCCAACAACGAATACTTTGAGAGTGTGCGTTTGAGCGGTTATATTCCACCTAACGCATTCTTCTATTTAGACAGTCGGGGGCTGATACAGGATAGAGAGGCGGTTCCGCTAATCTACCACGTCTGCCGTAGAACTGTGGATAGGCGACTTCTTTATAGTCGAGACGTCATCGCACAAGGTGGAGCTGAGCGACTTCGGTTCAGTAGGACTGTGTCTGATAGGGACCGAAGAGATAGGGTGAAGCAGGAGAGCCAGTTTTGGTGGCTTAATGCTGAAAATGAAAATTTTTAAAGTTGACTCAGATATAGTTCTGGTCTTGGTCGACTTACATAGTTTTAGGTTTATTAGATTTAAGTAGGGACAGTCAGGGTGGCACAAAAAAAAAAAAAAAAAAAAAAAAAAATCAAACAAAAAAATTATAAAACAACAAAATCAAACAAAAAAAAAAATATGAAACCACAAAATCAAACAAAAAAAAAAAATACAAAATTAAAAAAGCCTGCTGTGGCTGTTCTAGTTTTTAAGGTAGTTATAAGTAGTTTTATAGTAGTCTTAAGTAGTCTAAGTAGTTTTAATTAGTGTTAAGATATTTTTTTAGGTAGTTGTTTTTTTCCCAATCTTTCTTGGTGAAAAATAAAACCAGTTAGATTTTAGTATATAATTAGTTCTTAGGCCGAAAGGCATTAGTATTAAGATATTGTTTGACTTAGAGCGCCCGCCTAGGGCCAGTAAGTTAGTTGTAAGTTGTAAGTAGGCTAGTTTTTATGAATTTTTGTCTAGCATTAAGATAGTTATAAGTTAAATGAAAATAAAAATGAATTAAAAAAAAAAAAAAAAAAAAAGTGGCCGATCCCGGAGCCGAAGGTAGCCGGTTCAACCCCCAGTCGGGGTCCAATATTTTATCCGCTTTTTTCCATAACAGGGAAGTGGAAAACATTATAGAGTGGAATAGAACTCATTTGGAAGGAAATCAGAGTGCGGGGCCATCGAAAGGTTGTGTACCAGCACCAACAACAATGCCAGCAACGGCACCAACAACTGGGGCATCGAAAGATGTCTCATCGACAGCGGTAAAGCTAATGAAGGCCAAACCAATAAAGCCAGCAACGGCAGCTATAGCGGGGACATCCAAAGATGCCCTAGCAACAATGGCAACGGCACCACCAGCCGAGTTAACGAAGAAGAGGAAACAACAAAAGTATGTTCCTAATTTGGTGAAGCGCAACGCACGTCCCACTGCCCCCTCAGCACAGCCGCCAGTTGATAGTAGGCAGAAGGTGCATGACGATAGCCAAATCCAAGCAGCCAGCAGTGAAATGCATCAGGAAGTTGATTCCTCGTCATCCAAAGTCATCGATGACGAGGAAATAGAATACATGTCTGAGGGTGGAGAAGAAGACCATACCAACGATGATGAAAGAAATGCAACAGACCAAGCATCGGCAGAGGAGGAAATAGAGGAGCAAGCTCTCAAAAGCATCGTTGAGGAAAAACAACGTCAGATTGAGCAGCTACGAGCAGTGGTGCATGAAATCGTAAAGGCCCTCAAATATAAACAAATAGCGCGACGAGAGCGCGAGAAACAGGAGCGGGAGAAAAAAGTCGCTACAGGCTCCACCAAAAGTAGCCCCACAGCAAATTAAAAATGCGGAGCTGCAACCGACAAATAAGCAGCCCCAGCAAAATAAACAACAACAACCAGAGCAGCCACAAAATAGGCAAAAACAACAGTCACAGCAACAGCAACAAGATAAACAAAAGCAACAACAACACCAGCAGCAGATCCAGAACCAGCAGCAGCAGCAGAAACAACAGCAGCAGATACCACAGCAGCAGAGGGAACACCAGCAGCAGCCACAGCCGTCGCAGATAAAAAAAGAAAAGGTGCACCAATAAACACGTTTAAAATGGAATTACAGGACACAATAAAGCTATGTAAGTCGGCCATAGGCACAAATTTTCAATAAAAAGATTAAGTGTAGATAGGCACGCTATTCAGTGCTTTTCCATTAAAGATTATAAAATTATTAAAGATTTGTTAAAGGAATCCACGACGGAGTTCTTTAGTTTTACCCCAAAAACTGAAAAGTTTCAGACGGTCCTACTAAAGGGCATGGACTCCTACACGGACCCACAGGTGCTCTTAAATGAGCTTCGCCAAAAAGTGAGCGACGATCTCGGATTTATCGGGGTTAAGCCGTTCGCTACAGTTAAGAACAGGCGGGAGAAACGGAATCTGCCGTTCTTCCTGGTACAGCTTTCGCCCAGCAGCAAACTGGAAAGTCTGAGGAGTATCTCCGTCCTCGACTACCAGCTTGTGACTTGGGATAAATTAAAGAGGCGCGGCGACATGCTTCAATGCATGCGCTGCCAAAGGTTCGGCCATGCTGCGGCAAACTGCGAAATGCAGTCACGCTGCGTCAAGTGTGGTGAGAACCACATGTTAGGAGAGTGTAAGCTCGGGCAGGAAAGGGTCGAATTGACCCAACTTAAATGTGCACTTTGCCGAGGAGACGGGCACCCCGCAAACTATAGGGGATGTCCGACGTTTCAGCAAATGAAACACAATAAAGCGGCAAGGCAAGCAGAGATGATAGTAAGACGCCCACCAACGCGTCCTCAAACAACAATTTCCGTCAATCCCCAAATTTCCTACGCCCAAATGGCGTCAGGAAAGGGAAAAACGGTACAGCCTGCGCCAAAGGCAGCCCCACAGGCCCTTGTGCCTAAGGCTCCGGACGCACAGGCCGAAATAAGAGGTTTGCTACTGGCCATTCAAAGCCAAATAGCAGGACTTCAAAAACAGATAAGTGAGCAGGCGAAAAGGGTAGACAATATCTACTCTGCTTTGCCGAACTTATCGCATTTTATAGGTTAAGGGCGCGCTGCCGGAGAGGCCCTTAAAGATCCTTGCTGTGAATGTAAATTCATTGATTAGGACCGAACGTAGAGCAAATCTATTCCAATTGCTGAAAGATCAGAGTCCTGATGTGTTTATGGCAAGCGAAACTAAGCTGAACCAGAAACATAAATTGACTAACAATAATTACAATATCGTACGAAGAGATCGGCCCAACTCCACTTTGGGGGGAGGAGTCGCAATCTTTGTACGAAAAGGCATAAATTATAAAGTAATATATAATAGTGAAGTACGCAGATTTCGGTTGCTTGAGGCGTGTATCGTATGCATTCCTCTCAAACATGGCAAGCGGATGTATGCGATTGCGGCTTATGCACCGGAATCACCTCAGCCAACTGAATTTTTAACAGAGCTCGAAAAACTTTTTCAATGCTTACAATTGAACTCGGAAGAGAATTACTATCTCATGGCCGGTGATTTGAATGCCAAACATGTAGATTGGGGAAATCAAATACAAAATCCGAGAGGTAGCCATCTATTTAATTGGATGTGTCAATACAACGTTGAGTATATGCTCGACCTTTTGGCTACTGATAGGCCTTCGTTTCCAAGGAGCGGTTCCTATCTGGATCTATTGTTGAAAGACACAAGACTGACAATTACTGACACTGTGGGTCAACGACCAAGAAACTTTTTACGAACGATCGAGTACGACAGTGACCACTTCGGACTTGCTGCCGTAATTCAACTTCCGAACGAGCTGGTGGAGTTGGAGGAGTATGTGCCAGTGCATTCCTACAATTACAATAAGACTCGCTGGCCACGCTTCACCAGCGCTTTATCGAGTGAACTACGAATGAACAACATATCCCCACCAAATGACAGGAATTTAACAAATACCGAAATTGACGATTACTTGGAAAAGATGGACAGTACAATCCAACGAACAATGGAAAAAACAATACCAAAATACAAAGAACGCGAAGCCACAGACATGTACCGCAACGCGACCATCGACGCACTTCACAGACAAAAAAGTGGACTTTTGACAAGACTGAAACTCTTGTACAGACGTTTTACCGACATACACGATCTGGAGATTAGGACACTGAAGTCGTCAATTAAAAACATCAACCAATTGATCAAGGAAAATTACCGGTTGTCTATTAATTTGTATTGGGACAACAAAATTCGGGCCGTTAGTTCTAGCGACCCGAGTATGTTTCCTCAAATTAATAAAATATTTAGACGGAATGATCAAAACGAACTTCCGTATCTTAAGCTTCAGAGAATCTAAAAGACAGTGTACAGGTGCTTGTCTGGTTGACTTGGAGAAAGCTTTCGACACCGTATGGTTAGAAGGTCTGTATCTAAAGCTAGCCAGGCTGGGCATAAGTAAACCGCTTTTATATATGCTTTATGATATGCTCAATGGTAGAAAGTTTGTTGTCAAAATTGGCAATGTAACTTCTACCGCAACCTTCGAAATTAAAAATGGTCTTCAACAGGGAGCGGTGAACTCACCGATTCTATTCAGTATTTACACCAGCGATCTGATAGGAAGTCTAGCCCATGCCATAGCGTATGCCGACGATCTAATTGCGTACAGAACAGCTCCAACAGTTGAGGTCATCAGAATTCTCTTACAGCGTGACTTCGACAAGATTCAGCGATATTGCGATGACTGGAAGTTGAAAATCAACTTTCAGAAATCCGAAACCATTCTGTTCAGGACTCCATTGCATGGAGCCCCAAGGGATACAAGAAAGAACTGGCGCAAGCTGGTGATCGTAGGGCCACATGGACATCCACTGGCGAATAAAAGTGTAGTAAAGTACCTTGGCATCTGGATGGATCAGTATTTGTATTTCGACAGACATATAAATGCTGCTCTGAGCAGAGCCAGGGGAGCTTTTGCCCTGTCAAAACGGTTGTTTTATAGCAGCCGTCTTGACAGCAGGGTTAAGGTGATTTGCTACATGGCCCTTATCCGGCCAATGATTGCCTATGGATGCCCGGTGTGGTTCAACGTTGCCCCATCTCAAATGGAAAAGATTCGGGTGTTTGAGAGGCAGTGTCTTCGACGCTGCCTTGGATTACACAGAACACCAGAGTCGGAGTACAAACAATATTATTCCAACGAGGTTCTATACAATGGAGCCAACATGAACAGAATCGATAATTTTATAATCAAGCTGATTCGGGGTCACATTGCAAGAGCGATGTCCTCAGCCAATAGCTTAATTTTTGGGGCTTACTACCCCAACACCGATTACTACGAGAGTGTGCGTTTAAGTGGATTTATCCCACCCGATGCTTTCCTCTACTTAGACAGTCGAGGGCTGATACAGGATAGAGCGGCGGTTCCGCTTATCTACCACGTCGGCCGTAGAACTGTAGATAGGCGACTCCTTTATGGTCGAGACGTCCTCGCACAGGACGGAGCAGAGCGCCTTCGGTTCAGTAGTACTGTGTCCGATCGGGACCGGAGAGAGAGAGTAAGACAGGAGAACCAGTTTTGGTGGTTGAATTGCAATGACACATGATATAATTAAGTTGACTTAGCCTTCACGTCTTGGCCGACTTACATAGTTTTTAGGTGTGTAAATATTAAGTAGGGACAGTCAGGGTGGCACCAAAAAAAAAAAAAAAAAATATAAAATCACAAAAAAATTATAAAATCAAAAAATCAAAACAAAAAAAAATGCTTGCTGTGGCTGTTCTAGTTTTAAGGTAGTTCTAAGTAGTTTTATAGTAGTTTTAAGTATAGTTTTAAGTAGTTTTAATTAGCTTTAATTAGCTTGTAAGTTTTATAAAAAAATATAAAAAAAAATGATAACAAATCCAAGTTTTTCTTGCAAATCTTTCTTGGAAAAAATAAAACCAAGATAGGATATTATTTAAGTAGTTCATAGGCCGAAAGGCATTAGCATTAAGTTATTGTTTAATTTAGAGCGCCCGTTTAGGGCCAGTAAGTTTTTTTTAAGATAATGATAAGTAGGCTAGTTTTTCATGAATTTTTGTCTAGCTTAAAGATAGTTATAACGAAATGAAAAATAAAAATGAATTAAAAAAAATAAAAAAAAAATAGGCCGTAAACCAAATTTGCTAACGACTCCAGGGGTCTAGGGTTCAAATCACCACCCTAGTCAAATAACTTTCTTTTATATTTTTTTTTTAAATAATTTTTTTTATTAATTAACTAATTTTTTGTATTTGTGCCTCGAAGTGGTTTCAGTGTCGTTAATGATCAAATTTTTTAGTATCGAAAAGAATTATCGTTACGCGAACCGAGTGTTTTAAATTTTAGTTCGCGGAAGTAACGGTTATCTATATTTAGTTATTATAACTTATTAAACAAAAAGTACATAAAATATGATGGACCCGAAAATGTAACGGATTTCTTATTCAAAGTAGATATGCTACAGGCGTCGTCACCGTATACCGACGAACAGGTTGCGGCGAAATTTCACATTTTGCTTGGTGGTAAAGCCAACAAATGGTTTCGGGGGTTTTTGAAGAGGAACCGTACGGCAAAATTGGCGGAGATTAAGGTGGCGATGAAGAAGGAATTCGGTAGGTTGGAGAGTGACGTAGACATCTACATGAGATTACTTACTAGGAAGCAGGGAGTGAAAGAATCTTTCGACGACTTTTATACGTCAGTAGTAAGTCTTAACGACCGATTTAAAGAGCCCTTCGATAGTGGGAAACTAATCCATGTCATGCGGAACAATGCTAAAGACAAAATAGGGGAAATTTTGTTATCTGCTGATGTTAAAAACTTAGAGCAATTGCGAAATAAGGCGAGAGAAGCTGAGAGGTTCTTAGCGAAGCGTTCTTCGCCTCAAAAAACTGTTCATGTAATAGCAGTCGAAAACGAATATTTATTGGATGTGGATCCGGAAGGTGAGGAAATAGCGGCCACTTCATCCGGTCGAAAACCCGTTTCCACGGCCAACTATGTTTGTTGGAACTGTGACCAAAAAGGGCACGCCTATCATTTTTGCCCGTCGAAGGTTAGGAATTTGTTTTGTTTTCTGTGCGGTGCGAAGGGGGTAAATACCGTTGAGTGTGGAAAACATTCGGGAAACTGCGCGAGGGACGAAAGGAAGAGTGGGGAGATTCGTTCCTCAAGGAACAAAACCGACCCACAGAAATAAAACCAAACAGTACCCTTAATACCGTTAACGTTCCTCTTAAGATCTTGGAACGAAGAGAGCCTCTCAGCTCTCAGATCCCTCAGTCTCATCCGGTGAACACATACGCTTTAAAATCCCTTCACGAGCGAAAGCTAAATTACTATAAAGTTCGCTCTCGAATTTTTGGAACTAAAAGTGGTTTAGCTAGCGCTCACGTTCAAAAATGCCGGCTTCGGTTTCGTAATAGAAAACAATTTCGCAAGCAGATTCTCGAAACCATCGAAACCATAACGTCAAACTCAGATGGTAGGATGTACGCTAATGTTTAATTGAACGACGAATCAGTTTTTGGGCTTTTAGATAGCGGGGCATCCGTATCGGTTTTAGGGACTGACTGTTGGGAATTGGTAAAAAGGATTGGTGTCGAAGTGAAACCGTACAAAAACGTCGTGCGTACTGCAGACGGTAAGTCACATGACATAGTAGGTCACTGTGAAATTCAGACGCAGTACAATGGTATCACGAAATCCCTTTCTTTTTACTTAATTCCCAATTTAACTCAGAAATTGTATTTGGGAATGGATTTTTGGCGAAATTTTAATTTGATGCCTGAAATAAGTGAGATACAAGCCGACGCCGACGTCGGATTAGGTGAAGATGAGGTAAACTTTAAGGATGAGGCTGAGTTAATCAAACTTTCGCCGGAGCAACATTTTCAGCTAGAGATTGTGAAAAAGCTATTTCCTAATTTTGTCATGCTAGGGCTTGGTAAGACAAATCTCGGTTGTCACGTCATCGATACGGGAAACGCGGTCCCTGTCAAATCTAGACACTATCCATTGTCTCCGGTTCGTCAGGAAGAGGTATACAAGGAATTGGACCGCATGCTAGGACTTGGGGTTATCGAGGTTAGCAATTCCCCTTGGAGTTGTCCTGTCGTTTTGGTGAGAAAACCTGGCAAGGTGCGCCTGTGTTTAGACTTTAGAAAAGTCAACGCAGTCACCGTTAAGGATGCGTACCCTTTGCCCCACATTTAAGGCTTACTCAGCCGTATCAAGGACACCCATTTCATCACGGGAATCGATCTAAAGGATGCGTATTGGCAAATACCTTTAGACGAAAAATCAAGGGAAAAGACAGCTTTTGCGGTACCTGGTAGACCACTCTACCAGTTTAAGGTTATGCCGTTTGGCTTAAGCAATGCTGGTCAAACGATGAGTAGAGTGATAGACCAGGTAGTGCCAAGTACGCTTCGTGAAAATGTCTTTGTTTATTTGGATGACTTATTAATTTGTGAGGCTGACTTTGAGTCGCATATACGCATCCTTTACGAAGTGGCTGCCTGTTTAAGTAGGGCTAAGCTCACAATTAACCTCGATGAAAGCAAGTTCTGCATGCGGGAGATTAAGTATCTTGGATACATTGTTGGTCAGGGTATTTTAAAAACCAATCCTGACAAAATCGAGGCAATGGTGAATTTTCCCTTCCCTACAACCGTCAGACAAGTTAGGAGATTTTTGGGATTGACCGGATGGTACCGAAGGTTTATTAAGAACTACTCGGATTTAACGGCTTCACTTACTGATTGCCTGAAAAAGAAGACCAAATTTGAGTTGACACCGGAGGCGCTGGAGGGGTTTAGCAAATTGAAGACGGCACTTTCCTCGGCTCCTGTGTTGTCACAACCCGATTTTAGCAGGCCATTTACTATCCAGTGCGATGCGTCTTCAGAAGCGGTAGGCGGTGTTCTCCTTCAGTTGGATGAGAACGACAACGAGAGACCGATCGCTTACATGTCGAAGAAGCTTAACAAGTCACAGAAAAATTACACTGTCACTGAGCAGGAATGCCTAGCAGCTGTCTTGAGCATTCGAAAATTTAGGCCCTACGTTGATGGTCTCCCTTTCAGAGTAATAACGGATCATTCAAGCCTCAAATGGCTTATGTCAATGAAGGAGTTAAGTGGAAGGCTTGCTCGGTGGAGTTTGGAGCTCCAACGTTTCGACTTTTCCATTGAACATAGTAAGGGGTCCCTCAACGTAGTGCCAGATACCTTGTCTCGCATGGACATGGAAGAGATTTCTGCGAAGGCAACCGTGCGGGAAAATGAGTTTGATGTAGACGATTCGACATTGTTAGGCGGTGAGATCGATCTCGATTCAGTTGAATTCGATTCGGAGAAATATGCCCAACTGAGAGAGAACATCACTTCGGATCAATCTGCGCTTCCTGACCTAGTGGTATCGGGAAAATATGTGTACAAAAGGGTTAGGTTCAGGACAGGTGAGGTGACCGAGGAGGATTCGCTTTGGCGTCTTTGGTTGCCGGACACACTTACTCACAGATGCATTGAGTTGTCACACAATACCAAGCTAAGTTGCCATAGCGGCTTTGCCAAAACGTATGCTCGGATAAGGAATAGGTATTACTGGCCAAAAATGGTTAGCGACATCAAGGCATTCGTGAGTGAGTGTGAAACGTGCAAAATGGTTAAGGCTCCAAACGCGATTCTTCGTCCACCTATCATCTCGAAGATTGTGACGGAAAGGCCTATTCAGCGGTTGTACGTCGATTTTTTGGGACCATATCCGCGCACGAAACGAGGAAATATGTTTGTTTTCATTGTGGAGGACAACTTCACCAAATTCGTTTTTCTTAAAGCTCTGTCAAAAGCCACATCGTCTAAGGTCATTGGGTTTTTAGAAACAGAAATTTTTCATACTTTCGGCACCCCTGAATGGATTCATTCCGACAACGGCCGGCAGTTCGTATCCAAAGAATTCCAAAATTTTTCGGCCGATTATGGTGTAAAACATGTGCGAACGGCAGTGTGCTCGCCGCAGGCTAACATTTCCGAGCGAGTAAATTGAAGTGTTTTGAGCAAACTTAGAGTTTTAATTTCGAAAGAGCAAAACGATTGGGATGTCCATTTGTCTAGCATTGCATGCTCACTGCGTTCGGACACCGAGGATTCGATAGGATTTCAACCATGTTTTGCGCTTTTCGGACAAAATATGACAAATCACGGTTCAACCTATAGGATATTACGCGATTTAAATGCTCTACACGACTCGGAAATGTTAGCTTTGCCTAACGCACTGTTCAGGGCACACGTTAAGTCCAAAAACACTTATAATTCACGTGCTAAACCGGTAACTTACCGAGAAGGGCAAGAAGTGTTCCATCGAAACTTCGCGCAGAGTAATTTTGTGAAGCGCGTAATGCCAAACTACTTCCCAAATTCGTACAATCCCGTGTTCGTAAGGTGATTGGCAACTGCACGAACTTGAGACGCAAGCAGGAAAACCTTTGGGAATATTTCACGCCAAGGACATGCGTCAATAATTGCCTTCATAAATCGAAAAATCATTAAAAGTATATCGAGATATATTAAAATGAATTTCAACATCTTTGAAGCAAAGATTTAATTTTAGCCCAGCTAGGTAAATGGGTTCGCGACCCACGTTTTTCTTGTAATGTTATATCTTGCTGTCAAACTAATTTATATAAACTTTATTCTGTTTTAGAAAACATATTTTGATTTGTACAATTTAACTAAATATGCACTTCCGTCAAAGGTAAACAACCAAATTAAGTATAACAAACACTTTTGTTTGTTTTCCCGACGGCAAAAATAATTTGTATTCTGTATACCGTCTCTTACTATTCACCGAAATAATAAATAGGATACAATCGTCTCTTTCGTAAAAGGGAATAAAAACGAAGTTTTGTTTATTGTCGATTTTTGTTTGCAGTTTTCACTAACTACATCTTACCTACGGAAATGAAAATTATAAATAATGCAACAATTTACACTAAAACTAATTGCGATTCGTAATCGTGAATCGTAATCGTTTACTGATTAATGCGTGGGTTCATTTGCAATTTTCGGGATATCGACATATCCAGAAAAAGCAAAGCCCTGTTACATAATTTGTTTTCAAAATAAAGAAAAGAAAACAAACTAATTTTAAGATTTAAAAATAAAAAATATAATAATAATAAAGATTGTTCCCTACGCGTCGGCAAATGACAACTAGAAGCGCGGCACGACAAGTTCTTGTTGTTGTTACTCGATGATGTAACTGACCTACCTTTTATCTGCACTTATATAAGACAGTAAAAGTTTTATGAGTGAGGATGAGACAGACGAAGTGCCTATGAGCGAGAAAAGACAATTAAAACAAATGAGTAAGTTCGTCTTAATTGGTAAGGTAAATGGGGAGGGGGTTTAGGCATTGCAGCTGAGCGAAAAAGAAAGAGCTTGCAGAATTCCTGACTTAAAGATGTATTTGAGTTGGAAAACGAGTCGGTTACTTTTCATTGATCCTGGAATTAGGGGAAGTTTGCAGAAAATTTCCAATTTTATTTATGTAGTTGTGATGCAGGACTGAAGATAAGAACAGAAATAGGTACCGGAATCAATAGTCACTTACTAGTCTAAACGGAAAGTCTAATTCCGCGACCCAACCTAAAAACTAACCAAATCTTTTGCGCGATTTATATTTCTTTGTATCGTGGCACATATATGTACATACATACATATATGGACATAATTATATGTTGCAATCGCAATTTAAATAAATTAATTTGAATTGAAGAGAACTAACTAAAACTAAAAAAGAAAGTTCTAAGTGAAATTTAATACCTACTCAAGGTTTAAACAAACCAAAAGTTTCGAGATTACATCATTTTATATGTACCTAGTTAACTAACTGGTAAGCTCACCACAAAGAAAATCAAATTAAAGAAAAAGAATTTTTTTTTACATATATCTATATGTATCCTCGCTTTGATCGCTTGGCTAATTTAAGTTCTTTTTGTGATAAGTTCGACTTGAAATTGATTCTGATGTGCGATATTCTGTTTGTATAAGTACCTACATCAGTAGTACCTACATCAGTTGAAGGGCATACAAACAAAGGAATTGTTTCAATTACAATACCCACTTGTTAGGAAAATACAGCGGTAGATCCGGTCCGATTTAAGCTTACAGTGGATTCGAGTTTCCGTAGAAGCACCATAGCGCTGAGCGTTAGGCCGTAAACTAAATTTGCTAACGACTCCAGGGGTCTAGGGTTCAAATCACCACCCTAGTCAAATAACTTTCTTTTATTTTTTTTTTAATTATTTTTTTTTATTAATTAACTAATTTTTTTTTATTTGTGCCTCGAAGTGGTTTCAGTGTCGTTAATGATCAATTTGTTTAGTATCGAAAAGAATTATCGTTACGCGAACCGAGTGTTTTAAATTTTAGTTCGCGGAAGTAACGGTTATCTATATTTAATTATTATAACTTATTAAACAGAAAGTGTGCAGAAAAAGTGCGCACCAACAAAGGTACTACCCATATTCTTCAGCAGCAGTGGCCACTACGAGCGGAAGGACAGTGGTGAGTTTGTTTTGTTTTATATTGCTTTTATTATTGGTGTTATAAAGACACAAACCTTTATATATATATAACCTAAACAAAAACAAATGTACTTACGTGAACTAAAGGGTGGTTATACACTGGGGGACTAAAGTTTTAATTAATGACATATAGACAAAAGAGGATCGTACATCCCTAATTTATTAAATAAATCGAAGACGAAATTGTGATTCTTTTTCGTAATTTAATTTTTGATTAAAATCGGCACGGTTGCCACTAGAGCTAGAATTATATAAATTTAACTGATTTTAACCTTTTTAAATATAATATTCATTTGAAGTCAATTGTAAAACATGAAATAGAAAAAATTTAAATAATTTTTATATTTTACCATGAAATATATCAACAATTTCTTTTCATTTTGAAATAAAATAGATTAAAATAATGAGTACTTAAATTTTGTTTAATAAAAAAGGATGAGAAGAAGAATGGGAGGAGGATGATGTAGCGGGGAAGAAGAGGAAGCCTTGAAAAGGGGTTGCTCTAGCGAGGGAGGCAACCAAGGCAGGGAGGGTAGAGGCAAATTTCTCGGGCATCGCTACCACCGGGATGCAAGTCTGGCCAAGAACCACGACCACAGCTGAGCTAGGGTTTTATATTGCCAGCAAGGACCTAAAGGCAAAATAGCACGTTACAAAATGTAGTCCGGTACAAATCCTTAGTAGCTTTCTTTGAATTTGAAGTTCCTTCATGACTGTTTTCGAGATAGGAATAGCTGATTACGGGCCGCAGAAGCTGCTTGTACATAAGAAGCTTAGTCTTCTGGCTTAGTCCGTTTCTGCGTCTCATCAATGGGTGGAGTCGGTGGAAGGCCCAGTTGGGATCTGTCCGGATGCCCCATTTCCTGTAGAAGGCGTAGAGTCTGTTGAGGTGGTGCTCAACTTTGCGTAAAGCTACCAGAGGAGACATCGAGGTGGCATACGTAAGGGAGTCATCAGCATACAGGAGATTTTCGCATCCAAATGGTACAGGCTGGTCAGATGTCATCAGGCTGTAGATGAAGGGGCCTAGCTTCGAATAATAAAAAAAACTTGGGAAACTCCGGCTTTGATGTTCTTCACTTGTGATTTGTAGTTATCCATTTGTACGTAGAATTTTCTGGAAGAAAGAAAAGAGAAAAGAATTTTTATAAGTGACGGGAAGTAATACGCGAAGCTTATGGATAAAAAAAAATTTTATACGAAGATTTAAAACTGTACAACAAATTGTTTCATGAAAAAATAACAAAATATAGATACAATTATTTTATTAAAAATTAGTCTCCCCAATTGCTTAGAAATTATATGACGACAATCTCAGAGCATAAAAGAAACATTGGTTGGTAACCATTTTTAATGAACACATCCCTTTGGTTATTAGAATTGAAATATTGCACTTCTCGAACAGCTTGAAGAAAATATTATTTTGACATGTGTTTAGGACCTACGGTAGCTCATAAAGAAAACACAATAAAAACCTGCTCTTATTTTTAAAGGTTCGGAAATGTTAGTTTTGCCTAACGCACTGTTCAGGGCACACATTAAGTCCAAAAACACTTATAATTCACGTGCTAAACCGGTAACTTACCGAGAAGGGCAAGAAGTGTTCCATCGAAACTTCGCGCAGAGTAATTTTGTGAAGCGCGTTAATGCCAAACTTCCCAAATTCGTACAATCCCGTGTTCGTAAGGTGATTGGCAACTGCACGAACTTGAGACGCGAGCAGGAAAACCTTTGGGAATATTTCACGCCAAGGACATGCATCAATAATTGCCTTCATAAATCGAAAAACCATTAAAAGTATATCGAGATATATTAAAATGAATTTCAACATCTTTGAAGCAAAGATTTAATTTTAGCCCAGCTAGATAAATGGGTTCGCGACCCACGTTTTTCTTGTAATGTTATATCTTGCTGGCAAACTAATTTATATAAACTTTATTCTGTTTTAGATAACATATTTTGATTTGTACAATTTAACTAAATATGTACTTCCGTCAAAGGTAAACAACCAAATTAAGTATAACAAACACTTTTGTTTGTTTTCCCGACGGCAAAAATAATTTGTATTCGTTTTGCCGACGGCAAAACACGAATGTAACTATGTATACAACTGTAATCTAGTTTACAATTACTATTCACCAAAAATAATAAATAGGATACAATCGTCTCTTTCGTAAAAGGGAATAAAAACGCCGTTTTGTTTATTGTCGATTTTTGTTTGCAGTTTTCACTAACTACATCTTACCTACGGAAATGAAAATTATAAATAATGCAACAATTTACACTAAAACTAATTGTGATTCGTAATCGTGAATCGTAATCGTTTACTGATTAATGCGTGGGTTCATTTGCAATTATCGGGATATCGACATATCCAGAAAAAGCAAAGCCCTGTTACATAATTTGTTTTCAAAATAAAGAAAAGAAAACAAACTAATTTTAAGATTTAAAAATAAAAAATATAATAATAATAAAGATTGTTCCCTACGCGTCGGCAAATGACAACTAGAAGCGCGGCACGACAAGTTCTTGTTGTTGTTACTCGATGATGTAACTGACCTACCTTTTATCTGCACTTATATAAGACAGTAAAAGTTTTATGAGTGAGGATGAGACAGACGAAGTGCCTATGAGCGAGAAAAGACAATTAAAACAAATGAGTAAGTTCGTCTTAATTGGTAAGGTAAATGGGGAGGGGGTTTAGGCATTGCAGTTGAGCGAAAAAGAAAGAGCTTGCAGAATTCCTGACTTAAAGATGTATTTGAGTTGGAAAACGAGTCGGTTACTTTTCAAAAAAGAGGAAAAGCTTCGACTCGAAATTTAAAGATCAATGCCTAAAGGGTTCATTGATCCTGGAATTAGGGGAAGTTTGCAGAAAATTTCCAATTTTATTTATTTAGTTGTGATGCAGGACTGAAGATAAGAACAGAAATAGGTACCGGAATCAATAGTCACTTACTAGTCTAAACGGAAAGTCTAATTCCGCGACCCAACCTAAAAACTAACCAAATCTTTTGCACGATTTATATTTCTTTGTATCGTGGCACATATATGTACATACATACATATATGGACATAATTATATGTTGCAATCGCAATTTAAATAAATTAATTTGAATTGAAGAGAACTAACTAAAACTAAAAAAGAAAGTTCTAAGTGAAATTTAATACCTACTCAAGGTTTAAACAAACCAAAAGTTTCGAGATTACATCATTTTATATGTACCTAGTTAACTAACTGGTAAGCTCACCACAAAGAAAATCAAATTAAAGAAAAAGAAATCTTTTTTACATATATCTATATGTATCCTCGCTTTGATCGCTTGGCTAATTTAAGTTCTTTTTGTGATAAGTTCGACTTGAAATTGATTCTGATGTGCGATATTCTGTTTGTATAAGTACCTACATCAGTAGTACCTACATCAGTTGAAGGGCATACAAACAAAGGAATTGTTTCAATTACAATACCCACTTGTTAGGAAAATACAGCGGTAGATCCGGTCCGATTTAAGGTTACAGTGGATTCGAGTTTCCGTAGAAGCACCATAGCGCTGAGCGTTAGGCCGTAAACCACAGTCGATCTCGTACTGTGGAAGTGTGTAGACGTTTTCGGCTTTCACAGACTTTCAAGTAAATATCGCGTGTGGTTAAGTACAAATTAAGCCAAGCTATTTTTATATAGTGAAGTAGCACAGAGGAAGAAGTGTACCCAACTTGGTAAAGCGCCGCTCCATTACCACAGCTGAGCTGCCAGTTGAATGGAAGGAGACGGTGCACAATGCCAACAACACAGCAGCAGCCGAGAAACAGAAACAAGTGTTCACCTCGCCATCTGATGACGAGGAAATTGAAAATATGTCCGAGGGTGGAGAGGGACTATACAAATCAGGTGATAGCCAACAAATAATCGGCCTCACCTCACCAGAGGCGTCAGAAGAAGAAACTGAGGTTCAAAACTTAGAAGATGAGATAGGCAAAGTGCGGGGAGCGATTGAGACTCTCCAAGCTAGGCTCACCCCCCTAATCGAAGCATTAAAAGAAAAGCAGCAAGCTCGTCGAGAGAGAGAACGACAGGAGCGGCAAGCTAAAAAAGCAAGACAGGCCCCACTAAAGGAGGCCCAGTCAAAAAGTGGTGATGCGGAGCTGCAGCCCCATGAAGCACAGCAGCAGAGAAAAGAGCCGCTGCTGACAAGCAAACAACTACAGCAGGCGAACAAAAAATCAAACGAGCAGAAGCAACAAAACCAACAGCAGCAGACACAACAACAGCAGAACCAGCAGCAGCAGAGACAACCGCAGCAGAACCAGCAGCAGCAGAATCAACAGCAGCAGAGTCAACAGCAGCAGCCACAGCCGCAGATAACCAAGAAAGAGAAAGTGCCGCCCATTAATGTTTATAAGATGGACCTTAAAGAGACCATAGAATTATGTAAGTCGGCCATAGGCCAGAACTTTTATATTAAACGTTTAAGTATAGATAGGCATGCTATCCACTGCATGACTGTGGAACAGCACAAAATAATTAAAAATTTATTAAAAGTCTCCACAACTGAATTCTTCAGCTTCACGCCGAAAGTTGATAAATTACAAACGGTCCTCTTGAAGGGCATAGATTCCTGCACGGATCCGAAGGACCTCTTAAATGAGCTCCGCCAAAAAGCGAGTGACGATCTCGACTTTATCGAGGTCAAGCCGTTTACCACAGTCCGAGCAAGACGGGAGAAGAGGAATTTGTCCATCTTCCTAGTGCAGCTCTCACCCAATAGCAAACTGGATAGTTTGAGGAGTATCTCCGTCCTCAACTACCAGTGTGTAACCTGGGATAGATTAAAGAGGCGCGGTGACATGCTTCAATGCATGCGCTGCCAAAGGTTCGGCCACGCTGCAGCAAACTGCGAAATGCAGTCACGCTGCGTTAAGTGTGGTGAGAACCACATAAAAGGAGAATGTAAGCTAGGTGAGGAAAGGGTCGAGGACAAGGCCCTGCTCAAATGTGCACTCTGCCGGAAAGACGGACACCCCGCTAGCTATCGGGGATGTCCGGTCTTTCAGGAACTGAAAAATAAAAAAGTAAGGCAAATAGAAGTAGAGAAACGCCCATTAACGCGTGCTCCCACAACAATGTCCGTTAACCCCCAAATCTCGTACGCCCAAATGGCGTCAGGGAGGGGAACAACGGTACAGCCTACGCCAAAGGCAGCCCCACAGGCCCCCGTGCCTAAGGCTCCGGCAGCACAGGCGGATATTATGACCTTGTTGGTGGCCATTCAGGGCCAATTAACAGGTCTTCAAAAACAGATCGGGGAGCAGGCAAAGCGGGTAGACCATCTCTACTCCTATTTGCCAAGCTTAACGCAATTTATAGGTTAAGGGCGCGCTGCCGGAGAGGCCCTTTAGGATCCTTGCTGTGAATGTAAATTCACTGGTTAGGACCGAACGTAAAGCAAATCTATTCCAATTGTTGAAGGATCAAAGTCCAGATGTGTTTATGGCCAGCGAAACTAAGCTGAACCAGAAACATAAAATGACTAACAATAATTACAATATCGTACGAAGAGATCGGCCCAACTCCACTTTTGGGGGAGGTGTCGCAATCTTTGTACGAAAAGGCATTAATTATAAAGTTATATATAATAGTGAAGTACGCAGATTTCGGTTGCTTGAGGCGTGTATCGTATGCATTCCTCTCAAACATGGCAAGCGGATGTATGCGATTGCGGCTTATGCACCGGAATCACCTCAGCCAACTGAATTTTTAACAGAGCTCGAAAAACTTTTTCAATGCTTACAACTGAACTCGGAAGAGAATTACTATCTCATGGCCGGTGATTTGAATGCCAAACATGTAGATTGGGGAAATCAAATACAAAATCCGAGAGGTAGCCATCTATTTAATTGGATGAATCAATACAACGTTGAGTATATGCTCGACCTTCTGTCTACTGATAGGCCTTCGTTTCCAAGAAGCGGGTCCTATCTGGATGTTTTGCTTAAGGACTCAAGACTGACTATTATTGACACTGTGGGTCAACGACCTAGAAACTGTTTACGAACGATAGAGTACGACAGTGACCACTGCGGACTTGCTGCCGTAATTCAACTTCCGAACGAGCTCGTGGAATTGGAAGAGTATGTGCCAGTGCATTCTTACAACTACAGTAAGATTCGCTGGCCACGCTTCACCAGCGCTTTATCGAGCGAACTAGGTACTAACAATATATCCCCACCAAATGACAGGAATTTAACAAATACGGAAATTGACGATTATCTGGAAAAAATGGACAGTACAATCCAACGAACAATGGAAAAAACAATACCGAAATACAAAGAACGAGAAGCCACCGACATGTACCGCAACGCAACTATCGACGCACTACACAGACAAAAAAGTGGACTTTTGACAAGACTGAAACTCTTGTACAGACGATTTACTGACCGACACGATCTGGAGATTAGGACACTGAAGTCGTCTATCAAAAACATCAACCAACTGATCAAAGAAAACTACCGGTTGTCTATTAATTTGTACTGGGACAACAAAATTCGGGCCGTTAATTCTAGTGACCCGAGTATGTTTCCTCAAATTAATAAAATATTTAGACGGAATGATCAGAACGAACTTCCGTGTCTTAAGCTTCAGAGAACGACAGAGAACAGAGACGTACTTCTGATAGCAGGCATAGATCCAGAGGAAGCCGTCTTGGACGATGACCTCTTTATAATCGAAGATCCTCGTGAGAAAGTGGAGGCTGTGGGGGCTGCTTTCCAGCAAGTGTATAAGGTGAATGCTAGCATTCGCCCGAACCATGACCTGGAGAACAGAGCCTTGCTTCACCACTTCTACCTTCGAAATGAAATGACGCAATGGCGATCAGAGAATCTCGGTTTCACCGGGTTCAATGAAGAATACTTGGCAAACGCCACCATCGCCGAGCGAAACGGGGCTAATTCCCTGTTAATTTCGAAAGTTGAGCTCCAGCTCATCTTCGCTTCATTAAAGAAAAAGAAGTCAGCAGGAATCGATGGTATATCCAACGTTGTACTGCGACATCTGCCTCAGGAAGCAGTTGACATTTATGCCACACTGTTTAACAACGCTCTGAATAATGCATATTATCCAGGGCGCTGGAAAACAGCTGTGGTTCATCCTCTCCCGAAAAAGGGGAAAGGACAACTCCAATCCGGCGAATCTCCGGTCGATAAGTCTTCTTCCAAGTATCAGTAAGGTATTTGAGAAAGTTATAAATAGAGCTCTGTCCAAGTGGGCGGAGGACAACAATATCATACCGGATAATCAGTTCGGTTTTAAGGCGGGACATGACACCATTCATGCCGCGTCTAAACTCGTTTCTGATGTCCAATGGAACAAATCTAAAAGACAGTGTACGGGTGCTTGTCTGGTTGACTTGGAGAAAGCTTTCGACACCGTATGGTTAGAAGGTCTATATCTAAAGCTAGCCAGACTGGGCATAAGTAAACCGCTTTTATATATGCTTTATGATATGCTCAATGGTAGAAAGTTTGTTGTCAAAATTGGCAATGTAACTTCTACCACAAGCTTCGAAATTAAAAATGGTCTTCAACAGGGAGCGGTGAACTCACCGATTCTATTCAGTATTTACACCAGCGATCTGATAGGTAGTCTAGCCCATGCCATAGCGTATGCCGACGATCTAATTGCGTACAGAACAGCTCCAACAGTTGAGGTCATCAGAATTCTCTTGCAGCGTGACTTCGACAAGATTCAGCGATATTGCGATGACTGGAAGTTGAAAATCAACTTTCAGAAATCCGAAACCATTCTGTTCAGGACTCCATTGCGTGGAGCCCCTAGGGATACAAGAAAGAACTGGCGCAAGCTGGTGATCGTAGGGCCACATGGACATCCACTGGCGAATAAAAGTGTAGTAAAGTACCTTGGCATCTGGATGGATCAGTATTTGTATTTCGACAGACATATAAATGCTGCTCTGACCAGAGCCAGGGGAGCTTTCGCCCTGACAAAACGGTTGTTTTTTAGCAGCCGTCTTGATAGCAGGGTTAAGGTGATTTGCTACATGGCCCTTATCCGGCCAATGATTGCCTATGGATGCCCGGTGTGGTTCAACGTTGCCCCATCTCAAATGGAAAAGATTCGGGTGTTTGAGAGACAGTGTCTTCGACGCTGCCTTGGATTACACAGAACACCAGAGTCGGAGTACAAACATTATTATTCCAACGAGGTTCTATACAATGGAGCCAACATTAACAGAATCGATAATTTTATACTCAAGCTGATTCGGGGTCACATTGCAAGAGCGATGTCCTCGGCTAATAGCTTAATTTTTGGGGCTTACTTCCCCAACAACGAATACTTTGAGAGTGTGCGTTTGAGCGGTTATATTCCACCTAACGCATTCTTCTATTTAGACAGTCGGGGGCTGATACAGGATAGAGAGGCGGTTCCGCTAATCTACCACGTCTGCCGTAGAACTGTGGATAGGCGACTTCTTTATAGTCGAGACGTCATCGCACAAGGTGGAGCTGAGCGACTTCGGTTCAGTAGGACTGTGTCTGATAGGGACCGAAGAGATAGGGTGAAGCAGGAGAGCCAGTTTTGGTGGCTTAATGCTGAAAATGAAAATTTTTAAAGTTGACTCAGATATAGTTCTGGTCTTGGTCGACTTACATAGTTTTAGGTTTATTAGATTTAAGTAGGGACAGTCAGGGTGGCACAAAAAAAAAAAAAAAAAAAAAATCAAACAAAAAAATTATAAAACAACAAAATCAAACAAAAAAAAAAATATGAAACCACAAAATCAAACAAAAAAAAAAAAATACAAAATTAAAAAAGCCTGCTGTGGCTGTTCTAGTTTTTAAGGTAGTTATAAGTAGTTTTATAGTAGTCTTAAGTAGTCTAAGTAGTTTTAATTAGTGTTAAGATATTTTTTTAGGTAGTTGTAAGTTTTATATAAAAAATTAAAAAAATGATATAGAAACCAAGTTTTTCCCAATCTTTCTTGGTGAAAAATAAAACCAGTTAGATTTTAGTATATAATTAGTTCTTAGGCCGAAAGGCATTAGTATTAAGATATTGTTTGACTTAGAGCGCCCGCCTAGGGCCAGTAAGTTAGTTGTAAGTTGTAAGTAGGCTAGTTTTTATGAATTTTTGTCTAGCATTAAGATAGTTATAAGTTAAATGAAAATAAAAAAAAAAAAAAAAAGTGGCCGATCCCGGAGCCGAAGGTAGCCGGTTCAACCCCCAGTCGGGGTCCAATATTTTATCCGCTTTTTTCCATAACAGGGAAGTGGAAAACATTATAGAGTGGAATAGAACTCATTTGGAAGGAAATCAGAGTGCGGGGCCATCGAAAGGTTGTGTACCAGCACCAACAACAATGCCAGCAACGGCACCAACAACTGGGGCATCGAAAGATGTCTCATCGACAGCGGTAAAGCTAATGAAGGCCAAACCAATAAAGCCAGCAACGGCAGCTATAGCGGGGACATCCAAAGATGCCCTAGCAACAATGGCAACGGCACCACCAGCCGAGTTAACGAAGAAGAGGAAACAACAAAAGTATGTTCCTAATTTGGTGAAGCGCACCGCACGTCCCACTGCCCCCTCAGCACAGCCGCCAGTTGATAGTAGGCAGAAGGTGCATGACGATAGCCAAATCCAAGCAGCCAGCAGTGAAATGCATCAGGAAGTTGATTCCTCGTCATCCAAAGTCATCGATGACGAGGAAATAGAATACATGTCTGAGGGTGGAGAAGAAGACCATACCAACGATGATGAAAGAAATGCAACAGACCAAGCATCGGCAGAGGAGGAAATAGAGGAGCAAGCTCTCAAAAGCATCGTTGAGGAAAAACAACGTCAGATTGAGCAGCTACGAGCAGTGGTGCATGAAATCGTAAAGGCCCTCAAATATAAACAAATAGCGCGACGAGAGCGCGAGAAACAGGAGCGGGAGAAAAAAGTCGCTACAGGCTCCACCAAAAGTAGCCCCACAGCAAATTAAAAATGCGGAGCTGCAACCGACAAATAAGCAGCCCCAGCAAAATAAACAACAACAACCAGAGCAGCCACAAAATAGGCAAAAACAACAGTCACAGCAACAGCAACAAGATAAACAAAAGCAACAACAACACCAGCAGCAGATCCAGAACCAGCAGCAGCAGCAGCAGAAACAACAGCAGCAGATACCACAGCAGCAGAGGGAACACCAGCAGCAGCCACAGCCGTCGCAGATAAAAAAAGAAAAGGTGCACCAATAAACACGTTTAAAATGGAATTACAGGACACAATAAAGCTATGTAAGTCGGCCATAGGCACAAATTTTACAATAAAAAGATTAAGTGTAGATAGGCACGCTATTCAGTGCTTTTCCATTAAAGATTATAAAATTATTAAAGATTTGTTAAAGGAATCCACAACGGAGTTCTTTAGTTTTACCCCAAAAACTGAAAAGTTTCCGACGGTCCTACTAAAGGGCATGGACTCCTACACGGACCCACAGGTGCTCTTAAATGAGCTTCGCCAAAAAGTGAGCGACGATCTCGGATTTATCGGGGTTAAGCCGTTCGCTACAGTTAAGGCCAGGCGGGAGAAACGGAATCTGCCGTTCTTCCTGGTACAGCTTTCGCCCAGCAGCAAACTGGAAAGTCTGAGGAGTATCTCCGTCCTCGACTACCAGCTTGTGACTTGGGATAAATTAAAGAGGCGCGGCGACATGCTTCAATGCATGCGCTGCCAAAGGTTCGGCCATGCTGCGGCAAACTGCGAAATGCAGTCACGCTGCGTCAAGTGTGGTGAGAACCACATGTTAGGAGAGTGTAAGCTCGGACAGGAAAGGGTCGAATTGACCCAACTTAAATGTGCACTTTGCCGAGGCGACGGGCACCCCGCAAACTATAGGGGATGTCCGACGTTTCAGCAAATGAAACACAATAAAGCGGCAAGGCAAGCAGAGATGATAGTAAGACGCCCACCAACGCGTCCTCAAACAACAATTTCCGTCAATCCCCAAATTTCCTACGCCCAAATGGCGTCAGGAAAGGGAAAAACGGTACAGCCTGCGCCAAAGGCAGCCCCACAGGCCCTTGTGCCTAAGGCTCCGGACGCACAGGCCGAAATAAGAGGTTTGCTACTGGCCATTCAAAGCCAAATAGCAGGACTTCAAAAACAGATAAGTGAGCAGGCGAAAAGGGTAGACAATATCTACTCTGCTTTGCCGAACTTATCGCATTTTATAGGTTAAGGGCGCGCTGCCAGAGAGGCCCTTAAACATCCTTGCTGTGAATGTAAATTCATTGATTAGGACCGAACGTAGAGCAAATCTATTCCAATTGCTGAAAGATCAGAGTCCTGATGTGTTTATGGCAAGCGAAACTAAGCTGAACCAGAAACATAAATTGACTAACAATAATTACAATATCGTACGAAGAGATCGGCCCAACTCCACTTTGGGGGGAGGAGTCGCAATCTTTGTACGAAAAGGCATAAATTATAAAGTTATATATAATAGTGAAGAACGCAGATTTCGGTTGCTTGAGGCGTGTATCGTATGCATTCCTCTCAAACATGGCAAGCGGATGTATGCGATTGCGGCTTATGCACCGGAATCACCTCAGCCAACTGAATTTTTAACAGAGCTCGAAAAACTTTTTCAATGCTTACAATTGAACTCGGAAGAGAATTACTATCTCATGGCCGGTGATTTGAATGCCAAACATGTAGATTGGGGAAATCAAATACAAAATCCGAGAGGTAGCCATCTATTTAATTGGATGTGTCAATACAACGTTGAGTATATGCTCGACCTTTTGGCTACTGATAGGCCTTCGTTTCCAAGGAGCGGTTCCTATCTGGATCTATTGTTGAAAGACACAAGACTGACAATTACTGACACTGTGGGTTAACGACCAAGAAACTTTTTACGAACGATCGAGTACGACAGTGACCACTGCGGACTTGCTGCCGTAATTCAACTTCCGAACGAGCTGGTGGAGTTGGAGGAGTATGTGCCAGTGCATTCCTACAATTAAAATAAGACTCGCTGGCCACGCTTCACCAGCGCTTTATCCAGTGAACTACGAATGAACAACATATCCCCACCAAATGACAGGAATTTAACAAATACCGAAATTGACGATTACTTGGAAAAGATGGACAGTACAATCCAACGAACAATGGAAAAAACAATACCAAAATACAAAGAACGCGAAGCCACAGACATGTACCGCAACGCGACCATCGACGCACTACACAGACAAAAAAGTGGACTTTTGACAAGACTGAAACTCTTGTAGAGACGTTTTACCGACATACACGATCTGGAGATTAGGACACTGAAGTCGTCAATTAAAAACATCAACCAATTGATCAAGGAAAATTACCGGTTGTCTATTAATTTGTATTGGGACAACAAAATTCGGGCCGTTAGTTCTAGCGACCCGAGTATGTTTCCTCAAATTAATAAAATATTTAGACGGAATGATCAAAACGAACTTCCGTATCTTAAGCTTCAGAGAATCTAAAAGACAGTGTACAGGTGCTTGTCTGGTTGACTTGGAGAAAGCTTTCGACACCGTATGGTTAGAAGGTCTGTATCTAAAGCTAGCCAGGCTGGGCATAAGTAAACCGCTTTTATATATGCTTTATGATATGCTCAATGGTAGAAAGTTTGTTGTCAAAATTGGCAATTTAACTTCTACCGCAACCTTCGAAATTAAAAATGGTCTTCAACAGGGAGCGGTGAACTCACCGGTTCTATTCAGTATTTACACCAGCGATCTGATAGGTAGTCTAGCCCATGCCATAGCGTATGCCGACGATCTAATTGCGTACAGAACAGCTCCAACAGTTGGGGTCATCAGAATTCTCTTACAGCGTGACTTCGACAAGATTCAGCGATATTGCGATGACTGGAAGTTGAAAATCAACTTTCAGAAATCCGAAACCATTCTGTTCAGGACTCCATTGCATGGAGCCCCAAGGGATACAAGAAAGAACTGGCGCAAGCTGGTGATCGTAGGGCCACATGGACATCCACTGGCGAATAAAAGTGTAGTAAAGTACCTTGGCATCTGGATGGATCAGTATTTGTATTTCGACAGACATATAAATGCTGCTCTGAGCAGAGCCAGGGGAGCTTTTGCCCTGACAAAACGGTTGTTTTATAGCAGCCGTCTTGACAGCAGGGTTAAGGTGATTTGCTACATGGCCCTTATCCGGCCAATGATTGCCTATGGATGCCCGGTGTGGTTCAACGTTGCCCCATCTCAAATGGAAAAGATTCGGGTGTTTGAGAGGCAGTGTCTTCGACGCTGCCTTGGATTACACAGAACACCAGAGTCGGAGTACAAACAATATTATTCCAACGAGGTTCTATACAATGGAGCCAACATTAACAGAATCGATAATTTTATAATCAAGCTGATTCGGGGTCACATTGCAAGAGCGATGTCCTCAGCCAATAGCTTAATTTTTGGGGCTTACTACCCCAACACCGATTACTACGAGAGTGTGCGTTTAAGTGGATTTATCCCACCCGATGCTTTCCTCTACTTAGACAGTCGAGGGCTGATACAGGATAGAGCGGCGGTTCCGCTTATCTACCACGTCGGCCGTAGAACTGTAGATAGGCGACTCCTTTATGGTCGAGACGTCCTCGCACAGGACGGAGCAGAGCGCCTTCGGTTCAGTAGTACTGTGTCCGATCGGGACCGGAGAGAGAGAGTAAGACAGGAGAACCAGTTTTGGTGGTTGAATTGCAATGACACATGATATAATTAAGTTGACTTAGCCTTCACGTCTTGGCCGACTTACATAGTTTTTAGGTGTGTAAATATTAAGTAGGGACAGTCAGGGTGGCACCAAAAAAAAAAAAAAAATATAAAATCACAAAAAAATTATAAAATCAAAAAATCAAGACAAAAAAAATGCTTGCTGTGGCTGTTCTAGTTTTAAGGTAGTTCTAAGTAGTTTTATAGTAGTTTTAAGTATAGTTTTAAGTAGTTTTAATTAGCTTGTAAGTTTTATAAAAAAATATAAAAAAAAAAATGATAACAAATCCAAGTTTTCCTTGCAAATCTTTCTTGGAAAAAATAAAACCAAGATAGGATATTATTTAAGTAGTTCATAGGCCGAAAGGCATTAGCATTAAGTTATTGTTTAATTTAGAGCGCCCGTTTAGGGCCAGTAAGTTATTTTTAAGATAATGATAAGTAGGCTAGTTTTTCATGAATTTTTGTCTAGCTTAAAGATAGTTATAACGAAATGAAAAATAAAAATGAATTAAAAAAATTAAAAAAAAAATAGGCCGTAAACCAAATTTGCTAACGACTCCAGGGGTCTAGGGTTCAAATCACCACCCTAGTCAAATAACTTTCTTTTATATTTTTTTTTTAAATAATTTTTTTTATTAATTAACTAATTTTTTGTATTTGTGCCTCGAAGTGGTTTCAGTGTCGTTAATGATCAAATTTTTTAGTATCGAAAAGAATTATCGTTACGCGAACCGAGTGTTTTAAATTTTAGTTCGCGGAAGTAACGGTTATCTATATTTAGTTATTATAACTTATTAAACAAAAAGTACATAAAATATGATGGATCCGAAAATGTAACGTATTTCTTATTCAAAGTAGATATGCTACAGGCGTCGTCACCGTATACCGACGAACAGGTTGCGGCGAAATTTCACATTTTGCTTGGTGGTAAAGCCAACAAATGGTTTCGGGGGTTTTTGAAGAGGAACCGTACGGCAAAATTGGCGGAGATTAAGGTGGCGATGAAGAAGGAATTCGGTAGGTTGGAGAGTGACGTAGACATCTACATGAGATTACTTACTAGGAAGCAGGGAGTGAAAGAATCTTTCGACGACTTTTATACGTCAGTAGTAAGTCTTAACGACCGATTTAAAGAGCCCTTCGATAGTGGGAAACTAATCCATGTCATGCGGAACAATGCTAAAGACAAAAAAGGGGAAATTTTGTTATCTGCTGATGTTAAAAACTTAGAGCAATTGCGAAATAAGGCGAGAGAAGCTGAGAGGTTCTTAGCGAAGCGTTCTTCGCCTCAAAAAACTGTTCATGAAATAGCAGTCGAAAACGAATATTTATCGGATGTGGATCCGGAATTTGAGGAAATAGCGGCCACTTCATCCGGTCGAAAACCCGTTTCCACGGCCAACTATGTTTGTTGGAACTGTGACCAAAAAGGGCACGCCTATCATTTTTGCCCGTCGAAGGTTAGGAATTTGTTTTGTTTTCTGTGCGGTGCGAAGGGGGTAAATACCGTTGAGTGTGGAAAACATTCGGGAAACTGCGCGAGGGACGAAAGGAAGAGTGGGGAGATTCGTTCCTCAAGGAACAAAACCGACCCACAGAAATAAAACCAAACAGTACCCTTAATACCGTTAACGTTCCTCTTAAGATCTTGGAACGAAGAGAGCCTCTCAGCTCTCAGATCCCTCAGTCTCATCCGGTGAACACATACGCTTTAAAATCCCTTCACGAGCGAAAGCTAAATTACTATAAAGCTAGCGCTCACGTTCAAAAATGCCGGCTTCGGTTTCGTAATAGAAAAAAATTTCGCAAGCAGATTCTCGAAACCATCATAACGTCAAACTCAGATGGTAGGATGTACGCTAATGTTTAATTGAACGACGAATCAGTTTTTGGGCTTTTAGATAGCGGGGCATCCGTATCGGTTTTAGGGACTGACTGTTGGGAATTGGTAAAAAGGATTGGTGTCGAAGTGAAACCGTACAAAAACGTCGTGCGTACTGCAGACGGTAAGTCACATGACATAGTAGGTCACTGTGAAATTCAGACGCAGTACAATGGTATCACGAAATCCCTTTCTTTTTACTTAATTCCCAATTTAACTCAGAAATTGTATTTGGGAATGGATTTTTGGCGAAATTTTAATTTGATGCCTGAAATAAGTGAGATACAAGCCGACGCCGACGTCGGATTAGGTGAAGATGAGGTAAACTTTAAGGATGAGGATGAGTTAATCAAACTTTCGCCGGAGCAACATTTTCAGCTAGAGATTGTGAAAAAGCTATTTCCTAATTTTGTCATGCTAGGGCTTGGTAAAACAAATCTCGGTTGTCACGTCATCGATACGGGAAACGCGGTCCCTGTCAAATCTAGACACTATCCATTGTCTCCGGTTCGTCAGGAAGAGGTATACAAGGAATTGGACCGCATGCTAGGACTTGGGGTTATCGAGGTTAGCAATTCCCCTTGGAGTTGTCCTGTCGTTTTGGTGAGAAAACCTGGCAAGGTGCGCCTGTGTTTAGACTTTAGAAAAGTCAACGCAGTCACCGTTAAGGATGCGTACCCTTTGCCCCACATTTAAGGCTTACTCAGCCGTATCAAGGACACCCATTTCATCACGGGAATCGATCTAAAGGATGCGTATTGGCAAATACCTTTAGACGAAAAATCAAGGGAAAAGACAGCTTTTGCGGTACCTGGTAGACCACTCTACCAGTTTAAGGTTATGCCGTTTGGCTTAAGCAATGCTGGTCAAACGATGAGTAGAGTGATAGACCAGGTAGTGCCAAGTACGCTTCGTGAAAATGTCTTTGTTTATTTGGATGACTTATTAATTTGTGAGGCTGACTTTGAGTCGCATATACGCATCCTTTACGAAGTGGCTGCCTGTTTAAGTAGGGCTAAGCTCACAATTAACCTCGATGAAAGCAAGTTCTGCATGCGGGAGATTAAGTATCTTGGATACATTGTTGGTCAGGGTATTTTAAAAACCAATCCTGACAAAATCGAGGCAATGGTGAATTTTCCCTTCCCTACAACCGTCAGACAAGTTAGGAGATTTTTGGGATTGACCGGATGGTACCGAAGGTTTATTAAGAACTACTCGGATTTAACGGCTTCACTTACTGATTGCCTGAAAAAGAAGACCAAATTTGAGTTGACACCGGAGGCGCTGGAGGGGTTTAGCAAATTGAAGACGGCACTTTCCTCGGCTCCTGTGTTGTCACAACCCGATTTCAGCAGGCCATTTACTATCCAGTGCGATGCGTCTTCAGAAGCGGTAGGCGGTGTTCTCCTTCAGTTGGATGAGAACGACAACGAGAGACCGATCGCTTACATGTCGAAGAAGCTTAACAAGTCACAGAAAAATTACACTGTCACTGAGCAGGAATGCCTAGCAGCTGTCTTGAGCTTTCGAAAATTTAGGCCCTACGTTGATGGTCTCCCTTTCAGAGTAATAACGGATCATTCAAGCCTCAAATGGCTTATGTCAATGAAGGAGTTAAGTGGAAGGCTTGCTCGGTGGAGTTTGGAGCTCCAACGTTTCGACTTTTCCATTGAACATAGTAAGGGGTCCCTCAACGTAGTGCCAGATACCTTGTCTCGCATGGACATGGAAGAGATTTCTGCGAAGGCAACCGTGCGGGAAAATGAGTTTGATGTAGACGATTCGACATTGTTAGGCGGTGAGATCGATCTCGATTCAGTTGAATTCGATTCGGAGAAATATGCCCAACTGAGAGAGAACATCACTTCGGATCAATCTGCGCTTCCTGACCTAGTGGTATCGGGAAAATATGTGTACAAAAGGGTTAGGTTCAGGACAGGTGAGGTGACCGAGGAGGATTCGCTTTGGCGTCTTTGGTTGCCGGACACACTTACTCACAGATGCATTGAGTTGTCACACAATACCAAGCTAAGTTGCCATAGCGGCTTTGCCAAAACGTATGCTCGGATAAGGAATAGGTATTACTGGCCAAAAATGGTTAGCGACATCAAGGCATTCGTGAGTGAGTGTGAAACGTGCAAAATGGTTAAGGCTCCAAACGCGATTCTTCGTCCACCTATCATCTCGAAGATTGTGACGGAAAGGCCTATTTATCGGTTGTACGTCGATTTTTTGGGACCATATCCGCGCACGAAACGAGGAAATATGTTTGTTTTCATTGTGGTGGACAACTTCACCAAATTCGTTTTTCTTAAAGCTCTGTCAAAAGCCACATCGTCTAAGGTCATTGGGTTTTTAGAAACAGACATTTTTCATACTTTCGGCACCCCTGAATGGATTCATTCCGACAACGGCCGGCAGTTCGTATCCAAAGAATTCCAAAATTTTTCGGCCGATTATGGTGTAAAACATGTGCGAACGGCAGTGTGCTCGCCGCAGGCTAACATTTCCGAGCGAGTAAATTGAAGTGTTTTGAGCAAACTTAGAGTTTTAATTTCGAAAGAGCAAAACGATTGGGATGTCCATTTGTCTAGCATTGCATGCTCACTGCGTTCGGACACCGAGGATTCGATAGGATTTCAACCATGTTTTGCGCTTTTCGGACAAAATATGACAAATCACGGTTCAACCTATATGATATTACGCGATTTAAATGCTCTACACGACTCGGAAATGTTAGCTTTGCCTAACGCACTGTTCAGGGCACACGTTAAGTCCAAAAACACTTATAATTCACGTGCTAAACCGGTAACTTACCGAGAAGGGCAAGAAGTGTTCCATCGAAACTTCGCGCAGAGTAATTTTGTGAAGCGCGTAATGCCAAACTACTTCCCAAATTCGTACAATCCCGTGTTCGTAAGGTGATTGGCAACTGCACGAACTTGAGACGCAAGCAGGAAAACCTTTGGGAATATTTCACGCCAAGGACATGCGTCAATAATTGCCTTCATAAATCGAAAAATCATTAAAAGTATATCGAGATATATTAAAATGAATTTCAACATCTTTGAAGCAAAGATTTAATTTTAGCCCAGCTAGGTAAATGGGTTCGCGACCCACGTTTTTCTTGTAATGTTATATCTTGCTGTCAAACTAATTTATATAAACTTTATTCTGTTTTAGAAAACATATTTTGATTTGTACAATTTAACTAAATATGCACTTCCGTCAAAGGTAAACAACCAAATTAAGTATAACAAACACTTTTGTTTGTTTTCCCGACGGCAAAAAAAATTTGTATTCTGTATACCGTCTCTTACTATTCACCGAAATAATAAATAGGATACAATCGTCTCTTTCGTAAAAGGGAATAAAAACGAAGTTTTGTTTATTGTCGATTTTTGTTTGCAGTTTTCACTAACTACATCTTACCTACGGAAATGAAAATTATAAATAATGCAACAATTTACACTAAAACTAATTGCGATTCGTAATCGTGAATCGTAATCGTTTACTGATTAATGCGTGGGTTCATTTGCAATTTTCGGGATATCGACATATCCAGAAAAAGCAAAGCCCTGTTACATAATTTGTTTTCAAAATAAAGAAAAGAAAACAAACTAATTTTAAGATTTAAAAATAAAAAATATAATAATAATAAAGATTGTTCCCTACGCGTCGGCAAACGACAACTAGAAGCGCGGCACGACAAGTTCTTGTTGTTGTTACTCGATGATGTAACCTTTTATCTGCACTTATATAAGACAGTAAAAGTTTTATGAGTGAGGATGAGACAGACGAAGTGCCTATGAGCGAGAAAAGCAAATTAAAACAAATGAGTAAGTTCGTCTTAATTGGTAAGGTAAATGGGGAGGGGGTTTAGGCATTGCAGCTGAGCGAAAAAGAAAGAGCTTGCAGAATTCCTGACTTAAAGATGTATTTGAGTTGGAAAACGAGTCGGTTACTTTTCAAAAAAGAGGAAAAGCTTCGACTCGAAATTTAAAGATCAATGCCTAAAGGGTTCATTGATCCTGGAATTAGGGGAAGTTTGCAGAAAATTTCCAATTTTATTTATGTAGTTGTGATGCAGGACTGAAGATAAGAACAGAAATAGGTACCGGAATCAATAGTCACTTACTAGTCTAAACGGAAAGTCTAATTCCGCGACCCAACCTAAAAACTAACCAAATCTTTTGCGCGATTTATATTTCTTTGTATCGTGGCACATATACATACATACATATATGGACATAATTATATGTTCCAATCGCGATTTAAATAAATTAATTTGAATTGAAGAGAACTAACTAAAACTAAAAAAGAAAGTTCTAAGTGAAATTTAATACCTACTCAAGGTTTAAACAAACCAAAAGTTTCGAGATTACATCTTTATATATGTACCTAGTTAACTAACTGGTAAGCTCACCACAAAGAAAATCAAAGAATTTTTTTTTACATATATCTATATGTATCCTCGCTTTGATCGCTTGGCTAATTTAAGTTCTTTTTGTGATAAGTTCGACTTGAAATTGATTCTGATGTGCGATATTCTGTTTGTATAAGTACCTACATCAGTAGTACCTACATCAGTTGAAGGGCATACAAACAAAGGAATTGTTTCAATTACAATACCCACTTGTTAGGAAAATACAGCGGTAGATCCGGTCCGATTTAAGCTTACAGTGGATTCGAGTTTCCGTAGAAGCACCATAAGCGCTGAGCGTTAGGCCGTAAACCAAATTTGCTAACGACTCCAGGGGTCTAGGGTTCAAATCACCACCCTAGTCAAATAACTTTCTTTTATTTTTTTTTTAATTATTTTTTTTTATTTATTAACTAATTTTTTTTTATTTGTGCCTCGAAGTGGTTTCAGTGTCGTTAATGATCAATTTGTTTAGTATCGAAAAGAATTATCGTTACGCGAACCGAGTGTTTTAAATTTTAGTTCGCGGAAGTAACGGTTATCTATATTTAATTATTATAACTTATTAAACAGAAAGTGTGCAGAAAAAGTGCGCACCAACAAAGGTACTACCCATATTCTTCAGCAGCAGTGGCCACTACGAGCGGAAGGACAGTGGTGAGTTTGTTTTGTTTTATATTGCTTTTATTATTGGTGTTATAAAGACACAAACCTATATATATATATAACCTAAACAAAAACAAATGTACTTACGTGAACTAAAGGGTGGTTATACACTGGGGGACTAAAGTTTTAATTAATGACATATAGACAAAAGAGGATCGTACATCCCTAATTTATTAAATAAATCGAAGACGAAATTGTGATTCTTTTTCGTAATTTAATTTTTGATTAAAATCGGCACGGTTGCCACTAGAGCTAGAATTATATAAATTTAACTGATTTTAACCTTTTTAAATATAATATTCATTTGAAGTCAATTGTAAAACATGAAATAGAAAAAATTTAAATAATTTTTATATTTTACCATGAAATATATCAACAATTTCTTTTCATTTTGAAATAAAATAGATTAAAATAATGAGTACTTAAATTTTGTTTAATAAAAAAGGATGAGAAGAAGAATGGGAGGAGGATGATGTAGCGGGGAAGAAGAGGAAGCCTTGAAAAGGGGTTGCTCTAGCGAGGGAGGCAACCAAGGCAGGGAGGGTAGAGGCAAATTTCTCGGGCATCGCTACCACCGGGATGCAAGTTTGGCCAAGAACCACGACCACAGCTGAGCTAGGGGTTTATATTGCCAGCAAGGACCTAATGGCAAAATAGCACGTTACAAAATGTAGTCCGGTACAAATCCTTAGTAGCTTTCTTTGAATTTGAAGTTCCTTCATGACTGTTTTCGAGATAGGAATAGCTGATTACGGGCCGCAGAAGCTGCTTGTACATAAGAAGCTTAGTCTTCTGGCTTAGTCCGTTTCTGCGTCTCATCAATGGGTGGAGTCGGTGGAAGGCCCAGTTGGGATCTGTCCGGATGCCCCATTTCCTGTAGAAGGCGTAGAGTCTGTTGAGGTGGTGCTCAACTTTGCGTAAAGCTACCAGAGGAGACATCGAGGTGGCATACATAAGGGAGTCATCAGCATACAGGAGATCTTCGCATCCAGATGGTACAGGCTGGTCAGATGTCATCAGGCTGTAGATGAAGGGGCCTAGCTTCGAATAATAAAAAACTTGGGAAACTCCGGCTTTGATGTTCTTCACTTGTGATTTGTAGTTGCCCATTTGTACGTAGAATTTTCTGGAAGAAAGAAAAGAGAAAAGAATTTTTATAAGTGACGAGAAGTAATACGCGAAGCTTATGGATAAAAAAAAATTTTTATACGAAGATTTAAAACTGTACAACAAATTGTTTCATGAAAAAATAACAAAATATAGATACAATTATTTTATTTAAAAATTAGTCTCCCCAATTGCTTAGAAATTATATGACGACAATCTCAGAGCATAAAAGAAGCATTGGTTGGTAACCATTTTTAATGAACACATCCCTTTGGTTATTAGAATTGAAATATTGCACTTCTCGAACAGCTTGAAGAAAATATTATTTTGACATGTGTTTAGGACCGTCGGTAGCTCATAAAGAAAACACAATAAAAACCTGCTCTTATTTTTAAAGGTTTATTGACTGAATAATAATCCAATGTTGTTGAATCTCGGTCGCAACCACCGTTGCTCATGTTAGGATCCGCCCATTTTTGCATTCGAGAAATTCGTATTACTCGGTCCGCAAAATCCAATGCTCTGCTCATGCTCTCAGTCGCAACCACCGTTGCACACGTGTTCATTTTGCTCTTGAGAAATAATTCCTATTTCTCGGTCCGAAAAATGTAATGCTCTGCTCATGTCGATCGTTCTCGGTCGCAACCACCGTTGCTCAGTTGATGATGATTTTCATCCCCTTTTTGGTTTCTCGAAGGTTTGCTCATATGCACTAGCTCTGGGTCCTGGTAATGTATTTGTTGTTGCACTTCATCGGCTCGTGATGATGATGGTTTTCGGTCCTGTGTATTTTGTTGTTGCTCTTGATGGGACCGAAAATGATATAGTTTTCGGTCCTGTGTATTTTGTTGCTGCTCTTATGGGACCGAAAATGAAGATATAACTCGCTCTGGATATTCTTGTATATCTGCTAATGACGATGTTAGAGTTTTGCATTGTAAGTGGGGTGGTTGTCTTTTTTGTTTTTTTTTTCTGCTACAGGAATTTACTTTTATTGCTGTAGGTACCTGCTCTGGTCATAAACATTTGCTCTTGTCGTAGACATTCTTTGCTCTTGTCGCAGACATCCCCCTCCAATTGCCTCTGCTGCAATGTGTTAAGGTACTCGGCTTGCCATCTTTTCCAGAAATGCTGCTGCATCTGGTTGATTATGCTCCAAAGTTTCAGTCGGTGTTGTGGCACCTGACTGACGTCTGCTCTTAACGGTTGCACGATTTGCTCTCCTATCAGGAAATGACCGGGTGTCAGCACGCTCAATTCGTCCGGGACATCTGATAGTGGACTGAGTAGTCTGGAGTTGAGGCATGCTTCGATAAGCACTTATGTCGTAGTCAAAGTTTCGAAGGTGAAAATCTGTTTCCCCATCGTTCTGCGCAAGTGGTGTTTAACCGATTTGACTCCGGCCTTCCAGATACCACCAGTGTGTGGTGCTCCTGGAATGATAAACTTCCATTCCGTACCCATGTTGTGGATTTGCTCTATTGGTAGTCGGTGGCCCCAACTTTTGGCGTTCTTACGAAGCTCCCGATCTGCTCCGACGAATGTCGTAGCGTTGTTGCTCCATAGCACTGAACAAGCGCCACGTCGTCCGGTGAACCGTTGGAAAGCGGCCAATAAAGCCTCCGTTGTTTGGTTGCTCACTAGCTCAAGGTGAATTGCTCTGGTCACCATGCACACGAAAACGGCGTTATAACCCTTTTCAATAATTTTTGAGCGGCCTGCTCTGGCCTTGATTTGCACTGGTCCGGCATAGTTGACTACGCTATGCCTGAATGCTCCAGCTGGCTGCACTCGATCACGTGGGAAACTGCCCATTAGCTGCTCTGCTACTGTCTGCTTTTGTCGGAAACAGACCTTACATCGTCCTATATAGCACTTTATAGCACGACGAAGTGTGGGGATCCAGCCAGTAGCTTTGATCAGCTTGCTCAATGTGCTCTTTGCCGGCAGAATCATAGGATGAACTGCCTGGTAGGGTACGGGGGAGCTCTGGATACGTCCTTCAACCCTTAGAATTTCATCAGAGTCCATAAAGGGACTAAGTGTGATGATGTTGCTCGTGCTCTCTATTTTGTCTCGGCGGTGGACCTGCTTCAGTTCCTTGCAGTATTCATCTTGTTGGACAATTTTCACCCAGTAGGCTATTGCCTGCTCTCGCTCCTCTGAAGATACCAATGGCACGGAAGACAATGGTACAATTTCCTCATGTTTGTTTCGCTTTTTTACGTTCCGAATGAACCGTAGCACAAAAGCTGTTTTTCTCAGCATGCTCTGAAACGTTAACATCCGTTCAAGTAATGACACGCGCGCCGTCACTGCTGAAGCTCGTTGCTCTGCTGACTATTAGGTTCACCATGACCGCTGCCTTGGCTTGCTTTTCTGCTCGCTCCTTTTGTTTTGCACTTAGTTGTTTTGGTACTTGTGGCCAAAATTGCTCTGCTCTCTGAAGCCATGATGGTCCCTCCCACCATAGATATGATTGTGTCAGCTGCTCTGCTGATATTCCTCGCGAACTCAGGTCAGCTGGGTTATCTTCGGAAGGAACATATTTCCAAGGTTGGTTCTCGGAAAGCTCTTGAATCGACTTCACTCGATTTGCCACAAAAGTTTTCAGCTCGTATGGAAATTTTGTGATCCAGTGTAGTGCCACCATAGAATCGCTCCAAAATGTTCTTGGCACATTTTGAAAAGAACCTGCTCCAACCACCTACGACATCAATTTCCACAGAAGATTCGCTATACACAGCTCCAGTCGTGGTATTGTATGGATTTCAATGGGGCAACTCGTGTTTTTGATGCCACCAAAATGCACTTGCTCTCGATGTCGTCTGCTGACGACCGTAAGTAGATTGCTGCCACATATGCTCGCTCCGATGCGTCAGCAAAACCATGAAGCTCCAGGGTTTTTGCACTTGCACTTCCCAACCATCTAGGAATCCGCACTGCTGCCAGACGGTTGAGCTCCTGACGAAATTTCTCCAAAACAGGTGCATTTTCTGCTGAGATGGGTTGGTCCCAATTGACTCCAGATCGCCATAGATCTTGAATGATCATTTTTACTCTAACGATAACTGGGGCGAGGTAACCATTTGGGTCGTACAGCCTTGCAACTTCGCTGACGACTGCACGTTTTGTCGCTCTGCTCTCTTCTTGGTTGAACTGCACCTTGAAGCTTATTTCGTCGCTCGTAGATTTCCACACCAGCCCAAGTATGGAAGTCTCATGCTCTTCTTGCACAGCTCTTTAAGCACGCGCTTGTTTGAAGACATGAATTTGTCCAGTGTGAAGCCGCCTGCTTCTAGTGATGCCACAATTTCTCTGCCCAATGCGATGGCCTGCTCTTCGTGGTCTGCACCCGTAAGCATGTCATCAACGTAAAAGTTGCGACATATGGCTTGGCTTGCTCTAGGATACGCAGACTTGTTGTCGCTCGCACATTGTTGCATGGCTCTTACTGCATTGAAACCGCTAGATGTCATGCCATATGTCACCACGGTCAACCAGTATAGTTGCAACGGCTGGTCTGGATGCTCTCTCCAGAAAATTCTCTGTAAATCTAATTGCTCAGGATTTATTCGCACTTGACGGAACATTTTCTTGACGTCAGCTGTGATCGGCACCTTAAAACATCTGAAGCGCGTGACGATGTCTGTCAAATTATCCTGCAGTTTCGCGCCCGGAAACTGCACGTCGTTCAATGATATTCCGCTGTCGCTCTTGAACGAGGCGTCAAACACCACGCGAAATTTTTTTGTTGACGCAATGGTGTGGAATGTGGCAAATAGCTCCTTTTACCACATTCTCTGGTGTGACTGGAGTCATGTGCCGCAATTGCTCATATTCGCACACGAAATCTATGTATTTCCCACTGAGCTCCGGATTGGCACTCAATCTTTTCTCTAATTGGAGAAACCACTTCATGGCGACTGCTCTGGAACCGCCCAGGCTCTCTGCCCGAGGGTTAATGGGAATGGTGACCATGTATCGCCCAAACGTGTCACGGAAAAATGTGCTCTGAAAATTGTTTTCCACCCATTGCTCGTCTGGTGAAATGGATATTGGCTCGCTCAGTTCTTCCATTTCCCAGAATTTCAGCATGTCCGTTGGATCGGTTACCAACACTATCGCTCTTGTCGCTCGCTCTGAATTTGGTTGGAGTTGTCCAAAAATTATCCAACCGAAGCCCGTGTCTTGGGCTATTAACCGAGAAGTATCTCTCTTGATACCGCTCTTGATGATCTCCGCCCATACTTGTGCTCCAAGTATTTGCTGGCTTCGTGAAGTACTCGTCAGCCAATCTTAACCGGCTCATCGCCACCAGTTGACCCTGCGGCAAGTCGTTGGTCGGGAGATGAGATGTTTCGCAATGACAAACATCTTACAGCTCATTGTAAAAGTTGGTTCTGTCCGTGAAAGTAGAGTGACAGTCACGAAACCAGAAAGCCGCACGTTGGCATTGGATCCGATTCCTAGCGCTGGGAGATCGGATTTGCTCTTTTTCGGTCCTATTCTCTGCATGCATCGCTCTGTGATGATGTTTATTTGGCTACCACAATCTAGAAATGCTCTTGCTTCCATTGGGTGCCCTGCTCCGCTCCTTATCATAATAGGCGCCATGGCCAATAGCGCGCACTCAGCCACTGCTGCTCCATACAAAGCAAGCTATTATGCTTTTTGTTGCACTTCCGGCATGCTCCAGATGAACACATGCGAGGTGGGTGACCAGTCTGGAGACAATTCGGACATAGGTTCCAGCACCGAACCTTTTCGTTCCTGGATTGCACTGACAGCGCCAGGAAGTCGTTGCATCGGTACAGGGCATGTTATGACCTGCACAATGGGCACTTAAGAACTGCCCCGCTCTTGATCCCGCTGGCCGCCGGTATTGGGATGCTCATTTCCTTGCGCTGCTCTATTCCAATCGGCCTGTCGGGACCTCTCGAATTGGTCGTAAAACGCCGACTCTAGCGTTATTGCTCCACTTCATTGAATTTTTGAACAACAACAACAACTTAAAGGCGCTACCACCAATTGTTTGGCTGGAGATATAGCTATTTCGTGCTTTGCCACTTTTGCACTCATCAGTGTCCTTTTTGTGGTGCTGAGCCTTAATCCAATTTTATTTGAAAAACTTTTTATGCACACCATAGGATTCGAACCCACGCATATCAGATTTGCTCAGTCTTAGCAGTCGTGTGCACTACGCACTCCACCGCTTTAGACCACTGACGTCACAGATCGATGTGTGTTATTTGTTTATCAAATGCATTTGGAGCATCAGCATTTTTATAAGCGCTTTTAAGTGTGCTGTCTTGTTCCGCCTCCATTTTTCTCCATACCTTATTTCCATAGACTACAATTCGCAGTATGTTTCAAGGGGGCGAGGTTGGAAGATCGGTAACGAACTAGACTATTAAGTTATTATTGTTATTATTGTACTATTCGTACTAGAATGTCAGCTTATTAGGCTTGACCATTCTTTATTCCGTCAATTTCATTGAATCTTTGAACAACAACAACAACTTAAAGCCGCTACCACCAATTGTTTGGCTGGAGATAACGCTATTTCGTGCTTTGCCACTTTTGCACTCATCAGTCTCCTTTTTGTGGTGCTGAGCTTTAATCCAATTTTATTTGAAAAACTTTTTATGCACACCATAGGATTCGAACCCACGCATATCAGATTTGCTCAGTCTTAGCAGTCGTGTGCACTACACACTCCACCGCTTTAGACCAATGACGTCACAGGTCGAGATGTGTTATTTGTTTATCAAATGCATTTGGAGCATCAGCAGACCGCGAGTGGAATAGCCAATATGAAAATGTGGGCCGGTTTTATGTAATGGTAAATTACTGTTTTTGGACCGATTTATGTATATAAAATTGAAATATGATGTAGCTGACACACAATTATGGAAGAAAAAAATATTTTTAAGTTAGGGTGGTGCAAAAAAATTGTAACTTCGTTGTTCTTGGACCGATTACGATAAGAGTGAAATATGTTATAGCTGACACACAATTATGGAAGAAAAAAATATTTTTAAGTTAGTGTGGTGCAAAAAAAATGTTACTTCGTTGTTCTTGGACCGATTTCGATAAAAGTGAAATATGTTATAGCTGACACACAATTATGGAAGAAAAAAGTATTTTTAATTATGGTTGTGCAAACAAAATGTAACTTCGTTGTTCTTGGACCGGTTTCGATAAAATTGAAATATGTTATAGCTGATACTCAATTATGGAAGAAAAAAAATATTTTAAAGTTAGGGTGGTGCAAAAAAAATGTAACTTCGTTGTTCTTGGACCGATTTCGATAAAAGTGAAATATGTTATAGCTGACACGCAATTATGGGAGAAAAAATATTTTTAAGTTAGGGTGGTGCAAAAAAAATGTAACTTCGTTGTTCTTGGACCGATTTCGATAAAATTGAAATATGTTATAGCTGCTACTCAATTATGGAAGAAAAAATATTTTTAAGTTAGGGTGGTGCAAAAAAAATGTAACTTCGTTGTTCTATGACCGATTTCGATAAAATTGAAATATGTTATAGCTGATACTCAATTATGGAAGAAAAAAGTATTTTTAAGTTAGGGTGGTGCAAAAAAATTTCAACTTCGTTGTTCTTGGACCGATTTCGATAAAAGTGAAATATGTTATAGCTGACACACAATTATGGAAGAAAAAAATATTTTTAAGTTAGGGTGGTGCAAAAAAAATGTAACTTCGTTTGTCTTGGATCGATTTCGATAAAAGTGAAATATGTTAAAGCTGACACATTATTATGGAAGAAAAAAATATTTTTAAGTTAGGGTGGTGCAAAAAACATGTAACTTCGTTGTTCTTGGACCGATTTCGATAAAATTGAAATATGTTGTAGCTGATACTCAACTATGGAAGAAAAAAATATTTTTAAGTTATGGTGGCGCAAAAAATATCAATTTCGTTGTTCTTAGACTGATTTCGATTAAATTGAAAAATATTATAGCTGACACACAATGATGGAAGAAAAAAATATTTTTAAGTTAGGGTGGTGCAAAAAAAATGTAACTTCGTTGTTCTTGGACCGATTTCGATAAAAGTGAAATATGTTATAGCTGACACACAATTATGGAAGACAAAAATATTTTTAAGTTAGGGTGGTGCAAAAAAAATGTAACTTCGTTGTTCTTGGACCGATTTCGATAAAAGTGAAATATGTTATAGCTGACACACAATTATGGAAGAAAAAAATATTTTTAAGTTAGGGTAGTGCAAAAAAAATGTAACTTCGATGTTCTTGGACCGATTTCGATAAACTTGAAATATGTTATAGCTGATACTCAATTATGGAAGAAAAAAATATTTTTAAGTTAGGGTGGTGCAAAAAAATTTCAATTTCGTTGTTCTTAGACACACAATTATGGTTATTCTACAACTTTTTAAATTGTTTTCTAAATTTTAAAAGAAAATTAGAAGCGTCAATAAAGGTGAAAAAATATTTATGGGCACAATAAAGTCTTAGCAAACGTAAATTAAAAAAATCCTAAAGTAAATTTCTTATAATGCGTACTTTTTTGTTCTTGAAAATAATATTTGTGCAAAGAAGAGATGCGAGTTTCTTTTATACGACCCATTTCAAAGAGAATTTAAAGTATGCGTTTCTTATAAGCGAATTCTTCTTATATAAGTGTTTCTTATATCCTTTAAATACTGTACCTAAAACCAACAAATTTTATTGACTATTTGTAATTTTACAATTTGGCCACAATAAGATGCACCATGGGTATATGATATTTATTTTAGATATTATGACATTTGAATTCAAAATCGGCGCTTGGTCTTATCGCACACTGTTATAACGGCCAAATAAATATTACGACTGGATCGCACGAATTTGCTCTTAAAAACTAAAATTTAGCTAGACATTGACGTATTGACGATGTAGTTATGTAATTGCTTCAAATTTAATATTATAGCAAGCGAGAAAATGCTTTAAAAAATATCTTTTAAGATTTAATACAAAATGGTGTGTACAGGTTTTAGGTATAAAAATACATGGTTAATTTAAAAAAAAATGTTAAAAGTAAGAAAATAATAAACTAATTTTTTTGATTGCTTAGATTTTTTAGCTTTAGTTTTTGGGCCAACCAAAAAGATGTCAGTTATTGAACTATTATGAATTTTTGAAAAAAAAAAAAAATTAAATCGTTGAAATCAGTTTTTACTAGGTACGTAAGGTTTTTAAATCATTTTTAGGAAAAAAAATTGCTTAAGGTAGGTACGCTTATTTGAAGTATGTAACAAGTAACACCCATGATTAAATGATTTTCTAAAAGTTTAAATATATTTGCTCTAAGTTTAAATTGATTTGCGTTTGGATAAAATCTATTGGCGTTGGGTGAAACCTATTTGCGCTTAGGATAAACCTATTTGCTAATAGTTTAATTAAATGTGCGAATGCTTTATAAAAACCAGAGCGCATTTAAAGAAAAAATGCATAAGATTGTTTGAAGGACCTTCTTTTTCAAAATTAAATTCAAATGTTTCCAATTTTGTTTTGCTATCAAAAAATCGTTATTTATTTAGTAGTACAAAATATGGTTGAAAATTACATGGATCAATGCAGCACACATACATTTAAAGAAGATATTTCAAGGAATGTAAAGAAGAAATTGGACAGATTGGGACTTTAAGTATGAAGGAATCATTTCTAATTTTGTTGAGAAACATTACTTCACGGTGTAACAGCCTCAAAAACAGTAATATATGAGTCAAGGCTAACATTTAACTCAGGTTTTATCGAAGATTAAAAAATATAATTAAAAAAAATGAAAGATTAAAACTAAATTTTGCAAATAAAAAAGATAAGTAAGTAATTTAAACTTTTCGTATTTTTGGATAAAACATTCAAAGAGCATCTAGATCTCTTGAGAAGTATAATATTGCAAATTTCTGCTGCTTAATAAAACTCACTCTTGTGTTAATTGTATTTGAGAGGTTTATTCTCAAAAAAAAAAAAAAAAAACATAAATATTTGTAGGTATAAAACTACATTAATGACTGGACGGAAATTGTTTTTTACTAATTTGAGCAGGTAAGATCTCTTGAGAAGTATAATTTTGCAAATTTCTGCTGCTGAATAAAACTCACTCTTGTGTTAATTGTATTTGAGAGGTTTATCTCAAAAAAAAAAAACAAATATTTGTAGGTATAAAACTACATTAATGACTGGGCGGAAATAGGTTTTTACTATTTTGAGCAGGTACTCAAGGGGATGTTTTCAGCTTGAAATCCAAATTGCAAAATAAGGTGAATAAGAAACGAAAGCAGCATACGGCGATGCTTCAAGGAATATGACACCTTTTTAGAACTGTGCGTTTTTCGCGTATTTTTTGACATCTCAAGTGTAAATTCAAAACCAACTGAAAACGTTCTGTTCGATTTGGATTCCAACCAAAGACCATCCTAGTAAGGGCACCTCTACATTTAACTCTTTTTAACATATATAGATATACATTTTTTTTAGGGTTTCAAAACTAAGATAATTGTATTTAGTAAAAATTGTGTAACAAAATGTTTTGTAACACCAATTGTTTAAGAGATAATTTGCAAATAGCAGGTTCAAGTTAAAATATTTTGCGGTTTTTTTGCGATAGTGGTGGGTTTTTGAAAGATTTGATTTTGCAACAATACCAATCCAAACAACAAATTAAAATTTCAAAACTTTACTGGCTTAAATTCAAAGCATTGACAGAATGTCAAAGGGAAAACTTTGCTGGCTTAAGTTCAAAGCATTAACAAAACGCCAAAGGGGGCGGCAGAAATGGTGCAAGAAATCCCAGGTACAATATAAACATTAAAAATGTTTTTTTCTTCCATAATTGTGTATCCAGCTACAACATATTTCAATTGTATCGAAATCGGTCTAAGAACATCGAAGTTGAAATTTTTTTGCATCACCCTAACTTAAAAATATTTTTTTCTTCCATATTTGAGTATCAGCTACAACATAATTCAATTTTATTGAAATCGGTCCAAGAACAACGAAGTTAAATTTTTTTTGCACTGTAATGTTGGTTGGGAGACTTTTTTTTAAACTTTTCCTCTTCTTGTCTTGAGAAAGGTCTTCGAGACAAATCGCTTGACATTCAATGAATGCCTCAGCTCGAACCTCTGGCTAATGCACTCGAGGTTTTGCTCTAAGACCTAAACCAAGTAGGTATAATTATTTTAAATATTCTTTTTAGCTCGCAAGCTTCACAAAAGTATAAATAAAGAAAAAAAGACCTTTACTGGTTGAAGTTCAGTGAGGAAGAGACTTTTATTTTCAAAAACTATTGCTATATATACAGAAATTATATGTTATCGAAATTAAGTCCATACTTCGATTCTTGGCCTCACTTGCAGTCGATAACCACAAGTCAGCATAATTCTAATAACGTGGGCTAGGGGCGAACGACCAGCTATCCTTAGTGGCATAGCTCGTTCGGCATAGTGCTGAGTTGACATATTTTGGTGGCCTAAGTAGATGACCGCTGATCAACCCAATAACATTAAATGCACTTTGTTTACTTAATACGCCGGCCGGCCGTTCGTGCCATCAGAGCAATATGATACTTATGGTTTTTTTGTTGTTCATGACTACGAGTCGGATATATGTGTATCTTTTTATTACCCTGAAGTCGAAGGCAAAACAATGCTTTGATTGTAATGAATCTATAGTGCTTAAAGCAATGCATTTGCTGGGAAGTAAGTGTCAAGTATCGAAGTATGGTTTGGTATGAAACAATTAATTAAGTGGTCACTAATGTGCTCCCTTCACACCACCCTAACTTAAAAATATTTTTTTCTTCCATAATTGTGTGTCAACTATAACATATTTCAATTTTGTCGAAATCGGTCCAAGACAACGAAGTTACATTTTTTTTGCACCACCCTAACTTAAAAATATTTTTTTCTTCCATAATTGTGTGTCAGCTATAATATATTTCACTTTAATCGAAATCGGTCTAAGAACAACGAAATTAAAATTTTTTTCCACCACCCTAACTTAAAAATATTTTTTTCTTCCATATCTCAGTATGAGCTACAACATATTTCAATTTTATCGAAATCGGTCCAAGAACAACGAAGTTATATTTTTTTTGCACCACCCTAACTTAACCCTTTCGATACGGATGTGGTACAAGACAAAGAACATTCATATGGACTTGTACCACATCCGTACCGAAAGGGTTGAAAATATTTTTGTCTTCCATAATTGTGTGTCATCTATAACATATTTCACTTTTATCGAAATCGGTCCAAGAACAACGAAGTTGAAATTTTTTTGCACCACCCTGACTTAAAAATATTTTTTTCTTCCATAATTGAGTATCAGCTATAACATATTTCAATTTTATCGAAATCGGTCCAAGAACAACGAAGTTACATTTTTTTGCACCACCCTAACTTAAAAATATTTTTTTCTTCCATAATTGTGTGTCAGCTATAACATATTTCACTCTTATCGAAATGGTCCAAGAACAACGAAGTTACAATTTTTTTGCACCACCCTAACTTAAAAATATTTTTTTCTTCCATAATTGTGTGTCAGCTACAACATATTTAAATTTTATATACATAAATCGGTCCAAAAACAGTAATTAACCATCACATAAAACCGGCCCACATTTTCATATTGGCTATTCCACTCGCGTTCTACTAAATCACATAACCCACTGCTATACAAAATCATTTGTCCTGATTGTTGCCAACTCAAGCGCCGCCGCACTATGGGACCAAATGATGAAATCCATCTCAAAAATGGTTTTGACGAAAAACCTTATGATGGATTTACATACTTAAAAAGTGGTTCTTTACGACACAATACTTTTTTTTTTGATCCTGTGTTTTTATAAGTACTTTAAATGAACTTTAAAGGTGACTGTTCGATATTATATATAATTTCTAATTATAAGAATTGAGTGTTTGAAGTCAATTATTTCGCAAGTTTCTGAACAGATTTAATTGATGTTATACATTTTTAAAAAGCCCAATTATTCTTCTTTAGAAAACCGTTACTCTTGTTATACCTTAACGTAACAGTAAAATAATAAAAAATTATGAGTAAAATGCGTTGTATTTTATTTTGATTTTTTTTCAATTGAAGTTTTCTCTGTTGCCTCCGGCTGCCTCCGCTAAGATATTGCTTGTTTTGTATTCTAAAAATATTGTTAATTAAGGAAATAAAATAAAATTTTGCGCATATTTGCGCTTTTATGTCTTAGAAGCAAAAAGCATCATGAGAAAAAAAAATAAGTCTTTAAAATTAAACTTCGAATTCTTATAACTTTGGTAATATCGACTGAAAAAAATTAAAATTTGACACAAATATAGTCACTTTTAAGATATATAAAACTGTGTGTTAGAAAAATTCTAAGACCATTGTTTTCTTACTTCTAAATCAAAATTGTAAAAAAAATGGTGTATGTCTAGAATAAAAAAATATAACTGTTTAAAAAATTTTAAAATATAATTTCTTGCATACATGGTGCCAGATTTCAAATTTGTTCGTTGGTTATTACCAAAGTTATAAAAATTCAAACATTGATATTAAAAAAAAAAAAACAATAACTTCCCATTTAAAATTTCCATCGTCTTAGGGATCATATCAATAATAAACAAAAATTCATGATTATTTTTAAAACTATTTACAAAGATTTTAGAGGTAGTTGATCAAAATTTACAAATTTCACCCTAATTATACGTGTTAGTCACACATTAAAACAGAGAGGAAGACAATCTGCGTATCTACAAATTAACATTGATAATAATGTTATTGAACTAGGTATGAACTGCATAAAACATGACTCAAACTGACTCAATAAGATCAAAAGCAACAACAAAAGGAGGCGAAAAGAGGCAGGATTCATAATGTATTAAACTTTTATTCTCATTAAAGCACTTGATCTATTTTGTACCTACATCTTTATTTTATTTACAAAAATAAAAAAAAAATGAAATACTTCATTTGTAATGGACGCGACCTGTGTAAATTAATTATAGACTGTAAAAAATATTGTGTTGATATACACTCCAATTGCGATTGTTAATTGATAGTTGAATAATGATATTTTGGATTGATATTTGTCAAATTTTTATAACTCACAACGGTCTGCATTATTCCCTATGACCAAAACTTTTTTCGGTTGGGTGGTTTATTATCGAAGTTCAATATTTATCAACTATCAATCAACAATCCCAAATAGCAATAGGGGTGATAGTAATAAAAAGTATTCAAAAGTAATTAGTCTCGAAATGTAAGCAACGATAGGATAAAGCCCAGAGACCAGAGAAACCAGGTCCCTTTGAGAGTGAGAACCCATTCTGGCTTAATGATGACTTCAGATTTATACTGGATTCGTGTAGCTCCTTGACCTCTACATGTGAAAATATATCTGGAGAACGTGATGGGCCCTCAAATCCTTATGAAGAATGCTCTGAGAATCTTCGTTTATAACTTTCCTTAGAATTATGCGAAAAGATGCGAAAAAAAAATCTGCTTCAAAATCTTTTACGGAAGTCAGATAACGTATCGTCCTAAATGAAGGAAAAGGCTTTAAGTATCTACATTTAAACTGACCTTTCAAAAACGCAGTCCATTTACTTAAGGAATTTTCTTTCCAATAAGGACTTGGAATATAAAGCTTAATAACAAAATTTGTTCTTTTAAAGGACGTTGAATAAGAAAAAATTCAGAAACACATAAAATGGGAGAAGTAGGCGGAAAAATTACAAATCTCATGCCAACTTAAAAAAAAACTCAGTTAATTTTGTTTGACTTCCTAGTTATGTAAAATAATGATATTTCAAACAAGTGGGCGTGGCAGTGGGCGTATTTTATAAAAAGTGCCTCGAAATATTTTCATCGGTTACACAAGTAAACTGTAAAAATTTAATCAAAATCGGTCGAATAGTTCTTGTTTCAACATGATTTACACATATAGTTTGAACAAGATCTACAACTTTTATGTTTTATATTATTTAAAACAAAGAAAATAATGTATTTCATATTAAATGTTTTCCTTTATTTCAATTCTTGGTTATTCAAGTATACGTGTGCAAAATTTCAAAAAATAATATTTATAAACAAAGAAGTTATGGATTTTTGAGATGGTTTTGAGCATTTGGTCCCATAGTGCGCCACCGAGGGAAGAAATACCATTTTGCGGGGATTAGTCGTTGCGAGGATGTGTCGTTGCGGGGATGTGTCGTTGCGAGGATGTGTCGTTGCGAGGATGTGTCGTTGCGGGGATGTGTCATTTCGAAGATGTGTCCTTGCGGGGATGTGTTGTTGCGGGGATGTTGTTTTGTGAAGATGTTGCTTGCGAAGATGGGTCGTGCGACGATGTTGTTTGCGAAGATTAGTCGGGTTCCCCTGCTGATGATTCTAGCAGGGGCACCTTCTAAAGACTGCTTTAGCTCTCGCATCTTCGTAACCTTTGGCATCGTGGTGTTATTATGCACCTCCGTGATGAATTGGTCACGGAATTCAATCCATTTGGTGAAATCCCCCTTGAAGGCTGGGATTTTTGTCGGCCGCTCTTGCCGCATCTGGATCACATTTAGCTGCGAAGCGCCAGAAGCACCTGCAGATTCGGAATTCGCACTTGCTCGATCGAACCTATCAATCCGAACTTGCGGTGCTGTTTCTCCTCGACGGACGCCAGGTACTCGTCATGTGTCTCCAGCTCCTTTGGAGTCTTGGCTTGCCCCACCAAGATCATATGCACTTCCATGAGCTTCTTAAAAGCTCGCTCGCTCGCCTCTAATTTTGTTTTGAGCATGTACTCATCGTGCAGCTCATTATCGCACTCGGAGAGAAAGCTCTCGATCCGTAATATTTTAGCACAGAAAATATCACGTTTTGCTAGATCACCCATTTTCAGCACTTGAAAAGGAAAAATGCACTGATTCGCTTACTGCTCGCACCGTAAGGCTATGTTAGATTCAGAAACGTTCAGGTCGACACTTCGGAAATGCTTAGAAACTAGCACAGAAGTGAGCTCAAATTGTCTAATGTTTCTCTTAATTAAAAAACAGATATGCACTCAAATTATTGCGCTTCACTGCGCTAGTTGCTCTGTTGATTTATTTATTTTTTTTTTTTAATTCAAAAGTCGCTCTGGATTCACGCACGCACTGTGAATTATTTTTTTAAATTACTGGCACTAATGCCTTTAAAAATAAGCACTGCTCTATTGATTTATTTAATGTTTTAAATTAAAAAATCGCTCTGATTAACGCACGCACTGTGAATTAATATTTTTTCCTCAAGGAATTATTGCACTTAATCAAAGCACTGTCTGTGAATGATTTTTTTTTAAAGCACCAAAAAGTTAACGCACGCTCTGTGAGATGTAAATGCACTGTATATTCGCACTAGGTACTGATACAAATTTGGCTCGATTGACCAAATGTTTAGGACCGTCGATAGCTCATAAAGAAAACACAATAAAAAACTGCTCTTATTTTTAAAGGTTTATTGACTGAATAAAAAAAACTTAATATTCAAAAATTGCTCGGACTTTAAATATTGTCGCTCAATAGTGGACTGTATACATTGTTGCTCGATGCTCTGCTCTAGAACTAGTGACCGCTCTTGGTGGATGCTCGTGGACTAGTGACCGCTCTTGGTCGATGCTCGTGGACTAGCGACCGCTCTTGGTCGATGCTGGTGGACTAGTGACCGCTCTTGGTCGATGCTCGAAAACTAGTGACGCAAATTATTATGTCCAAGAATAATTTTCCTTGTTATGCTCTTGCAGCTGCGCCTCGTCCAATGTTGTTGAATCTCGGTCGAAACCACTGTTGTTCGTGTTAGGATCCGCCCATTTTTGCATTCGAGAAATTCGTATTTCTCGGTCCGCAAAATCCAATGCTCTGCTCATGCTCTCAGTCGCAACCACCGTTGCACACGTGTTCATTTTGCTCTTGAGAAATAATTCCTATTTCTCGGTCCGCAAAATGTAATGCTCTGCTCATGTCGATGGTTCTCGGTCGCAACCACCGTTGCTCAGTTGATGATGATTTTCATCCCCTTCTTGGTTTCTCGAAGGTTTGCTCATATGCACTAGCTCTGGGTCCTGGTAATGTGTTTGTTGTTGCACTTCATCGGCTCGTGATGATGATGGTTTTCGGTCCTGTGTATTTTGTTGCTGCTCTTATGGAACTGAAAATGAAGATATAACTCGCTCTGGATATTCTTGTATATCTGCTAATGACGATGTAAGAGTTTTGCACTGTAAGTGGGGTGGTTGTCTTTTTTGTTTTTTTTTTTCTGCTACAGGAATTTGCTTTTATTGCTGTAGGTACCTGCTCTGGTCATAAACATTTGCTCTTGTCGTAGACATTCTTTGCTCTTGTCGCAGACATCCCCCCCCCCAATTGAGGGGTGATCCTCAATTGTTATCGCACTTTTCGTCTTTAGGAAGGACACATAATTTTTGCACTGGTCGCGCCAGGGACGTATGCTCTGTACGTATGCCTGCGCTGCGCACAAGTCCATCTGCTCCACGATGAAGTGCCGTGATTCGCCTAAGTGGCCATACTGTGGGCGGCAGGTTGTCCTGCTTGATCAACACCAAGTCTCCTCTCTTGATATTTTCGCACTTTTTGCTCCATTTGTGCCTCTGCTGCAATGTGTTGAGGTAATCGGCTTGCCATCTTTTCCAGAAATGCTTCTGCATCTGGTTGATTAAGGTCCAAAGTTTCAGTCGGTTTTGTGATATTTCTTGATATTTTTGCACTTTTTGCTCCATTTGTGCCTCTGCTGCAATGTGTTGAGGTACTCGGCTTGCCATCTTTTCCAGAAATGCTGCTGCATCTGGTTAATTATGCTCCAAAGCTTCAGTCAGGTCGGCACCTGACTGACGTCTGCTCTTAACGGTTGCACGATTTGCTCTCCTATCAGGAAATGACCGGGTGGCATCTGTTTCCCCATCGTTCTGCGCAAGTGGTGTTAAACCGATTGGACTCCGGCCTTCCAGATACCACCAGTGTGTGGTGCTCCTGGAATGATAAACTTCCATTCCGTACCCATGTTGTGGATTTGCTCTATTGGTAGTCGGTGGCCCCAACTTCTGGCGTTCTTACGAAGTTCCCGATCTGCTCCGACGAATGTCGTAGCGTTGTTGCTCCATAGCACTGAACAAGCGCCACGTCGTCCGGTGAACCGTTGGAAAGCGGCCAAAAAAGCCTCCGTTGTTTGGTTGCTCACTAGCTCAAGGTGAATTGCTCTGGTCACCATGCACACGAAAACGGCGTTATAACCCTTTTCAATAATTTTTGAGCGGCCTGCTATGGCCTTGATTTGCAATGGTCCGGCATAGTTGACTACGCTATGCCTGAATGCTCTAGCTGGCTGCACTCGATCACGTGGGCGACTGCACATTAGCTGCTCTGCTACTGTCTGCTTTTGTCGGAAACAGACCTTACATCGTCCTATATAGCACTTTATAGCACGACGAAGTGCGGGGATCCAGTATCTTTGCCAGTAGATTTGATCAGCTTGCTCAATGTGCTCTTTGCCGGCAGAACCATAGGATGAACTGCCTGGTAGGGTACGGGGGAGCTCTGGATACGTCCTCCAACCCTTAGAATTTCATCAGAGTCCATAAAAGGGCTAAGTGTGATGATGTTGCTCGTGCTCTCTATTTTCTCTCGGCGGTGGACCTGCTTCAGCTCCTTGCAGTATTCATCTTGTTGGACAATTTTCACCCAGTAGGCTTTTGCCTGCTCTCGCTCCTCTGAGGATACCAACGGAACGGAAGACAATGGTAAAATTTCCTCATGTTTGTTTCGCTTTTTTACGTTCCGAATGAACCGTAGCACAAGAGCTGTTATTCTCAGCATGCTTTGAAAAGTTAACATCCGTTCAAGTAATGACACGCGCGCCGTCAATGCTGAAGCTCGTTGCTCTGCTGACTATTAGGTTCACCATGACTGCTGCCTTGGTTTGCTTTTCTGCTCGCTCCTTTTGTTTTGCACTTAGTTGTTTTGGTAATTGTGGCCAATATTGCTCTGCTCTCTGAAGCCATGATGGTCCCTCCCACCATAGATTTGATTGTGTCAGCTGCTCTGCTGATATTCCTCGCGAACCTAGGTCAGCTGGGTTATCTTCGGAAGGAACATATTTCCAAGGTTGGTTCTCGGAAAGCTCTTGAATCGACTTCACTCGATTTGCCACAAAAGTTTTAAGTTCGTATGGAAATTTTGTGATCCAGTGTAGTGCCACCATAGAATCGCTCCAAAATGTTCTTGGCACATTTTGAAAAGAACCTGCTCCAACCACCTACGACATCAATTTCCACAGAAGATTCGCTATACACAGCTCCAGTCGTGGTATTGTATGGATTTCAATAGGGCAACTCTTGTTTTTGATGCCACCAAAATGCACTTGCTCTCGATGTCGTCTGCTGACGACCGTAAGTAGATTGCTGCCACATATGCTCGCTCCGATGCGTCAGCAAAACCATGAAGCTCCAGGGTTTTTGCACTTGCACTTCCCAACCATCTAGGAATCCGCACTGCTGCCAGATGGTTGAGCTCCTGACGAAATTTCTCCAAAACAGGTGCATTTTCTGCTGAGATGGGTTGGTCCCAATTGACTCCAGATCGCCATAGATCTTGAATGATCATTTTTACTCTAACGATAACTGGGGCAAGGTAACCATTAGGGTCGTACAGCCTTGCAACTTCGCTGACGACTGCACGTTTTGTCGCTCTGCTCTCTTCTTGGTTGAACCGCACCTCAAAGCTTATTTCGTCGCTCGTAGAGTTCCACACCAGCCCAAGTATGGAAGTCTCATGCTCTTCTTGCACAGCTCTTCAAGCATGGACTTGTTTGAAGATATGAATTTGTCCAGTGTGAAGCCGCCTGCTTCTAGTGATGCCACAATTTCTCTGCCCAATGCGATGGCCTGCTCTTCGTGGACTGCACCCGTAAGCATGTCATCAACGTAAAAGTTGCGACATATGGCTTGGCTTGCTCTAGGATACGCAGACTTTTTGTCGCTCGCACATTGTTGCATGGCTCTTACTGCATAGAAACCGCTGGATGTCATGCCATATGTCACCACGGTCAACCAGTATAGTTGCAACGGCTGGTCTGGATGCTCTCTCCAGAAAATTCTCTATAAATCCAATTGCTCAGAATTTATTCGCACTTGACGGAACATTTTCTTGACGTCAGCTGTGATCGGCACCTTAAAACATCTGAAGCGCGTGACGATGTCTGTCAAATTATCCTGCAGTTTCGCGCCCGAAAACTGCACGTCGTTCAATGATATTCCGCTGTCGCTCTTGCACGAGGCGTCAAACACCACGCGAAATTTTTTGTTGACGCAATGGTGTGGAATGTGGCAAATAGCTCCTTTTACCACATGCTCTGGTGTGACTGGAGTCATGTGCCCCAATTGCTCATATTCGCGCACGAAATCTATGTTTTTCTCACTGAGCTCCGGATTGGCACTCAATCTTTTCTCTAATTGGAGAAACCGCTTCATGGCGACTGCTCTGGAACCACCCAGGCTCTCTGCCCGAGGGTTAATGGGAATGGTCACCACGTATCGCCCAAACGTGTCACGGAAAAATGTGCTCTGAAAATTGTTTTCCACACATTGCTCGTCTGGTGAAATGGATATTGGCTCGCTCAGTTCTTCCATTTCCCAGAATTTCAGCATGTCAGTTGGCTCGGTCACCAACACTATCGCTCTTGTTGCTCGCTCTAAATTTGGTTGGAATTGTCCAAAAATTATCCAACTGAAGCTCGTGTCTTGGGCTGTTAACCCAGAAGTATCTCTCTTGATACCGCTCTTGATGATCTCCGCCCATACTTGTGCTCCAAGTATTTCATGATGTCCACTATTTTTTCAAAATAAATTTCCCTGACTTTCCCTGACCAATTTCAAAATTTTCCCTGACCAAAAAATTAAAAGAAAAATATTTTTTCATGAGAAGGTACGTATTAAATAAATATTGCACAAAGTGGTAGAAAATGTACATATTTGAATGGAGTTAATTAAACCTTAGGCAAAAAGAACTCAAATTGTATTTTTCAAAGATCTATCTGAAGGTATACATTACCGATTGTATTGAAAGTGAAAAATTATAACTGCATGAATTTAAAAAAAAAAAATTGTTTTGCAATGTAGTTCATAGTATAATGATAAATGACCATTTAAATAAAATCCTTTTAAACTGTGATTATTTAGGCTCTTTCGGTCTATTTGTAAAAAATGCGAATAAAAACAATATTATTCCATTATTTTCCCAACGTTTCGTGAGTATTCCTCACTTCTTCAGGGGTTATATATTTTTTTCAATTTGATTGTTAAAAAATCTACATACTCTGCTTCTTATATCCTACTATTGCATCATTCCCGAAGACGGCACTGACACAAAATTGAACATTAAAAAAAAAAAAATAATATATTAAGAACAATCTAGCAGGTACTTTTATTAAATTTAATAAAAGTACCTAAGCTCAACTATGATATAAGTGTCATTGTTAATTTTGTATTTGATTATTTTTTGCTAGATTGTACTTAATTTATTATTTATTTGCTTTTATGTTCAATTTTGTGTCAGTGCCTCTCCGGGAATGATGCAATAGTAGGATACAAGAAGCAGAGTACCTATGTAGTTTTTAACAATCAAATTGAACAAAATATAGATAACCCCTGAAGAAGTGAGGAATACTCACGAAACGTTGGGAAAATAATGGAATAATATTGTTTTTATTGGCATTTTTTACAAATAGAACAAAATAGCCTAAATAATCACAGTGTAAGAGTGACACACAAAAATTGGTCAAATTCATAACATAATAAAATCCTTTTTAAATGGTGACGTGAAATAAAGCCCAACGAAATAAAACCAAATCTCAAATTTGGCGTTATTTCGCTTTGAAAAAGGAAATAAGGCCAAATTGGCTCTATTTCTATTTCCAAAATGAAATAAGGGCAAAATTCATTTGGAAATAAGACCAAATTTGTTTTTTCGAAAAAATTCAGTGATAACAGAAGCTTTGAAAGTAGACCGATTGAAAGCATAGGCGCTTTCCAGGCGACTGAGCGTACCCTAAGCGGAAAGACGGAGTCACGTGAGCGGAAGAGAGGACCCAAAAAGAGAGTTAAAATCCTTGAACCCGCGAAGCGTGCCACCCGAAGTACTGTTTAGTTCAAAAACTTTGAAACTTAGGTGCCTGCCAGTTGGGGGATTAATTCCTTTTTTTTGGGAACTAACCTCCTTACTTACTTTTACTTTTGATGGCGCTCACAGCCCAGGATGGTCTTCGGCCTCAACTAATAAGCCCCTCCAGCAAGCTCTGTCCCTAGCTAGCCGCTTCCAGTTGCGCACACCGAGTGCTTTGATGTCGTCATTCACTTGATTGCGCCAACTGTTACGGGTTCTTCCTCTGCTGCGTACCCCATCGGGGTTGGATTCGAAGACTCGTCGGGCAGGTGCGTTGCTGTCCATATGCTCCACGTGCCCCAGCCATCTCAGCCGCTGTATTTTCAGCTTTTTGACCAGGTCAACGTCGCTGTATAGCCCGTATAGCTCGTCGTTGAATCTTCTCCTCCATACTCCTTCGATACACACCGGACCGAAAATCACACGAAGAATCTTCCTCTGAAAGCACCCTAGCAGATTTTTATCCGAATCTTTCAGTGTCCATGCTCCTGACCCATAAAGCAGGACCGGGATGATTAGGGTTTTGTATAAAGTCTCCTTGGTTCTCTGAGAGAGGGCCTTACTACTTAAATGCCTTCTTAGACCGAAGAAACAGCGGTTGGCAAGAGTAATTCTTCGCTAGATCTCTGCACTGATGTCATTCTGCGATGTAATAGTGGAGCCCAGGTAGACAAAGTCCTTGACAAATTCGAAGTTATATCTGTCCATCGTGATATTTTGCCCGAGTCGACGACGTTGAGATTCCGCTCTCGATGACAGCACATACTTCGTCTTGTCCTCATTAACCGCCAATCCCATTCTAGCCGCCTCCGATTCAATGCTCGCAAGTGCCCCTGCCACAGCTCGCTTCGTTCTGCCGACAATGTCTGTCATCCGCATATGCAAGCAATTGAACGGTTTTTTGATAGATTGTACCGCTGGTGTTGACATGTGCGTTGCGTACAATGGCTTCAAGAACGATGTTGAATAGGTTGCATGATAACGCGTCGCCTTGCCTCAATCCTTTCTCAACATCAAAGGAATCGCTGGTGTTTTTACCAATTTTGACGGAGCAGCGAGATTTCTCCATCGTCATCCTGCACAAGCGGACGAGTTTGGCAGGGATGCCGAGACTCGACATGGCTCTGTATAATTCGTCCCTTTTCACGCTATCATACGCGACTTTAAAATCGATAAAAAGGTGCTGTGTATCGATCTGGAATTCCCGGGATTTTTCTAAAATCTGTCGGAGTGTGAACATTTGATCGACGGTTGACTTGCCTGGCTTAAAACCGCACTGATAAGGGCCGATCAGATCGTTGACAAAAGGTTTTAAGCGGTCACACAGGATGGCCGACAAGATTTTATAAGCGACGTTTAGGAGACTAATTCCTCTGTAGTTGGTACATTTCAGAACATCTCCCTTTTTATGGATGGGGCACACTATACCGAGGTTCCATTCATCGAGAATACTTTCCTCCGACCAAATTTTGCAGATGAGCTGGTGTATGCTCCTAGCCAATTCATCTCCCGCTGATTTAAATAGTTCGGCTTGTAAGCCATCCGCACCAGCAGCCTTGTACGACTTAAGTTTGGATATCGCCAGCCGCACTTCGGTTAGGTCGGGTGGACGGAACTCTTGGCCATCATCGTCCAAGTTGAATGGAGCGTTCTGCCTATTAGCGGCATCTTGGCTGTCTTCGCCATTAAGCAGTCTAGAGAAGTGTTCTTTCCAGATCCTCAGCACTGACTGTGTGTCTACTACCATATTCCCACTCTCATCTCGGCAGGCTTCCGTTCTAGCCTTGAATCCTTGGGTGGATCGCTTCACCCTCTGATAAAATTTTCGAACATCTCCCCTACCGCTACAACCCAAAATAGACTCTACCGCCCGCTTCTCGTGCTCTCTCTTTTTCCTCCTGAGAAGTCGGCGTTCCTCTTTTCGTTTCAGCCAGTAGAGCTCCCGGGCCACTCTCTCAGCAACTCTTGTTCGAGTCTGCAGCATTGCCTGGTAGGCCTCGTCCTTAGCTGCATGCGCTAGCCGGCACTCTTCATCGAACCAGGGGTTTCGTTGTATTCGCCTAGTGAAACCCAGCACATCAGAGGCGGCACTTCTGATGGCTTGTTGACAGTGTTCCCACTGGTCCTCTGCACTTGATGCTGGTGGCGGACCTTCTGAGAGATTAAGAGTTACGTGGTCTGCAAAAATTCCGGCAGTCTCTTGCGATTTAAGCTTCTCGACATCGAATCTTTTCACAGCATCTGCTCTGCGTTGTCGCGTCATGGATATCCGCATACGTAGTCTAGCTACCACCAGGTAGTGATCCGAGTCAATATTGGCCCCTCGGAACGTTCGGACGTCCAAGATACTGGAAGCATGTCTCGCGTTTATCGCAACGTGATCGATTTGGTTGACGGTTACTTGATCACGCGACCGCCAAGTCCCCTTGTGTATATTGAGGTGTGGAAGTAGGTGCTTGAGATGATGACATTTCGCCCCGCCGCAAAGTCTGTCAGCCTGTGTCCGTTGCCGGAAGTTTCGTCGTGTAGGCTGTGTCCTCCGACTATCGAACCAAAGATGCCCTCCTTTCCGAATCTTGCATTGAAGTCACCAAGAATGATCTTCACGTCGTACTTCGGGCACATATCATACGTTGTCTCCAGGAGATCGTAGAATGCTTCTTTGGTTGAGTCATCTCTCCCTTCATGGGGGGCATATACACAGATCAGCGAAATGTTCTTAAATTTGCCCTTGATGCGGATTGTGACCAGGCGCTCGCTTACACTTCGGAAGCCCAAGACTTCTTGCCTAAGTCTTCCCCTTATCACAAAACCACAACCAAAGAGCCGCTGACCCTGTTCCTCCAAGCACCCGCCGTAGTAGATGTCACACGTTTTCAGTCTCCGTATGCCCTCTCCATCCCATCGCACTTCCTGGATGGCTGTTACGTCAGCCTTTAACCTGTCCAGGTTCTCCACTAATTGTTCGGCTGCACGTGTTCTGTATAAGGACAGGACGTTCCACGTGCAAATCCGAAATTCATTGTCCTTGTTTCGTTTGCTGGGGTCGTCAACTTTAAAATCATCCATATCCGAGGCTTGTTGTTGTTTCGGTACAACTTACAGGAACTAACCCCCGCGTGTGCTAGTTCCCATAAAAATGGAATTAAACCCGATCTGGGAGGCACCTATGTTATGGTGCATTTGGCCATGTGTCATATGGCCGTATATTGAAATATGTCCATGTGACACATTGTGAAAGCGTCAAACGTCCATATTCCAACATTTGGCTATTTATCGTTTTTACAAAGTGTCATACGGCTATTATGGACATATGTCACTTTCAAATTATTCTTTTGCCAGAAGTAAGCGCGAATTTAAACAAAAAACTTGTAAACGTTTTCAGAAGGTTGTTTCGAATTTTATATTATTTGTAAAGTATTTTTTTAAATGTTCTGGGAACTATCTTTTGCAATATGGACATTTGACGCTTTCACAATTCGTCATATTTCAAAATACGGCCATATGACACATGGCCAAATGTCACGGCACCATAACATAGGTGCCTCCCAGATCGTGTTTAATTCCATTTTTATGGGAACTAGCACACGCGGGGTTAGTTCCCAACAAAAAAAAGGAATTAATGCCCCAACTGGCAGGCACCTAAGTTTCAAAGTTTTTGAACTAAACAGTACATTGGGTGGCCCGCTTCGCGGGATCAAGGATTTGAACTCCCTTTTTGGGTCCTCTCTTCCGCTCACGTGACTCCGTCACTCCGCTAAGGGTACGCTCAGTCGGCTAGCAAGCGCCTATGCTTTCAGTCGGTCTGCTTTCAAAGTTTTTGTACTAAACACTGATTTGGATAAAAGTCTTTAACCCCTGCAGTTTCTTTTTTGAGAAATTACAACCGCGGGGGGTAGTTCCATGGGCGTTAATGCACTAAATCGAATTAAAAAAACAACGGTGATTTGTTTTGCAGTGTCTTGAAACGGAAAAAAAATGAAAACGAAATATAGCCAAATTGGCCTTATTTCGTTTTCTAAAGCGAAATAAAGCCAAAACTAAAATTTGGCATTATTAATTAAAAACGAAATAAGGCCAAATTTTTAATATTTGGTTTTAATTCGTTGGGCCTTATTTCACGTCACCTTTTAAATCATACATCTTTGCGATATTAAAATTTAATAGTTTATTTTTTTTTAAATAAATCAAAATGTATTAGTTCAGGTATGCAGAAACAGTGTGAAGAAATAATCGTAATTAAAATATATAAACTTGGACGCGGCGTTCGTTGAATCTCAGTCAAGTTTAACAGTTTTTATTTTTTCTTTTATTGGCCGCGATCGGAAACCTATTCGATAGCCTGTTTAAAGGTTGATTCACAATGCAAGGATTTAACGCGACGAGAGCGTGACGTGATTCGCTGTCATTTTTTTCTAGTCATAAAATCGTTGCCCAATTAAACATGCGATGAATTTCTTGACGACGAGTTTTTTGACAGCGTTAAATTATTTACTGTTTTTGTTCTTGTTGTGCAGTGTGCGTTCAAAATAATGAAAAAAAACAAAATGAAATTACTTTTATTATTTAATGTCGGTTTCGAGTGGACGGTTCGGAGTTACTCCTTCTATTCCAGATTTTCCATATTCGATAGGAATGGAACAGAAACAGTGAAAATGGAGTAGCTCCGGATGACCAATCGAAAACGGCATAAATATTATAACTGTGTCAGCCAGCTAGCTGGGGAAACGATTTTCGGCTAAAAATCCTAATAAATTAAAACAATACAATATTATAATATTGTCAACATAAATAGATCTATAAATATAATTTCATTGTCAACAAAATTTATTTTTTTTTGTTAATTTCCGCTTATCTCTTGTTTTCTTTATTCTTTTCTACAATTTCACAAAATTCACCATCAGTCAAATATAAAAATCGTCGACGAGAGCGTATTTTTTTTCAATTTTCCCAACTTTGGCGTGACGTGACGACGAGAAACGTTTCATTGTGCATACCCTGGCGTTACCTCGTATACTTACATGGTTTGAAATCGGTTTGCCAACTACGACGAGCTCTCGTCACGTTGCGTTTTTTCGTCGCATTGTGAATCGATCTTAAGATAGTTTCATATCCATAGGTTTTTGAACGGATTGGTTATTTTTGACTTCGCTTGGGATACAATTCAGATAACATGGATAGCTACCCAACAGCAAAAGCTGTTTTGTCATCAGCTGTTTTTACACGGGATTCCAACAACACGTACCTTTCTGGATAGCTCTACATAGGTTTTCGATCGCGGCCATTACTGTACGAAATAACACAATACAATGAAGTGAAGTTAGTTGTGTTTCACTCATTTTTTAGACACATTCACAGGTATGGCAAAAGATACGAAATGAATAATTTTAAACATAGATGTCATCAAAACGAAATGTTTGGTCAGAAAAAAGTTTCTTATGAGAGAAAGTGAAAAAGGAGTTCAGTGAATTTTTTAAAAATTGATATAGAAAAAATTCCCTGACCGCTTCCCGAATTCCCTGACTTTCCCTGACTTTCCAGTTTAGCGGACACCATGTATTTGCTGGCTTTGTGAAGTACTCGTTAGCCAATCTTAATCTGCTCATCGCCGCCAGTTGACCCTGCAGCAAGTCGTTGGTTGGGAGATGAGATGTTATTTTCACAATGACAAACATCTTACAGCTCATTGAAAAAGTTGGTTCTGTTCGTGAAAGAAGAGTGACAATCACGGAACCAGAAAGCCGCACGTTGGCATTGGATCCGATTCTTAGCGCTTGGAGATCGGATTTGCTCTTTTTCAGTCCTATTCTCTGCACGCACCGCTCTGTGATATTTATTTGGCTACCACAATCTAGAAGTACTCTTGCTTCCATTAGGTGCCCTGCTCCGCTCCTTATCATAATACGCGCCGTAGCCAATAGCGCAAACATAGCCACTGCACTGTGTTGCTCGATGTCGTCAGGTTTGGGTATGCTCTGGATGATGCTCTCGTGGTGTGCCTGACTCACACGCTGGTTGGGCTGCCCTGCCCGTGTTTGATGCGTTACTAGTTATACATCTAGTTTGCTCTGCTCTGTTACCGATGGGGTTGATGAGAATTTCCACCTAACGGTAGGTGCTAGTCGCTTCTACTTGGTATTTGCCACCAGCGGACGTTGCTCCATACAAAGCACGCTATTATGCTTTTTGTTGCACTTCCGGCACCGAACCTTTTCGTTCCTGGATTGCACTCACAGCGCCAGGAAGTCCCTGCAGTGGTACAGGGCAAGTTGTGACCTGCACAATGGGCACTTAAGAACTGCTCCGCTCTTGATCCCGCTGGCCGCCGGTTTTGGGATGCTCATTTCCTTGCGCTGCTTTATTCCAGTCGGCCTGTCGGGACATCTCTCGAATCGGTCGTAAAACGCCGACTCTAGCGCTGTTGCTCTACGTTCCAAAAATTGAAGGAACTTGTCCAGGGTGGATAACTGCCGCACTTGATCCCTGGCCATCTGCCATGCGTGGTTCGTCTCCACGTCCTTTCGCTGATCATGTTAAAGATGATCGGGTCCCATGTCGAGGTGTCCAGCCCTAGAAAGCGCAATGAGCTCAAACGCACGTTCACCTCGTTGACCAGGTCCCTTATTGCTCTTGAGTTGCATGATTCCTTCGCTATGTTTGGAATTGCATGCAAGGCGTTCAAATGCGCATCAACAATGTTTTGTTTGTTGTCGAACACCTCGTTTATCTTCGCCCAGGCATCGTCATAGTTGCCGTCGGTTACCTGCCACCTCTGCTTTACTGCTTAAGCTCTCGCATCTTCGTAACCTTTGCCATTGTGGCGTTATTATGCACCTCCGTGATGAATTGGTCACGGAATTCAATCTATTTGGTGAAATCCTCCTTGGAGGCTGGGATTTTCGTCGGCCGCTCTTGCCGCACCTGGATCACATTTTGCTGCGAAGCGCCTGAAGCACCTGCAGACTCGGAATTCGCACTTGCTCGTTCGAGCCTAGCAATCCGAACACGCAACCCTGTTATGGATTGGTGCTTTTTCTCCTCGACGGACGCCAGGTACTCGTCATGTGCCTCCAGCTCCTTTGGAGTCTTGGCTTGCCCCAAAAAGAGCATATGCACTTCCATGAGCTTCTCAAAAGCTCGCTCGCTCGCCTCTAATTTTGTTTTGAGCATCGTGCAGCTCATTATCGCACTCGGAGAGAAAGCTCTCGGTCCGAAATATTTTAGCACAGAAAATATCACGTTTTGCTAGATCGCCCATTTTCAGCACTTTGAAAGGAAAAATGCACTGATTCGCTTACTGCTCGCACCGTAAGACTATGTTAGATTCAGAAACGTTCAGGTCAAAACTTCGGAAATGTTAGAAACTAGCACAGAAGTGGGCTCAAACTGTCTAATGTTTCTCTTATTTAAAAAAAAGATATGCTCTCAAATTATTGCGCTTCACTGCGCTAGTTGCTCAAAATTTAATTTTTGTTTTAAAAGGGTATGGCACAAACGCCTTTTAAAGGGATGCACTGCACTGAAATTGTTTTAATTCTTTACATTAAAAAATCGCTCTGGGTTCACGCAAGCACTGTGAATTTTTTGTTTTTTTTATAATACTAGCACTACCTAATGCCTTTAAAAAACTGCTCTGCACTGTTGATGTATTTAATTTTTTCTGATTAAAACGTCGCTCTGGATTCACGCACGCACTGTGAATTTTTATTTTAATTACTGGCACTACATAAATGCCTTAAATAAACTGCTCTGCCCTGTTGATTTATTTAATTTTTTTTTAATTAAAAAGACGCTTTGGATTCACGCACGCACTGTGAATTATTTGTTTTAAATTACTGGCACTAATGCCTTTAAAAATAAGCACTGCTCTATTGATTTATTTAATGTTTTTAATTAGAAAATCGCTCTGATTAACGCACGCACTGTGAATTAATATTTTTTCCTCAAGGAATTATTGCACTAAATCAAAGCACTGTGTCTGTGAATGATTTTTTTTTAAAGCACCTAAAAGTTATCGCACGCTCTGTGAAATGTATACGCACTGTATATTCGCACTAGGTACTGATACAAATTTGGCTCGATTGACCAAATGTTTAGGACCGTCGATAGCTCAAAAAGAAAACACAATAAAAAACTGCTCTTATTTCTAAAGATGTATTGACTGAATAATAAAAAACTTAATATTTAAAAATTGCTCGGACTTTAAATATTGTCGCTCAATAGTGGACTGTATACGTTGTTGCTCGATGCACTGCTCTAGAACTAGTGACCGCTCTTGGTCGATGCTCGTGGACTACATAAACACATAATATAAAGATGCCAAAACTTCGTACGTCTTACCCCTCAAAACCCGTTTGTTTACATTGTTGTATTTGTTATTTTATTTTGTATCGAAGAATAGATGTAAATTACAGCAACAATTTAACGTGGTGACTTTGATTGGTCTGACAGTTCTATTTTTTTTTATGAATTTGCTGTGGTGACTTTTGCTTTTATGTCGATATCGGTACGTGCGTCTCAATTGCTGTCGTGTTTTTAACAATAATTCGCGGTTTTTCATTAAATATTAATAAAAAAAAACATTAATTCAATCTGTCTTCAACATTGCTAGATATTTTTATAAAGTGTTTTTGATAATTTCGATGAACAAATGCGCAAAGCCTTGCTAAATCGATGGCGGTGGCTCTAAGAAGATATCAGCAGAATATCTATTTTTGGTTATTAAAAAAGTAGTTCCTCAATATCGTCAACATAAAGTCCATGAATTTTTTTTGCTACATGTTGGACAGATAACGCACCGAGTTCCAGCACACCACGATTGGCGTGATACATTTACTGGCTGCTGAATGTAAAGCTGCCACAAAACAACAACCATTGGAATCTTATGTTTTCCCGAGCAGTTCCAGAGACTGACGTCGAAGAGGACAAATTGAATTTTCTTGATAATCTCAAATTTGCAAAACAACAACACACATAATCCTATTTCAGAACAGAATCTTAGTGTTTAAGCTTTATTTAGAGACAATGACAATTTGTTTTTGAAAAAGAACTTGCAATTTTGTGTATTGGTTGAAATTGGTTAGTAAATAAAAAAATATATAGAATATTGGTGTGATTTCACTTCTTTTTGCTAAGATTTTTTTATCGGATCAAAGTGGGTGGAACAATTAAAGCTGTCCCTATAAGGAATAATAAGTTCTCCATTTCCTTTTTTAATTTCATTATCCTAAGTAAATGGGCGAATGCCACGGCCCATAAGTGAAAATCTTCAAATTTTCCACAACCAAGACCTAACGTGCGTAAATATACATAACTACACGCCTATTCATAGGTAGTTGTAATAATTCGTAAATTTCAATCAAAATACCTTAATATATCTTGCCAGCTAATTTTAAAGCAAATCTAGTTTTTGTAACCACCCACCACTAACATACCTCAACATTGCATACATATTCTTTCCTACGTTACAGCCACTGAAAAGTAACAAATATAGCTATGTATCTACATAAACCTACCCACTCGAAGAATAAATTTAGCATTTCAACGCAAATAATATCCTCAAAATCTTGCAAACAAATGTAACACTAAACTGAAATCTTGCAAGAAAATTTAATACCTACCTAATAACCTACCCTCGATAATGCACAAATATATTCCTTTATGTTTATACTTACGTATGCACATTTTTTTCATTCCCACATAAACCATCAAGGAAAAAATCTGTCTCATTGCTTCGACGCGAACAGATGTTTCCTTCTACTATTCTATCGTTGAGGCTGCTACAGAATGAAATACCTATTTAAACAAGACAATCCAACATACAACACCAACATCCATAGGTCACGAAAAGCAAACATTCACCAGCCCAAAAACAGAAGACACAATTGGTTTTTATTTTTTCAGCTTTATTTTATTTAGGTACCTACTTATTTGCTAATGAGCAGCAGGTAAAGTAATGTGATAAAGATTATAGATTAATAGTAGGGATTCACGTAATAATAAATCAACATTCATACAAAATACAAAGTTACTATTATTCTATAACTTAGCTAGTCACTTGATTTGGAAAAAAGAATTGAACTACAGTTTAAAAATTGTGTGTTTGTTACAAGAAACATTAATCCAAGTCATCTGCTGGCTTATCATCGGCCATAGTCCCACGAAGAGCTCCCTCACCACCATGATCCTTAATATTATACAATACATATTCAGCCCTGCAATGGATAGTTTTCTTCCAAATTCCATGAAGGGCTAAGAACCTATAAAAAAAACATGAGACAAGAATTTACTCAAATTAACTATAATGAGACATTCATAAATAGTTACGCTTTATAGAAATTCTGATTGTGTCACCGCTTCACATCTATTCGTCTGCCAAATCACCCAAACCAAAAATATAATATAATGTGTAAGGTCCACATGGCGAACTATATGTACGTTTTCTATTTTTCAATAGGTTATTCTTTGGCTTCATCACTTTTTTAAATTCGATAGTGAAAATTAATTTCAATTCAATGGAATAGGTTCCATTCATTGAGATATTCATAAAAGGTGTATCTATGCTTTTATGAATTCTTGCAATCCTCGCATATACTGATAGGAGTCACGATTTTCCAACTCTTTGGCCACTTCGAGGAAATTAGTAGACAAAGATTATAGTATGCGTGATTTCCCTTTAAGTAGAATCTTTTCTTTGTTTTTTTTTTAACTAAAACCACTAAATTCTAAAACTACATATTTTATTCATATTTTTATTAACAGAAAAAAAGAAAACGCGATAAAATTGACCGAATTTTTTTGTTTTTTTTTTTTTTCAATAATTTTTTGACATTTCACCATTCACCTCAAAGGGCGTGTTCGAAAACTACAAAAACTAAGGGCTCATACAGACTACAGTCGTATTATCAGAAATGATCCATATACAATTATGGATCACCAAAACACATACATTACAACGGAAATAGAAAATAATGATCTGGATCTCGTGTTGTATACAAGGTGCAATCTTACAACAGTTTCGCACTTGAGCAATACCCGAAACCTATTGCAACAGAAAAATACAACATTGTAAAATTTGTAAATTGTGTTTTTGACTGCTCACTCATTCTTGATTACGTTAAACAGAAGCAAAGGTATGTTCATTGGATACATCCAATTTGCTATCTTGATTGTATTGATGTGACGTCGTCATCATCTTTTACTATTATTTTCCATTTAAAATTCGGACGATAATTAAGATTTGGTAATATTTTCTTTTTCCGTTTTTTTGGCATCTTTTTATGAACAAAATTTAAATTAAATCAAATTGAAATTTTCAGATATGTTCGAAACAAAAACAAATAACAAATGTCAAACTAATTTTGCTTTAGTGTTGCAAGAAGATAAGAAAAGTGCGTTCACGATCCACTTAAAAAAAAAATAAAATTTCGCACTTTTACTAGGCTCGTTGCACCAGATCGTGAATACCCCTAATGTTTCTTCGCCGCGCCGAATGTTTTCTCGCTGGCTTGGAAGATCCCTTAAAAGTAAAACCGCACTCGACTTCAGCGGAAGTACACCTCACGATGCGACAAAACATTATTTGTATAAAATTGTATGAGCTTAATACTGAACTACGATTCACAAGAATTCGTATGAAATTTTATGAAGTTCAGTTGCCGCTTAGTAGGCTATTAAATATACTGGAATATGTGAGGCAGAAAGAAACAATTGCATTCACGGGTTTTTATTAACTACCCCATTGGAAGTTATTGTAATTAGTGCGATTTGTCGAATTGAAAATTTTGACATATCTTCATGTTTTGAGGTCTCTAGAATCAGAATCCATCGTTTTTAGCAAGATGTCTGTATGTATGTATGAACGTACGTTCGGGGTACTTTTTTCGTCCACCAAATCTTGAGAACGCATAAAGATATCGACCTCGGCTACATTTTATTTTACAGATAATATGGTCATAACGTGCTGAAAAGGTTTTCTAACAAATTCAATAAACCGTTTTTTTACAACAGCAATTTAAAAAGGGGCTTTTTAAAATGTCATTTATCTGGGATATCTCGAGAACGGAATAAGATATTCACTTCAGACTAATTTTATTTTACACATAATTACAAAATACCAAATGGGTAAATACTAAAAAAAAAATCCAACAGGCACTGTTTTTTTAAAATAAGAAAAACAGTTGAAAAAAACTATTTAAAATAAAGTTATTACAATATAAAATATATAATTATATAATATGTATATTGTATATACCCTACCACCCACCACTTAAGTAAATATGTACATATCCCAACTAATAAAATTGCTTCCGATTTCAGACATTAAAGTGTCATTCGTTTCTTTAGTGACCCAGAAATCCTTCTGACGGGAAGCCAAATCGGTATAGGAGTCAAAGGTGATATAACTGATACATAAGACTTTCAATTAGCAATAACATCAGCATCACATTGCGATGAACTGATGTTTCTTTAATCATATCCAATAGTGATCCAAGGAAATATTAATGCAATCCTTAAAGTTAGTATCTTGCTCGGGTTGCTATAATGTTTATATAAGTAAATATGGAAAGGCTTATATTGCAAACGCCATGACTCCATTTTGCTACCATTTGCAATTCAAGTAAAACGTGTTATGTGATTGTAATAATTAATTTGTAATAATGCGGATGGGCGCACGCTTTTTTAGTTTTGGAAAAATGTGGGCATCTTTATTATTTGCATAAATAATAATGTGCATTGAAAACATTAGGCTCTTATATTAATTCACGTGCGGCAGGCTAAATCGAGTTATAAAATTCTTTGAGAAAGTCAATCGATTTTAGTGCTAATTATTTCACATAAGATATTGGCCGAGCGGTAAGCGAGCTCTACAAGTATTGCGAGGCATCCAGAGTTCGATACCTAGGCTTACCTACTTGATTTTTTTTTTATTTTTCTTCACACTCTATATTTTACTCCTTTAGCACTTCTTTCGAACTCTCTTAGAATGTTCTTCATAGCAACTGAATTGTCTTCTTTAAGGTGCTATAGGAGTTAAAAAGTTCTCCTTTTGAACTCTATGGAGTACTAAAGAGAGATTAAATGAGTGCAATAAACGAGTATAAATAGCTTCTATGGATAATTATTGGAGTAAAATTGTTTGTTGGGATGTACATGGTTTTCAAGTGCACCAATGGGAAGTTACTAGTGTGGGTCGACCCCAGACTCATTTTTTTTTGAATGTTTGTCTCGAGTGTTATGTTGTGGAGTCATGTGTCGCTGTCATTCCATATATTTTATGCGCCACACTGCAACACAAAACACGAGAAAAATATGGTTCAACGCATATGAAATACATTGTAGCGATAGCGACACACGACTCCACAACACAACACACGACACAGATGTGGACCAGGCTTTAGGCTTGCTCAAAACACAAAATTCGACCAAACCCATGCATTTCTGACAGAATGATCGCACTGGTCATTTTTCAATGTTTTTGGTATAACTTGTGAACTAAGCTGATTTTGAGAATGAATCTGAAAACACTTTTCGTAGGAAAATAGATTTTATACCATAATTTAAAGTTAAATAAAATTATAAAAAAAATTAAACAGACAAATGTAACAAAAACCAACCTGAAATCAACAGAAAATCATTGGCCCTAAGTAATAAATGAATTTTGAGTCAAATTTATCCTAAATTCGAGCTTATTCCATAAAAAAAAATAATCTAACCTATATTCGACCCAAAATTCGTTTATTACTTAGGACCATTGATTTGTATTGTTTTTTACTAAAATGCCCATAACTTTTGTTTGGCTTTCAATTCAAAATGTTCAAGTTCAAGTCTCCCATAGTTTGGGGAGACTTGATCCTATTGACTCCTTTCAATTTTTTTAAAACATCGCTTTAAATATTAAGAACTTAGTGCTTTTTTTATGCAAAACTGGAAGCTTATAAATGTATCTTTATTTTAATATAGGAAAGGGGCTTCTAAAAAACCTAAATAAATAACCTATGATACAAAAACTGCAAAAGGGATCAAGTCTCCCTCTTCTCCCGTATATGTATATTATATTGAATTTTCAGTAATCTGTAAGATTTTTTTAAATCCGTAGATGAATAAATAAATAAATATTTTATTACCAAAAATGATCCACATAGACTATCAAAAAACATGGATTCCAACGTTTCACGTCGTCGGTCTATGAGAGATTTGCACCAACCCTGAAAGGTACAAACAAATTCAAGAAAGAATAGGCGAATCAAATAGAAATTTGTAAACCATCCAAATATTCTATGCTATACGTTCTTAAGGCTCTCCCAAACCAATGCGGAACATTCGTTGCGGCGAAGAAACAGTCGTCAGTCAAAATTAATTCATATGTTTCTCCGCCGCGTTGGTGTGGGCACTCTCATATATCACCATGTAAATAAATTTTGACATGCGAATGTTTCTTCGCCGCAACGAATGTTCCGCATTGGTTTGGGAGAGCCTTTATACTACGTTTCTACCAGACACTAAACCGAGATTTAGCAAGATTATCACAAATCTCCTTGAAATCTACAAGATTTACCATACAAATTATAATCTCCTCAAATGGAGATTTCAAATAAAACTCATTCAAATCTACTTGGAAACATTAGTTTGCCAAATCAAACAAACTTTTTTTCGGAGAATTATTGTGGAACCGACCCATTTTCGTTTATTGACAGATGGAAACGTAAACAATAACTATCTATCTCACTTCCGCTTCATATCAAAAAAATGAAACACCATTTAAACGTTTTGCTATAATACTCTTTTTGTGCAGTGGAAACACCAAACAAATCTCATTACCTAAATCTCGGTTTAGTGGTTGGTGGAAACGTAGTATTAATCTAGAATAATAAATCTCAACAAAAACATTCTCACATAAGGTCGGGTAAGCACTTCATAAATCATTCATCCATACTTTATACTTTTTGAACACTCTCATGATATTTTCAAAATTCCCGCCATTTTGGTGGTGAAATAATGCCAACTGTCTATGTGTGCAAAACTCGCATGGTGAATTTGGCCCAGCTTTCTATGTGTGCGTGTTTTAGCTTGTAGGCAAACCGGATGACAGCCGAGGTTTGGCATCTTTATATTATGTGTTTATGGTGGACTAGTGACTGCTCTTGGTCGATGCTCGAAAACTAGTGAAGCAAATTATTATGTCCAAGAATAATTTTCCATGTAATGCTCTTGCAGCTAGGCCTCGTTCAATGTTGTTGAATCTCGGTCGCAACCACCGTTGCTCGTGTTAGGCTCCGCCCATTTTTGCATTCGAGAAGTTCGTATTTCTCGGTCCGCAAAATCCAATGCTCTGCTCATGCTCTATTTGATGTTTCTCGGTCGCAACCACCGTTGCACACGTGTTCATTTTGCCCTTGAGAAATAATTCCTATTTCACGGTCCGCAAAATGTAATGCTCTACTCATGCTTATGTCGTTGGTTCTCGGTTGCAACCACCGTTGCTCAGTTGATGATGATTTTCATCCCCTTCTTGGTTTCTCGAAGGTTTATTCATATGCACTAGCTCTGGGTCGGGTAATGTATTTGTCGCTCTTGGACGAGGCGTCAAACACCACGCGAAATTTTTTGGTGACGAAATGGTGTGGCATGTGGTAAATTGCTCCTTTTACCACATGCTCTGGTGTGACTGGAGTCATGTGCCCCAATTGCTCATATTGGCGCATGAAATCTATGTATTTCTCACTGGGCTCAGGATTGGCATTCAATCTTTTCTCTAATTGGAGAAACCGCTTCATGGCGACTGCTCTGGAACCACCCAGGCTCTCTGCCCGAGGGTTAATGGCAATGGTGACCACGTATCGCCCAAACGTGTCACGGAAAAATGTGCTCTAAAAATTGTTTTCCACCCATTGCTCGTCTGGTGAAATGGATATTGGCTCGCTTAGTTCTTCCATTTCCCAGAATTTTCTCAACAACTTGTCTTGTTGCATGTCAGTTGGCTCAGTCACCAACACTATCGCTCTTGTTGCTCGCTCTGAATTTGGTTGGAGTTGTCCAAAAATTATCCAACCGAAGCTCGTGTCTTGGGCTGTTAACCCAGAAGTATCTCTCTTGATACCGCTCTTGATGATCTCCGCCCAAACTTGTGCTCCAAGTATTTGCTGGCTTTGTGAAGTACTCGTCAGCCAATCTTAACCTGCTCATCGCCGCCATTTGACCCTGCGGCAAGTCGTTCGTTGGTCGGAAGATGAGATGTTATTCGCAATGACAAACATCTTACAGCTCATTGTAAAAGTTGGTTCTGTCCGTGAAAGAAGAGTGACAATCACGGAACCAGAAAGCCGCACGTTGGCATTGGATCCGATTCTTAGCGCTTGGAGATCGGATATGCTCTTTTTCAGTCCTATTCTCTGCACGCACCGCTCTGTGATGATATTTATTTGGCTACCACAATCTAGAAGTGCTCTTGCTTCCATTGGATGCCCTGCTCCGCTCCTTATCATAATACGCGCCGTAGCCAATAGCGCGCACTCAGCCACTGCACTGTGTTGCTCGATGTCGTCAGGTTTGGGTATGCTCTGGATGATGCTCTCGTGGTGTGCCTGACTCACACGCTGGTTGGGCTGCCCTGCCCGTGTTTGATGCGTTACAAGTTATACATCTGGTTTGCTCTGCTCTGCTACCGTAGGGGTTGATGAGAATTTCCACCTAACGGTAGGTGCTAGTCGCTTCTACTTGGTATTTGCCACCAGCGGACGTTGCTCCATACAAAGCACGCTATTATGCTTTTTGTTGTACTTCCGGCATGCTCCAGATGAACACATGCGAGGTGGGTGACCAGTCTGGAGACAATTCGGACATAGGTTTCAGCACCGAACCTTTTCGTTCCTGGATTGCACTGACAGCGCCAGGAAGTCGCTGCATCGGTACAGGGCATGTTGTGACCTGCACAATAGGCACTTAAGAACTGCCCCGCTCTTGATCCCTAGAACGCGCAATGAGCTCAAATGCACGTTCACCTCGTTGACTAGGTCCCTTATTGCTCTTGATTTGCATGATTCCTTCGATATGTTTGGAATTGCATGCAAGGCGTTCAAATGCGCATCAATAATGTTTTGTTTGTTGTCGAACACCTCGTTCAGCTTCGCCCAGGCATCGTCATAGTTGCCGTCGATTACCTGCCACCTGCTGATGATTCTAGCAGGGGCACCTTCTAAAGACTGCTTTAGCTCTCGCATCTTCGTAACCTTTGCCATTGAGGCGTTATTATGCACCTCCGTGATGAATTGGTCACGGAATTCAATCTATTTGGTGAAATCCTCCTTGAAGGCTGGGATTTTCGTCGGCCGCGCTTGCCGCACCTGGATCACATTTTGCTGCGAAGCGCCAGAAGCACCTGCAGACTCGGAATTCGAACTTGCTCGTTCGAGCATAGCAATCCGAACACGCAACCCTGCTATGGATTGGTGCTGTTTCTCCTCGACATCCAGCTCCTTTGGAGTCTTGGCTTGCCCCACCAAGATCATATAGACTTCCATGAGCTTCTCAAAAGCTCGCTCGTTCGCCTCTAATTTTGTTTTGAGCATGTACTCATCGTGCAGCTCATTATCGCACTCGAAGAGTGCTAGATCGCCCATTTTCAGCACTTAAAAAGGAAAAATGCACTGATTCGCTTACTGCTCGCACCGTAAGACTATGTTAGATTTAGAAACGTTCAGTTCGACACTTCGGAAATGCTTAGAAACTAGCACAGAAGTGAGCTCAAATTGTCTAATGTTTCTCTTAATTAAAAAAAAGATATGCTCTCAAATTATTGCGCTTCACTGCGCTAGTTGCTCAAAATTTAATTTTTTTTGAAAGGGTATGGCACAAACGCCTTTTAAAGGGATGCACTGCACTGAAATTCTTTGAATTTAAAAATCGCTCTGGGTTCACGCACGCACTGTGAATATTTTTTTTTTAAATTACTGGCACTACTTAATGCCTTTAAAAAACTGCTCTGCACTGTTGATTTATTTAATTTGTTCTTATTAAAACGTCGCTCTGGATTCACGCACGCACTGTGATTTATTTTTTTTTTTTTAATTTACTGGCACTAATGCCTTTAAAAATAAGCACTGCTCTATTTATTTATTTAATTTTTTAATTGAAAAATCGCTCTGATTCACGCACGCACGTTGAATTAATATTTTTTCCCCAAGGAATTATTGCACTAAATCAAAGCACTGTCTGTGAATAATTTTTTTTTAAAGCACTAAAAGGTCACGCACGCTCTGTGAAATGTATACGCACTGTATATTCGCACAAGGTACTGATACAAATTTGGCTCGATTGACCAAATGTTTAGGACCGTCGATAGTTCATAAAGAAAACACAATATAAAACTGTTCTTATTTTTAAAAGTTTATTGACTGAATAATAAAAAACTCAATATTTAAAAATTGCTCGGACTTTAAATATTGTCGCTCAATAGTGGACTGTATACTTTGTTGCTCGATGCTCTGCTCTAGAACTAGTGACCGCTCTTGGTCGATGCTCGTGGACTAGCGACCAGTGTTCCCATAACGGCATTATTAATGCTAGATCTAGCATTGTAGAGAAGATAAAAGCATTATTAAATTTAAAAATTATGCTTTTTGGCATTCTTGTTTTTATTTTTTGCATTCTTGAATGCCAAAAATGATTTCGAATAATTGATTTGGAAAAAAATATTTAAAAATAGAAAGCATTCTGATTTAACCTTATTAACGTTTATTAACGTCAAATCACGATGATTCACACATACGTTCATAAAATTCATCAAACTAATTAATTTAAGCATCTGTTGTTGTGGAATCTGGAAAGTCAGTTATTTGGGCCTATTCAGCTAGGTCTTTTGTTCTGTTATTCTGCTATTCTGTTATCAATTTCAATACAAAATTTTGAGCTGTAAATTTTTTATGAACTATAATATGGTATTCGGCTGCTTGAATTGTTATGAAATCTGTTAAGAAATCAGCTATGAGATGTCAAAAGTTCGAAATTCACAAAACACAAATGCGTTTTGGATCCATCAAATAACTTAAAGATGCAGCTGGGGAAAATATGTTTAACGAATAAGTCGATTTGGGATTGGACTGACTTCACTTCCCATTTAAAACGCCGAGGTTGAGCGCCTGTTCAGCCAAATTTATATAACTAAAACAAAAATTCGTCATAAAATTGGAAAAATATTATTGAACAGCATCGTTCAAACACGCAATTAGCTAAAGATAAATGGTACTTTTCTTATAAGGTTTCAAGAAGTGTTATAGATTAAGTTGGAGCCTCGACGAAGTATAAAAACCTAAGGGTGAAGAACATTATTTGTATGAAGAACTTTGGGCTAACTCATTATTTAATTTAAATCATAAAATAGAAAAGACATTATAAAAATAAGAATGTGATTAGTCTGACTGACTTAAAATTAAATAATTAATTACTAAAACATGTTCTTACTTAAAAATAGTTTGGTGTAAAAGTTCCTATTACCTATTTACATATAAAGCTTTATGATTTGTTATTTTTGAATTAATTTTGTTTTGTATTCGTTTTTTTGGGAGATATTATTACCTATGTATGTATGTTAGGTATTTATGAGAAAACAAATATTTATTTTGCATTTTTATAAAATGTTTGTTTTTTCTAGCATTTTGTTTTTTGAGCTCCAATACAATCTAGCATTATAAAATTTGAAACCTAGCATTATGAAATTTGAGATTATGGCAAGACTGCTAGCGACCGCTCGCTCTTGGTCGATGCTCATGGACTAGTGACCCCTTTTGGTCGATGCTCGAAAACTAGTGAGGAAAATTAAGTAGAATAAATTTCCTTGTAATGCTCTTGCAGCTGCGCCTCGTCCAATGTTGTTGAATCTCGGTCGCAACCACCGTTGCTCGTGTTAGGATCCGCCCATTTTTGCATTCGAGAAGTTCGTATTTCTCGGTCCGCAAAATCAAATGCTCTGCTCATGTTCTATTTGATGGTTCTCGGTCGTAACCACCGTCGCACACGTGTTCATTTTGCCCTTGAGAAATAAATCCTGTTTCTCGGTCCGCAAAATGTAATGCTCTGCTCATGTCGATGGTTCTCGGTTGCAACCACCGTTGCTCAGTTGATGATGATTTTCATCCCCTTCTTGGTTTCTCGAAGGTTTGTTCATATGCACTAGCTCCGGGTCCGGTAATGTATTTGTTGTTGCACTTCATCGGCTCGTGGTGATGATGGTTTTCGGTCCTGTGAAGGTATTTTGTTGTTGCTCTTGATGGGACCGAAAATGATATAGTTTTCGGTCCTGTGTATTTTGTTGCTGCTCTTATGGAACCAAAAATGAAGATATGCCTCGCTCTGGACATTCTTGTATATCTGCTAATGACGATGTTAGCATTTTGCTTTGTAAGCGGGGTGGTTGTCTTTTTTTTTTTTTTTTTTTTTCTGCTACCGGAATTTGCTCTTATTGTTGTAGGTATCTGCTCTGGTCGTAGACATTTGCTCTTGTCGTAGACATTCTTTGCTCTTGTCGTAGACAACATGTATTTCTTTGTGGGAATTAGCCAGTTCTTTAATAATCTATACAAAATAGCATTATAATAGATATACTTACTTAAATTGATTGTCTTAAATGCTTTTCTGAGATGTCGTCCATTTTGTTTGAGGAAAAAATACACGTCTTTATGACATTTTATGTAAACATAACAGCAAGTTGTGCCAACATTCAGAATCATAATTTCTTAATGTGACTGGAAATTCAGGGTTGTTTTCTTGAACCAGTTCCTAATGTTCACATTAGGGAGCTCAACAAAACACACCTTTTTTGACTATTTAGAAGCACTTTCTTTGAAAGCATATAATGAAATTTGGTTATGAAAATATAATACCCATAATTGCCTACGATTGCACAAAGTATCTACATTGCGAAAGACGAGTTTCTTTTGATTAAAAAGGGAAAGTGCGTAATTTAGGGAGGTGCATATGTGTATTAGGGTGTCTGTTATTTGCCAAACTCATTTGTTTGGATAGCACACCTCGTCAATCAAAAGTTTAAGCCGTAAGAAAAAAATTTGATCCGAGGTCATTAACCCCTGCCTCTAAGGTCATACTTTTCCCATACAAATTTGTATGGGAATTTTACACATTTTATTCCCTCCACCCCGCGTACCATAACAGTTAATCTAAATTTGTTGTTACTTTCATTGACTTAATGGTCCTTTAAAAAACTGCAATCAAAACTGAATTTAAAAAACTGAAATTATAATTTATTTCGATTTCTTAAGTTAATTAATACTTTAATATTATATATGAATTTCTCTCTTATTTTGTATCTCTCAATTTTCAGCAGTTTTTGTTGTTTATCATTAATAAGTAATTAGTTACAAGTTTTTTTTTTTTAAACTGCATTAAAATAAGAAATAATTTACTTCGATCTTTCAAAATGTTAAATATTTTTATTTTTTAACGTTTTTAATTTTGTTTTCTCAACAAATTAGGTTGAAATTCAACAATTTTTGCTTTTTCAATGAATTCCACCGAACTTTTTACATTGAAGCTTGATTCCCATACATTAATCTATTACTATAGTTAAGAAAAGATCGGATGTAAAAAGTGGAAATACGCCGTTGAACCAGGGCAACTTCCTAGAAATTCTCGATTTTTGCTTAAAAGAGAACAAATACTTACAATATAAGGATGACATTAAATGGAATGCCCATAGGTAATTCATTGTCGCGGACTATCGCCAACTTGGTCCTCGACTATTTGCTTGATGAATGTATGGAAAAAATGGAAGAACAATCCAAGTTTGTTTCAAAATATGTGGATGACATTTTTGCGATTATAAATAAAGACAAAATAGAAGAGGTTCTTAGATCCCTAAACGGATTCCATTCAAAGATCCCATTCACAGTTGAGATCGCCCTATTGGCTACTACAAAAGCGTTGTGTACATATATGTACCTGGTTTAACTGAAACTTCAAAAAAGATGCTCATCAACAAATCAAAAGATGTTCTTTGGGTTTATAAATCAAACAAAATACTAATGTGCTAAACAGATGTGCAGCGTCTTACATGCAGCGAAATTAATTTAAACAGGTTCTAATGGGAGCAGATTCACTCAACATCTGCATGCAGCGCAACGCTGCACGATATCTCTATTTTGCTGCGAAGCATAATTGCAGCCACAACAGCAAACAATATTAAATAATTGGTATTTGGCATTACTCATATTGACATCACCTGTCATTCTTTAAAAAAAATTGTTTGTCTTGGTGAAACAACAGCAAAGCAAACAATCTTAAAAATTAAATAATAATTTGCTGCGAAGCATCATTGCAACCACAACAGCAAACAATCTTAAATCATTGGTATTTTGCATTACTCATATTGACATCACCAGTCATTCTTTAAAAAAAATTGTTTGTCTTTGTGATTTTTGTTTGAAGAATCCATGAAGTCAGCGTTCGAAACAATATTTTGGTACTACAATTTAAAAAAGAAAAAAAACTGTCATTGTTGTGCAACGGGAAAAAAAAAACATAAGTTCTTCGAATTAAAAAAAAAAAATCAATATAAAAACGTGTTGTAGTGGTACGTACAACAAAAAATACCACTTGAACCACTCGTGTCTTGTCCAAAAATAGAAGTTTCTACTAATTTGTACGTCATTTGAACAAATATTCATACAACTTCTCAAAACGATCTTACTTCGTTAAAATGAACATTATTCTTTGAGTTTTATAATGTAGGTTATAAAACTTCTATATTGATTTTTATGCCACCGTGCCACAAAGAAAATCCCTTTCCAATTAAGCACTATCGTGTCACATCGGCAACGCTGCGTAAAGTTTCCTTTCATTTTTTGATATGACATAACTATGCATTAGAAACTATGCATATGTGTTTCGTGTAGGGATGCAAACATCGTAAAAAAAAACATCGATGGTTCGATGTTTCCAAACAAAAACATCGATGTCAAAAACATCGGCCTCAAAAACATCGATGTTTCGAAACATCGATGTTTTTTAAAAAGCCCAAAAAGTAAAGCTAAGAACTTCTCGAATCTCTTTTCTTTAAATTTTCAGCGAGTCATCTAAAAAGTACCTATAAAGCCTAAATGCGGACAATCTTTTCTCTGTCAAACGGTTTCGTTGTTGGGTAATAGTTGACACAGCTTTAGAAAAAAGTCGTTCACTTGGAACTGACGAAGCCACAATGGGCAAAAATTTGGTAGCCTGTTTATAAAGTCTGGGAAACACATTTTTCATAGCATTCCACATTTCTACCAGATTTTGAGTTATAGTTGCTACAGCTGACCCCAGTTACATCTGCACTCCGTTGTTGTGAAGATGGAGGAGGACTGTTTTGACTTGATGTTTAGATGCGCCAAATGTTTGTGATATGTCCAAATATCAAAAAGCCTTTCTTCTTTTTCGGACTCTCCGGAAGAATCTGAAGTGTTGGCCACAATCCTTTCATCTCTAATGAAGTCCTTCAAATAAGAAATTTTTTTACTTTTGGCCAAGGGATTATCCTTTCAATGGAGTAATTTTCTAGTGCGAATCGAATTGAATTCAATTTTTTGAAATCGGTTGTTCATATTCTTTGTTTCTTTGGTCTTTTATTTCCGCTTTCTTATGTCGAATTCCTTACAACCAAAAAAATTCGAATTTTTCTGAACAAATCGAATTTTTTCTAAACAAAATCGATTTTAATGCTATCAAACAAATCTTGCGTTTTTAGCTAGATTTCACATCAAATCGCACACACACTATCGAGATTTGACATTTCTCATGCATCAGGATGAAATTAAATGTTCTCATTACAATTTTGTGACGATGTTAAAAATGAAAACAAATGTTAAAGTGTTTTAAAATTATTTAATATTTCAGTGAATGATCAAAAAAGTAAAGATAATTGTGCATATATCTTCAAGAAACAAAAATCCCATTTAAATAACATTCAATTCGCGAGAAAAACACGTTGCAAATTTATTTATCTTCGTCCCCTAGTGAAATATTTAGAATAGATCTTCGCTGCTGTGTCTGGATGGATTTTGGATTGTAATTTTTTTACTTGATTTCGCTCACAATTGTTTTTGTTCTTTTTTAATTTTCAGACAAAATATATTTGGTTTTAAATTATCAAAACAACGCGAAAAATACACTTTAATATTTGTTTAGCGCGCACCACTTCTTTGTTTTTGTGCGGCAACAAAATTCCTGTCAAATTGCACTCACACACTCACAAAAAAAAGTCGAATTTTTTTTAAATTCCTTCTACCAAGAAAATTTTTTTAATGAAATCGACTTCAAATGGCTGTAAGGAATTCGACATTAATGATATTTTCAGCTGTCACTGTCAACTATCTTGGGGAAGAATGAATGGGCGCGTTCAATGCAAAAACAAGTTTTTGGCTGTGCTCACAAGCCAAGCAACACAAACTCCGAGTGCAAAAGCAGGATGTCAAACATCGATGTTTTAAGACAAAAACATCGATTTTTCCAAAACATCGATGTATCGTTTGCATCCCTAGTTTCGTGTGCAGCCCTGCATCTATAGATGCGTGCAGACTGGCTGCACATCTGTTTTAGCCATAAGCCACCTTTTCCCTAAGCTTAAAGTTAAACCAGATAAAGACAAAGCCACCGATGTGATAAATAAAATCAATTATAAAGGCAAAACCGACGATCCTTGCAATCAAAGGTATATTGGAACCACAACGTATGTCTTACCACAAAAAAACTGCTTTTGCTAGTCACATAATTGAAAGCGGCCATTCTCGATTTATATTAGATTAGATTAATAAATGCTTTATTTTTCTTTAGGTCTTACACAAATTATATGTATATATAATAATAAACTAACATGGCCTAAGCCGTCTTCCAGTTGACAATATTGACTTAAAGGTACATTTTAAGTATTTTTTTTTTTAATTTAAAAAAGCTCATCTGTAATTTTTTTTCTGTAGAAAAGAGCAAGCTTTACAAATTGAAACAAAATTTTCCAATCAGCTCCATTGATAATGCTTATCATTTCATCTTCGCTGAGTAAACTCTTCCCGAAAACACTCCTCCGAGATTCCATTAAGATCGGGCATCTGCCAAGGAAGTGGTAGTTATTTTCCCTTTCTCCTTGATAACACAAATTGCAGATTTCCGGGCGTTCATCTCTGTACGGTATAAAGTTGAGTGGCAGCAACTACTCTCCTCTTGTTTTTAAATCCAGTGACATGAGGTCGGTTGAGTACTCTTCCTTGAAATAACTTTTAGTTGAAAGATTGTAGTAGAGCATTGCGTAAATACATCTGCTTGTTGATTCTCTCGCTAACGAATTTCTCTCTTTTTATCACATCTACTGCACTGATGGGATCATAAAGTTCTGGCCTATTTTCGTTTGAAGTAAGTTGACGATCACAAAATGTAGCTAAGTTACTCCAACTCTCGAACCAAAATGATTTCCTTCTTAATATTACCATACTTAGTTTTTTGGGCAGCCTGTTCTCGTTCATGCTTCACGTCTTCAATATGTAGTGTACTTGCATTTCAAGCCTCAACGTTTTCTTAAGAAAATATCTCAAAAGTTATTCCACCTCATTGAATTCTTTGTGACCCCATACTTGTGCGGCGTAGCACATAATTGCCTTCTCCGTTGTTTCAAAAATTCGAAACTTTGAATTGAAATTAACGTCCTGGTTATGCATAATGGACCTCCACGTTGCATTAAGTGCATTTTTTGATTTGGCCAGTTTCTCCACGATATGGTTTCTCAGATTCAGATTTCTTGATATTTTCACTCCTAGGTAGTTATAGTATAGCTATTCTCCAGACTTCGAAGATGACCAAGTTCTCTAAACCGAGCGGCACGCGTCAAAGCGATACACACTTGAAACGTTGCACATCATTAACAACCGCAATAACATGAACCGAAAGCTCGACACACAAAACATAATTTTTACATAATGTAAGTCTAATTTTAATGTTGTCATACAATTGTTATTAAATTTTTTTTTTATTTTTGTGCAATAAAGTTCCCCTTCCAAAACGTCTCGTCCACCTAAAAAACTAAAAAGTTTTTTTTTCAGGGCTACTGCCTCTTGCGAGGAATTGACAAATCCTCCAAGAGTATCACTTGTCACGAATAAGTGCTTCTCGTCTAGCCGTTCGGATTCGGCATAAAATTGTAGGTCCTTTCCATTCCTGTCGAAAGGCGCACACAGGAACGGTTGCGAGTTGTTAGTCACTAGGCCCTGGTTCTTCATGAGCCGTTGTGCCACCCGATTTATTTTTTTTTCCAAAACGTCGGGAAAAGAAATTTAACTTGATT